>CM066337.1:7500-607500 GCA_033807585.1 Hydrophis major
CTGATCCCTAGCCCTAACCCTGATCCCTAGCCCTAACCCTGATCCCTAGCCCTAACCCTGATCCCTAGCCCTGATCCCTAGCCCTAACCCTGATCCCTAGCCCTGATCCCTAGCCCTAGCCCTGATCCCTAGCCCTAACCCTGATCCCTAGCCCTAACCCTGATCCCTAGCCCTAACCCTGATCCCTAGCCCTGATCCCTAGCCCTGATCCCTAGCCCTAGCCCTGATCCCTAGCCCTAACCCTGATCCCTAGCCCTAACCCTGATCCCTAGCCCTAACTCTGATCCCTAACCCTGATCCCTAACCCTGATCCCTGATCCCTAGCCCTAACCCTGATCCCTAACCCTGATCCCTAGCCCTAACCCTGATCCCTAGCCCTAACCCTGATCCCTAGCCCTAACCCTGATCCCTAGCCCTAACCCTGATCCCTAGCCCTAGCCCTGATCCCTAGCCCTAACCCTAATCCTGATCCCTAGCCCTAACCCTGATCCCTAGCCCTAGCCCTGATCCCTAACCCTGATCCCTAACCCTGATCCCTAGCCCTAACCCTGATCCCTAGCCCTAACCCTGATCCCTAGCCCTAACTCTGATCCCTAGCCCTAACCCTGATCCCTAGCCCTAGCCCTGATCCCTAGCCCTAACCCTGATCCCTAGCCCTAACCCTGATCCCTAGCCCTAACCCTGATCCCTAGCCCTGATCCCTAGCCCTAACCCTGATCCCTAGCCCTAACCCTGATCCCTAACCCTGATCCCTAACCCTGATCCCTGATCCCTGATCCCTAGCCCTAACCCTGATCCCTAACCCTGATCCCTAGCCCTAACCCTGATCCCTAGCCCTAACCCTGATCCCTAGCCCTTATCCCTAGCCCTAACCCTGATCCCTAGCCCTAACCCTGATCCCTAACCCTAACCCTAACCCTAACTCTGATCCCTAACCCTGATCCCTGATCCCTAACCCTGATCCCTGATCCCTAGCCCTGATCCTTGATCCCTAACCCTGATCCCTGATCCCTAACCCTGATCCCTGATCCCTAACCCTGATCCCTAGCCCTAACCCTGATCCCTAGCCCTAACCCTGATCCCTAGCCCTAACCCTGATCCCTAGCCCTAGCCCTGATCCCTAGCCCTAACCCTGATCCCTAGCCCTAACCCTGATCCCTAGCCCTAACCCTGATCCCTAGCCCTAACCCTGATCCCTAGCCCTGATCCCTAGCCCTAGCCCTGATCCCTAGCCCTAGCCCTGATCCCTAGCCCTAACCCTGATCCTTAGCCCTAATGCTGATCCCTAGCCCTAACCCTGATCCCTAGCCCTAACCCTGATCCCTAGCCCTGATCCCTAGCCCTAACCCTGATCCCTAGCCCTAACCCTGATCCCTAGCCCTAACCCTGATCCCTAGCCCTAACCCTGATCCCTAGCCCTAGCCCTGATCCCTAGCCCTAACCCTGATCCCTAGCCCTAACCCTGATCCCTAGCCCTAACCCTGATCCCTAGCCCTAACCCTGATCCCTAACCCTGATCCCTACCCCTGATCCCTGATCCCTACCCCTGATCCCTGATCCCTACCCCTGATCCCTAGCCCTAACCCTGATCCCTAGCCCTAGCCCTAACCCTGAACCCTAACCCTGATCCCTACCCCTGATCCCTGATCCCTAGCCCTTATCCCTAGCCCTAACCCTGATCCCTACCCCTGATCCCTGATCCCTACCCCTGATCCCTGATCCCTAACCCTGATCCCTAGCCCTGATCCCTAGCCCTAACCCTGATCCCTAGCCCTAACCCTGATCCCTAGCCCTTATCCCTAGCCCTAACCCTGATCCCTAGCCCTAACCCTGATCCCTAGCCCTAACCCTGATCCCTAGCCCTAACTCTGATCCCTAACCCTGATCCCTGATCCCTAGCCCTAACCCTGATCCCTAACCCTGATCCCTAGCCCTAACCCTGATCCCTAGCCCTGATCCCTAGCCCTAACCCTGATCCCTAGCCCTAACCCTGATCCCTAGCCCTGATCCCTAGCCCTAGCCCTGATCCCTAGCCCTAGCCCTGATCCCTAGCCCTAACCCTGATCCCTAGCCCTAACCCTGATCCCTAGCCCTAACCCTGATCCCGAGCCCTAACCCTGATCCCTAGCCCTGATCCCTAGCCCTAACCCTGATCCCTAGCCCTAACCCTGATCCCTAGCCCTAACCCTGATCCCTAGCCCTAACCCTGATCCCTAGCCCTAACCCTGATCCCTAGCCCTGATCCCTAGCCCTAGCCCTGATCCCTAGCCCTGATCCCTAGCCCTAACCCTGATCCCTAGCCCTAACCCTGATCCCTAGCCCTAACCCTGATCCCTAGCCCTAACTCTGATCCCTAACCCTGATCCCTAGCCCTAGCCCTGATCCCTAGCCCTAACCCTGATCCCTAGCCCTAACCCTGATCCCTAACCCTGATCCCTAACCCTGATCCCTAGCCCTAACCCTGATCCCTAGCCCTAACCCTGATCCCTAGCCCTAACCCTGATCCCTAGCCCTAGCCCTGATCCCTAGCCCTAACCCTGATCCCTAGCCCTAACCCTGATCCCTAACCCTGATCCCTAACCCTGATCCCTAGCCCTAACCCTGATCCCTAGCCCTAACCCTGATCCCTAGCCCTAACCCTGATCCCTAGCCCTGATCCCTAGCCCTAACCCTGATCCCTAGCCCTAACCCTGATCCCTAGCCCTTATCCCTAGCCCTAACCCTGATCCCTAGCCCTAACCCTGATCCCTAGCCCTAACCCTGATCCCTAGCCCTAACTCTGATCCCTAACCCTGATCCCTGATCCCTAGCCCTAACCCTGATCCCTAACCCTGATCCCTGATCCCTAACCCTGATCCCTAGCCCTAACCCTGATCCCTAGCCCTGATCCCTAGCCCTAACCCTGATCCCTAGCCCTAACCCTGATCCCTAGCCCTGATCCCTAGCCCTAGCCCTGATCCCTAGCCCTAGCCCTGATCCCTAGCCCTAACCCTGATCCCTAGCCCTAACCCTGATCCCGAGCCCTAACCCTGATCCCTAGCCCTGATCCCTAGCCCTAGCCCTGATCCCTAGCCCTGATCCCTAGCCCTAACCCTGATCCCTAGCCCTGATCCCTAGCCCTAACCCTGATCCCTAGCCCTAACCCTGATCCCTAGCCCTAACCCTGATCCCTAGCCCTAACCCTGATCCCTAGCCCTGATCCCTAGCCCTAGCCCTGATCCCTAGCCCTGATCCCTAGCCCTAACCCTGATCCCTAGCCCTAACCCTGATCCCTAGCCCTAGCCCTAACCCTAACCCTGATCCCTAGCCCTAACCCTGATCCCTAGCCCTAACTCTGATCCCTAACCCTGATCCCTAGCCCTAACCCTGATCCCTAGCCCTAGCCCTAGCCCTGATCCCTAGCCCTAACCCTGATCCCTAACCCTGATCCCTAGCCCTAACCCTGATCCCTAGCCCTAACCCTGATCCCTAGCCCTAACCCTGATCCCTAGCCCTGATCCCTAGCCCTAACCCTGATCCCTAGCCCTAACCCTGATCCCTAGCCCTAACCCTGATCCCTAGCCCTAGCCCTGATCCCTAGCCCTAACCCTGATCCCTGATCCCTAGCCCTAACCCTGATCCCTAACCCTGATCCCTAACCCTGATCCCTGATCCCTAACCCTGATCCCTAGCCCTAACCCTGATCCCTAGCCCTGATCCCTAGCCCTAACCCTGATCCCTAGCCCTAACCCTGATCCCTAGCCCTGATCCCTAGCCCTAGCCCTGATCCCTAGCCCTAGCCCTGATCCCTAGCCCTAGCCCTGATCCCTAGCCCTAACCCTGATCCCTAGCCCTGATCCCTAGCCCTAGCCCTGATCCCTAGCCCTGATCCCTAGCCCTAACCCTGATCCCTAGCCCTGATCCCTAGCCCTAACCCTGATCCCTAGCCCTAACCCTGATCCCTAGCCCTAACCCTGATCCCTAGCCCTAACCCTGATCCCTAGCCCTGATCCCTAGCCCTAGCCCTGATCCCTAGCCCTGATCCCTAGCCCTAACCCTGATCCCTAGCCCTAACCCTGATCCCTAGCCCTAGCCCTAACCCTAACCCTGATCCCTAGCCCTAACCCTGATCCCTAGCCCTAACTCTGATCCCTAACCCTGATCCCTAGCCCTAGCCCTGATCCCTAGCCCTAACCCTGATCCCTAACCCTGATCCCTAACCCTGATCCCTAGCCCTAACCCTGATCCCTAGCCCTAACCCTGATCCCTAGCCCTAACCCTGATCCCTAGCCCTAACCCTGATCCCTAGCCCTAGCCCTGATCCCTAGCCCTAACCCTGATCCCTAGCCCTAACCCTGATCCCTAGCCCTAACCCTGATCCCTAGCCCTGATCCCTAGCCCTAACCCTGATCCCTGATCCCTAGCCCTAACCCTGATCCCTAGCCCTGATCCCTAGCCCTAACCCTGATCCCTGATCCCTGATCCCTAACCCTAACCCTAACCCTAACCCTAACCCTAGCCCTGATCCCTAGCCCTAACCCTGATCCCTAGCCCTAACCCTGATCCCTAGCCCTAACCCTGATCCCTAGCCCTAACCCTGATCCCTAGCCCTAACTCTGATCCCTAACCCTGATCCCTAGCCCTAGCCCTGATCCCTAGCCCTAACCCTGATCCCTAGCCCTAACCCTGATCCCTAACCCTGATCCCTAACCCTGATCCCTAGCCCTAACCCTGATCCCTAGCCCTAACCCTGATCCCTAGCCCTAACCCTGATCCCTAGCCCTAGCCCTGATCCCTAGCCCTAACCCTGATCCCTAGCCCTAACCCTGATCCCTAGCCCTAACCCTGATCCCTAGCCCTAACCCTGATCCCTAGCCCTAACCCTGATCCCTAGCCCTAACCCTGATCCCTAGCCCTAACCCTGATCCCTAGCCCTGACCCCTAGCCCTAACCCTGATCCCTAGCCCTAACCCTGATCCCTAGCCCTAACCCTGATCCCTAACCCTGATCCCTAACCCTGATCCCTAACCCTGATCCCTGATCCCTAACCCTGATCCCTAGCCCTAACCCTGATCCCTAGCCCTGACCCCTAGCCCTAACCCTGATCCCTAGCCCTAACCCTGATCCCTAGCCCTAACCCTGATCCCTAACCCTGATCCCTAACCCTGATCCCTGATCCCTACCCCTGATCCCTGATCCCTAACCCTGATCCCTAGCCCTAACCCTGATCCCTAGCCCTAACCCTGATCCCTAACCCTGATCCCTACCCCTGATCCCTGATCCCTACCCCTGATCCCTGATCCCTAACCCTGATCCCTAGCCCTAGCCCTGATCCCTAGCCCTGATCCCTAGCCCTAACCCTGATCCCTAGCCCTAACCCTGATCCCTAGCCCTAACCCTGATCCCTAGCCCTGATCCCTAGCCCTAGCCCTGATCCCTAGCCCTAACCCTGATCCCTAGCCCTAGCCCTGATCCCTAGCCCTAACCCTGATCCCTAGCCCTAACCCTGATCCCTAGCCCTAACCCTGATCCCTAGCCCTGATCCCTAGCCCTGATCCCTAGCCCTAGCCCTGATCCCTAGCCCTAACCCTGATCCCTAGCCCTAACCCTGATCCCTAGCCCTAACTCTGATCCCTAACCCTGATCCCTAACCCTGATCCCTGATCCCTAGCCCTAACCCTGATCCCTAACCCTGATCCCTAACCCTGATCCCTAGCCCTAACCCTGATCCCTAGCCCTAACCCTGATCCCTAGCCCTAACCCTGATCCCTAGCCCTAGCCCTGATCCCTAGCCCTAACCCTAATCCTGATCCCTAGCCCTAACCCTGATCCCTAGCCCTAGCCCTGATCCCTAACCCTGATCCCTAACCCTGATCCCTAGCCCTAACCCTGATCCCTAGCCCTAACCCTGATCCCTAGCCCTAACTCTGATCCCTAGCCCTAACCCTGATCCCTAGCCCTAGCCCTGATCCCTAGCCCTAACCCTGATCCCTAGCCCTAACCCTGATCCCTAGCCCTAACCCTGATCCCTAGCCCTGATCCCTAGCCCTAACCCTGATCCCTAGCCCTAACCCTGATCCCTAACCCTGATCCCTAACCCTGATCCCTGATCCCTAGCCCTAACCCTGATCCCTAACCCTGATCCCTAGCCCTAACCCTGATCCCTAGCCCTAACCCTGATCCCTAGCCCTAACCCTGATCCCTAGCCCTTATCCCTAGCCCTAACCCTGATCCCTAGCCCTAACCCTGATCCCTAACCCTAACCCTAACCCTAACCCTGATCCCTAACCCTGATCCCTAACCCTGATCCCTGATCCCTAGCCCTGATCCCTGATCCCTAACCCTGATCCCTGATCCCTAACCCTGATCCCTGATCCCTAACCCTGATCCCTAGCCCTAACCCTGATCCCTAGCCCTAACCCTGATCCCTAGCCCTAACCCTGATCCCTAGCCCTAACCCTGATCCCTAGCCCTAACCCTGATCCCTAGCCCTGATCCCTAGCCCTAGCCCTGATCCCTAGCCCTAGCCCTGATCCCTAGCCCTAACCCTTAGCCCTAACGCTGATCCCTAGCCCTAACCCTGATCCCTAGCCCTAACCCTGATCCCTAGCCCTGATCCCTAGCCCTAACCCTGATCCCTAGCCCTAACCCTGATCCCTAGCCCTAACCCTGATCCCTAGCCCTAACCCTGATCCCTAGCCCTAGCCCTGATCCCTAGCCCTAACCCTGATCCCTAGCCCTAACCCTGATCCCTAGCCCTAACCCTGATCCCTAGCCCTAACCCTGATCCCTAACCCTGATCCCTACCCCTGATCCCTGATCCCTACCCCTGATCCCTGATCCCTAGCCCTGATCCCTAGCCCTAACCCTGATCCCTAGCCCTAGCCCTAACCCTGATCCCTAACCCTGATCCCTACCCCTGATCCCTGATCCCTAGCCCTTATCCCTAGCCCTAACCCTGATCCCTACCCCTGATCCCTGATCCCTACCCCTGATCCCTGATCCCTAACCCTGATCCCTAGCCCTGATCCCTAGCCCTAACCCTGATCCCTAGCCCTAACCCTGATCCCTAGCCCTTATCCCTAGCCCTAACCCTGATCCCTAGCCCTAACCCTGATCCCTAGCCCTAACCCTGATCCCTAGCCCTAACTCTGATCCCTAACCCTGATCCCTGATCCCTAGCCCTAACCCTGATCCCTAACCCTGATCCCTAGCCCTAACCCTGATCCCTAGCCCTGATCCCTAGCCCTAACCCTGATCCCTAGCCCTAACCCTGATCCCTAGCCCTGATCCCTAGCCCTAGCCCTGATCCCTAGCCCTAGCCCTGATCCCTAGCCCTAACCCTGATCCCTAGCCCTAACCCTGATCCCGAGCCCTAACCCTGATCCCTAGCCCTGATCCCTAGCCCTAGCCCTGATCCCTAGCCCTAACCCTGATCCCTAGCCCTAACCCTGATCCCTAGCCCTAACCCTGATCCCTAGCCCTAACCCTGATCCCTAGCCCTAACCCTGATCCCTAGCCCTGATCCCTAGCCCTAGCCCTGATCCCTAGCCCTGATCCCTAGCCCTAACCCTGATCCCTAGCCCTAACCCTGATCCCTAGCCCTAACCCTGATCCCTAGCCCTAACTCTGATCCCTAACCCTGATCCCTAGCCCTAGCCCTGATCCCTAGCCCTAACCCTGATCCCTAGCCCTAACCCTGATCCCTAACCCTGATCCCTAACCCTGATCCCTAGCCCTAACCCTGATCCCTAGCCCTAACCCTGATCCCTAGCCCTAGCCCTGATCCCTAGCCCTAACCCTGATCCCTAGCCCTAACCCTGATCCCTAGCCCTAACCCTGATCCCTAACCCTGATCCCTAACCCTGATCCCTAGCCCTAACCCTGATCCCTAGCCCTAACCCTGATCCCTAGCCCTAACCCTGATCCCTAGCCCTAACCCTGATCCCTAGCCCTAACCCTGATCCCTAGCCCTAGCCCTGATCCCTAGCCCTAACCCTGATCCCTAGCCCTAACCCTGATCCCTAGCCCTTATCCCTAGCCCTAACCCTGATCCCTAGCCCTAACCCTGATCCCTAGCCCTAACCCTGATCCCTAGCCCTAACTCTGATCCCTAACCCTGATCCCTGATCCCTAGCCCTAACCCTGATCCCTAACCCTGATCCCTGATCCCTAACCCTGATCCCTAGCCCTAACCCTGATCCCTAGCCCTGACCCCTAGCCCTAACCCTGACCCCTAGCCCTAACCCTGATCCCTAGCCCTAACCCTGATCCCTAGCCCTAACCCTGATCCCTAGCCCTAACCCTGATCCCTAACCCTGATCCCTAACCCTGATCCCTGATCCCTACCCCTGATCCCTGATCCCTAACCCTGATCCCTAGCCCTAACCCTGATCCCTAGCCCTAACCCTGATCCCTAACCCTGATCCCTAACCCTGATCCCTGATCCCTACCCCTGATCCCTGATCCCTAACCCTGATCCCTAGCCCTAACCCTGATCCCTAGCCCTAGCCCTGATCCCTAGCCCTGATCCCTAGCCCTAACCCTGATCCCTAGCCCTAACCCTGATCCCTAGCCCTAACCCTGATCCCTAGCCCTGATCCCTAGCCCTAACCCTGATCCCTAGCCCTGATCCCTAGCCCTAGCCCTGATCCCTAGCCCTAACCCTGATCCCTAGCCCTAACCCTGATCCCTAGCCCTAACCCTGATCCCTAGCCCTGATCCCTAGCCCTGATCCCTAGCCCTAGCCCTGATCCCTAGCCCTAACCCTGATCCCTAGCCCTAACCCTGATCCCTAGCCCTAACTCTGATCCCTAACCCTGATCCCTAACCCTGATCCCTGATCCCTAGCCCTAACCCTGATCCCTAACCCTGATCCCTAACCCTGATCCCTAGCCCTAACCCTGATCCCTAGCCCTAACCCTGATCCCTAGCCCTAACCCTGATCCCTAGCCCTAGCCCTGATCCCTAGCCCTAACCCTAATCCTGATCCCTAGCCCTAACCCTGATCCCTAGCCCTAGCCCTGATCCCTAACCCTGATCCCTAACCCTGATCCCTAGCCCTAACCCTGATCCCTAGCCCTAACCCTGATCCCTAGCCCTAACTCTGATCCCTAGCCCTAACCCTGATCCCTAGCCCTAGCCCTGATCCCTAGCCCTAACCCTGATCCCTAGCCCTAACCCTGATCCCTAGCCCTAACCCTGATCCCTAGCCCTGATCCCTAGCCCTAACCCTGATCCCTAGCCCTAACCCTGATCCCTAACCCTGATCCCTAACCCTGATCCCTGATCCCTGATCCCTAGCCCTAACCCTGATCCCTAACCCTGATCCCTAGCCCTAACCCTGATCCCTAGCCCTTATCCCTAGCCCTAACCCTGATCCCTAGCCCTAACCCTGATCCCTAACCCTAACCCTAACCCTAACTCTGATCCCTAACCCTGATCCCTGATCCCTAACCCTGATCCCTGATCCCTAGCCCTGATCCCTGATCCCTAACCCTGATCCCTGATCCCTAACCCTGATCCCTGATCCCTAACCCTGATCCCTAGCCCTAACCCTGATCCCTAGCCCTAACCCTGATCCCTAGCCCTAACCCTGATCCCTAGCCCTAGCCCTGATCCCTAGCCCTAACCCTGATCCCTAGCCCTAACCCTGATCCCTAGCCCTAACCCTGATCCCTAGCCCTGATCCCTAGCCCTAGCCCTGATCCCTAGCCCTAGCCCTGATCCCTAGCCCTAACCCTGATCCCTAGCCCTAACCCTGATCCCTAGCCCTGATCCCTAGCCCTAGCCCTGATCCCTAGCCCTAGCCCTGATCCCTAGCCCTAACCCTGATCCTTAGCCCTAATGCTGATCCCTAGCCCTGATCCCTAGCCCTAACCCTGATCCCTAGCCCTAACCCTGATCCCTAGCCCTAACCCTGATCCCTAGCCCTAACCCTGATCCCTAGCCCTAGCCCTGATCCCTAGCCCTAACCCTGATCCCTAGCCCTAACCCTGATCCCTAGCCCTAACCCTGATCCCTAGCCCTAACCCTGATCCCTAACCCTGATCCCTACCCCTGATCCCTGATCCCTACCCCTGATCCCTGATCCCTACCCCTGATCCCTAGCCCTAACCCTGATCCCTAGCCCTAGCCCTAACCCTGATCCCTACCCCTGATCCCTACCCCTGATCCCTGATCCCTAGCCCTTATCCCTAGCCCTAACCCTGATCCCTACCCCTGATCCCTGATCCCTACCCCTGATCCCTGATCCCTAACCCTGATCCCTAGCCCTGATCCCTAGCCCTAACCCTGATCCCTAGCCCTAACCCTGATCCCTAGCCCTTATCCCTAGCCCTAACCCTGATCCCTAGCCCTAACCCTGATCCCTAGCCCTAACCCTGATCCCTAGCCCTAACTCTGATCCCTAACCCTGATCCCTGATCCCTAGCCCTAACCCTGATCCCTAACCCTGATCCCTAGCCCTAACCCTGATCCCTAGCCCTGATCCCTAGCCCTAACCCTGATCCCTAGCCCTAACCCTGATCCCTAGCCCTGATCCCTAGCCCTAGCCCTGATCCCTAGCCCTAGCCCTGATCCCTAGCCCTAACCCTGATCCCTAGCCCTAACCCTGATCCCTAGCCCTAACCCTGATCCCTAGCCCTAACCCTGATCCCGAGCCCTAACCCTGATCCCTAGCCCTGATCCCTAGCCCTAACCCTGATCCCTAGCCCTAACCCTGATCCCTAGCCCTAACCCTGATCCCTAGCCCTAACCCTGATCCCTAGCCCTAACCCTGATCCCTAGCCCTGATCCCTAGCCCTAGCCCTGATCCCTAGCCCTGATCCCTAGCCCTAACCCTGATCCCTAGCCCTAACCCTGATCCCTAGCCCTAACCCTGATCCCTAGCCCTAACTCTGATCCCTAACCCTGATCCCTAGCCCTAGCCCTGATCCCTAGCCCTAACCCTGATCCCTAGCCCTAACCCTGATCCCTAACCCTGATCCCTAACCCTGATCCCTAGCCCTAACCCTGATCCCTAGCCCTAACCCTGATCCCTAGCCCTAACCCTGATCCCTAGCCCTAGCCCTGATCCCTAGCCCTAACCCTGATCCCTAGCCCTAACCCTGATCCCTAACCCTGATCCCTAACCCTGATCCCTAGCCCTAACCCTGATCCCTAGCCCTAACCCTGATCCCTAGCCCTAACCCTGATCCCTAGCCCTAACCCTGATCCCTAGCCCTAGCCCTGATCCCTAGCCCTAACCCTGATCCCTAGCCCTAACCCTGATCCCTAGCCCTTATCCCTAGCCCTAACCCTGATCCCTAGCCCTAACCCTGATCCCTAGCCCTAACCCTGATCCCTAGCCCTAACTCTGATCCCTAACCCTGATCCCTAGCCCTAACCCTGATCCCTAACCCTGATCCCTGATCCCTAACCCTGATCCCTAGCCCTAACCCTGATCCCTAGCCCTGATCCCTAGCCCTAACCCTGATCCCTAGCCCTAACCCTGATCCCTAGCCCTGATCCCTAGCCCTAGCCCTGATCCCTAGCCCTAGCCCTGATCCCTAGCCCTAACCCTGATCCCTAGCCCTAACCCTGATCCCGAGCCCTAACCCTGATCCCTAGCCCTGATCCCTAGCCCTAGCCCTGATCCCTAGCCCTGATCCCTAGCCCTAACCCTGATCCCTAGCCCTGATCCCTAGCCCTAACCCTGATCCCTAGCCCTAACCCTGATCCCTAGCCCTAACCCTGATCCCTAGCCCTGATCCCTAGCCCTGATCCCTAGCCCTGATCCCTAGCCCTAACCCTGATCCCTAGCCCTAACCCTGATCCCTAGCCCTAGCCCTAACCCTAACCCTGATCCCTAGCCCTAACCCTGATCCCTAGCCCTAACTCTGATCCCTAACCCTGATCCCTAGCCCTAACCCTGATCCCTAGCCCTGATCCCTAGCCCTAACCCTGATCCCTAACCCTGATCCCTAGCCCTAACCCTGATCCCTAGCCCTAACCCTGATCCCTAGCCCTAACCCTGATCCCTAGCCCTAACCCTGATCCCTAGCCCTGATCCCTAGCCCTAACCCTGATCCCTAGCCCTAACCCTGATCCCTAGCCCTAACCCTGATCCCTAGCCCTAGCCCTGATCCCTAGCCCTAACCCTGATCCCTGATCCCTAGCCCTAACCCTGATCCCTAACCCTGATCCCTAACCCTGATCCCTGATCCCTAACCCTGATCCCTAGCCCTAACCCTGATCCCTAGCCCTGATCCCTAGCCCTAACCCTGATCCCTAGCCCTAACCCTGATCCCTAGCCCTGATCCCTAGCCCTAGCCCTGATCCCTAGCCCTAGCCCTGATCCCTAGCCCTAGCCCTGATCCCTAGCCCTAACCCTGATCCCTAGCCCTGATCCCTAGCCCTAGCCCTGATCCCTAGCCCTGATCCCTAGCCCTAACCCTGATCCCTAGCCCTGATCCCTAGCCCTAACCCTGATCCCTAGCCCTAACCCTGATCCCTAGCCCTAACCCTGATCCCTAGCCCTGATCCCTAGCCCTAGCCCTGATCCCTAGCCCTGATCCCTAGCCCTAACCCTGATCCCTAGCCCTAACCCTGATCCCTAGCCCTAACCCTAACCCTGATCCCTAGCCCTAACCCTGATCCCTAGCCCTAACTCTGATCCCTAACCCTGATCCCTAGCCCTGATCCCTAGCCCTAACCCTGATCCCTAACCCTGATCCCTAACCCTGATCCCTAGCCCTAACCCTGATCCCTAGCCCTAACCCTGATCCCTAGCCCTAACCCTGATCCCTAGCCCTAACCCTGATCCCTAGCCCTAGCCCTGATCCCTAGCCCTAACCCTGATCCCTAGCCCTAACCCTGATCCCTAGCCCTAACCCTGATCCCTAGCCCTGATCCCTAGCCCTAACCCTGATCCCTGATCCCTAGCCCTAACCCTGATCCCTAACCCTGATCCCTAAGCCTGATCCCTAGCCCTAAGCCTGATCCCTAGCCCTAACCCTGATCCCTAACCCTGATCCCTAGCCCTAACCCTGATCTCTAAACCTGATCCCTGATCCCTAGCCCTGATCCCTAACCCTGATCCCTGATCCCTGATCCCTAACCCTGATCCCTAGCCCTAACCCTGATCCCTAGCCCTAACCCTGATCCCTAGCCCTAGCCCTGATCCCTAGCCCTAGCCCTGATCCCTAGCCCTAGCCCTGATCCCTAGCCCTAACCCTGATCCCTAGCCCTAACCCTGATCCCTAGCCCTAACCCTGATCCCTAGCCCTAACCCTGATCCCTAGCCCTAACCCTGATCCCTAGCCCTAACCCTGATCCCTAGCCCTAACCCTGATCCCTAGCCCTAACCCCTAACCCCTAACCCTAACCCTAACCCTAACCCCTAACCCCAACCCTGTTAGATGGTGAGAAAAGAGACTCGAGACAAGCATGATTTTCAGTTCTTTATTTAGTTCCTAGAGGCTGCTCGCGCCTCGTGGCCAATGACGTTTGTTGTGTTATTGGAGGGTTTTCCCCTCCCCTTTGCTTAATGTTTGGGGAATCCCCCACTCTGGTTTTATTATAGTCTGTTGGGTGTGGTATTTGTGCATGTGGATGTTCTATGTTATCCGGGTTGTCAGTGTTTCTTTGTATTCTTCTAGACCTTAGTTCAGGGGTCTCCAACCTTGGCTCCTGGAAGCCTGGCGGACTTCAACTCCCAGAGTTCCACAGCCAGCTTTGCTGGCTGTGGAACTCTGGGAGTTGAAGTCCGCCAGGCTTCCAGGAGCCAAGGTTGGAGACCCCTGCCTTAGTTGGTCTATGTGTCTTTTCCAGGGGTCACGTTATTTGGGTTATTCTGGACGGTATCCAAAGTGAGTCCCCTGTAAGGTTTTTAGCATATACCAGATCCCCTGTCGTAAATGTGCGGTATTTACTGGAGGAGTCTAGTGGCTTTTCGGGGTTGTAATCTATCCAGGTGTGACCTTACTTTCCTGCCCATCAGGATTTCTGCTGGGCTTTTGGTTAGTCCTAGTGTTCGGTGTTATATGTTGGATGGTTAGCATTTTATTGATTTTGTCTTGGATGTCACCCGTGTCTATTTTATCTAATGCCTCTTTGGTATATTGGACCATGCGTTCCGCCCCTCCGGTTGTCGCCGGGTGAGCGGGTGCTGTTAGGACATGCCGTATGCCCACTTTGGCAAGGAATCTTTCAAATGTCAATGCTGTGAACTGCGGCCCGTTGTCTGAGACTAATAGGTCCGGTAACCCATGTATTGCGAATAGTTTTCTTAACTGTTTGATGACGGCTTCTGTCGTCGTGGACTGTATGACTCTGACCTCCAACAAATTGGAGTAAGCATCGACAATTATTAAGAATGTATATCCTTTTGTGGGACCGGCAAAATCTATATGGATCCTCGACCAGGGGTCCCTAGGTGTCTCCCACTCGAGGGTAGGTGTGGGGGGGGGGTAGGTCTGGACTTCTGGCATTTAGCGCATGTTCCCACCCATGTCTCAATGTCTTTGTCCATCCCTGGCCACCGGATGTAACTCCTGGCCAGGGATTTCATTTTGACCATACCCGGGTGTTCTTCATGTAGCATGCACAGTACTTTTTCCTGCATTCTTTCATGAATGACAATTCTATCCCCCCGCAGGATACATCCCTTCAAGATCGATAGCTCAGTTTGTCGGTCCAATTACAAAAGCGGCAATGTGAGCCAATCGCAGTAGTGTTTCAGAACCAATGACCGCACCGCACCGCAACATTCACTAACCCAGACCCCACCCGGAACTAAGCCCAAACCCTAAAACAGGGGCGTCCAACCTTGGTAACTTTAAGGTGTGTGGACTTCAACTCCCAGAATTCCCTAGCCGGCACATACTGGCTGGGGAATTCTGGGAGTTGAAGTCCACACACCTTAAAGTTGCCAAGGTTGGACGTCCCTGCTCTAAATGCTTCTTACCTGACTTTCAGTTTCGATCTTTTGAAGTGGGATGTCTTTTTCTGTCCATCTCTGGAGAGCTTCCGCCTCAGGTTTTCCTATTAATATTAATAACGTATTAATATTAAAGAAACAGGATAATAGCCTAAAAAATCCTATTAAGAGTTTTCCCCTTCTCCCAGTTATCCCTTCCTATACCACAGGATGGCAGTGGCCGAGAAAAAAAAACATTTTCCAAAATGCCCTCAAAAAAGGTTGTTAAAAAAAAGATGACTGCGGGTACCTGTTTTCCTGTCCCTTAACGAGAGCGTTCGAGTTTTCGTAATACCGTATATTAATAATGTTAACAATGAGGCGTTTCAATTAATAATAATTCGGAAGAATAAACTTTGAAGCCCAGCTTGGCGAAAAAGTCGCCGTCTGAGGAACTCGGGCGGGAAGACTAAAAAAAATTGGCGGGAAGTCGGTCGTCATAGAAACGTCCTTCTTCTCAGGCATGGGGGGGTGACGCGGGAACGGCCGCGCTGACGGACAAATTTCAATTTCGATCTTTAAAAGTGGGATGTCTTTTACTGTCCATCTCTTGAAAACTTCGGCCTCATGTTTCCTATTAATATTAATAAAGTATTAATAGTAAAGAAACAGGATAATAGCCTAAAAAATCCTATTAAGTTTTCCCCTTCTCCCAGTTATTCCTTCCTGTACCACAGGATGGCAGTTTCCTGTTTCCCTCAGAAAAGGGGCCGAGAAAAAAAAAAAAAACCTTTTCCAAAATGCCCGAGAAAAAGGTTTTGTTAAAAAAAACATGACTGCGGTACCTGCTTTCCTGTCCCTTAACGAGAGCGTTCGAGTTTTCGTAATACCGTATATTAATAATGTTAACAATGAGGCGTTTCAATTAATAATTCGGAAGAATAAACTTTGAAGCCCAGCTGGGCGAAAAAGTCGCCGTCTGAGGAACTCGGGCCGGAAGACTAAAAAAAATTGGCGGGAAGTCGGTCGTCATAGAAACGTCCTTCTTCTCAGGCATGGGGGGGTGACGCGGGAACGGCCGCGCTGACGGACAAATTTCAATTTCGATCTTTAAAAGTGGGATGTCTTTTACTGTCCATCTCTTGAAAACTTCGGCCTCATGTTTCCTATTAATATTAATAAAGTATTAATAGTAAAGAAACAGGATAACAGCCTAAAAAATCCTATTAAGTTTTCCCCTTCTCCCAGTTATTCCTTCCTGTACCACAGGATGGCAGTTTCCTGTTTCCCTCAGAAAAGGGGCCGAGAAAAAAAAAAAAACCTTTTCCAAAATGCCCTCAAAAAAGGTTTTGTTAAAAAAAACATGACTGCGGTACCTGCTTTCCTGTCCCTTAACGAGAGCGTTCGAGTTTTCGTAATACCGTATATTAATAATCTTAACAATGAGGCGTTTCAATTAATAATAATTCGGAAGAATAAACTTTGAAGCCCAGCTTGGCGAAAAAGTCGCCGTCTGAGGAACTCGGGCCGGAAGACTAAAAAAAATTGGCGGGAAGTCGGTCGTCATAGAAACGTCTTCTTCTCAGGCATGGGGGGAGGGAGGAAACGGCCGCGCTGACCGACAAGTTGACCGTGTCGCAAAAGGACGTTGAGGGGACATCCTTTTTTCCTCGCCTCAGGAAAAAAGCCCTGCCCCTCAATGTTGCCTTTGAGGCGATCAAGTTCCTTTGAAAATGACCGACTTCCTGTCCGTCGTCCGCGGCGGGTCCCCAGTGCGTTTGGGAAAAATGACCACCCCATCATGGCCGACTTCCCGTCCGTCCTTCTTAGTCGTCCTCCCAACTTCCTTTCGCAGCGACCTTCTCGGTAAAGAGAACTTCCTGTCCGTCGTCCACGTCCGTCCCCTGAGGCCTTTGGAAAAAAAAATGACCACCCCATCATGGCCGACTTCCCGTCCGTTCTTCTTAGTCGTCCTCCCAACTTCCTTTCGCAGCGACCTTCTCGGTAAAGAGAACTTCCTGTCCGTCGTCCACGTCCGTCCCCTGAGGCCTTTGGGAAAAAAATGACCATCCTATCATGGCCGACTTCCCGTCCGCCCTTCTCAGGGCATTTTTTGGAAACCGGATTCTTACTCATGTATCTGCAGCAGCCTGGAATTGGAAAACAGGGCCCTCTTCTGGTCCAAGAAGGAATAGCAGCCTGAAAAAAACCCTTTTAATGGGTTTTTTAGGCTGCTATCCTGTATCTTAATTATTAACACCTTGTTAATATTAATAGGACAACATGAGGCCAACGTAAGTCCCATGGCAACTCAACGGTCACTAAATGAGCCGGTCGTAAGTCGAGGCCTATCCAAGCGAGGAAGACGGTGCCGCCGCAAGCCGGTGGCCAAGGGGGAAAGCAAGGATTTACCAAAGATGAGGGCAAAAAGGGAACAATGCTTTTCGTGCACAATGACCTTTTATTGTTTAGGAAAAACCAAAACAGTGAGGTCAGCCCCGCGACATCGCGCACGCGTCCCCTGCCCCCAGGATCAATGAGACCGAGAAGTGCGGCCCGCAGAGCAGAGCGTCGGGGGAAAAACCCCGCCCCTCTATGTTGCTCTTGAGACGATCAAGTTCCTTTGAAAATGACCGTCTCAATATGGCCGACTTCCTGTCCGTCGTCCGCGGCGGGTCCCCAGTGAGTTTGGGGAAAAATGACCACCCCATCATGGCCGACTTCCCGTCCGTCCTTCTTAGTCGTCCTTCCAACTTCCTTTCGCAGCGACCTTCTCGGTAAAGAGAACTTCCTGTCCGTCGTCCACGTCCGTCCCCCGAGGCCTTTGGAAAAAAATGACCATCCTATCATGGCCGACTTCCCGTCCGCCCTTCTCAGGGCATTTTTTGGAAACCGGATTCTTTCTCATGTATCTGCAGCAGCCTGGAATTGGAAAACAGGGCCCCCTTCTGGTCCAAGAAGGAATAGCAGCCTGTTTTTTTAATGGGTTTTTTAGGCTACTATCCTGTATCTTAATTATTAACACCTTGTTAATATTAATAGGACAACATGAGGCCAACGTAAGTCCCATGGCAACTCAACGGTCACTAAATGAGCCGGTCGTAAGTCGAGGCCTATCCAAGCGAGGAAGACGGTGCCGCCGCAAGCCGGTGGCCAACGGGGAAAGCAAGGATTTACCAAAGATGAGGGGGAAAAGGGAACAATGCTTTTCGTGCACAATGACCTTTTATTGTTTAGGAAAAAACAAAACAGTGAGGTCAGCCCCGCGACATCGCGCACGCGTCCCCTGCCCCCAGGATCAATGAGACCGAGAAGTGCGGCCGGCAGAGCAGAGCGTCGGGGGAAAAACCCCGCCCCTCTATGTTGCTCTTGAGACGATCAAGTTCCTTTGAAAATGACCGTCTCAATATGGCCGACTTCCTGTCCGTCGTCCGCGGCGGGTCCCCAGTGCGTTTGGGGAAAAATGACCACCCCATCATGGCCGACTTCCTGTCCGTTCTTCTTAGTCGTCCTCCCAACTTCCTTTCGCAGCGACCTTCTCGGTAAAGAGAACTTCCTGTCCGTCGTCCACTGAATGTCGTTAACAAGGTGTTAATAATTAAGATACAGGATAGTAGCCTAAAAAACCCATTAAAAGGGTTTTTTTTCGGGCTTCTATGCCTTCTTGGACCACAGGAAGGCCTTATTTTCCAATTCCAGGCTGCTGCAGATACATGAGAAAATCCGGTTTCAAAAAAATGCCATTGAAAAGGTGTGTCTTTTCTTAGCAGCTAGCTGGCATGGTTTCAGGCCTATAGGTTAAAAATTCAGTGTTTCCTGAAAATGTATTGATGTCGTGGACTTTGGAAGTGACATCATGTTTTCACAAACTAGCCACTCAGAGTTCTTTGGACAGGACAGCAAATTTTATTGTTGAGTGATTTTAAAATACAGAACAGCGATACAGAAAGAACACATTTTGTGCTTCAACATTGACATTTCAAGAAATGAAAGTGTCTTACGACAGCATCCGGTTAACCCTTTCTGTATTGAACATGGCGTTTTCCCCACTCCCTTCCCTTTCAATCATAAATCATTGGAATATAAATAACAATTAAATTATAGGAACAAAAAAATAAAATCACTGAAGCAAACAAGAAAAGAAAGACATTCTTTAGAATCACCATGGTATATAAAAAGAGATTCATGCAAGGCGAGACTGAGAAAGGGAGAGTCTGAAGAATTTGCAGTGCAAAATTCTCCTGATGGAAAAAATGACTTTCATCCTAAGAAGATGGAATATTAACAGCAAGGGAGTGCTAGTTGCAAAACTATACGCAATAATAGATATTTTTCTCCTTTTTCCCTCTCCTGGGAAGAAATGTCAATGCCCTGCACTGGGCAGTTATGAGGAAGGGGGCAAGATATATATAGATAGACAAACAGATGATAGAGGTAGATAGGCAGGCAGATGACAGAATGGATGGAGAGAGAAAGAGTGTATGTATGTGTGTGTGTATGTGTGAGTTCAGAATTGAAGAAGCTTCTTGGATGAGAAGCAAAACGTCTTCTCGGAAAAAAACAGAAAATCCAGTTGCCTTTCCAAAAAGCACCTTTGGGGCAATCCCAAAAGACATATAGCAGATCTGAGCTATGTTGGGAACCTCATTTTAAAACTAAGTGGGTTAATTGCAGGATTCAGGGTGCAGACACTCTTTTTCTCAGCTTATCCCTCCTTGCAGGAATTGGTAGGATGAGCTCAAAGGTAATAAGGAGAAAATTATTCTCGGTCTCCTAAATAAGCTCTAAATCTTACCGATAGAGGACAAATGATTTCCAGAAGCAAATTATGTCCCTCTACTTTTTATTTTTAATTCTTTGCACAAAATGCAACCATGAGGTTCAAAGGATATTTACTTACTAGCATCCCTCGGCAAAATTTAAAGCCACCAGGAGACCTGAGAAAGGGAAAACCAATCTTTGTTGATCAGGCTTTGAGAAAGAAAGTTATGCCATACTTTGATGGAAAAACATGACTCAAATATGACATAATCCCAAAAGAGAAGAGGAGGAAGGAGAACAACCAAGTAACATCCAGAAAATATATGCATATATAGATATAGATATATCATTTATTTATCAAAAGCCAGCCTGGCTGCATATCAAGGAACTAAAAAAAAGATTAACCAGAACAAAACCAAGTAGAAGAAATACATAATCAAAATGACAACCCCAACAACAGCAATGTGAGAAGGGAAAAGGAGGGAAGTTATAACAGTTATTTTCAAAAATGCAAGCAAATTGCAACGCCTAGGAGACAATATTCACAGTTTGCATCCGGGGGTTTAGTACAGGATCACAGAGCCATAAATAAATCACAAGCATTCATCCATCCAAGCGGGGGGAAACAGAAAAAAGCGGGGGGGACGGGGACCAAAAGACAGTATTGAAAACATAATCACCATTGTCTTATCTCCAATGATGAAGCAATGGGACCTTACAATATGGGCAGTTGTATCTGACAATTTTATTTTCTTGGGTACATACAGAGATAATATGTATAGTATAGAATATATTATTCTTTATCTTCCTCCACTCATCCTTTAGACACAATGCCTATGTTATTGTTTCCTATTTAGCTTGACTTCATATGAGCAGGGTATCATGAGAAACTTCAAGGTTTTGCATTAAAACACAAGAAGAGGCAGAGTGGAAAGGAGGCCCAGAAATCAACCGCAATGCCATATTTTCAACGATTTGGTTGATGTTCGGGGAGCAGGTCAATGAGAGGGGGGGGGGAGAGAGAAGGAGGGAGAGAGGGAGGGAGAGAGGGAAAGAATGAAGACGCTAAGAGTTTAACGACTGCTTTCTTCATCCGTTTTGGTCAGTTTCTTCAGTGTATCCAGCAATTTCTGTGGGGTGAGGACATGTGTGGAACCTGGAGGAAGGAAAGAAAAAGAAGAAGATAATCGGATTTCAAAAAAGGAAGAGCAGAAGAGCACCTAAACCCTAAACCCCTAACCCCTAAACCTAACCCTAAACCCTAAACCCAAACCCCTAAATTTAAATCTAAATGCTATACATAAACCCCAAACTCTAAACTCTAAACCCAAATCTAAATTCTATACCTAAACCTAAACCCTAGACTCTAAACCTCAATTCAAACCCTAAATCTAAATTCTACACCTCTAAATTCTACACCTCTACACCCTACACTCTAAACCCTACCCTCACCCCTAACCCCTTACCCCAACCCCCCCCAACCCCAACCCCCCTAACCCCCACCCTTAATCCCCCTAACCCGTTCTGTCTCTTAACACTGAAGCCCTCGTTCTCCTTACCTCACTTTCAGGTTCGGTCTTTTGAAGTGCGATGTCTTTTCCTGTTCATCGATTGATGCCTTCGGCCTCGTGTTCTCCTATTGATATTAACAACGTGTTCATAATAAAGATACAGGATAACAGCCCCCTTTTCCGTGTTCTCCCCGTTATTCCTTCCAGCACCACAAGACGGCGCTGTTTCCTGTTTCCCTTAAAAAGGCGGCCGAGAAAAATGTCCTCCAAAAAGTTTTTTTTGAAAAAATGTGACTACGGTACCTGCTTTTCTGTCCCTTAACGAGAGCGCTTGAGCTTTCGTAATACGGTATTAATGTTAATAATGAGGAGTTTCAATTAGTTATTCGGAATAATAAACTTAAAATCCCAGCGTGGCGAAAAAGTCGCTGCGCGAGGAAGTGCGGAGGGGGGGGGAGACACTAAAAAGAATGGACTGGAAGCCTGCCGTCATAGAAAGGTCGTTCTTCTCAGGAATGGGGGTGGGTGGGGGGAGAGACGGCCGCGTGAACAGACAAGTTCAGCGTGCCGAAAATGTCCGGGCGAAAGGAAGTTGGGGGCACGATTTAGAAAAAGGGACGGGAAGTCGGCCATGATGAGAAGGTCATTTTTTCAAAGGCAGTAGGGGACGGCTGCGGACAATGGACAGGAAGTTCGCCTTGCCGAGAAGGTCGCTGCGAAAGGAAGCTGGGAGGATGACTAAGAAGAACGGACGGGGAGTCAGCCATATTGGGAAGGTCATTTTCAAAGGCACTTCATCGTCACAAAAGAACGGACAAGAAATTCACCATGCCGAAAATGTCCGCGCGCAAGGAAGTTGGGGGACGACTTAGGAGAAGGGACGGGAAGTCGGCCATGATGGGAAGGTCGTTTTTCAAAGGAACTTGATCTCGTCTCAAGAGTGGCATTGAACGGCGGGGCTTTTCTCCTGGCGCTCTGCGGGCCGCGTTTCTCGGTCTCCTTGGTACTGGGGGAAAGGGAGGAAAAAAAGGACGTGTGAGCGGGTTGCAGAACAGGCACACAACAAAGAATCCAGTTTCAAAAAATGCAATTGAAAAGGTGTTTTTTCTGTGCACACCGACTTTCACCAGAGGAGGGCGCCGTTTTCTGTCCCGCAGAAAGAGTATTGAAGTTTTCGTTCGCCTTTTTAACTCGCTTTAAGAAGCGGAACTCCTTCTCTCCCTGTGTTGCGGCGCCTGGTCCTCCTCTGCCCGTATTAATGTTAATAATCATGCGTTTTATCATGGTGGTGCAGAATAATAATATTAAAATCCCAGCGTGGCGAAAAAGTCGCTGCGCGAGGAAATGCGGGGGGGGGGAAAGGGGGGGAGAACCCAAACCGCTTAAACCCCTAACCCTTTAAACCCCTAACCCCTAACCCTTTAAACTCCAAACCCTTTAAACCCCAAACCCCTTAAACCCCAAACCTTTTAAACCCCAAACCCCTTAAACCCCAAACCCAACTAGAAGGAAAATCAGTGGCGACGCCAAAGTCAAGGAAGGGAAAACGAGACAGGCTACAATTAAAAGACAAAGAGTGGTTCCAACGCTGTTATTATGTTGATACCGTTGGATGCTGGCTTAGCATGTTGTGTCAACCAAGCCTATAAGCAGGAGCTGACGACATCAGAAATATCTAACCAGACTGAAACCGTCCTGTTTTCCACCGTGATGAACCCCAAATGGGTTTCCTCTACCATGAAAGAGCCCATTCTTACGTGGCATTAAATCCCAGTCTAACCTCTGGGAGTTTATAGGTAATCCTCAAGTTACAACACGGTTGAGACCAAAAATTCTGCTGCTAAGTGAAGCAGTTAAGTGTGCCGGGCCCCATTTTACAACTTACCTTACCATGGTTGTTAAGCGAATCGCTGAAGTTGTTAGTGACGTAGTTATTCAGTGAACCTGGCTTCCCCATTGACTTTGCTGGTCAGCAGATCCCAAAAGGAGATTGCGTGACCCCGAGGCACTGCTACCGTCATAAATATGAGTCAGCTGCCAAGTGTCCAACTTTGATGGGGGGAGGGGGGGTGTTTGCTGCAACAGTCGTGTGAAAAATAGCTATACGTCACCTTTTTTAGACCTGTTCCAACTTCAAACGATCACTGAATGAAGTGTTGTAAGTCAAGGACTGCCTGTATTTGAAGCCGAGCAGCAGGCAGGATCCTGGGCACCCTGTAGGTGATAAACGTAAGGAATAATAAATGTTATTAATTTTAGAGGGCTGCTAAAAAGTGGGGGAGGGGGGCAGATCGGAGGCAGTAGTGGATTTCTGGGGCTCCCTCTCGAAGGACTCAAAACCTGACCCAGAGGAGAAGGACCAGAGAAGTCCGTAGTTAAGAAAAGGGTGCAGATATAAATAGCTTTGTCTTAATCAGCAGGATGATGATCAAGTGGGACAAAACCGGTAGGGATGGATATAAATGCAACCGTTGGATTTCGAAAGACATTTGTTTCTTCAGGATTCTGCAAGATAAAAATGGCATAATTATGTCAGGTGCCACATTAGAGCCATGAACAAAAGCCTTTAATCACCCCGTGGACTTTATCCCTCCCTTACTCTTCTGTTTCTCTAATAAACACACATGGGTGGGACAGGCCTGTGGGAAAGCAACCCACGCGCCCGATGGAGTATAAACCAGGGAGATTAAGCCGTGAGAAGACTTCCATTTCCCTGGTACCAAAACAGAGACCGGGCCTTCCCATGGAGGTGGAGGGGACCTTAAGCCAAGCACTGGGCACGCTGGCATTTCACTTCAGCGTCTCAGGCGTATTTTTACTCCTCGGCTGGATCTTTTACTATGACTTCACCAGGATGCGAATCCCGCCCGGAATCTCCCAGGGGGCAAAACTGCGCCTGATGAATTTGGCCATGAGCCTAGTTCTCAGACTGGTAAGCTTCCTTCCCTGGACTCTGGCTTTGTGGGTCTGCCTGGCCGCCGCAAGCCTCAGCTGGGTGAGCCTGAGGGTCCGAAGGGTTAGGGAGGAGAGGCTCAAACAATTGCTCTTTGCAGATTGCCTGCAACCCGCTTCCTCCCTTTGCCGCTTTCTCACACTGATCCGGAGGTCGGCCTGTAACGCTGGCTTCCCCATCTCCAGCGGGGAAATCCCACCCCTGCCTCCCACCCACCGTTTGCAGCCCCCTCAAATCTCTGGCGTGAGCCGGTGGTTCTAACAAGCTGAATTGGTACATCGCTGTGGACAGAGATAAGAGACTAACACCAGGTAACCTTGAATCTACTGTTTTGCTAAAGGCATGAATTCTAAAAGCATTTCAGTCATTGAACTGTTCAATAGCACAAGATGATGCCACTGCTAAATTTTCCCAGGTAAACCTGCCTAAAGCTTGAATCATGACAACTGTAACCCATCCCTAATTTTAATCATGACAAGATGTAACCTATCCCTAATTTTAAAGCATTCTTCAAACTCCATTTCTTTCTTGCAAAAGTGCAACAAATCTAACCAGGATAATAGTAGGGGGGGGGGGGGAAACCTTCTTTGTGACTCTCCCTTCAAAGGGCACAAATGGTTTATAATGGCTCTTCAGATAGTGTGTTCTGTCCTTAATTAACATACCCGAGATCCCCGCGCTTTGATTGGACAAAGCGCGGGGCTCTCCGATTGGTCAGGCGAGCCGCGCCGATTGGCTCCCTAGGAATCTCCCGCGATTAGTCCATTCGGATCGCGGGAGATTCAAAGCGGTGCCATTGGCCGCGGCCACTGCGGCGAAAGGAATAAAAGCCACGGGCTTTTTTCCTTTCGCCAGTTCAGTTCCAACTTACAAATAAAGAGCTTGCACTAAAGTCACCGACTCCTGGCATCATTTCGCGGACACAACACTGCCGACGAGGATGGGATCCAGACCCTGAACCGAACCACGTGTCCGACGGAAGCCAGACGAACCACCGCGATGGCGAAAATCGCACCACCCGCACCCTTCAACCCCGCCACCAAGGACTGGGAATCGTTCTCTGACCGATTCCGCATGTACCTCGAGTGCAGCGGCCTGAAGGATGCCACCGGCCCCATGAAGCGCGCCGTCTTCCTGACCCACTGCGGGACCGAGGTCTTCAAGATGGCCAAGGCGCTCGCCAAACCCGCCGATGCGACCGTGATGGACTGGGACGTCCTCGAACCCATACTTCGGTGGCACTACGCTCCAGAGGTACCCATCCTGATCCGGCGCAACGAGTTCTACCGGCGGGACCAGGTCGGGGGAGAGTTTCAGCGACTTCGTCGCCGAGCTGCGGCATCTAGGGGGGCTCTGCGAATTCGACAACCTAAACGACGCCCTGCGAGACCGAATCGTGCTCGGTTTGTGGGACCCCGTCCTCCAGAGCCGGCTGATGGCCAAGGGCAACATCAGCCTAGCAGACACCCTCACCGCAACCACCACCGCCGAAGCAACCCGAACTTCCGCTGACCGCATGCGCAGACCGAACACTGCAGACCGCAGCGGAAACAACAACCCGGCGAGGTCGACCGAGCCCCAACCCGAGACGACCACCCCCCAGGGCGATTTCCATTCGGCATCGGGCACTTCCGATGACGAGGAGGACATCCATCGTCTCCAGACGGGCCACGACCCACGAAGCCGGCGAGGTCGTAAGACGAGAACCAACTGTGCCGGCTTCCTGTCCGTCGTCCACGGCGGGTCCCCAGTGCGTTTGGGAAAAATGGCCGACTTCCCGTCCGTCCTTCTTAGTCGTCCTCCCAACTTCCTTTCGCAGCTTTCTCGGTAAACTTTCTCGGTAAAGAGAACTTCCTGTCCATCATCCACGTCCGTCCCCTGAGGCCTTTGGAAAAAAATGACCCTCCTATCATGGCCGACTTCCCGTCCGCCCTTCAAAGGGCATTTTTTGGAAACCGGATTCTTTCTCATGTATCTGGAGCAGCCTGGAATTGGAAAACAGGGCCCTCTTCTGGTCCAAGAAGGAATAGCAGCCTGAAAAAAACCCTTTTAATGGGTTTTTTAGGCTACTATCCTGTATCTTAATTATTAACACCTTGTTAATATTAATAGGACAACATGAGGCCAACGTAAGTCCCATGGCAACTCAACGGTCATTAAATGAGCCGGTCGTAAGTCGAGGCCTATCCAAGCGAGGAAGACGGTGCCGCCGCAAGCCGGTGGCCAACGGGGAAAGCAAGGATTTACCAAAGATGAGGGAAAAAAGGGAACAATGCTTTTCGTGCACAATGACCTTTTATTGTTTAGGAAAAACCAAAACAGTGAGGTCGGCCCCGCGACATCGCGCACGCGTCCCCTGCCCCCAGGATCAATGAGACCGAGAAGTGCGGCCGGCAGAGCAGAGCGTCGGGGAAAAAACCCCGCCCCTCTATGTTGCTCTTGAGACGATCAAGTTCCTTTGAAAATGACCGTCTCAATATGGCCGACTTCCTGTCCGTCGTCCGCGGCGGCTCCCCAGTGCGTTTGGGAAAAATGACCACCCCATCATGGCCGACTTCCCGTCCGTTCTTCTTAGTCGTCCTCCCAACTTCCTTTCGCAGCGACCTTCTCGGTAAAGAGAACTTCCTGTCCGTCGTCCACGTCCGTCCCCTGAGGCCTTTGGGAAAAAATATGACCATCCTATCATGGCCGACTTCCCGTCCGCCCTTCCAAAGGCATTTTTTGGAAACCGGATTCTTTCTCATGTATCTGGAGCAGCCTGGAATTGGAAAACAGGGCCCTCTTCTGGTCGAAGAAGGAATAGCAGCCTGAAAAAAACCCTTTTTATGGGTTTTTTAGGCTACTATCCTGTATCTTAATTATTAACACCTTGTTAATATTAATAGGACAACATGAGGCCAACGTAAGTCCCATGGCAACTCAACGGTCACTAAATGAGCCGGTCGTAAGTCGAGGCCTATCCAAGCGAGGAAGACGGTGCCGCCGCAAGCAGGTGGCCAACGGGGAAAGCAAGGATTTACCAAAGATGAGGGAAAAAAGGGAACAATGCTTTTCGTGCACAATGACCTTTTATTGTTTAGGAAAAACCAAAACAGTGAGGTCAGCCCCGCGACATCGCGCACGCGTCCCCTGCCCCCAGGATCAATGAGACCGAGAAGTGCGGCCTGCAGAGCAGAGCGTCGGGGAAAAAACCCCGCCCCTCTATGTTGCTCTTGAGACGATCAAGTTCCTTTGAAAATGACCGTCTCAATATGGCCGACTTCCTGTCCGTCGTCCGCGGCGGCTTCCCAGTGCGTTTGGGAAAAATGACCACCCCATCATGGCCGACTTCCCGTCCGTCCTTCTTAGTCGTCCTCCCAACTTCCTTCTCGGTAAAGAGAACTTCCTGTCCGTCGTCCCCGTCCGTCCCCTGAGGCCTTTGGGAAAAAAATGACCATCCTATCATGGCCGACTTCCCGTCCGCCCTTCTCAGGGCATTTTTTGGAAACCGGATTCTTTCTCATGTATCTGCAGCAGCCTGGAATTGGAAAACAGGGCCCTCTTCTGGTCCAAGAAGGAATAGCAGCCTGTTTTTTTAATGGGTTTTTTAGGCTACTATCCTGTATCTTAATTATTAACACCTTGTTAATATTAATAGGACAACATGAGGCCAACGTAAGTCCCATGCCAACTCAACGGTCACTAAATGAGCCGGTCGTAAGTCGAGGCCTATCCAAGCGAGGAAGACGGTGCCGCCGCAAGCCGGTGGCCAACGGGGAAAGCAAGGATTTACCAAAGATGAGGGAAAAAAGGGAACAATGCTTTTCGTGCACAATGACCTTTTATTGTTTAGGAAAAACCAAAACAGTGAGGTCAGCCCCGCGACATCGCGCACGCGTCCCCTGCCCCCAGGATCAATGAGACCGAGAAGTGCGGCCCGCAGAGCAGAGCGTCGGGGAAAAACCCCCGCCCCTCTATGTTGCTCTTGAGACGATCAAGTTCCTTTGAAAATGACCGTCTCAATATGGCCGACTTCCTGTCCGTCGTCCGCGGCGGCTCCCCAGTGCGTTTGGGAAAAATGACCACCCCATCATGGCCGACTTCCCGTCCGTTGTTCTTAGTCGTCCTCCCAACTTCCTTCTCGGTAAAGAGAACTTCTGAACCCCTGGCTCTTCCTGAGGCGTCACTTTTATACATTTCATAATCTCAGCCTAGCCCGGGGTGTTTCTTATGTTAAACTATACCAAAAAGGAAAAGTACATTTCTATTATTTTCCAGACCCATCCTTATTCACTGAAACATGCTTACTTCCAGTTCAGCAATTTCGTGGTTTTGCACAATATTTCTATAAGAAGCAAGGTAAGGGGTCAGAGAATTTCTGGTAAATGCATATTTTGTTTTTGACCTTCCAGGTTGCTTCAGAAGGATGGTCCTATTGCACTCTATTATGAAGAGACCCCATGTGGATCTGAAATGCTGGGTGGAAGCAGCTTAATGGTAATGCGCTTTGGCTTTTAATACTTCTTCGGCAGCTCAACTATATTGGAAAATCAGGAATTACACTTATATACGACGCTAAAGAATCAATCTGAAATGGATGAAGACGTGATTTTAAAAGCCAACTTAGTTTGAGGAATTCATGACATGGAAGAGAAGCCATCATTCATCTATGGTGGGATTTAGTAGGATCCAAGAATGAAATCCATCCTAGAGTTGCATTTGGTGACTTCCAATTGTAGTCATGTTTAGTTTATGTTGGTGTGTATTTTACATATTCATGTGCAGAAATTGCAGGTAAAGGGGCTGGCTTTAAGGAAACATACCGTATATACTCGAGTATAAGCCGACCCGAATATAAGCCGAGGCACCTAATTTAACCACAAAAAACTGGGAAAACTTATTGACTCGAGTATAAGTCGAGGGTGGGAAATGCAGCAGCTATTGGTAAATTTCAAAAATAAAAATAGATGCCAATAAAAACTTTCACTAGGACAGTTGAGAATAAGTTTGATGTTCACAATTTCCTCTTTGAAAGAGACCAGTAAATAGGGAACAAGAAGATGAAGAAAAAGAAGTGTGTTTTTTCACACTTTTCACACTGCAGTGAACAAAAATGGCATCATAGGAACAAGCTTATTCTCAGCCCAAAGGTTTCTGATTTCTTCCCTGATTTAAGGGAAATTTGGGAAACGATCTCACTATCATGAAAGGTTTGATTGATTCACTAACCCAAAAGACGATGATGATGACAGTGGTAGGCAGGAGTCACTCTCTCCCTTGCAAGAAAAAACCAAGAGCCTATGATATCTCTCTCTCTCTCTCTCCCCCTCCTCCCGAGTGGACTGAAAGCAGCTGGAGCTGAGGAAATGAAACTGAGTGGAGCGACCTCGGCTCCCGTTGCTTTCTCAGCCTAGAGCTCAGAAAAGCCTCCCCCTCCCATGCTTAAAAGTTGCAAAGGAAACACGGAAGCAGGGAAGCGGCTGCCCAGCTTCGGAGCTCCACACTACTTTTTTTTTCAGAGGGGAATCTGACTCGAGTATAAGCCAAGGGGGGTTTTTCAGCACAAAAAATGTGCTGAAAAACTCGGCTTATACTCGAGTATATACGGTATATGCTGTTACTATATCTCAGGAAAATTGGGCATAGCCTGGAGAGGAATTGTGGTGGAAAGACCAGGTAGAAAGACTTATTACTTAATTTTGTTAAATGATATTTCTTCCTATGATGTGCTTTGAAATTAAAGTTATTATTATTTTTGCTATGCTTTTGTTTAATAAACATTTTCAGCTTTGGTTGCATTTACGCTTTTGTTTTTGAGTCCACAAACTTCCCGTGCACACTCTTCAAACCATGTCCATTTTGCAAGCATTTTGTGCACAAGTTTAAGGGTGGGGTAGACATTGGTGTATGGGGTTTTCCTGTCTAAAAGTTTCTGCTAAAAGTTCAGAACATTGAAATTTTTCTTTTCCCCTTGGTTCACTTGAGTGACATTTTCATCAAAATGCCCTACAGTCGTATGGAAGGTGGTTAGAAACCTGCAACAATCACCAAGGTGTTTTGTGTATGCCTTGCTGTACAACTCCCTACCTGGGTTTGCAAATTACTAAACTCCTAGTTTCTCTTTGTCTTTCAACTTGATATTTAGCAGGGACTGAATTACCAATAGCAACAGCAAAAACACTTAGACTTATATTTCACCTCATAGTGCTTCACCTCAGGAGTCCCAAACCCCTGGTTCATTGACCGGTACTGATCCATAGCATGTCACAAACCAGATTGTGCGAACAAGTGCAGCCCCACATATGAGATGCAGGCAGCATGTGAAACCAGGCCCCCCCTCTGGTCCATGGAAAAACCACTTAACAGGGCAGGAAAGATCATAAAATGGGGCAAAACCAACTGCACAGATGAAATGTGTTTGAGGATTAGCAGCTCTGGTGGGTAGTTGGGCCATTGGTTTCAGCTCCAAGCTGGGCAATTTGATTGCAAATATTGCATCACCATTCGAGGAGACGCCATCAGTGCATTTTGAAGTGGGCTCAAAGCTGGTTGCTGCTGTGAAGCTGAAACTCCCGTTTTGCATTTGGAAGAGATTTCTTTTCAGGTGGGGAGGGGGAATAGAACTCCTTAGTATCAGAGTGGGTTAATAGTAGTAATAAGATAGGAAATACTAGTGCTCTGGTGGTCATTTCAAAAAATCCTTTCTTAGCACAAGCCCCTAGAAGCCAAGAGGAACATAGGTGCCAAATTTCAAATTTGTAAGTTTTACGGTTCTGGAGTTTTTGTGATGATGCGTGAGGAGTATTTTGCTTTTATATATCTATAGATGAACAGCAGAAAAACAAAATGACTTTTCTGCAGCACTGATCAAGCCACCTCACTTTCCCCACTTTCCCCAGTGACACTTTAAATGTCGCTGAATTTCTGTTTCTGGAAGAGGCTACGGGAAACACAGAACAAGCTTTATCAAACTCAAGAGGCCATTTCCAGAAGGGCTTACCTTCGCTGCAAATCATTAGAACAGAACCTCCAGTTTGAGAGGCAGTCTATCCCAAGATTTCAGTTGCTGAGCCATAAAAATAGGTTTTGTCTCATTCTTGGGCCCTTGCCCCCAAAGGGATCTCCTCTTACAAGTCAAGTCACCCTGAAGGAGATACACGACCTCACCTTGACCCGCTTACTTTTGAGGGTGATGCATAGGTATCCAGCAAGTCCTCTTCTTCCTCATCATCCTCCAGGCCGCAAAGATTTAAGACTCAACCACAAAATAAGGGGGGTGGGGGGTTAGGCTAGAAGACCTCCCAAATCCCTTCCAACTGTTATTCTGAATTAGAGGGAACTTTCTCACCCACATGGGTGGCAAAAGATTGTTGAGCTCCTTGGACCTCCTTTTTAAAGTGATGTACATGTGTGTTTTGTAGGGGTTTTTTTTTTCCGAACACTTTAAATACTTTTGAAACTGTAAGCTGCCTACAACTGTTTGGAGTCACAGTTGACCTCTAGGTTTAATAAAAGGAGGGAGAAGGGAATCCACCCTTCCTATCAAGGGGAAGTGATGAAATGCTTTGTGATGCCAAATTCTGTACAAACATGTAGACTCCAATCATACCTCCAGTGGCCCCTTTTGGGTCAACATGAGAATATTTCTAATAAAATATTATTTGAAATACCCACCCAATGGAAACAAAATGAAAACACAACAAGAAAATCATAAACACAGCAGGTTTTATTATAGAAAATCTTGTAGGACAGAAGTGCATTTTCCAGTGATGTTGTTCTATTTTTTTATTTTGTTTAGAAGACTCATATCTCTGAATGACCAACCACACAACACCAGAGGTATATAATTTCTTTCTTACAGAATTTCTCAGTGGACTGAAAAAGAATGAAGAGCTCTCCATTTTTCTAAGGCATAGCCTTAGAAATTGAAAGGACAGAAAATCTCTCTTTTGACAAGAAATACTCAATTTTCTGTCCCTTCACCCCAGATTACAATATTATTGGTCAAAATAGGCAGGATTTTTAAACCCACACAAAGACACAATTTAGAAAGTTCCCTATGAATTGAAGTATGAAAAAAAAGTCACAAGGATTAGAGATCTCTATGGAAAAAAGATTTATACTGAAATAAAAAACTGGCCCTTATAGAGACCACATACAGCGAAGCTCACCAACCTTCCTAGTTCAAGATAAGGATTAAAAATTCAAACTTGGCTCGTAATTTCTTCATAATTATAACCTTTTTTTTTTATTGCATTGAAAGTAAAGAATGGGGGTGGGAATATAACAAGGTACTTTTTCTGCATAATGCTGGTTAAAAAGATTAATCTATTTTCAGTAGAAAAAATAACAAGCATGCATATCTTTACAAAGAAGTACTTGAAAAATACAGACAATCCCTTTTGCATTGCCAGTGTTTGCTGTTAGATATATTGTTGAAACTGCTACTGTCCCTCGGGTTCTTGGACTGAAGGCTTCATAGGGACTCTGTCAGAATGTCACCTTGGATTTGATACTCCAGCGAGGTCCAATCCAGCAACGGGTTTGAGGCCACAGGCAATTGGGTCTTGTTTATGTCTTTGGCAGTCAAGACCTTATCCCAGCGAGAGACCTCAGCTATTTCTTCCCATCAAAGCCACCTCCATAGGAACCCTGTTCCTGACCCAGCATCCCCATCAGATCTGTCTTGACCTCAGAGGCTGCCCCCCCTTTCTTTGGCAAAGCTGGACTATCCCCGTAGTGGAATCCCAAATGGTACAAACAGCAACCCAATGGATGGTAGACCTGTCTGAGGGGTTGGGCATCATGAAAGCGGTGCACTCGCCACCCACCCACATTTCAAAACCATTGGGGATTCAGAAAAGGAGAACCTCGTTGTCGTGGTCTCTGGAAGCAGCTGAGGAGGGGGAGAAGCTGCGGGTCAAGTCGGTGAAGAAGCGGAGACAAAGGGTCAACTGTTGCAAGCCTTGATCTAGGTTGGGCTTCAGGAGAACGTGGGAGTTAGCAGAAAGCTTGGAGAACACAAAAGCCTTTCCATCCAAACCTGAGGAAGAAAGAGGGGAGAGAAGACCATGAAAGAAGGGTGGGTTTCATGCCCACAGAGCTATTCAAACACACCTTGCATGAACCCATATTGGATTCAAGGTGAAAGTCCCACCATGGAATGAAGACTTACCTGTGTTGGTCAAGATCCCTGGAACACTGAAGATCACAAGGACTGTACAAAGCAACAGGCGGTCTTCTCCATGATGTCACCCAGCATAGCCACCAGTTTCTGAAATCAGCTGCTTGAAGGGCCGCCAGAGATCCTCTAAGCGTGGCTGTCTTTACGTTAGAGAGACGTTTTCAGCAGTTGAGAAGGTTCCTCCTGCTTTTGAACAGAGTCCTCAAAGCACTCTTCCAGGGTCTGTTTGCAAAGAAGCACCAAACAAGGGAGACAGATGGAGAAACAGCTGTTAAGATATTACGGTCTGGCACATGAGATAATGTCATGGCAGATTCAGGTATGCAGCCAGCCTCAAAATGAACACTCTGGCAGGTTCTTCTCCAAAACTCAAAAGAAAACCCAATTTCATCCACCTTTAACATAAATCTAAAATTTCATTATGCTTATCTTTATAATTATGATGAAAATGACTGCTTGCTATTTTGTTAATTTTATATATCACCCATTTGGCAATTCGAGGCAACGCTATATATCAGGCTGTCTCACTAGTGGCCACAATTTGGGCTGGCAAATTATTAAGCAAAGTGATCACTAAGGGAAACTGACTGGGCAGGGATAGCTGACCAGTGGCGAGGGGTCAAGAGGAGGAATGCCCAGGATAGCTCAGGCTAAGTTAGACATGAAATTGTAGCCACAATCAATTGTCCTCGTGGGGCCTTCTCAAACTCTAAGAACCACAGCCATGGCCAGATTATGCTAGGCAAGGAAACTATAAAATCTGTTCTCCATCAGCAGCTACACCTACCATTAAAATGGGCAGTCCGGTCAGTGCAGTGGAGGCAGCATCTCGTCACTGGAGCTTGTAGAGTTTTTGGATGGTAGTGCAGTTTCCTCTACGGAGTTGGTTGGCTGAGTCAAGCCCTACATTGCTTTCGGCTGATCTCTCTGTTCTGCAAGTCTCGGGCACTCTGGGTCAGCTCCTCGGCCCCCATTTTGGCCTCTTGGAAATGGCCTGTCACAACTACCAGGAGGGCAGGTCTCCATGAGGCAGCTGGGTCAGGTGTGGAGTCCAGTTGTTCGTGTGTTAGTGGGTTTGCAACCAGTTGAGAGGCTGGAGGAGGGGTGGGGTGTGACCACTGAGTGGTCTGGTTTTCTCTCTGGGTGGTCTGGTTTTCTCTCTGGGTGGTCTGGTTTTCTCTCTGAGTGGTCTGGTTTTCTCTCTGGGTGGTCTGCTTTTCTCTCTGGGTGGTCTGCTTTTCTCTCTGGGTGGTCTGCTTTTCTCTCTGGGTGGTCTGTTGGTGGAACTTATTTGGTTAGGTGGAAGTGCTTTTTGATGGCTTCCTGTGAAAGGCTTGGGAAGTGTGGGGCAAGAAGGCTGAAGAGTGCCTTCCTCATCATCCTCTTCCTCCCAGAGCCTGTTGGCATGCGGTCACAAGGCCACATCATCCTTGGGGGTCCATGCCAGGTGCTTAGTGGGTAGGACAGCTGCATGCTGAGCATTCACCTCTGCCAGGTGACAGTGTGACTGGTGTTTGCTGAGGGCCCGTTTTGTCTTGAAACGGAGACCACAGAAACACGGGAAGCTGGGATTTTCTGCTCTGTTCTGGCTGCCAGAATCATTGGCATCCCCATCTCTACTGCTGGAGACTGAAAGTCCAGGGGGATTAGCACTCATTACTTTAGTCATATCAGTCACCAGCAGCAAACCCTCTACAAGGTGGTTGGCCTTGCAGTGGGGTGGCTTGGGTCTTAGCTCCAGTATGGAGGGTCAGAGACACCATCCATACCTTCTCCAGCGGTCGCCACGGGGAGGCGCCCAAGCCGTGCAACTATGCTTCAATTAAGAGAGTCATAGTTACTCCCGCCACCTACTCTATTATCAGCCAACAGCTCTACCTAGCATTAAAAAGGGCAGCTGAGGCTTTCTCTTTCTAGTTCTAAGGACCATCGCGATGGCCAAATTACGCCAGGCAAGGAAATTCTAAAAGGCTATTATCGGCCAAAAACCACATCTAGCCTTAAAGTGGGCCATTGAACTCTGTCCTCAAGAAACAATCAACAGGCCCAAAAGCTAACATCAGACCAACATGCAGGAAATAATGCCCAAAGAAGTGCCAAACACATAAACAACAAATAGCTCAACCAAAGAACCTCAAGGCTACTTCTACCAACACTGAAACAACAAGCCACTAAAGCCACTAAAACATAAGTTGGGAGCAAATTCTTTCCCCTCCTAGCACTTCACTTGTTGGTAATGAAACATCTGCAAGAAAACCACTAAGCTCAGAGAGCACCAAGAATGCCTCATTTCAAACCCGAGCCACAAATGTTGTCCTGTACTGTATACAGCGCTGTATTGAAATGTATCCCCATGTTTATTTTCTGTGCTAAGAAGTCTGGTTGGTATCGGCATTCTTTTTAAGGAAGTGAAGGTGGGATGGAGGTGACCCAAAAGGATCGCCTTCCAGTCGGAGTACTGAGGGGGTCCTCAGGGACTGGGGGAGGCCGCTTGACTCCCCCAGGGTGATTCGCCCTCAGTGCTCGCTCATAACTTGGAAGGGTCACCCAGTGGAAGGCCATCCTGTACGAGACTCCCAGTGTCTCTGCGTCTCTGTTTCTGCATGGGTGCATTTGTGTGTATGTGGGTGTGTTCAGGGATTGAACAAGACAGGCAGCAGTCATCTACCTGGCTCATTCAGTCCAAACGACAGAGACTGGAAGCTCAGTTAGAAATGTGTATGTTTTAGATACATTTGTACCTTAGCAAAGCCCAAAGGATTTTTTGCCATAATTAATCCCATGTTGCCAATATTACCTGTCAGACTTCTTGGCTAAATGTGGTGCAGGATAGTTAATGAAACCAGTCCCTTACCTTTGATGTCTTCAGTTTTGACTGATTTTACTCAGCGAGTGCTTTCTGAAATAAAATAAAAAATCATCAACACCAAATGTCCACCTGATGTTCAAAGACTAGAAAACCAATTCAACAATTTCACAAAGGGCCTTTTATGTGCTTTATGCTACCATTAAAAAGAGGAAGATACAGTTAATTGGAATGTTGCACCCTTGAGTATAACTCAGACCAACAGCTTCTACTGTTCCCAAAGTTACCACAGGTGCTATAATTGCTCCCCTGAGAATATCCTCCCCATCACACAACGTCTAAGACTCTCTGCTAGAATTACCTGAAGAGGCTACGGCACGGTCCAACGTGGTCCAAAACACGCAGTCTTCAGCTGCAAACTCTTCACAGTTGTTGATCTCGCTTTTCGGGTTCCAAGAATCATGGCTAAAGTTACACCAGACAGCAAAACTCTAAAATCTGTTTTCCAACAACGGCCCCACCTACCATTACAAAGGGCCATTGAAGCTCTCTCTCTGGTTCTAAGAACCATTGCTGTGGCCAAGTTACGCCAAGCAAGGAAACTCTAAAATCTACCATCAGCCAACAGCCACTCCTAGCCTTAAAAGTGGGCTGCTCAGCTGTGTTTTCTGGTTCTAAGAACCATTGCTGTGGCCAAGTTACGCCAAGCAAGGAAATGCTAAAATCTACCATCAGCCAACAGCCACGCCTGGCCTTAAAAGTGGGCTGCTCAGCTGTGTTTTCTGGTTCTAAGAACCATTGCTGTGGCCAAGTTACGCCAAGCAAGGAAACGCTAAAATCTACCATCAGCCAACAGCCACGCCTGGCCTTAAAAGTGGGCTGCTCGGCTGCGTTTTCTGGTTCTAAGAACCATTGCTGTGGCCAAGTTACGCCAAGCAAGGAAATTCTAAAATCTACCATCAGCCAACAGCCACGCCTGGCCTTAAAAGTGGGCTGCTCAGCTGCGTTTTCTGGTTTTAAGAACCATTGCTGTGGCCAAGTTACGCCAAGCAAGGAAATACTAAAATCTACCATCAGCCAACAGCCACGCCTAGCCTTAAAAGTGGGCTGCTCAGCTGCGTTTTCTGGTTCTAAGAACCATTGCTGTGGCCAAGTTACGCCAAGCAAGGAAATGCTAAAATCTACCATCAGCCAACAGCCACGCCTGGCCTTAAAAGTGGGCTGCTCAGCTGCGTTTTCTGGTTTTAAGAACCATTGCTGTGGCCAAGTTACGCCAAGCAAGGAAATGCTAAAATCTACCATCAGCCAACAGCCACTCCTAGCCTTAAAAGTGGGCTGCTCAGCTGCGTTTTCTGGTTCTAAGAACCATTGCTGTGGCCAAGTTACGCCAAGCAAGGAAATGCTAAAATCTACCATCAGCCAACAGCCACGCCTAGCCTTAAAAGTGGGCTGCTCAGCTGCGTTTTCTGGTTTTAAGAACCATTGCTGTGGCCAAGTTACGCCAAGCAAGGAAATGCTAAAATCTACCATCAGCCAACAGCCACGCCTGGCCTTAAAAGTGGGCTGCTCAGCTGCGTTTTCTGGTTTTAAGAACCATTGCTGTGGCCAAGTTACGCCAAGCAAGGAAATGCTAAAATCTACCATCAGCCAACAGCCACGCCTGGCCTTAAAAGTGGGCTGCTCCGCTGCGTTTTCTGGTTCTAAGAACCATTGCTGTGGCCAAGTTACGCCAAGCAAGGAAACGGTAAAATCTACCATCATCCAACAGCCCCGCCTAGCCTTAAAAGTGGGCCGTTCAGCTGCGTTTTCTGGTTCTAAGAACCATTGCTGTGGCCAAGTTACGCCAAGCAAGAAAATTCTAAAATCTACCATCAGCCAACAGCCACGCCTGGCCTTAAAAGTGGGCCGTTCAGCTGTGTTTTCTGGTTCTAAGAACCATTGCTGTGGCCAAAGTTACGCCAAGCAAGGAAATGCTAAAATCTACCATCAGCCAACAGCCACTCCTAGCCTTAAAAGTGGGCTGCTCAGCTGTGTTTTCTGGTTCTAAGAACCATTGCTGTGGCCAAGTTACGCCAAGCAAGGAAATTCTAAAATCTACCATCAGCCAACAGCCACTCCTGGCCTTAAAAGTGGGCTGCTCAGCTGTGTTTTATGGTTCTAAGAACCATTGCTGTGGCCAAGTTACGCCAAGCAAGGAAATTCTAAAATCTACCATCAGCCAACAGCCACGCCTGGCCTTAAAAGTGGGCTGCTCAGCTGTGTTTTATGGTTCTAAGAACCATTGCTGTGGCCAAGTTACGCCAAGCAAGGAAATTCTAAAATCTACCATCAGCCAACAGCCACGCCTAGCCTTAAAAGTGGGCTGCTCAGCTGCGTTTTCTGGTTCTAAGAACCATTGCTGTGGCCAAGTTACGCCAAGCAAGGAAACTCTAAAATCTACCATCAGCCAACAGCCACGCCTAGCCTTAAAAGTGGGCTGTTCAGCCATGTTTTCTGGTTCTAAGAACCATTGCTGTGGCCAAAGTTACGCCAAGCAAGGAAATGCTAAAATCTACCATCAGCCAACAGCCACGCCTAGCCTTAAAAGTGGGCTGCTCAGCTGCGTTTTCTGGTTCTAAGAACCATTGCTGTGGCCAAAGTTACGCCAAGCAAGGAAATTCTAAAATCTACCATCAGCCAACAGCCACGCCTAGCCTTAAAAGTGGGCTGCTCAGCTGCGTTTTCTGGTTCTAAGAACCATTGCTGTGGCCAAAGTTACGCCAAGCAAGGAAATGCTAAAATCTACCATCAGCCAACAGCCACTCCTAGCCTTAAAAGTGGGCTGCTCAGCTGCGTTTTCTGGTTCTAAGAACCATTGCTGTGGCCAAGTTACGCCAAGCAAGGAAATTCTAAAATCTACCATCAGCCAACAGCCACGCCTGGCCTTAAAAGTGGGCTGCTCAGCTGTGTTTTCTGGTTCTAAGAACTATTGCTGTGGCCAAGTTACGCCAAGCAAGAAAATTCTAAAATCTACCATCAGCCAACAGCCACGCCTAGCCTTAAAATGGGCTGCTCAGCTGTGTTTTCTGGTTCTAAGAACCATTGCTGTGGCCAAAGTTACGCCAAGCAAGGAAATTCTAAAATCTACCATCAGCCAACAGCCACGCCTGGCCTTAAAAGTGGGCTGCTCAGCTGTGTTTTCTGGTTCTAAGAACCATTGCTGTGGCCAAAGTTACGCCAAGCAAGGAAATTCTAAAATCTACCATCAGCCAACAGCCACTCCTAGCCTTAAAAGTGGGCTGCTCAGCTGCGTTTTCTGGTTCTAAGAACCATTGCTGTGGCCAAAGTTACGCCAAGCAAGGAAATTCTAAAATCTACCATCAGCCAACAGCCACTCCTAGCCTTAAAAGTGGGCTGCTCAGCTGCGTTTTCTGGTTCTAAGAACCATTGCTGTGGCCAAGTTACGCCAAGCAAGGAAATTCTAAAATCTACCATCAGCCAACAGCCACGCCTAGCCTTAAAATGGGCTGCTCAGCTGTGTTTTCTGGTTCTAAGAACCATTGCTGTGGCCAAAGTTACGCCAAGCAAGGAAATTCTAAAATCTACCATCAGCCAACAGCCACGCCTAGCCTTAAAAGTGGGCTGCTCAGCTGTGTTTTCTGGTTCTAAGAACCATTGCTGTGGCCAAGTTACGCCAAGCAAGGAAATTCTAAAATCTACCATCAGCCAACAGCCACGCCTAGCCTTAAAAGTGGGCTGCTCAGCTGTGTTTTCTGGTTCTAAGAACCATTGCTGTGGCCAAAGTTACGCCAAGCAAGGAAATTCTAAAATCTACCATCAGCCAACAGCCACGCCTAGCCTTAAAAGTGGGCTGCTCAGCTGTGTTTTCTGGTTCTAAGAACCATTGCTGTGGCCAAAGTTACGCCAAGCAAGGAAATTCTAAAATCTACCATCAGCCAACAGCCACGCCTGGCCTTAAAAGTGGGCTGCTCAGCTGTGTTTTCTGGTTCTAAGAACCATTGCTGTGGCCAAAGTTACGCCAAGCAAGGAAATTCTAAAATCTACCATCAGCCAACAGCCACGCCTAGCCTTAAAAGTGGGCTGCTCCGCTGCGTTTTCTGGTTCTAAGAACCATTGCTGTGGCCAAGTTACGCCAAGCAAGGAAATGCTAAAATCTACCATCAGCCAACAGCCACGCCTAGCCTTAAAAGTGGGCTGCTCAGCTGTGTTTTCTGGTTCTAAGAACCATTGCTGTGGCCAAAGTTACGCCAAGCAAGGAAATGCTAAAATCTACCATCAGCCAACAGCCACTCCTAGCCTTAAAAGTGGGCTGCTCAGCTGCGTTTTCTGGTTCTAAGAACCATTGCTGTGGCCAAAGTTACGCCAAGCAAGGAAATTCTAAAATCTACCATCAGCCAACAGCCACGCCTAGCCTTAAAAGTGGGCTGCTCCGCTGCGTTTTCTGGTTCTAAGAACCATTGCTGTGGCCAAGTTACGCCAAGCAAGGAAATTTAATGGGGTGGGGAGGGAATGGGGATTTTGCAGTATCCTTCCCCTGCCACACCTTCCAAGCCATGCCAGACACATCAAACCATGCACACAAAACCGGTAGTAAAATTTTGTGAGTCCCATCACTGATTAAAACGGGACATTGAGGCTTTCCCTCTGGTTCTAAGAACCATTGCCATGACCAAAGTCATACCAGGCAGCAAAACTCTAAAATCTATTATCAGCCAACAACCACATCTAGCCCAGCTGTTTTCTAGTTCTAAGAACCATCACCATCTCCAAATAACGCTAGGCAAGGAAACAGAACAGCCCCACCTACCATTATAAAGGCCCGTTGAGGCGTTCTGTCTGATTCTGAGAACCATTGCCATGGCCAAATTCCACCAGGCAAGAAAATTATAGAATCTATAATCCTCAAAACAGCCCCACCTACCATTAAAAAGGCCCGTTGAGGCTTTCTGACTGGTTCTGAGGACCATTGCCATGGCCAAATTCTGCCAGGCAAGGGAAGTATAGAATCTATAATCCTTCAGAAGAGCCCCACCTACCATTAAAAAGGCCCGTTGAGGCTCTCTGTCTGGTTCTGAGAACCGCCATGGCCAGAGTCCACTAGGCAAGCAAACTATAGAATCTATTATCAATCATAGCACCAACTATGAATCAAAGTACACTAGGAAAACTCAACCAAATCTTCAATCGGGAAAGTGACCATCGTATATTAAACCAAGTGGAACAAAAGCTATGAAATATCTAACCACCAGGCAGTCTGACAAATTTACCATCAGTACACACACACACACACAGACATAAACCATTTCTTCATCTGTGCACAAGGGACAATCTACAAGCCCAAAAAGAATCAAAGGGACCCAAGCATTTCAACATAAGCCACACATACTCTCATTTGTATACAGCATCATATTAAAGTTCATCACCAGCTTTTCTTTCAGTTTTAAGAAGTCTGGCTGGTACTGGCATTCTTTCCAAGAATAAGAAGGTGGGAGGGAGGTGATCCAAAAGGCTTCCCTTCCAGTCGGAGTACTGAGGGGGTCCTCAGGGACTGGAGGGGGCTTGCAACTGAGTGCCCTCAGTGCTCACTCAGGGATTGAAAGGGTCACCCAGTGGAACCCCAGAGCTGTCCCGTGTGAGTCTCCAGTTGAATGAGATTGGCAGCGGCCGTCTACCAGGCTCATTCAGTCTGAGCATCAGAGACTGGAAGCTCGGGAACTGTAGGACCTCCCCAAGTAGGGGAGGTCAGTTAGAAATGTGTATGTTTTAGATACATTTGTACTTTAGTAAGGCTTTTTTTTGGGGGGGGGCATAATTAATCCCATGTTGCCAAAAGTACCTGTCAGGCTTCTTGGGTAAATACAACACTGGGAAGTTAATAAACCTGACTTACCTTTGATGTCTTCGACTGCTTGTCTGTTTTGATTCCCTTCATGTAGAGTGCCTCTGAAATAATAATAAAAAAATCAACATCACCAAATGACCACCTGATTTTCAGAGGCTAGAAAACCAATTCATCCACTTTACAAAGGTGCTTTTCTATTCTTTATCCTAAGAGTGAAAAAAGGCAAGATACATTGAATTGTTGTGCCCTTGAGAATACCTCAAGAACCACAGGTTGTTACTGTTCCCAAAGATATGTGAATATACTAAAATCACCTCAGTGCCAGTCTTACTCCCAGAGAATAGGCTGAAACTACCTCAGGTGCAGCCTTATTCCTTGAGAATAGGCTAAAAGTATCTTAAGTGCCAGCCTTACTCCTAGAGAATAGGCTGAAATTACCTCAGGTGCAGCCTTATTCCCAGAGAATAGACTGAAATTACCTCAGGTGCAGCCTTATTCCTTGAGAATAGGCAAAAAGTATCTTAAGTCCCAGCCTTACTCCCAGAGAATAGGCTGAAACTACCTCAGGTGCAGCCTTATTCCTTGAGAATAGGCTGAAATTACCTCAGGTGCAGCCTTATTCCTTGAGAATAGGCTGAAATTACCTCAGTGCCAGTCTTATTCCCAGAGAATAGGCTGAAATTACCTCAGGTGCAGCCTTATTCCCAGAGAATAGGCTGAAATTACCTCAGGTGCAGCCTTATTCCCAGAGAATAGGCTGAAATTACCTCAGGTGCAGCCTTATTCCCAGAGAATAGGCTGAAATTACCTCAGGTGCAGCCTTATTCCTTGAGAATAGGCTGAAATTACCTCAGGTGCAGCCTTATTCCCAGAGAATAGGCTGAAATTACCTCAGGTGCAGCCTTATTCCTTGAGAATAGGCTGAAATTACCTCAGGTGCAGCCTTATTCCTTGAGAATAGGCTGAAATTACTTCAAGTGCAGCCTTATTCCTTGAGAATAGGCAAAAAGTATCTTAAGTGCCAGCCTTACTCCCAGAGAATAGGCTGAAACTACCTCAGGTGCAGCCTTATTCCTTGAGAATAGGCTGAAATTACTTCAAGTGCAGCCTTATTCCTTGAGAATTGGCAAAAAGTATCTTAAGTGCCAGCCTTACTCCCAGAGAATAGGCTGAAACTACCTCAGGTGCAACCTTATTCCTTGAGAATAGGCTGAAATTACCTCAGTGCCAGTTTTACTCCCAGAGAATAGGCTAATATTACCCCAGGGGCTGTTTTTACTCGAGAATAGACTAAAATTACCCCGGGCACCGTCCTTGCTTCCCGAGAATAGGCTATTTCATTAACTCCCCCCTCCGCATCCCACAACGTCTAAGAGCCTCGCGCTAGGATTACCTGAACGTGGAAGAGGCGGTCTTCTAATCTGCGAAGCCTTCAGCTGCGGAGGCGCCGTAGGGAGAGATGGGTTTGCTCCCGCACGGCCCGCAGCATCGTCTCTGTCGAGAGGGGAAAGAGACGAGGAGGAGACGGCGAAACGTGCTGCTTTTTCCAGCGCGCTCGCACTTTTGTCTCAGCCTGAGGAGCTCGCCGACTTTTTAAAGCATTCCCTCCCCTCGGAGGAAAGAGGCCACTCAGCCAATCCGAGGGGGACGGGTTTCCCAATTAGCCAATAACAGCCGGGCTGAGCGCGGGAGGTGGTCCCAGAGCGCTGGGCGGGAAAGGCACGTGCTCATCACGGACAGGTGAGGGCGGTTGGAGGTCAGCACGCGGTCAGAGTTAGCACGTGTATCAGAACGTGTCCAATAAGATGAGATCGATAAGCCAGTTTGTGGGCACACCTGGCCCACATTAAAATTAAACTCTGTTGCCTGCTCTCCAAAGAATATCTATCTGCCTATCGTCTATCATCTGTCTGTCATTTGTCTAGCTATCTGTATCATCTTATCTATCTGTCTATCATCTATCATCTGTCTATCATATATCTGTCTGTCTGTCTATCATCTATCATGCCTGTCTGTCCTATCATCTATCTATTCTTTGTCTATCTATCTAGCTATCTGTCTATCATCTATGTATCATGTCTATCATTTGTCTAGCTATCTGTCTAGCTAGCTAGCTAGCTGTATCTATCATCTATCTGTCTGCCTGTCTCCTATCATCTAGCTAGCTCTGTTTCTGTGTATCATCTATCTATCTATTCATCCTCCATCCATCCATCATCTATCAATCATCTATCTATACACACACACACACACACACACAGACATATAAATCGTTGTCCATTTTGAATAGGTAGTATTCATGGTGCAATGCCTTCTCCTCTAGGTTTCATCCCATTTGGGAATCCTTTGGAGGACGACAAAACCTATTTGCCTGCCAGCCAGCCAGCCAGCAACTGCCCCTTTTGCCGGAGAGGCTGAGGTCACTTTAGCTTTTCTTCAGTTGCAAGGCTGCCTTCCCACCCCATTGCGAAGGTCCAAGTTTTTAAATTATCTCTTATTATTTTTGCAGAGGACTGAGAGATCAGAGGGAGTCTTGGCCTCGACTTACAACAGTTCATTTAGTGGCCATTCAAGGTTACAATGGCATTGAAAAAAAGTGACTTGTGGTTTATCTCACACTTATGACCGTTGCAGCATCCCCATGGTTACATGATCAAGAGTCAGATGCTTGGCCACTGACTCACATTTACGACAGCTGCAGCATCTTGGGGGTCATATGATCCTGACAAGCCAAATGACTTAGCAGCCATGCTTAACATACTTAACAACTGCAGTGATCTGCTTAGCGACGGTGACAAGAAAGGTCATAAAATGGGGCAAAACTCACTTAAATGTTTCACTTAGCAACATAAATTTAGGGCTGAATTGTAGTTGTAGCTCGAGGACTACCTGTACTGGGGATGCTTTGGATTACAAGTCCCATCAGCCATTTCCTGGGGGGGTGTTGGTAGGGATCACCCCTTATTTCAACAGCTGGCCCTGCTCAAAATACTGTTTTAAAGAAAATCTGCAAATTTAATAAATTAAAAAATGAAATAATGTGATTATGTGAAATTGTGTGATTTTTTAGCACACACACACACACACACACACACACACGGAAATGCTTTGGACTTCAGATCCCATAAGCCTGCTTTGCACCTAAAATCAAAGCCCCCTTTCGGGGGTTGTTTTTGTGTTTTCCTTGCACTTTTCCGGCCACGTTACAATCTTGCCAAACAGCCCTTGGTTTTATTGTCTTGTGCAAATATTGAATTTGTTATTTTTTTTTCCAGTTTCTTTTTGAAAACAAAAAACAAAACAACAGGACTTGGTTTGCTTTGCTTTGCTTTCTGATCAATTGTTACAAATGGAGGCATTTTTGATACATGATGCCTTAGACACCTGGAAGCAAAAGAAATCAACCCAAATTTGAAACTGTTTCCCTCTTTCTCTTGCTGGAAGAAATATCCTTCTGGGTTCAATTCCAAAATGGGGAAAAAGACACTGGAAGCGTGGAGGCTGTTTGGAAAGATGGTTTTAATGGTGGACAGGACCTCATAGCTTGGAGCTCCAAAGTGAAAGGGACGATCACATGCTTCAAGATGTTGCGAGGGGAAAGATGCTGCGAGACCCTCCGTTAGGCCCCACTTTACTGTTTTCTGTTCCTGTGTTAAAAATGTGTCCCATTGGCTGTCAGACTCCCAGGGGCGGCGGGGGGGAGGGGGTCTTAGCTTGGACCACATGGCTTCCCCTGAATGCTGGCTAATGCCATCTTCCCAGGCCAGGTGGTGATATGGGTAGAGGCCTTTGTTATGTAAAATACTCTGGCCAAAGCCTTAACGGCCCACCCTTTAACAAAGGTGGTTCTGAGTTTCTACTTCTCTGAGTTTCTACTTCTCTGAGTTTCTACTTCTCTTTTTAGGGGAAATATTCTGCCTTTTTAGTATATCTTGAAATATTTCATTTTCCTAGGAGAGAGGTGGGTGTTAACTTCCTCTACTCCTATTACAGGAAAGCTTTGCTCCCCCCATCACCCCTAGTTAAATGTTTTCAAAAGTCTGTCGATGGCACTCCAAACTCCATCATCCTGTGCCCAGCCAAGGGCGGCCTTAAGAGAAATCCAGATTTTAGAAACCCCTTCTAAAATCGATGGCACTCCAAACTCCATCACCCTTCCTGTGCCAGCCATATGTAGGGGACACTGCTACGGCATATATTCGGGGACTAGCTATAATATAGGACAGGGGTCCCCAAACTTGGCTACTTTAAGACTTGTGGACTTCAACTCCCAGAATTCCCTAGCCAGCATAATTTACTCTCTTGTAATCCCTCCCTCTGCAATCTGTCTCTACTTTAGGAGATTAAGAGGGAGAAAAAGCAGGCATGGCTGGCTGGGGAATTCTGGGAGTTGAAGTCCACAAGTCTTAAAGTGGCCAAAGTTGGAGACCTCCCACATAAGAGGAGAGGGGAGAAAAAGAAACAAAATCAAAAGATGTTGGCAGAAGAACATAGATAGGAGCCTGGAATTAGAAGGACAGAAACCACCAAACCAGAAAACTCTATTTATTTATTTTTATTTGTCAATCGCTTTCAAGATAATAGGTATAAGTAAAAACATAGTTATGAATACATGAAATGGGTACATATAAGAAAAATAAAATAAACAATAGGACAGGGACGGTAGGCACGTTGGTGCGCTTATGCACGCCCCCTACAGGCCTCTTAGGAAAGGGGTGAGGTCAATAGTAGACAATCTAAGGTTAAAGTTTTTGGGGTTTGGGGAAGAAACCACAGAGTCAGGTAGAGGATTCCAGACATCGACCACTCTGTTATTGCTGAAGTCATATTTCCTGCAATCGAGTTTGGTGTAGTTAACCTTGAGTTTGTATCGATTGTTTGCTCTTGTGTTGTTATGGTTGAAGCTGAAGTATTTATTGACCGGTAGGACATTGCAACGTATGATTTTATATATTATTCTTAGACCGGACCGAAGGCGGCGTAGTTCTAGGTAGGTCTAGAATTTCGAGTCTGGTGGCATGTTAAAAAAAAAACCAAAACCAAATGGATCTAATAAAACATAAAATAAATCTACTAGATAAAGAAGAAGTTGGCACAAATTTAAAAAAAAAAAAAATCAAAAATGCCGAAACGAAACAGCGCCGCCCCTTTCGCTTTCCTTTTCGAGTTTCTTTTCCTCCGCCCGCAGAAGCGCAGCGCTGGCAATTTTTCATTTCCGGAGATGCTCCGCCCTGCCGGGCAGTGTCTAAAGCCGGGAGGACCGTATAAAAGGAGGCGTTCGGAACCGGCGAAGTCAGAGGCGTTGTTTTTTTTTTGAATTTGGGGCTGCGGACGGAGCGAGAGCTCGAAACACGGACGGCTGAAGATGGTAAGAAGCGGGGCGAAGCGACCGTGGGAAAGCGGGGCTTGCGCGCCTTCGCGGCGGCGCAGCCGGTGTGTGTATAGATATAGATATATAGGTATACAGATATAGATATAGATACAGATTTATAGGTAGATAGATACAGATTTAGATATAGATATCTATCTCTCCCCCCCCCCCTCTCTCTTTCCTCCCCCCCTCGGGGTCTTCTTGGAGAAGGAGGCCGGGTGGGAATGCGGGGTGGGCGGGAAAGTCGCCTTCACAGCCCGGTTAAAGCGATCCTCTGTTGGGCGCTGAATATTAACCCGATCCTCCGTTGCGCTTCCCCAGGAGCTGACCCTGAACGTGAAGCTGCTGACGGGCGAGGTCCACTCCGTGCCTTGCTACCCCAACCACACCGTCTGGGATTTCAAAACCCAACTGGGTCGCCAGACTGGGGTGTCCCCCTATCAGCAGAAGCTGGCTTACTCCACCGGCGGCCACCTGGACCTGCAGGACGGCGCCCAGCTCGCCATCTACGGGCTGCGCACCGGCGACACACTCCTGCTGGTGGTGATCACGAGGAGTCCATCCCGGTTCTGCTGAGGAGCGCCAACAACCGAACCACCACTTACCACGTCTTGCCTTCCGACACGGTGGGGCGGTTCCGAGCCCAGGTCTGCGCGCAGGAGCGTATCCAAGACGACCAGTTCTGGCTGACTTACGGGAGCCAGACCTTGGAGGATGGGCGCACATTCTCCGATGACAGCATTTGCCCCGGTGGCACCCTGATGCTGAATCTACTTCTGAGGGGGGGGGGAGGGTCTCCCCGGTAAACCACCTGGGCCACCTGGGATGAATTAGCTTGTCTCCCCTCCCCTCCGTCCCAATTTCTGTTTTGTTAGCTTCCCTTGCAATCCTGTACCTTGAATCACGATTTTTCTCCCATCCCTGCTGTTAGAAGAGAAAGGAAATTGTGTTATGTAACTCACCTGTTGCTCTGGGTTTACCCTGGACAGGGCTGTGAAATGAGAGTTTTGACAAATAAAAACAAAAAAAATCCCCCCCCCCCAATAAAGACAGTTGTTTGTTTCTATTTCTGTTTGGGCTCAGTGTTTTAGGTAATTCAACCTCGTTTCCCTTGGATTTGCCCCCATAATCATAGAACAACAGAGGTGGAAGGGGCCTTGGGAGGTCATCTAGTCCAACCCCCTGCTTGAGCAGGAGAGTCCATTCCAAAGATTAGCCTCTACCTAGGATTGAACTCGCAGCCTCCTGCTTACAAGACAAGAACTCCATCTCTGGAGTTTCCCCCTAGGGAAGTGACTGGATAGGGGTGTCATGTGACAGAGGGGCTACCACAGTGGAGGTGGGGGTCAGCTTAGTTCCAAAGCACCAAGAAGGCAAGACAAGAAACAGTGAGGACAATTAACCAGAGGAACAGCTTGCCACCACAAGTTGTGGGTTGTGGGCCTTCATTGGAGGTTGCCTACAGGGGCTTTGCATCACTGGAGGTGGGGCTAGATGACCTCCAAGGTCCCTTCCAGCTCTGCTCTGGTTTGAAGTGGAGATGCAGGCAGAACTTGAGCTGGTTGGGGTTGATGTGGTAACATTTCAGGCAGTGGTATCCAGGTCTGATTTTATCAACTTGGAGAGGTTTGGACTTCGATCCCAACCTTTCATCTTGATAACTTTTTTTTTTTTTTTTGGGGGGGGGGGGTCATCATTGCCTGTCTCGTAAGTTTGATTTGTTTTGGGATTTTTTTTAAAAAAAAAAATCATTTTTATTCAAAGCTTTACAAAGCTTAAAAGTTAACAAACAGAAAAGAAGAAAAAGCAAAAGTACAGAAAGAAAGAAGGGGAAAAAAAAAGTATCCAATCTTTTCATAAATGTAAATAGAAACGATAAAAAGTTATCTCATGCTCTGTGGTTATAAAAGAACGCACGTACTCTCTTCTAGTCAAAACTGCAAATCATAAAATGCACTTTCCCCATATTATCCAAAGTCCTAAATTTCCAGGCAGCCATAAATGAAGGTACAGTTTTGTCTTTAAGAAAAGAAATTAAGATTCTCCTAGATGGTGTCAAACTTCCATTTTTGAACATACAACGGTCTCTTCGTAGAGTTGTTTTGAAGAATCTTTCCCATGTTTTAGACCTGGGATTAAAAGGGTAGGTTAACAAACCATCGTAAAAGGGGGGAGGATACCATTTTAATGACCTGCTGGTTTCCTGAAGAACAACAGTGGGGGGGAAGGGGGGGTCTCCATTGCATCTGTTGGTTTTTTGTAGACACTGCATTACCCAAACTAGGTGACATCAGTGCTAGATGAAAATGGGGTTTTTTGGTGCTTTCTGGACTCGTTCGTTTTTGTACAGATGTTTCATTTTTTAAAAAAATAATTGTATTAATTATACTTTAAAATAGGAGTATCCAACCTTGGCAACTTTAAAACTTGTGGAATTCAACTCCCAGAATTCTGGAAGTTGAAGTCCACAAGTCTTAAAGTTGCCAAGGTTGGACACCCCTGCTTTAAAATATTGGACTCAGTGCGACTGTCCTGGCATCATCTTTGCCTTACATCCTAAAGTATAAAATACATGTCTTATATACATTTATACACTTAGCCTATCCAGTGTATACATTTATAAAGCAAGGTAACATCTTCTGTACTGCTAATTTAATACCTTTTGTCTTGCCCATTATATTCAGTTGTAATTGCATACGTAACCTCAACTGTCTGTTTTTACAAAATGTTAGTTAATTTTTATTCCTCAGTCCCTCCTTTCCATTCCCACCATTGATATAATTTATTCCATAGGATATTTTGTCTCGCCTGTATTTTTAAATTCCAATGTCAGTCTGTCCCATTTCTGCACAAATCCGTATTTTCTTTGTCACTTCGCCTTCTAAGGGGATTTCTCTATTTTTCCATTGCTGAGCAAAAAAAAAAAAAACATTCTTGCTGCCGAGTCCTAGTAAAAAAAATAGTCCTGGTTTCTTTTTCTATTTTTGCACAGATGTTTCAACACCCAAACCAGGTGATATCGTGAGTGCTAGGGGAAAATAGGAGGGTTTCCAGGAGGAGGGGAAGGACTGTGGGGCCTTGGTTTTCTCTTAGCTTGCTTGTTGTTGTTGTTGTTTTATAGACATTTCATTACCCAAACTAGGTGACATCATCACATCACTAGCCTGATGATGTTACCTAGCTGGAGTGACCAAACGTCTGCAGGAAATCAATCAAGCTTAGAGACCACCAAAGTGTCAGGGCTCCAACAAATCCCCCTCATTCAAAGCAAAAGTCTCTCGCTGCATCTCAGAAAAAGTAAATTGGTTTATCAGAGATTGCCATGTTGATATGTGCCTGGTTGCAGCCGGTACTAAATCGCATCATACATTTTCCCCCTTGACTCTGGTCTTTTCCCCACCCCGCTGGATATGACTTCTCCAATAGGACACATCAGTCTCCAAGAGTCATCCATCATGCTCTCCAATAACCTTCTTATGCTCCGACAACTTTGAGCTGCTGAGTTGGTTATCTAGGCATTTCAAGAATGCCTTTTTTTTCCCCCACTCCCTTTTTCTAGCAGCTAAAAAGACCCAAAGGAGGAGTCTCTTTTTTAGTTGACATGAAGATTGTGTCGGGATTGTGTTGGGGGAGTACTGGACAAGAAGAGGTGGTGCAGTGGTGGGATTCAAATATTTTTACTACCGGTTCTGTAGGTGTGGCTTGGTGGGCGTGGCAGGGAAAAGTTCCTACAAAAAAAAGCATTCCCTCCCCACCCCACTCACTAACCTGCTTTCCAGCTCCGTTCTCCTGTGCAGGGCAACCAAAGAAGGCCCAGCCGATCAGCCGGGACTCAATGGGAGGCAGAGAAGAGATTGGGGTTGGTGGGGCCAGTCAGAGGCGGGATTAGCTGGTTCTCCGAACCACACAAAATTTCCGCTACTGGTTCTCCAGAACTGGTCAGAACCGGCTGAATCCCACCTCTGATGTGCTGCTCTAGGATGGCATCAGAGGGCGATCCTGCCCCACGGATGAACTTGGGCTGTCTTGTAAATTGCTGGAGACAAAGGATCCCGCCTGGAACCTGTCAATCCTGCAAGCCGCCTCTTGGGCAAGCCAGTGTAGTGGATGGACGACAGCCTCTCGCTTGGACGTTCTCTCTCTGGGAAGCTGCAACCCAGCACAATCCCTCAAACAACTTGTGGGGATGAGACCCCCCTCGCCCGCAAAGACATCAAGAGCTGGGGAATAGGTTTGAGTGCGTGCCTTTCTCCTCGCCACTCCAGCCACAAGAAGGGACGTGATGGGCTTTGGAAAAGTCTGGAGGGATTTCTGCAGTTATGAGACACCCAAAGTGATCGTGGTAAAGAACCCTAACCTGGGCATCATTTACAGGCTGGTCCAGCTTCTGATCCTGGTTTATTTCATCTGGTAAGCCTTCCCGACCTCTTGGTGGTGGTGGTGGTATTTAAAGATGCCCTGGGGCAGATATGATTCAAGGGACAGCTTGACACGGGTATGTTAAGAAGATTTAGCCAAGGAAACACACGCGAATCTGTGACTTACGTGGGTATTTATTCAATATTGCATATTATTATATTAGATCCAGACCACTGGGAGGAAAGAAGAAATATTCGTCCCTAAAAGCAGAATAATTTTCTTTTAGAGGCAGGCTGCAGAGAAATAAGGTACAATATGAGATTTTTATAAGGGGAGCTTGAAATGTCTATGTGCTGGTTCTAGGGCAAAACGTCTTTGTGTGTGTGTGTAGGTGTTTATTCTTGTGAACATGCACTTCCTCTAGTAGACCTAGTTTAATTAATTCTGTTGCGTTTGCAGACCTTATCCTTTGATATGGGGATTAGGTCTGGGTAACTTATTTTTTTTGGGGGGGGACACATTGAGGAAGGGATTTTGTGCTTTAGGACTGGTCGAGTTGTTCAGGTGCCACTGACGTCCCGCTTTTTGCGACAGGTACGTGTTTAGCAACCAGAAGGGCTACCAGGAGTGTGAATCTGGCCCAGAGAGCTCCGTCATTACCAAAGTCAAAGGGGTCACCTTCTCGCAGCATAAAGTGTGGGATGTGGAGGAATACGTGAAGCCCCCAGAGGTGAGACCCCCCACCCAAAGCAACTTTTCCAAGCAATCAAGGGAGGAGCATTTGGGGGGGGGGGAAAGGGGCTCGGTCACGCCTTCACCTTGCTGGAAATACAATCCTTGGTGGTATAAACAGATCAAAGTCAGGTGAAGCATTACTACCGCTTTATAAAGCCTTAGAAGACCATACCTTCCTTCTTCTCAAACCGTTCCTTTCTTCTCTCCCTCCCTCCCCTTCCTCCCTTCCTCTCTAATCCTTCCCTCCTTCTTCCTTCCTTCCCCTCTAATCCTTCCTTCCTTTCTTCCCTCCCCCTTCCTTCCTTCCTTCTTTCCTCTCTAACCCTTCCCTTCCTTTCTTCTCTCCCTCCCCTTCCTAATCCATCCTTCCTTCCTTCCTTCTTTCCTCTCTAACCCTTCCCTTCCTTTCTTCTCTCCCTCCCCTTCCTAATCCTTCCCTCCCTCCCTCCTTCTTTCCTCTCTAACCCTTCCCTTCCTTTCTTCTTTCCCTCCCTCCTGTTCCCTTTTTCCTCTCTAATCCTTCGTTCCTCCCCTCCCCTCCTCCACCTCCCCCACTCTCTATTTTCCCTCCCTCTCTAACTTGGACCCATGACTGCAATGGAGATATGATATCAGCAGATCTCTGAAAAGAACCTCTGGGAGGGCCGAGGGTAAAAATGTATTTCTGCTGATGGCTCCATAAGGTTGATTCACATGGCTTTGAAAGGCCAGCTTGGGCGGCTGCCTTCACACACACACATCCTTCCTCTCCCCCAATTGCAGGGAGGCAGCGTCTTCAGCATCATCACCCGGGTTGAAGTGACCCCTTCGCAGACCCAAATGACCTGTCCGGAGGTAGGAACCGTTGGAGGAGCTAAGCAAGAAGCCATCCCTTGGGAGAAGCGGGCTGGGCTCTAAACCAGGGGTCTCAGGGACCATCAAACTCATAATTTTAAATCCCACGGACCAAACACCCTGGGAAAATCCCCCAAAAAGTCTGCAGGAAAATCCCCCACCCCGTTTTCCTACCAGTTCTTTATTTGGGATCGCAGGATACCATCTCCAGCTCCGTTCTCAGTGGGGGAGAGAGAGAGAGAGACTTTTGGCTTCATGCAAGGAAAACAGCAGAAGCTGCAGAAGTCTTTCTTTCTCTCCCCTACACTCTGCCAAAAATGAGTCTTTCCCGGCGTAGCCTCTTGGAGCAGGAGGCCTTGCAGGGTCCAAAGACTCATTTCTGGCAGAGTTTGGGGGAGAGAAAGAAAGACTTTGGCTGCTTTCCTTGCGTGTGGCCAAAAGCAGAAGAAAGAAGCGGAGAGAAGCAGCTCAGTGGCCAGGCCAGGTGTGTGGGGCGAATGGGGCAAATTTTTCCCCCCCGCCCTTTGCCCCCTCCCCTCACTACCTCATGGGCTGGTAGAATCCCACCCCTGGCGACAATCAGCTGCTTGGCGGAAGGCGTGCACACATGCCCAGTGGATCTGTTCTGGGCGACGGCTCACGTGCTAGCAGAAATGGCTCTGTGTGCCACTTCCAACATGCATGCCGTAGGTGCACCATCACGGGTTTCTACTCTTGGTAAAATAAGGTCCCGGGAGTTTCTTTTCCTGGATTCGCCAACTGGACGGTGGACCGTCTGGCATCTTGACTGACCACTAACCCCTCTCCCGTGTCTTATCTTGTACAGAACGCGAGGGCTTCCTGCACTTCGGACAACGAATGTGCCCTGGGTGAGGTGGAGGTGCTGGGGAATGGTGAGTAAGGGGTAACATTTCTCAGGGGTGGGATTCAACCGGGGTAACAACAGTGCGCAAGTTTCAAAACCCCCAATTTTTCAGCTTCTAAAACTAACCTTCTGCTGCAGCCCCGGGGAGTGAAACAGCTGAGTCATGGCAATGAGCCGTGCTGGATGAATCAGCTGGGCTGCAGAACAGGGAAATATAGGACAGACTACGACAGGGGCAGATGGCGGAACTACCAGCTTGCCCGAACCGATCTGAACTGGCCGAATCCCATTCCTGGATAACCTCTTCTCATGTCCACAACACTCAGTAGCCACCATGTCAGATTTGAAATTCAGCTGCCACATTTAATGAAGGGTGGGGTGGGGTGGAGGAGTTGAAAAGTTCAAGGTTATTCTGTATGTTGCACTAAGAAATTCCAGTTGCAGTGAATTGGTTCTCGTGATTTATGAAGTGTAGAAGTGGGAGAAGGTGGATTCTGTGTAACGCTTGCAAAAATACTTTCACTTTGGGAAATTGCCTTAGACGTACCAGATCTGTCCCTAAATAGATCAATTGGAGAGAATATGTCTCGGAGGGATTGATATCATGGATACTTTCTTGATGCCTTACACACCAGTTTGCCCTTCCTTTGTGTACGGAGACAGCAATACCCTAAAGCAGGGGTTGCCAATCTTTTGGACCTCGGAGACCACCAAACTCATGATTTCAAATCCCGCGGACCCCTAATATGAATTTTAACTGACAGTGGCTTGCTGACGTTGGTGGGGAAAGTCGGTCTCATATTCCAAAGCTGCCGTCCAGGCTGGTCCTTTGGTCATCCCCGAGCAGCTGCTCCTCCAGTCCATGGCCGGCTGGTGCACCCGGGTGGAGGAGCAGCTGCTCCAGGATGACCAAAGGACCAGTCCTGCGATTACGGCAGCTCTGAAATATGGGACTGACTTTCCCAATCGACATCAGCAAGCCACCTCGGGGCGGATTTCTCTCCCCCGCTGTTGGTCTCGCCTTCCAGTTCGAGCTCGTGTGGCTCTACTCAAGGTAAGATTTGCGCTCAGTTGAAGGATGGGGATCAATAGGTAGGCGGGCCATGTGGGCGGCACAGCCTTGTGTTCCTGCAAAGCCTGGATAAATTCCTTTGGGGGCATTTCTCTGCGGACCACCAACATTTTCTCATGGACAGCCCACTGGTTGGTGACCACTGCCCTAAAGCATAAAAGCAGAGGCAAAGGGATGATTTGCTCTTTTTGTCATCGTTGTTGTTCTGCAGGACTGAAGACGGGGCATTGCGTCCCCTACAACTTCACCAAGAAGACCTGCCAAGTTATGGCCTGGTGTCCTGTGGAGAACGGGGCGACATTCAGGTAATAAGGGACATGGAGACAAGATGCTCTCCAGCCCAACTTTACCCAGACTGGTGTCTTCAAACTGGAGTAAGAAACTGGACTTCCATAGCACACCAAACCACGGATTTATTTTAACTAGGTTTGGTGAGACGCAATGGCCCAGTTCACATTCTGTATTAAGTCACAATCTTTGACTTGCAAACCACAATGACTGGATGACGTATTAGATCAAAGAAATGTGGGTCTACTCTAGATCAATCCCAGGGTAGTTTAGAATGCATGTGAGTGTCGACTGCATTTCTCACAAGCAGATGGGATATTCCACGAACTGGAAGGATTTTATCCATTTTCAAAAATCAGCAGAGCACATCTGGCAAATTTGCAAGGAAACCAAAAGGGATTCTGGGCATTGGTTACTTGGCATTGCCCATGGTCAACTATATTTTATTTCTATATCTAAGTGAAGGCCTGAGGTTAAGCCAGTGTTCTGACCCAGGCTTCCTAAACTGTCATTGCACACACACTTATTTTAAAAACAAGAATTAATTTATCACAATGCTGCGAATTATTTTCATTCCCTGCTGAAATTAATCTCAAACAATCCCCCAAGATAAGCACCCACCTTTCAGTTCTGTGACGTGCTACCAAAAACAGAAGTATAGAACTAGAAAAGAAACCAACCGAAGTACCAAAAAACCCAGCCGAAGTACAAAGAGCTTCAAGGATGACTCCGAACCGATCGAATGACTTTGCTTCCTGCAAAGGTTTCATCACTTTTGTACCTCCTTTATATCTTATGGGAAGGGCAATCACCTCCCAGCCTTACTCCTGATTTGCCCCTTTGGTTTCAGCTGCTCTCACCTTCTGGCAGCTCTGCGCACACACGCACGAGGAAAAGGCTCCCCTTGTTCCTCGGCCTCGCTGCTGCCAGACTCTGGAGGCTCCGAGGCAGCACCCCACTCTGAGATGGTCCTGGCCCCATCTCTGCATCGGGTGCAGGACCCTCATCCGAGTCCTCCCCAGATTCCTGGACTGGTCCCTGTTTGTCCCCATTGTCCGATTCTGCTGCCATCTGCACCGGCTGCCGGCGAATCACGACAGCCAGGTTGTAATCATATGTAGAGAGTTAGGAAGAAAAGCATCCCTGCACTTGGACCTGGGCAAAAAAATGCAGATTTCTGGTCCCCTGCCAGCTTTGCCTCCATCTTAATGTGGCTTTGTTTTTGTTTTTTATTTTTTGACTTCCTAGTGAGAGTTTGGCAGCAATGGCACCAGAGTTCACCGTCCTGATCAAGAACAGCATTCATTTCCCTCGCTTTCATTTTTCCAAGTAAGGACGTAGCGGATGACCGCTTAAACCTGAGCCAGTTGTGTGCGGCGGCAGCCAAAGAAAGCTAATATGATCCAGAGGCATAGAAGCATGGAATCAAAATCGCGTGAAATATTAGTACCGCTTTGTAAATCCTTAGTAAGGCTACACTGGAATTACTGCATCTGGTTTTGGTCCCCACCTTACAAAAAAAGAGGTTGAGACTTTGGAAAAAGTGAAGAGCAACTAAGACCATGAAAGGCCTGGAGACAAAAATGTATGAAAAACGGTTGCAGGACCACTGCATGGCTACTTTAGAGAAAGGAAGGACTAGGGGTGACATGGTAGCAGTGTTCAAGTATTTGAGGGGCTGCATAGAGAAGGGGGAGGTCAAATTATTATCCAAAGCACCAGAAGGCAAAGAACAATGGATGGAAATTATTCAAGGAGGGAAGCAACCTGGAATTAAGAAGAAACTTCCTGAACAGTGAGGATAATTAACAACTGGAACAGCTTGCCACCAGAAGTAGTGGGTGCTTCATAACACTGGAGATTTTTTAAGAAGAGGCTGGATAGCCACTTATCTGAAGTGGTGAATATAATATAATAGAAATTAGAATAGAATATAGAATATAGAATGGAATGGAATTCTTTATTGGCTAAGTGTGATTGGACACACAAGGAATTTGTCTTTGCATTTGGTGCAAATGCTCTCAGTGTGCATAAAAGAAAATATATATTTGTCAAGAGTCGAGAATCATAAGATACAATAGAATATAGAATAGAATAGAATAGATAATAGAATAGAATTCTTTATTGGCCAAGTGTGGTTGGACACAGAAGGAATTTGTCTTGGTGCAAATACTCTCAGTGTACATAAAAAGTAAAGATACATTTGTCAAGAGCCAAGAATCATAAGGTACAATAGAATATAGAATAGAATAGAATAGAATTCTTTATTGGCCAAGTGTGATTGGACACACAAGGAATTTGTCTTGGTGCAAATACTCTCAGTGTACATAAAAAGTAAAGATACATTTGTCAAGAGCCAAGAATCATAAGGTACAATAGAATAGAATAGAATAGAATAGAATAGAATAGAATAGAATAGAATAGAATAGAATAGAATAGAATAGAATAGAATAGAATTCTTTATTGGCCAAGTGTGATTGGACACACAAGGAATTGGTCTTGGTGTAAATGCTCTCAGTGCACATAAAAGACACATTGGGGGCTGGACTAGAAGACCTCCAAGGTTAGGTTTCTGATGAATCATCCGGGTTTGTCTCTGCCCTAGAGAGAACATCAAGGACAACAGCGATGGCTACCTGAGGAACTGCACTTTCAGCGAAACCACAGATCTTTACTGTCCCATCTTCAAGCTGGGCTTTATTGTGGAGCAGGCAGGCGAGGATTTTTCCAAACTGGCTCAAAAGGTAACCATCTTATTTTGGCCATGGCAGTTTGTCTCTTTGTTGTGATAGGTAGGGAGGCCCCTCTGTTTGGGGTGCTGGGGAGCAGGGAGAGGAAGAAGCAGTGGTCTAGGTGCTAGTCTAGATGTGGGAAAACCCAGGTGCTAGTTCTCAGTCCCAGGAACCAGCTGGATGACCTTGGGTTGGGCCATCCCCCCTCAGCCAAGTCTGGTGTGGTGGTGAAAGTGTTGGGAGCGTTAGGGCAATAAATAAAGGAAAGAAATCAAATATATGATAACATTAAGGAGAAAGTTACTCTATAGGCATATTTTATCTAGATGTTAGGCAATTGTTTTCCTGTGTATTGTTGGAAGTTACGATTCCCCCCTCTAGGAAAACAGCCCCCACCCTTTGTCAAGGAGGGCTATTAAAATAGCTGGAGCCAGCTTACTTTTCACAACAAAGGAAGGAGAAAATTACAGGCGTGAGATACAGAGAAAAAAACCCTACAAACTAGCTAAGATCCTTTTCCATAGAAATCAAATAGATGGCAAGTTATAAAAACTTATGAAAAGCAAACCAAAAGGCACGGCAAGAAAGAAACAGGATAGCAAACAAGCAACTACAAAGGATCAGGACTATAAAACCAGGAAAAGAATTCCACACACACACACACACACACACACAAAATCAAAGTCTTCCAAGATCCACACCTACAAATCAAAGAACCTGAAGTGTATAAAAGAGAGGTTTTCCTACTCACTTATTAGATTCATCCTAGGAATGCTGTGAGATTTCTTATCTGCCTTCCTATTAATAAACTGATTCTGACTTTCAACGCAGCTGACCAAACCATATTGCATCTCTTCCAGCCAGGAAATTTGAATCCACAAAAGAAAAAGAACTTTGCTTATTCCTTAAAGGGCAAGGTTTTCTTTTTTCCTTTCCTCAGTATGTAGAAGTTATTTATTACTCGATAGGCATTTCTTATCTTGCTGTTGTGGAAAATATTTCTCTTACCTTTCACATGTTGTAAAACTAGCCTGCAGTTAGTTACATCTCTCTCATATGACGACACATAATTATCCCATCTAAATCAATCTGAATCCATTTGGTTTATGTTCCACTCCCTTAAGAGCAAAACATACTTCCCTGAGAAGTAATTCCCTACATCTGAAGAAATAAACACTTTTGAAGTATGTTGTTAATAGCACTGTTGAGACAATAGGAGAAGGGATATAATGAAAGATAAACAAGTGCCAGAAGGACATTTGTCTTTTTGCAGGAAGGATGTAAATCTAAATTAGAGTGTTTTATAATGCAGTTAACTCTACTTCTAAAAGAATCTTAAGGTATAAGAAGAGTTACTTTCGTCTATGTGCTTTGTAACTTTCCTCATATCTGTGTGTATGCAAGGAGAGGTCTTACCCTTTTATTGATCATTTAAAAGTTAAATGTTGTTCTTCAAAGCCTCTGCTTAAGTTCATTTTTGGCACATCATGGTCTTAAGTTATAGCTAAACTTTACATTAGGATCCTTGGATTCAAGTCTTCCTAACAAATGAGGACAATTAACCAGTGGAACAGCTTGCCACCAGAGATTATGGATGCTACATCCCTGGAGGTTTTTAAGACAATATTGTCTGAAATGGTCTAGGGTCTCCTGCTTGAGCATGGGTTGGACTAGAAGACCTCAAAAGTCCCTTTTAGTTCAATTCTGATTTTTTTCTTTTTGGCTCTGCCTTTGCCCTTGCAGGGCGGTGTGATCGGCGTGATCATTAACTGGAATTGCAACCTTGACCTGCCGGACTCCGAGTGCAAACCCAGATATTCCTTCCGCAGGCTGGACCCCAAATGGACTCAGGCTTTCTCCGGCTACAATTACCGGTAAAAAAAAAAAAATTCACCGCTTTTTTTCCTGGAAAACAAAAGAAAAAGGCCTTTTAGGGGTTTCATCTTTGGTTTGTCAGGGTGTGTTAAAGAGTGCCAAGGCTGGCCTTCAGCTTGCTTCCCCCTTCGCAACCGGTCAGCCTAAAATATTTGCAGTGGGGCAGAGAGGACAAATTAGAAAGTGTGTGTGTGTATGTGTGTGTCAGGATCCATGCTGTGCCGGGCAAGGAGCCGGCATCGCTCCAGCTCAAGGCCAACTGAAAGTATGCAGAGATGGAGAAGCTACAAGGAAACTCGTGTTCCCAAAACAATATAAGTATTGCTTAATTGGACACTGTCTGATTGCAAAGGTGGGGAAAGCGGCCAGGGAAAAGGGAAAAGATAACCACGGTGAAGTTTTCATGCCCCCGCTTGCCAGATTTTGCTTCTCTTTGTAACTATTTATTGCTCTGATAAAACCAGCCTCTTGGGTGAAAAATCTCAGGCCAGGAGACTCTCTTGGCTTAGCTGACCAAGCGGGAGAATAAAATCAAAATGGTGCAGATGTGACAGTCGCCCTAAAATCCTGATTCCCTAAGTTTCCTGCTTGTTTTCCACACTCCCCAAGAGAAGAAAAGTAAATCTGGCCAGATTGGAATGACTGAGAAGAAGAGTTTCATAGCCAGATAACAGATAATCAGAGTTGGAAGGGACCTTGGAGGTCATCTAGTCCAACCCCCTGCCCATGCAGAAGACTGTATCCGAAAGGTGTGTTTTTTAATCTTTGGATTAAAAAAAAAACACACACACACACACACACACCCCAACTGCCAGATCATCTTCTCAAGCCAACCCCCAAAAGAAGCTGTTCTCTTTCTGGTGTCACCCATAAGAGTTAAACCACCAGATCTGGGAAAAAAAAGCAAAACCAAACCAAACCACACTCTGCTTTAATTCTCCAGATTTGCAAAGTATTATCAGCATGGTGGACGAAGCACACGCACCTTATTCAAAGCCTATGGAATTCGCATTGATGTCTTAGTGCACGGGCAGGTAAGGGCCATGCCAAGTTTATAGCGATGCAGTTAAGGGACGGTTGGCCTTAGGGGAACAAGGTCCAGGTTGCAGAGATCATGGCTGAATTGGTGACTTAAAAAGATTTTGTTGGCTTTCCCTTCTTTTTAGGCTGGCAAGTTCAGCCTTATCCCAACCATCATTAACCTGGCCACAGCCCTCACATCCATTGGAGTGGTGAGTACTGTGAGGGGAAAATAACGGGGACCCACAATAGTTGCTGTTGTTGTAATCTTCTGATTTGTATCTATTGGACGAAATACTATGGTTTTCACAATGAGATCATCAAGCGGCATTTACAGGAGCAACTCCGTAAAAAGAGGTCAGTCTCCCACCTTGGATTCCAAGGCAGTTGGTTTTTCAAAAATCAGTAATGAGATTTGTCATAGTGGAGAAAGTCCTGCAACAACAGCTCCCAGCGAGTTTCAAATTGGAGTAAAATGCTAACACCTTTTGAGCTGTTGCTACCTTTGATTGCCTTATGCATCGATGTTTCTTCCTTTTTGGAGTGGCGAGAGCAAAATGGCTGTGAAACAAAGAATATGATGTGTATGTGTGTGTGTCCAACTTCTCTTCTTCCCTTGTGAAATTAATCCTGAAGCTTGACTTTCATCTGACCTAGGAAGACCATTTATGAATCTGGTGGTCACTAGAAGACACACCCACTCTTTGCTGCCATCTATCTGAATTTTTGCAAACTAGCTATTTTTGCAATAGCCCTACTATTGGTGTAGTTGTGAAATGGTAGATCCACCAAATACTGAAGTTAATGGAAAGTACTTACTCTAGGAAAGCTGAGAACAATATTTTCTAAGACCTAGAAAATGCCTGGTTTCAATAAGCTTTTGGCTGGTTTGGCACAAAATGCTCAAGCAAGTACATTTTCTAATCCCATGTAATACTCTCAAATACATGTTATCAGACTGGTTGGGTTCACACAGCAAGTTAAGGCACGAAATAACTAAGGATAGTAGTTCTATGGAGACTGCCAGTAAGGATTTGACTGATCTTGGATGTGTTGGGTAAACAGCCAGGCGGGACAACTTGCCATGGAACAAAAATTACATTAATATCAAAGAAATGAGAGAATAGAATTGTGAAAGGATGCAAAAGGAAGGATAAAACAAAATGTAAATGACAAAAATTATAGAATGATTTGTAAAATTATTTTAAATAATTACATTGAATTGTTGGCCGCAGAGAGTTGTCCCATTGCTCAGCTGGCCTGCTCCAGTAAGCAGCTCCTCTTTCATGTGAAAAATCTAAATCTGTTAACAGACGTGGGAAATTTCAAGAGAACTGAACTCATCTGCTCCAGCCTGCAACATATGATTCTAACTTCCTTTATTGCAATTCAGGCCAGTGATCCTTGATCCAGCAGATCCAACTGCAAACTTCGGAGAGGCAAAAGGCTGGGATCGGCTTGCAGAAAAGGCGAGATGTTACGCTTCCATGAATTGCTGTCGGAACCGAGATGGTTCTTTGGTTGAACCCTGGCATGTGCCGGTGAGGGAAAAGAATGGCAAAGTTGCATTTTTTCTGGGTTTCTCTGGGATAAGAAGTCGTGGTGGTACAGTGGTTAGAATGCAGGACTGCAGGCCACTGCCAGCTGCCGGGATTGTCAAGCGGCATATAAGTCCAAGTGCTATTGCTGCTGTAAGTTGACTCTGCCCACTCTGTCAAGAGTTCGATCTTGACCAGCTCAAGGTTGAATCAGCCTTTCATCCTTCCGAGGTCATTAAAATGAGGACCTCTCTGAGCTGACTTGTTTTCTTGCAAACGTTCCATGATCCTACTAAATAACATCATCAGTGCTAGAAGGGAATGAGGTTTGTGGAGCTTGGTTGTTTTCTTGCAGACCTTTCATGATCTAAACTAGGTAACATCATCAGTTGGCCACAACAGCAAGTTGGCCACAGCAAATTATCCCATTCCGAGTTGCAGGGTTTAGGATAAAGGAACAGATTTTCCACAGAGTTCCAGACATCACCAAATAACAAACGGTCCATTTTTGTGTCTTTTCTAGCTGGCAAAGGAAGTCTCTTCGGGGGTAGTGTTGCCGCAGAGCCTGTTTCCAAATCAGGACATAAGACCACAAAAGGTTGGAGAATACAGGTTTTTATTTGTGACTTCCCGTCCGCCCTTCTCAGGGCATTTTTTGGAAACCTGATTCTTTCTCATGTATCTGCAGCAGCCTGGAACTGGAAAACAGGGCCCTCTTCTGGTCCAAGAAGGAATAGCAGCCTGAAAAAAACCCTTTTAATGGGTTTTTTAGGCTACTATCCTGTATCTTAATTATTAACACTTTGTTAATATTAATAGGACAACATGAGGCCAACGTAAGTCCCATGGCAACTCAAAGGTCACTAAATGAGCCGGTCGTAAGTCGAGGCCTATCCAAGCGAGGAAGACGGTGCCGCCGCAAGCCGGTGGCCAAGGGGGAAAGCAAGGATTTACCAAAGATGAGGGGAAAAAGGGAACAATGCTTTTCGTGCACAATGACCTTTTATTGTTTAGGAAAAACCAAAACAGTGAGGTCAGCCCCGCGACATCGCGCACGCGTCCCCTGCCCCCAGGATCAATGAGACCGAGAAGTGCGGCCCGCAGAGCAGAGCGTCGGGGAAAAAACCCCGCCCCTCTATGTTGCTCTTGAGACGATCAAGTTCCTTTGAAAATGACCGTCTCAATATGGCCGACTTCCTGTCCGTCGTCCGCGGCGAGTCCCCAGTGCGTTTGGGGAAAAATGACCACCCCATCATGGCCGACTTCCCGTCCGTTCTTCTTAGTCGTCCTCCCAACTTCCTTTCGCAGCGACCTTCTCGGTAAAGAGAACTTCCTGTACGTCGTCCACTGAATGTCGTTAACAAGGTGTTAATAATTAAGATACAGGATAGTAGCCTAAAAAACCCATTAAAAGGGTTTTTTTTCGGGCTTCTATGCCTTCTTGGACCACAGGAAGGCCTTATTTTCCAATTCCAGGCTGCTGCAGATACATGAGAAAATCCGGTTTCAAAAAAATGCCATTGAAAAGGTGTGTCTTTTCTTAGCAGCTAGCTGGCATGGTTTCAGGCCTATAGGTTAAAAATTCAGTGTTTCCTGAAAATGTATCGATGTCGTGGACTTTGGAAGTGACATCATGTTTTCACAAACTAGCCACTCAGAGTTCTTTGGACAGGACAGCAAATTTTATTGTTGAGTGCTTTTAAAATACAGAACAGCGATACAGAAAGAACACATTTTGTGCTTCAACATTGACATTTCAAGAAATGAAAGTGTCTTACGACAGCATCCGGTTAACCCTTTCTGTATTGAACATGGCATTTTCCCCACTCCCTTCCCTTTCAATCATAAATCATTGGAATATAAATAACAATTAAATTATAGGAACAAAAAAATAAAATCACTAAAGCAAACAAGAAAAGAAAGACATTCTTTAGAATCACCATGGTATATAAAAAGAGATTTATGCAAGGCGAGACTGAGAAAGGGAGAGTCTGAAGAATTTGCAGTGCAAAATTCTCCTGATGGAAAAACTGACTTTCATCCTAAGAAGATGGAATATTAACAGCAAGGGAGTGCTAGTTGCAAAACTATACGCAATAATAGATATTTTTCTCCTTTTTCCCTCTCCTGGGAAGAAATGTCAATGCCCTGCACTGGGCAGTTATGAGGAAGGGGGCAAGATATATATAGATAGACAAACAGATGATGGAGGTAGATAGGCAGGCAGATGACAGAATGGATGGAGAGAGAAAGAGTGTATGTATGTGTGTGTGTATGTGTGAGTTCAGAATTGAAGAAGCTTCTTGGATGAGAAGCAAAACGTCTTCTCGGAAAAAAACAGAAAATCCAGTTGCCTTTCCAAAAAGCACCTTTGGGGCAATCCCAAAAGACATATAGCAGATCTGAGCTATGTTGGGAACCTCATTTTAAAACTAAGTGGGTTAATTGCAGGATTCAGGGTGCAGACACTCTTTTTCTCAGCTTATCCCTCCTTGCAGGAATTGGTAGGATGAGCTCAAAGGTAATAAGGAGAAAATTATTCTCGGTCTCCTAAATAAGCTCTAAATCTTACCGATAGAGGACAAATGATTTCCAGAAGCAAATTATGTCCCTCTACTTTTTATTTTTAATTCTTTGCACAAAATGCAACCATGAGGTTCAAAGGATATTTACTTACTAGCATCCCTCGGCAAAATTTAAAGCCACCAGGAGACCTGAGAAAGGGAAAACCAATCTTTGTTGATCAGGCTTTGAGAAAGAAAGTTATGCCATACTTTGATGGAAAAACATGACTCAAATATGACATAATCCCAAAAGAGAAGAGGAGGAAGGAGAACAACCAAGTAACATCCAGAAAATATATGCATATATAGATATAGATATATCATTTATTTATCAAAAGCCAGCCTGGCTGCATATCAAGGAACTAAAAAAAAGATTAACCAGAACAAAACCAAGTAGAAGAAATACATAATCAAAATGACAACCCCAACAACAGCAATGTGAGAAGGGAAAAGGAGGGAAGTTATAACAGTTATTTTCAAAAATGCAAGCAAATTGCAACGCCTAGGAGACAATATTCACAGTTTGCATCGGGGGGTTTAGTACAGGATCACAGAGCCATAAATAAATCACAAGCATTCATCCATCCAAGCGGGGGGAAACAGAAAAAAGCGGGGGGGACGGGGACCAAAAGACAGTATTGAAAACATAATCACCATTGTCTTATCTCCAATGATGAAGCAATGGGACCTTACAATATGGGCAGTTGAATCTGACAATTTTATTTTCTTGGGTACATACAGAGATAATATGTATAGTATAGAATATATTATTCTTTATCTTCCTCCACTCATCCTTTAGACACAATGCCTATGTTATTATTGTTTCCTATTTAGCTTGACTTCATATGAGCAGGGTATCATGAGAAACTTCAAGGTTTTGCATTAAAACACAAGAAGAGGCAGAGTGGAAAGGAGGCCCAGAAATCAACCGCAATGCCAGATTTTCAACGATTTGGTTGATGTTCAGGGAGCAGGTCAATGGGGGGGGGGAGAGAGAAGGAGGGAGAGAGGGAGGGAGAGAGGAGGGAGAGAGGGAAAGAATGAAGATGCTAAGAGTTTAACTACTGCTTTCTTCATCCGTTTTGGTCAGTTTCTTCAGTGTATCCAGCAATTTCTGTGGGGTGAGGACATGTGTGGAACCTGGAGGAAGGAAAGAAAAAGAAGAAGATAATCGGATTTCAAAAAAGGAAAAGCAGAAGAGCACCTAAACCCTAAACCCCTAACCCCTAAACCTAACCCTAAACCCTAAACCCAAACCCCTAAATTTAAATCTAAATGCTATACATAAACCCCAAACTCTAAACTCTAAACCCAAATCTAAATTCTATACCTAAACCTAAACCCTAGACTCTAAACCTCAATTCAAACCCTAAATCTAAATTCTACACCTCTAAATTCTACACCTCTACACCCTACACTCTAAACCCTACCCTCACCCCTAACCCCTTACCCCAACCCCCCCCAACCCCAACCCCCTAACCCCCACCCTTAATCCCCCTAACCCGTTCTGCCTCTTAACACTGAAGCCCTCGTTCTCCTTACCTCACTTTCAGGTTCGGTCTTTTGAAGTGCGATGTCTTTTCCTGTTCATCGATTGATGCCTTCGGCCTCGTGTTCTCCTATTGATATTAACAACGTGTTCATAATAAAGATACAGGATAACAGCCCCCTTTTCCGTGTTCTCCCCGTTATTCCTTCCAGCACCACAAGACGGCGCTGTTTCCTGTTTCCCTAAAAAAGGCGGCCGAGAAAAATGTCCTCCAAAAAGTTTTTTTTGAAAAAATGTGACTACGGTACCTGCTTTTCTGTCCCTTAACGAGAGCGCTTGAGCTTTCGTAATACCGTATTAATGTTAATAATGAGGAGTTTCAATTAGTTATTCGGAATAATAAACTTAAAATCCCAGCGTGGCGAAAAAGTCGCTGCGCGAGGAAGTGCGGAGGGGGGGGGAGACTAAAAAGAATGGACTGGAAGCCTGCCGTCATAGAAAGGTCGTTCTTCTCAGGAATGGGGGGGTGGGGGGAGAGACGGCCGCGTGAACAGACAAGTTCAGCGTGCCGAAAATGTCCGGGCGAAAGGAAGTTGGGGGCACGATTTAGAAAAAGGGACGGGAAGTCGGCCATGATGAGAAGGTCATTTTTTCAAAGGCAGTAGGGAACGGCTGCGGACAATGGACAGGAAGTTCGCCTTGCCGAGAAGGTCGCTGCGAAAGGAAGCTGGGAGGATGACTAAGAAGAACGGACGGGGAGTCAGCCATATTGGGAAGGTCATTTTCAAAGGCACTTCATCGTCACAAAAGAACGGACAAGAAATTCACCATGCCGAAAATGTCCGCGCGCAAGGAAGTTGGGGGACGACTTAGGAGAAGGGACGGGAAGTCGGCCATGATGGGAAGGTCATTTTTCAAAGGGGGTGGGGAAGGGCCGCGGACAAGGGACAGGAAGTTCGCCTTATTGAGAAGGTCGCTACGAAAGGAAGTTGGGGGGACGACTTAAAAGAATGGGCCGGAAGTTGGCCATGATGGGAAGGTCATTTTTTTTCAAAGACACTGTGAGACGGCCACGGATGAAAGACAGGAAGTGCACCGTGCCGAGAAGGTCGCCGCGAAAGGAAGTTGGAAGGACAACTTAGAAAGACGGACGGGAAGTCGGCCATACTGGGAAGGTCGTTTTCAAAGGCATTGAATCGTCTCAAAAGCAGCAGAGCGGCAGGATTTTTTCCCGGCGCTCTGCTCTGTGGGCCGTGCTTTTCGGTCTCCATGACCTGGGTGAAAGCGGGGGAGGGGGGGAGAACGAGAGGACGCGTGAGCGATGTTGCAGGGTTGCCATCCCTGTTTTGGTTTTTCCTAAACAATATATTTGGTAAATCCTTGCTTTCCCCGTTGGCTACTGGCTTGCGGCTGCACCGTCTTCTTCGCCTCGATAGGCCTCGACTTACGACCGGCTCATTTAGTGACCTTTGAGTTGCCATGGGACTTTTTCACAGGCTACACTGGCACCCCCGCGGTCACGGGATATAAATCAGGGTGCTTGGGGACTGGCGTGCTCTTGAGATCCTCCCCTAGGCGTGCAGACCCTGAGAACATCAGAGCCAGAGAAGATGCGAGGGGTAAGAGGGCGGAAAGGAAATGCAGTGACGGCACCAAAATCAAGGAAGGGGAAACGTGACAGGCTACAATTAATGGACAGAGTGGCAAGATCATAGTCAATGCCTAGGGGTGGCACTGCCGGAACATTAGAGTCTAAGATGATGTTAACAGTATGGATGTTACCTTTTAAAAATGCTAATAAAGAAACCTAAAATTGGAGGCGATGCAAGGACCGCTCTCGATCCCACCGACGTCCCGTGTGTGCCTATAGGTGGAGCTCTCGCCTCACAATCAGGAGGCTGTGAGTTTGATCCTAGGTAGACATTAATATTTGGAATAGACTCTCCTGCTCCAGCAGCGGGTTGGACTACATGTGTGATTTTAAATCCAGCATACATTTTACCCCAAAATCTTAATAAATCATTTAGCATCTTTGCCCGGTGAAAAGTATTCATTGCTTGCAATATTCATTGTAGGTCACTTCCAAATTCACATTAGGTTAGTTTGGTTTCGTATTCTCCATTGTTCTTACATATATAACTACGTGAACATAAAAAAATGGGGTGGGAAAAAAGCTATAAAGTTTGTCACAGATCTCAGTGTTTTTAAATATTTTCCACTTTTCCCATCTCATTCTTTATACTTACACAAACACAAAATGTTAAAGAATACAAATCACACAAACACATACAGAGTGCAGCTCTGCCTTCTTTGGGATCAAAGAACTTCCTTGAAGGCTCACCAAGGCACCTACTGCAGCTAACCTTGGAAGTAAAGCATGGGACTTGCGGTATTAAAAAAGCTGAGAGTGAAGCCTGGAGAAGCCAGTCGTTTCCAGGGATTGGGAACAAAAGGAATGTACTTGAAGATGTAATGGTTATGTATTCACAACGGTATCATAAAGTAAAACAATAATTAAATAAACATAGGGAAGCATAATTAATATAGTAGAAAATAACAAGCAAGCGCAAATGTACTCTGTAAAAATAACATTGAAAACCTTTCAATCAAGAAAAAGTAACTTCCCTGGGATATATGTATGTATGTATGTATATATATGTATATGTATGTGTGTGTGTGTATATATATATATATGTGTGTGTGTGTTTGTGTGTGTGTATGTATATGTATATATATATATATATATATATATATATATATAGTGTGTGTGTGTGTGTGTGTGTTTACCAGCAGCTTAAGCCAAGGAGGTTTTATTTTAATTAGCAAAAGAATAGGAAAGTGCCTCATCTTAACAAATCTTCACTTCAGAACAAATAATACAATTCTTAAAGGAAGCATGGCAATTAACAAATAATTCCTGTTTAATTCTGCAAAGTCTCCACATAACATGATTGTAATTAATACAATGAGGTATTTGGAGGAAATAGTCAAAGTAATACATGGTCTGGCTATTCACAGGATTCAAACCATTTACAAAGAACCTTTGGGCTGCTAGCAAAGAACCAGAAAGCAAAGCAAAACTCTTTTCCTTTGCTAGCAAGGAAAGTTGAACGGTATGTCAACTTGGGAAAAAGCACCATTGTGAAGAAGTATTTCTTTGATTTTCCATGCCCATTCCATTAGGCTGAGGTATTCAGAGATTATCTATACAGTAAGGTCTAAAGAGGTCAAAAGTGGTTTAATTCTTTGGTTCAAGCAAGGCACTCATCCAGTTTAATGTGATTTGCAGCTGTTCTCATAGTTTTATTGTTCTGTTATTGAAAGAATAGTGTTGTAAACATGTAACCATTGTACAGTTAGGAAAGTAATTACAGATAGAAACTGCAAGCACAAGTTCCTTTTTCAGATGCAGGCCATCTGTGAAAAAAATCTTTGGTATTCATCACTGTAATTAAAATCACTCATGGAAAATGGAATGAGGTAGCATCTCTGTTTTACATGATAAATAGCATGGGATAACTACCTCCTCCTCCTCCTTTTCTTCTTCTTCTCCTCCTTCTCCTCCTATATCTTGATTTTGCTTTTCCAGACAAATTATGGTGCTTATTGTAAAATCAACCACATCATATAATAGAATTTTGAGAGGAAAATCTGCATACTGACTTTGCCTGAATATAACAATACAACAGATAAAAATGTGCCATTACATTCTCTTTGCTTGACAAAGGTCTATGGTTTCTCAAGGAAGAAAAGCATGAAAAATTGGGCCCACCGTTATTATACCAGCTTTGGGCACAGATGGAATAGCCTTTCTTCAGCAAAGGTGAAGAACAGTTTGTGCCAGGCGAAATTGTACAGGGCAAAATTACCCAAGGTGGTCTTGACCCTGATTCTGTAGCCTTCCAAGCCACTCTTACTGTACAAAATGCAAGCAGTACCCCTACCTTCTGAAAAGAATGCCCTCCCCCAGTGGGGATGCATAGACATGAGCAAAGGTCTGCATGGAAGCAGCTCTGGATAGCAACTCTTCTGAAGAAGAAAATGCAGGGTCACAATCAGGATCAGGGTTTGCAGATTTTCTTCTTTCCGTAATATAGATATTGATTTCCTTGTCTTCTACCATGAAACCTCAAGCGAGAGCTTGACCTTTGCTGGAAAGTGACATCAGATCCACATATAAGGAAGTCAGCAAATATGCTTCATAAAAACAAAGATGCTCCATGTTCTACAGTAATTATAGAAAACCCTGCAGTGTAAAGTCAAAAATCATCTTCTTGCCCTTTCTCCTTCTATCCAAAGCCATAAGTTGGTTTAACATTATAACCGATATCAACTAACTGGTTTAGATCTTTTATAATGGCAGGGAGGCCATGCTTACTTTCACAAAGAGCAGAATTCTTTTTTGTACATAGACATGGTGACACCTTATAAGATTTGTCGGAACTGAAGTCTGCTGTGGTCTCTCTCTGAACAATCCCCCTACAGCCCTCTGGCTTTCGGTTCAGGAAAACGATAGTCAGTTGCTTTCCTTCCTGTGCAAAAAAATGAAACTAAGGTAGCGTTCGACTTACGAGTACGATGGAGCCCAAAATTTCCATTGCTAATCAAGCGAGTTGTTAAATAAGTTGTGTCCCGTGTTGTGACCTTTTTGCCACAGTTGGTAAGTGAATCGCTGCAATTGTTAAGCAAATTGGGCTTCCCTCGTTGACTTTGCTTGTTGGAAGCCAGCAGGGAAGGTTATAAATGGTGGTCAAGTGACTCTGGGATAGTGCAAGTGTTCGTAAGTACATACCAGTGTGAAAAACCAATCGTGTCACATTTTTCAGTGCCACTGCATCTTTGAATGTCACTAAATGAATAAGTCAAGGGTTATCTGTCCCAAAGCACCTTTGGGACAACCGTTACCTGGATGACTGAGAATCTCTAAAGACTTCAAGGACTATCTGTATATACAAACTTAAATACATTTATGCAGACAAAACCATTCCCTTACTTCCCCATTTCTTTTTGACCTATATTTGCCATGAGTACTATAATGCCATAACAGCTATCAATCTTGCACTGTAATTAAAATGTTGCTTGTTGTAGTCTTGTAAAAAAAATATTCCTGAGTTTCCTATTTTCCCTGTGCCCTTTTAAAGTTCAGTTACAAACTATTTTACCATTTTTCTGGTCACATGGAACTAATAGATATTCACCCCAAGTTCCCAAATATTCCACAGGTTATTTGAGATGTTTGGAAGTTAAGGATGAAACCATCCTACTTGAGATGACTGCTTACATGGCACACCACTGGACCTTTAAAAAAAAAAAAAAAGAACAGAGAACATGATGCGCAATGGCATAGTCCCATTATAAAGTCAGCAACAGCCTGCTGAGTTAGCCTGTAACAAACTGAGAAAGAATGAATGCAGAAATGAAAAATGCCAGCGTTAATTTTCATGTGATCACTTTCTGCTGACTAAATAAGTAAGTTACCTCTGTACTCAAATTTCAGCATGTTCCAATAGAGCAGTAGAGATTGTCATCTGTATGACTTTTTGTATAAGAAATGTGATGCAAACAAACTCAAAGTTGCCTTCCTTGGGAACATGCCTCTAACAGACAGATCATTTAGTGGGCATGAGAACAGACGGTTCTGAAGCCATCACATCATCACTGCATCTTAGGAGTAAAACCATATTGTACAGCCATCTTCTTTATCTTACCCTTATGGCAACGGATTAAACTAGTCTTCTTGGATCGCTGGGCTGGAGTTCTCCTTTTCCTTTGTTGCTGGGTCGCTGTCCAAGATGCCATGCTGAAGACTTCTTTATGAGGTCTTCTCGAGGGAAGTGATAATCATTTTCTTCATTTCTGTGGCTGTAGCGTGGATACTCCCAAATCCTAATCATATCTAGTTTTAATTACTGGGGAAATTAATAGTTAAATAAATAAGTAAGTAAAATAAAATAAAATAAAATTAAAATAAAATAAAATAAAATAAAATAAAATAACAGTAAGTAAGTAAGTAAGTAAATAAGTAAGTAAGTATCTTGGATGAGCTCCAGACCACTTCTTGTCATTTGCTGCTTGTGTTCCAGGATTTGGCATTTTAAATCATTCCAATATTATGGGCATTAAACTATATAAATGAGAGCATGCATATAAAATGGACAATATTTGAGAGCTGGACTAAAGCATATTTCTGCAGAAGATTAAATATAAAAAAGATTGTCTGAGATGCAGAAAGACAACCTCAGCTTCACATGGGTGTGAACTAAATGCTCCAATCGCTTCTGGAAATCAATGAAATATATTTTCACAGTGAGAATAGAAGTCTTTCTTGTGTGTTGTTACCATTAATTAGTTTATCCCTAAACTCTGCATAGAATTGAATGTAAAAATAGCTTTGAAATGTAAAATAATCACAAAAATTACCGGCTGTGTATTAAATGTGTTCTTTGGTACTATTTTGATCCTTTTGCAAGGAAACGTAGATTGGAGAAAGGTAAAGAATAGCTCTATTACTAAGTAAACAAAGAGAATTAACTGGTTTGCATAAGAGTCAAAATGTCTTTACCTTCTTTCATCTTGTATTCAGAGTTAATACTGGCAGACTATCAACAGAAACCATATTGTTAAAATGAACATTAATTTGCTGCTTTAGGCTTCTAATTGCCCTTGAAAACTTCCTTGCTACTGTTGCATCCGCTAAATGTTCATCTCCATGGTTTTGCCATGGACATGAGGAGCCATATCTGAGGACATGTATTTTGATAACAAATTATCACCATGTTCCAACATTAGATGATCAAAGACTGTAGATAAGTCTTTGCAAGAATGAAAATGTAAAAATCATTTTTCTCCCTCTATTTCCTTCTAACCATTTTGTTTTGCAAGTCATTCTGTGAAAATTTGTTTCTTAGAGCAAATTCAAAATCAGATGAAATAAGTCTTTGGTTTCTTTGGACTTATAAATAATGAGTTCAGTATAAACCTGCTTTCTTGAGGTCCTGCTCATTTGTTATAATATTATTAATAATAATAATAATAATTTATTAAATATATATACCACCCAACTCCCAGCATCTCTGGGTGGTTTTAAAGCTCTTCCACCAAGGCTAAATTTGCAGCTCTTCCTTTAAGCTTTGGTATAGGTGCTAGAAGAAGACGATGAACTGCCTGAGTTGGCACAGCCCTCATCTTGCCATTTATCCAGGCTCCTCCGTCGTGCATTCATGAAGAAATTGCTAACAGTGCTCAGCTCCAGCCCCAACTGATGGGAAATGGTGATCTGTAATTCTTTGGAAGGACGTTTATTTTCCTTGAATATTGCATAGAGAGTTCGGCGCTGGACATCAGTAAAGACCAGTCTGGGTTTTTTGAGTGTATTTCCTCCATCTTTCCCTTGGTCTTGCTCCTTCCTTTTGCAAGCTGCAATATGATGAAGAAATCACTTTCAGACTTGGGCTAAATAAAATAGGTTTTTTTATAACAATCTATTATCTAATAAAAGGGTTTTAATCAAGAAAGGCTGCATTTTTAAAGCAGAATAAAAGGCAGCAGAAAAACCATTGGAGTTCTATGGAATTCATTTTTCCCCAGATAGGCATATATTACTAATTTCTAAGGTTTTTAGGATTAACTGACTGTGAATTAAATAGCTATAGCTGTTAGGATGGACAGACCAATGGACATTAAGTGTGGGAAAATGGATTAAAAGGGCTGCAGAGACACAGACAAAAACAAGGCAGTTACACTGAACCCCATTTTGTGAGATGATTTCAAATGGTAGTTTTCTTAGAAAAACCAAAAATCACACAAATATTACAAATTTAAAATGTGCATATATTTTCCACTGATTAGCACTAGTTTTCTACTACTCCAGTTCAGTAAGACCTGACATCAATCTTCAGAATCAGGAAACCATGAAGAAAATCCTGAATTAGTCCTCAGGTGTTTCAAAGCTGGACTTACCGGAGATAAAAATGCAGGGCTGAAGTCCTGGGACATTCTGGATCCCTCTTAATATTTCCTATTCTTAAGAAAGGTCAGGTCTCTTCTTTCAAAGTTAGAGCCAAAACCATCATCAGGGAGAGACCACTTGGTCTCTGGTTCCCAGGACACTCTAAAAGTTTTATAGGACTCTTTGAATTGAGATTGCATTAATAGTTAAACAATGCTGATTGCATGGAGTGTATATTTCTTGCCCGTTTTACTGCAGGGGCCCTGCCAGGCTATCTCCTGACCACAGACAAGATGCCTGCATGAGGAGGTGCAGGGAGGTTATGCTTTGTTTAGGTTTGGGTTCCAATCCCACATCTCACACTGAGAACCATACATTTTGCATCTGTGTCAGTTCATTAAGAAGTGAAAGTCAACAGACAAACACAACCAGATAGATAGAACAATAAATCAGTGGAATGGCTTGCCTTCAGAAATTGTGGGGCCTCCATCACTGGAGGTTTTTAAAAAGAGATTTGTCAGCCATTTGTCTGAAATGTTAGAGGATCTTCTGCTTGAGCAGAGTGCTGGACTGGAAGACCTCCAAGGTCCCTTCCAATTTGGTTATTCTGTTAAATTCTGTTACACCATTTCCTACTTTTAAGGACAGGTTTATGCCCTATGGAAAAAGGCAATAATTATCTGTTCCTGGCAGCAGCAACAAAGCTCAGCAGTCAATATTTTTAAAAAACATATTAATGGCCAGATTCTCTGGAAACACTTGTACAGGCTTCACGCCTCCTCTTAAAGGACAAATGTCATTTCCTATGGGTGACAGATGACTTTATTATGAGTACACCATTTGCCTTTGAAATGAATCATCAATCGGATCTAACGTGAATTCGTTAGGAAAATCTGATATTCCAAAGTAATTTTTAAAGATTCTAGTCAATAGCCATCTCCACATTTTGGAAAAAGGGAAATGTGAATTCAATTCTATTTTTGCCACAACTGTATCTACATGCCAGTAATATTAATCACAGTGACATGCACCATGGCCCTAGTCAGAATATAATCCTAATATAAATGTACTGATGTACGATTTTATAGAATTAAGTGAAGCAACTACCATTAGGTTACAAAAACTGGGCTCCCAATTTTTCATATTACTTGCAACTACTAGATGGCACCATTTCTCATAATGAGAAAGGAATGCAAGAGTCTAAAGATGAGTTTTGGAATGGCTTTTATTATGGTGCCTGGCCAGTGAACTGGGGCTGAAAATTGCACAATTCAAGCGACTTTTGATGTCCACATTGGTCCGTGCTAGTGAAATGACCACAATGTTAATGCCAGGAAAAGCAGCAATAAGCATTTCCCTAATAAAAAGCTTTATTTTGCTTGGAAGTCAGAGAGACGGATGAGTGGCCATAGCAAGAATGGGCACCCAATCTCCACAGAATTCAGCAGTAAAATCTAAACAAGGGAGCTGTAAGGGCACCAGCTACAAGCCATGAAATCCTCTGGAAGAAGAAGAAGACCCTGTGGCGAATAGGATAGCTCCTTCCCAAGCAAGTCATTTCTCTAGAGCAAATCATTAGAAATATCCAACACCACTATTGGGGGCCTGTGTCCACAAATGGGCATGCTGTGTTGAGTCAGTGAGGCTTGGCCTTGCCTTTTCTCTCTGAGGTGGAGGAGTCAGTCTCACAACAGCCTCATCCAGTGCTTCCTAAGAGTCCTGAAATGCACCTCTATTCTCCAAGGCATCTCCAGAGGATGGGCAGACAAGCATTGGTAGAGACTGCTGTCAAACCATCTCTGATACATGAATACCCACAGACTTTGAACATCTTCAATGAAGACCTAGCTAGGTAAATCCTCCTGGCAGGGTCTCAGGGTCTCTCTTTTTCCCCTCGGCAATTACACTTGTTGCAGGATCTTCTTGAGGCCATTTCTTTATTTCCTTTTATGATTGAACTGCCCAAGGAGGTCACACAAGAGGGGCAGCCCAAACCAACCTGAATTCCTGAGAGAAGCTCAGTCATACAGGAGCCACCATCTCTGCTGGCTGATGATGTGCTGAAAAGGGGTGACAGAAGAGGGAGCCCATCACTTTGTAGATAGGACTGGCATGATCACAGCAATGATTCAGAAGAGATGCAACAGAGGCAAAACAGAGAAGATTAGTTATGGGTCAACAAACATGATTCCCTTCAGACAGAGAGAGGTGGAGAAAATAAACCTAACAAACGCAATGGAGAAGGCACCAACAAGTGTCGTCTTTTGGATATGACCAAGGTCAAGCCCAGTCCTCTCTTGGCTTAATCCCATTAGGTCAAAATTGTCCATCCCTGCCACAGCTGAAGCTCCCCTGCGATCCAACCTAAACCAAAGAGTAAAAGCCTCCACACACCCAAAGGCAGCCCTAGGAAGTGCTTGCAATATAGTAACAGGCTCAGAAACCCCAATCTTCCAACCTCCATCAGCCAACACCCTCTGTCTCCTTCACAAGGACTTCTCCAGTTCTTCTGCCCTCCTGAAAGGTCCATTTTGCCTACTAATAGGAATAAACCCAGATACACAGATTAATGTATACAGCTGTCACCCTGACCAGCCAGTCAGATCCCTGGGAACTTCCACCTTGCAGCTTTCGCCCTCTATTAAAAAATGCTTTTTTATTGTCAGGGTCCCTTTTTTGTGTAAAGCAGATTCAGTAAAGAGCTGGCAATTTTCCCCTCAGTGCTATGCTCCATACTGAATCTATGACATTCAGGGTGTAACCTAACTGTGGGGAAAGAGTTGGTTGTTTCTTGGAAAAGGAAAGATCAGCAGAAATTGTTTATAAATGAAGGCAAATATATGCGTGTTGGATACCTTGCAGGATCCAGTCTAGGTCAGTCACTGAGACCAAAGGTTTACTCTTCCGACCTTTTCTTTCAGACTCATGCTGGAGGCCATCCTCAGCGAGCTTCTCTCTTAACAGAATGTGAACATGCTTATCTCTTGGGCTGGGTTAGGATCCTGCAACCTAAAGTGAGAGAGGGCCTCAGTCCATGCATATTGACTCAAGTTTGAACAAGTCCTGAAGCCAAGAAAATAAGTGCCTTTGTTTTCAGAACCATGGTGTTTTCCTGATCCTAGGAAACAATTACACAGCACTATGCAGGACTGGTTCTCAAATGAACACTCTCTTTTATGGAAAGCTGCTTTATTTAGCCCAGTGGAGCTAAGTGGTGTCACATATAATGGATTTAAGAGCAGGAAGACCCTGGTTCAAATGTCCCCCAAGCCAGGGACATTGTAATTTTGAAAGTCCTTTTCCCTAACCTAGCCTGCCAGACAGGATGGTTGTTATCCAACAAAATGAAAATCCAGCTGAGCTCCCGCATTAAAGGCCAGATATAAATTTAGCCTCTAATAAATACTAATATTGATAATTAGAATAAGTTAAAATTAATACAAGAAAATAAAAGTATAATTTACTTGATATTTGTTTCTTACATAATTTTCTCAGGTAAGAAGACATTAAGTTTCTGAGTACTAAAGACTTATGGACTGTAGAGGAAACACGTTTCTTGGCCCATTTTAGGGATCCTTGACTAGAGATATTTATCTGACTTTACCTAGTGAGTTCCAGAGGGATATCTGTTCATAGGATCGAATACAAGATAATCCTAGTTGCCTTTTCTAAGAACAAATTTGGCCAAGAAATTAGCAGTGGTGGTGGAGTTAAAGTAGGAGACCCAAGGTCTGCTAAATTCCGGAGTTGACGAGCTAGTCAAAGAGGACAGAGTACCACGAAACGCCCCTGGACGAACCTTCACTTGGAGGAGTTGCCACCGCTCCAGATGAACGCGGTATAAATGCACGCAATAAATCTCGCGAAGCTGCAATTAATTCTAAGGAAAAAAAAACCTTTGTCTGAATACACACGACATCCACGCTGCTGTTCCGTTGGGGCTCCCCCCGCCCCCAGCACTGTGCTGAGAAACCTGCAGAAAGCACAGGAGAAAACGTGACTCTTATACCCCGCGGCCTCCCTCGGGAAACGCTTCTCTGTCTTTTCTTCTCCAAAGTCGTTGCAGCCCCTTGGGCACGAAAGGCTTGTTTCTGGAACATTTGGGCACCACCCAAGAAAAGGGCGGCGCGGACTCACCATTTCCTGAGGGCCTTTCCCGGGCGCCGTTCTCCCTTCTGTGCCCTTCGCCACAGCAGGCAGGCATTGAGAGAGCGCTTCAAGGCTTCCACGTTCCCCTCCAACTAGCAAGGGCTGGAGCAGGTCTGTCCTCGCCGGCGCGTCCCTTTGGAAAGTTTCCCTCCAGCGACATTGGGCCTTCCTCACACCCCAGACCTGCCAGCGAAGCGCCTTTGTGTGGCTTTTTTCGCTGCTTCTCTGTGGACCGAACTCCAACTGGGATTTCGAACAGCAGCAGCAGTAAGAGCCCAAAAAGAGAGAGCCTCGGCAAGAGCAGAGGAACTCCTGGCCGAGGAGGGCCGACTTAGAACAGCCCCGGGATGTCTCTGGTTGCATACAGGGATCGGCTCATCTTCCTTTGCTCTCGGGATGGGAGAGTTGCTCTCCACGCCAATAAGGGACAAGCCGTCTTCCCGCCCCAAGAGCAGGAAAACCTCTTGCCTTTTCCGGCCCGCCGCCACGTTCCGCTTTCCTGGCAAACTCGGCCAACCCCCCAACGGGAAAAGAAGGTGCCGGGTGGCCTCTGTGTCAGCGGGTCAGCTAGGAAAATATCCCGGCCAGCCAGTCTTTCACTGCCCTACTTGAGAAATAGAATCCAGCTGCAGGAACCCGTCGCTGAGCACATTGCGGGCAGTCTCCGGCGCCTAAAATTTGAGCCCTGCACGCCTCGAGGAAAGGCGTTCCACCAACGTCTGGATCCCGCCAATTGCCTCTGGGCGGGGAAAGGGCCTGAGCCTCACAAAGCTTCACTCAGGACCCTCACTCACAGGGCAAATCTTATCTTCTATTTTTCCGCTCCTACAAAGCACTGGACTTTTCAGGTGCTTGTACAGCCTTTCCGCGGCCAGCCCACCCACCCAAGGCCTCCAGAGGCGACCCACAACCATTAGGGAAGGGCTTTTGTCCTTCCCGGGAAAATAAGAAGAGCTAACTAAGCGGTTCCGGATTTGACTGGGGGGTCGGGTTGCAAGCCAACTCCCACCAGTTTGACTGGAAGCGCTTCAGAAAGGCACCGGCAGCATTCAGTCTGGAGGCTGGGTTCATGTGCAAGGAGAGGCGGCCCTACACTGCCAGGAACACCAAAGCGACGTCTGCAGCGAGGCCGGGAATCTCAGGGCGTCCCGCAGTTCCTGGCACAGGACAGGATGAGGGAGGGGACTTCGTAGGCGGGCTCGCCTGCACAGGACTGACTTAGTCCCGTTGCTCCCTGAAAGCCAGAGCGCGTGGCCTCCTTTGCGAGGGTTCTACAGTGGGATCCCGGGAAGATCGGTCTTGCCCCTCAGCCTGTGCCCACACCGCTGCCCCTCACCTGCCAAACGGAGCGCAGACATCCGCTGGAATTCGGGCTCCTGCAGCCACTTCCACATCCTGCGAAAGGTCTCCCGCCCGGATTTGAGCTTGCTCCAGGGCTTAGGATTCCTCAACAGGTCGGAAAGCGTTCCCTGCGAGCGGCAGAGGACCCTCCGAGCGAAGATGGCTTGCGGGATGCTGTATCGCTTCAGCTCGGTGGTGATCCGCTGGGCCACGTCCTTGGTGTTGATCTCTTCCAGCTGTCCCGAGAGATGCCCGACGCTCCCTTGCGAGGCAGCGGCGGATTTAGGCTCCCCGGAGGAGGCGCTCAGGTGTCTATGAGGTTGGTGGGGGGTCCCGCCAAGCGGAACTAGGCCGGCTGTAGTCGGGGTGAGATGCTGGTCGCTCGGCCTGGCTAAGAGGGGTGGGTGCTGGGCTTCGAAGCCGCTGGGAGTGAGCATTTTCTCGGCCGGCATGGCGGCTCCGGCGGGGGCATAATGCGACAGTCCTTGCTGGGGGTTGTGGAGTCCGCCCAGCGGGGAGAGGGTCTGCCCCAGGCAGGCCACTTCCTTGGGGTACGGCGAGGGGTACGGATTGTCGGGCAAGAGAATAAAGTTGCCCGCCAGCCGGTGATGCGCGTGCGGCTGTGAATGGGGATGGTGAGGAAACTTGGCCGAAACGGTGGAGAAGGGCGGCTGCAGGGGCGTCAGAGTAGTGTAGCTGCTGCTCCCAGTCAGCTCGGCGGGACTCTGGCAGCTCTCAGTTGACGCGGGGTGCAGCGGCCCGGCCAGCGGGGATTCCGCGGAGCTCAGGTGATGCTCGTGGGAGTGGTATGCCCCGCCGCCGCCAAGCAGGAGGGAGGCCATGGCCAAGGCGCCTGCTTGGGGAGCTAAGCAGTGGCCGCCACCCGGTTGCATGCCCACCGCCGCCCGGTCCTGAGGGCTGGCGCTCAGTTGCTCGGCCGCGGTCCCCGCTGTCTCACGGCTGCATCCCGGTAGCTTGCAGAGATGCGCCCCCGCCAATGACCCCTCCGGGCGGACCGGCGCGTGGGCTGCCCAGGCATCAGGGCCGAGGGCGCAGCCCACGTGGCCGGCCTGGCCCTTCGCCGGAGGCCCACGGCCGTCCTAAAACAGTCCCCGGCGTGGCCACCGACGCCCGCCTGGTCCGCCGCGCTCTTTCTGCGACGCTTTGGACACCGAGCCCTTGGCTGCAGCAGGCGCGGCTGGCGCCTCTGGGCATGCGCACTGAGGCTCCCTCGCCCCCGCCTCTCAGCCTCGCTCGCCTGTCGGCTGCAAGGGAGAGCGCGCGCCCGCCCCACTCCGCTTTGCGGGGTTGGGGCCGAGCGGGCGCCTGGCCCTCCGCCTCTCCCGGGAAGAGCCCGGCGGGGACGGAGCTCGGCCGGCAGCTGCGTTCTAAAGCATGGGACGGATTCGGGGCGCTGCGGCGGCCGCTACCGAGCAAGCCAGCTGTCCCCCCGGGAGCTGCAAGGTCGCCTTGGGCGCCTGGTCCGCTTCGCTTGCGGCTTCGCGGGGGGCAGGAGGTGGGAGCGGCCGGGGCCAGCAAATGGAAGCCGAGGCAGAAGGGGGTCCTCGCAGAACAGTCCTTCGCTCGTGATGGCATTTTCCCGCCCGGCCTTGCTTCGCTCCTGTTCGGTCTGGCTAACGACTCTGCGGGTCAGGCCAGGTCGTGGGAAGGCCAAGATGCATCCCATGTCCTCGGAATCGTAACAAGTTGAACAAATAACACACATTTTACCTTTTATGTGTTTATTTGTAAAACTTTTATTGCGCCCCGGCTGGAGTCAAACCTGGCAGCGACCTTCCAACCCTGCTGCTTGCCTTCCCCTCCGGTTCCTTTTCAGGCACATCCCCCTCCCCGCAGACTTCGGCCTTTGTCTCTCCCCCCACCCCTTAAATAACCTGTTCAGGCTCCTCAGCAAGGAAGAGGGGAGTTCGGCTCAGTTCCTCAAACCTTGTCTTTGAAAAAGATTTTCGCATCAATATGCCAATAAATTTTCAGAAATGGCATTATGGACCATTAATAAAATACAGGAAGAGTAGGAACCACTCAGCAGTGCTGCTCTGCAATGATTAGCTACTGACAATAACGGTAGATAAATCACATGTATGAACACACACCCTTGAAGTGAAGGTCAGAAAATTGCATAGATACAGGCAGAGCTCTGCGGAAATATAATTCCCCTTCCTGCAAAGCTCTCTTTTCATAATCTTTTTGAAAGAGATATGTTTATTTATGCATTTTACATACCCATTGCTCAATATTCTGCAAATGGCATTCCTGTTGCAGAAGTGACTGAGCCTGAGCTATGGCTCATCCATTAAATGCTGAAACCCTAGGAACAGGAGCATCAGGACCAGCCCAAAGCATTTGGCGACCTGAAGCCAAGCCTAAGGTCAACCCTTCCCTGCCATCTCTACTAAGCCACAATAATGTCCTCCTTCTCAGCTTCCCACATTCTCTCACTCAAGTCTGGCCTGGGCCTAGGCTAGGGAGCTTCTGTGGCGACAATGGACCAAAATCTGGCCTCTTTACTCCTAATCCAAAACTTTAATCATGAAGCCAGGCTTACTTCTGCTTCGTTTCTTGGTTGCCATTCAAGGGGGAGGGGACAGAGCATGGGGGAGGGGTGGGGCTCAGGAATATGGCACCTCAGCCAACTAGCTACAACATCTACCAGCTGGCATGTGAAGCCAGGTCATTTCAAGGGACACTTGTTGAAGTTGAGTGAGAACCTACAACGTGACTGATTGACCAATGTGACCTGAGAAACAAAAGGGGATGGGGAGGTCTCATTCTTTGAACTATCCCTAAGCGAGGGAATAATTTAGGGATAGCTTCACCTTTCTAAGTGCTGATATGACGTACTTAAGGGTCTCTTGAACCTGAACTTGAAGTGTCAGAGTCCTGACTTCCCTGAGTTCATTACTCAGGGAACGATGACAAAGGCCTCTGAATTGATGTCTAGCTTTTTCAGAAGGCCTTTGAAGAAAAATCCACAATAAATATGGAGATATTATTGTTGTTACTGTTTTATGATTTTAAATGCATCTTACATTATTATTCTATATTGTACTGTGAGTGACTTTAATTTATATATCTGTTAGTGCTTTAGAGTAAATGGTCTATAGTTTTTAGTGAATAAATCATAACACTTATTGAAAACAATGTGAAGTTAGTATAGCATACAACTCAAGAAATGACAAAGTGTAGACCCCTTATCTCAAGATAAGAACAATTTCAACTGATCAGAAATATATTAACAGTATAATTCCTACCCACCCCAACCGATTACAACTCTGGGTAACTGAGTAGCTATTTCTGCACAAAGTGCAGCAATAAAATACTATAAAATAAACAATCAGATGTCTGAGGGGGGATCAATCATTTAACACAGAATATCAGAAAGAGATCAACTGCACTAAGCCAACCTCTAGGGATACAGCCAGGTTTAAGTGACTTTAAAAAAATAGGACTGGAAGGCTGGGGTATGAATCTGTCGTTTAGAAGGAAAGTTTTCTTCTGGTGGGTGACAGAGAACAACTTGGCTTTACAAAACAGAACATTTAACCATGTGAATAGAAATGCCAGTGACACTTGTAAGATGTGTGAAAGATGGAATACTTAGGAATTATACAATTCAGGTCATGGAGGTAGAAATATTTAGAATGAAAGATATACAGAGGACATGGCTCCTAGAGATGGATGTGGGATGAATGAGGCCACAGTGTTCTGATGGCAAGAACTGATGAGAGACAAAGTACCCATTTTTATGGATTGGAGACATTTTTTTTGGTGGGGGGGAAGATGTAAAGCGCGTGTGTGTGAGAGAGATACTCTTAAATCCCGAATCTTGCCACTGCTCTAGATACCAGGGACTGTACTTCTTTGGAGCATATCATCCTGTGCCTGATGGACAAAACCCAAAGGAAATTCTTCTGGAACTTGGTTTAGATTAATTTTGAGAGTAGTAGATGAATGAGTGGAGCTTTTCATTCAAAACATGAACCATAGGAGTTGCAAACCTCCATGTTTAGGGTTGTCATCAAGAATTTCTGTAGGATTCTCAGTATGACCCAGCTGTGACTAATTTACATCAGAAGCTCATATCTGATTTGTTTTTCACCAAAGGAGAAATGTAACAACCAAATAGGCTGCTTGTAGCAATTACCTCTTGTCAAAACAGCTCTATCATCTGTGTTCACAGCCAATTAAAGGTGCTGATTAAAACTTAGGCTGTTCTCTGAGACAGAATTAGGTGATCTTGTAAACTGAATCATTCTTTACAATTCACTTCCAAAACCTTTCAACCCTATCACCACATCTATGGAGCTCTCAAGAATGGTTACTCCGAGGCTTTTGATAGTTGTCAGGGAAAGCCACAATTTTCAACCAGTGCAATGACTTAAGACTTAAGAAATTTTAGAGTTGAATTGATTATATTATTCCTTCTGGCCCTGAATACTAAGGAAAGATTGGGTGAACTTCAAGTTCACCTTGAGGAATGGCTGGCACACACCTATACATTGTTGATGGGAAGGAAAGGATAAATCAGTAGGGATCCACCAAGAATAATAAAATTTTACATTTTATTGATGGCTGTAATACTTAACAATCCCATTCATTTCCCCCAAAGTAGGCTTTTGGTAGGAGAAGCTCCAGGCTGCAAGTTTTAATCAGGCATTTGGTTAAACCAAAACCTTTAATTTCATCTGGAATTATCACAAATCTCAGAGTTTGCAAAATGTATGTATATATCACAATACAGAAGCCTGATGATGACAGATGAGATTCTGCCGAAACAACTTTATTCTGCTACAACTTTAAAAGCACAACTATAATGACATGGGAAAATACCCGAACAAAGCTGAATACCATACATACATACATACATACATACATACATACATACACACATACACACACACACATATAAATAAAAGATAGTTTTAAAATTGTAATGGGATTTAATTAATTATAGATTGTTGTTTCTTTTCTTTTTTAAAATGAAACATCCTCTGCTTGGAATCGTTTTTAGTAATGCACTTGAGGGATTGAAAAAAATAATGTAAGTGACTACATAAATTAGAGCTTTGACTGAAACTTCGGTTTTAGAATGTTGTAACCCAGTGACAACAAAAAGCTATTCACTTGTATCATTTGGATTTAATGTTTGAATTATAAATTTACTCGAAAGAGAACAAATCCGCCAGGGCCTTTCTTTAGAAGCCGGCAGGCAGCACAGAAATATTGGTTAACAGTACAAAAAAAAGTCAAAACCCGAAAGCCAACACTCCTTCTCGACCGCCTCCTCTGCGATTCTTTGGACAAAGCGCTGCTCGACTCACACTTCTGGCCCAGGAAGCGTCTCCCTCGCCCTCTGACTCGGTGGGGGTAACGGGCCAAAGCCCCGGAAACGGGCTCCATGGCCTGGACGCGAGCATCACGGGAGAGTTTTTATCCTAGGAGCCGACTGGCCGAGAGAAAAGGGGACGCGCGTGTGTGTGAGAGAGATACTCTTAAATCCCGAATCTCGCCACTGCTCTAGATACCAGGTGTCGCTTCAGGTGCAGGATTGGTGCTGGGCGCCATTTGAAAGGGGCTTCCCAATTCGATAGCTTTGCGCTCCAGACTGGATCGGGCTATTTCGGAATACTATCGGAATGTGGGGCTTTCACTCACTCCTGAAGACCACCGAGTGAAAAACATTTGGGCAGAACCCGCAAAAACGCGAGAATGGCCAACTGCCGGAAGGAACCTTCCCCTTGCCGGGTAGCCGTTCAAGAGGGTTGATCAGGGTTGATCTGGAAGGAAGTCTCACCCAAGACGCCCTTGGCTAAGACTCGAGGGATCCCAAAATCCTTCCTGTGTGGCTCCAGGGAGCCGGGATTTGGGTGTTATAAGAATAGGTGGGGGGAGGCGAAAACCCCACGAACGGCCTACCCCCGGCGGCGCCCCAGACACGGTAAGAAAGAGATGGAGGATCGTCGCGCTCCAGAGTTGTAGTGTCCCAGCCGAAGTCCACGAAAACAGGGCCAGCGGGAAGCATGAGGCTATCTAGGTCTGTCTGGTCGTCCCTATTCTAAGGACTGCACCTCATATGCAAATAGATGCTCACGCGGGATCCGCTAACCCAGCCCCCGCCCGCAATCTTTTCGAAATAGACTGGGGCTCTCAGGCGAGGATTTCTGATTCTACCCCTAAATGCGCCGTCGAGTCAGAAAGAAACGTATGAAAACCTGCAAAACTTTAAATTTCGGGGAATTTAAATTTAAGTTTCGGGGGAAATTATTATTTTAAATCATTACCTTAAATCACTTCTGTACACGCGCTATACATTGCAGACTTACGGTAGGGGCTGGGCGATCCAAGCTCGAAAGTAGCCATATTCAAAGAGACTGAGAGGCCGGTATTAAATATTAATCGGCTGGTGCCTTCCTTCGTTTCTAACTTATTATTAATTAGGCGCCTCTAGTCTTTTTGCAGAAAGCTCCGTAGAGTCAGTTGCAGCTTTAAATATGAATTAAAAGCAGTTTCAAGTGACTGTAATGCGAAAATTATTCCGTGTCTTCCAAGGCGGAGATCAAGAAGCCACAGATCGATCTTCCGGTACTTGGCTCCGAAGGCAGAGGTTATTGATAGCGGGCATTAATGACGTGGATGATTGCAAAAGGGAAAGAAAGAACCAACCAGCTTATAAACTTTTTTATCTGCTGTAGCGCCAGTCATGAATTACGAGCCCACGGAGGATAATTTATGCATCCTGAGGGTTCCTTTATTCTCTCTCAGGGTTCGAAACTTTTGGTGCACAGACGCAGACTAATGGGATTCTGGAGCGCAAGTGGTCAAGCCGGATGGTGCTTATGAGAAGCAGCGACCAAGGTAGTCCTGAGACCAGAGGAGAGGACAGGAGAGGGAAAGGCAGTGGTGGAGCAGCGAAAAGAGCCTCTGCAACACACCCGCCACTGCCCACCCACGCTGAAAGAAGCGGTGGGCGAGGTAGCTGACTGCCTGAGTTTTTCCGCAGTCTAAAATGCTGCCGTACCCACCGCAGAGACTTAGAGCGGGGCAAGAAAGGGGCGGGGGGGGGGGCGCGACCTGACCGGGACAAGACTCAGTTCCCAGCCCACTTCCATCCGTAGGCTTGGCTGTATTTAATTGCCGGGCAGGGCAGGTATTTGTAGTCCTCTCTAAGCGGGTTACAGAGTCAGCCTATTGCCCCCAACAATCTGGGTCCTCCCTAAATGAAGGTCGAGAATAACTACAGGACGGGTGAAAAGACCTGGGTTCCCATCGCCAAAGCTGGAAGCTGGTAAGCCTCAGAAGTAGGTAGATTTCAGTCGCATGATCCCCACAGAACTTGGCTCAAGAGCGGTCGTCGTCCTGCTGCTAATTAAGTGGCGGGGGTGGAGGGAAGGAAACGGCCCAAGAAGAGTCAAATAGAAGGAAAAACGGCGGGCAATTAAAAACAAACAAGAATCCCAAAAGCCAGGAGGGAAAGATTAATCTGCATTAAGAGGGGTCCTGCGTTCACCAGATTACTAGACTATTTTATGTAGTTTCTGGAACTTTTATTTTATTAAGCTTACAAGATGCCTGACTCCAGGAAACTCTAGGCGGCTTACTTCTTACAAAGAAGAGAGCAAAAATATACTTCATAAATTACAGAAATGTTCGCTGTCCTCTACATTGTTAAATCCTTTTCTCCCTCCCTGCCCTTGACTTTGGGGAATGCGGGATCTGTCAAGAGATTTTATACGGTTCCCTGGAATCACAGTGCACAGGGAAATCCAGAAAACGCTTTTCTCCTTCCCATCTTTCGTTCTCTCTCCTCTGTCCAGGAAGCAGATTCCATTTTGACTAGTGCATGAATATAATCTTGTACTGTTAACAGAATCTGTGTTGCCCGTCAGGATGGCCTGGCTCCATGGAAGCCAACATCAGTCAGAACATAAAACAACCGAAAGAAGTGTAGGAGATCAAGAAATGTGAAGGGAGCCGATCCATAGAATCTCCGGGAATCAGACACCACAGAACGGATAGAATACGTAATCAAACGCAAATAGACCTTGTGAAGCTTATATGCTCCTGATTAAATTATTTTTCTCTCCCTATATATTCATGTCTGTTGCGAGTGGCCTGTCCTAAGAAAAACAACCCTGTGTTTCTTTCCTTCCTCGCGCCACTTGTTAACAACGAAGCGGATTTCTCAGCCCTGCCCTGGCGCCTCCTTTCCTTCTGCGAAGGCTTCGGCACTGTTGTTTTAACTATTTACCCGGAGGAAATTTCTGGGCGGGGCGTGGCAACATTTAAATATAGGAACGACAACGGATTGCAGATTTAAGAAACAGATAGGATTAAACCACAGCCAGAAAGGAAAGTGGTCGCCTAGCCCTAGTCGGTCCCCCAACCCGTGGCCTACAGTGCTGTCAGATCTGAATGTAATCTCCCGGATTAGTTTTTTGCCACCAAAAAATTACACTTTACATTCTCCATCATCTTAATACAATGTAGTGAATTTTACCAATCCATGACTTAAGGCCTGCTGTAGAAAACATTTTTAAAAAGAAAAAAACCCACACGAATTTATTACTGTAATAAAAACTCTTCATTTTTTTCATTCCCGCTAAACAGTGAAAATGGCTCTTAGCTACTACTTTTAAGAAAAGGACAGAGGAGTCGAAATTCTCCGTCCCCCTTCCAAAGCAACAAACTGGACGGCACCAGCGCTGGATCCAGCGACTGAAACTACCCAACACAGCCCCAAAACGGACGCAAAATTGCCCGGCAGGATTCAGTCGCGGGACTCCTGGCGCTCCCAGAGATGCCTGAGCTTGGAGAAAAGAGCCGGGGCTGATCAGGCTCAGGGCAAAGGAAGGCCAAGAGCAGAGGCCGCAAGCGACCCCCCCGCCTCCCGCTACCAGGAACGCTACCAGGAGGAAACGGCTGACCAGCCGGGAACCGCGCGGCGCGTCCTGCCTGCCTACTGCTCCTCGCCTCAAGGCGACTCCCGGGGAGCTCCCGTCGGCCAAGTGGCCGAAGTCGCTCTCCACCGGGCAAAACCGGCCACACTGCGCCCGGGTGAGGAAGGGGCGACGCACCGCTTGTTCCCCTCTGGAATTCAGATGAAGGGGGGGAGGGCGACTCCGACAGCCGGAGCGGGAAAGGTGAGAACCCCCGTCCTTGAGCGCCTTGGCCCACTCCAAGAAACGGAAGGTCGGAGTTGGAGCGGGGCGAGAAGGAATCTGCGGAGGCCTCCCCCGGACGCTCAGCCCGAGCTCTGTCCCTGCCGCTCCGGGAAAAGGACCGCCCGGCCACCCACGAAACTGCCGCCTGGAGCGTCCTCTTCCCAGTCCCGCCCTGGAAGAGCAGCCGAGCGGTTCTTAACCCGAGCGGAGGCGGCGGGGCCATTGGCCCTTCTTCTGCGCCTCAGCTGCAGTCCGTAGGAGTGGCTGACTTGGTGGGAACGAGGCAGGTCGTTCCCTCCCCCTCCGCCATTAGCTCAGCCAACCGGCCCTTCCTGAGAAAGGCGCAGCGGACGGCTTCTTTCATTAAGACACTCCTGACTGGTTCGGGGAACTTAGAAAAGGCCGGAAGAAGGACCCTCCCCCCCAAAGCTTTCAGAGACCGCGGGTCGCTCAGCCCCTCAGGAAAACACGGGGGGGGGGCTTGGAAAGGCCTTCCAGGTCAGAGTCTCTCCTGATCGGCCCCCCCCTCCCCCATGGCCACAGACAGGCTGTGTTGTCAGCTTCCACCTCACAGCCATTCCTCAGTTTTGGAACTTGCATGGCAAGGTGTACGGTTGAAAGTGACCGCCTATATTGTTGAGGTGGTGTGAATAAGTACAAGATATTTCCACTTCTGGAAATAGTAAATAACCCCTGCTATTTTTCTCTTTAATGGGAAACCATATAGATATTTTTCACTGCAGATGTCACTAGCTCTCAATGAATGCTGGGAAACACCCAGCCAAGGTTCAAATAAAATGGTATTCTTGAGGCTTGAAATAAGATATTCTCTTCAATATCTTACTGATAAGGTCAGATGGTGTTTCCTATAAGGTCAAACTGCCCTTGGTAAAACTCAGAAGAAGAACATCATCATAACCTTCCCTTGCCTCAATTGGATGGGAACTGCTTAACCCTCATGCTCTCATGTTATCACTCTGAGTGGCTCTCTCCAAACCCAAAGGTCACCATAGCCACATCCCTGTGGAGCAGACATGCATCAACCCGATAACCTTTGGCACCAAGATGGGCAGCAAGCTCTTTAGGGCAGACGGCCCCAAGATTTGATGGCAGGTCGATGGAAGGAAGAAATTTCTTGTCAAGTCAAAGGCCACTTTCATTGGGTGGTTTCCTTGAACCAAATAATATCACTTATGGGGGAAGAGGTTTGTTTGGTGTGCACACCAGAAACTGATGATGCCTGAAAATGGAAAAAGAAAAATATTTAAAGAGGTTTTAACTGCTTTTAATCTTGAGATTTATTGGCCTTTGCTTTTCTATGTAAAAGAATGCCTTTTTCCCATTTTCCCACTGTAAAAAATGTTTCAATCTGGGATAAGTAGGGTCCTTCAGGGATTGGAATAATTTTACCAGTGGCAGCAATCAGTGTCAGACCTGCCACAAACTTAAACTTCTGAGTAGAAAGGATCCTTAACTCCATTTGTTGAGAAAGGCATAGTTTTAGAAGTCAAGTGCATTGCAGTACTGCAGAGCCAGAACTGAGAATTGCATGCCAAAATCTTTAAGTTCAACTTGTCCCTCCCTTAACTGCTTTCCATTGCTGACCCCGCCCTATCAATCAGATTCAAGCAGAATTCCACCATGCATTTCCCCCTCCCATCCACCCTCCCCAAAGTCCATGGCAGACTGTTACCAAGCACAAGCAAGCATGAGCTGGCAGCTGACCCTCTGGCTTCTATTGGGAACACAGTTACCCAGCACAGGCACTGCTGCCTGGAGGACTCCTGTCTCTCGATACTCCTCAGGGTTCAGAGATGCTACAGGTATCCCTCTTGCCCTCCTTGGAGGTGTCAAAGCGTTATGTTGTCAACCTGCTCAAAAGACACTTGCTGATGAATTATTGCTCAAGTGTTCTTTATTTGCCCTGCTTGCAGTCTAAGTTTATGTCATTTCTGCTAATTCTGCTAATATTTAGGGTGATATATGAAAACCGAGGAATTGTCTTCTCAATGAAGAGATCATCTCAGCTTGGTTGACAAAAAATAAGGATGCTGTGGATGCTCTTCTCTACAGCATCCTTATTTTTTGTCAACCCCGCAAGAAGTTCAGAACTGAAGATCTATTATAATCACCATTTGGTGTTATTTGATAATTAGGGTATAAAGCCCAGTGCCCACTTTCAGGCTGGGTTTTTCTTTCCCTCTCCCCCTCAACTGATTTACCATAGGAAATAAGTGAGGTCATTAGCCTGCAGCATCACTGTGAAATGGCTTCTAAAGTGCGATGAAACTCGTGAATAATTAGGTAATCATTATTAATTCATTTGAATTCATTTTAACAACTGTCATTGCAAATCTGCTAAGTGGCACTAGCATGAGGCAAAAGATAGGTCTATAGGAATTCAGCCCTGGAAGGCTGAGATCTCAGGGGAAGCTATTCCCCAGACGCCCAGAGTAATTTTGTGCCCCTCCCCCCATGAAAGGGGAGAAAACTGAAGCAGCAATGAGGGGTTCCCCCTCAAGACAATTCTCAAAAAGAAAAATAGCTGCCTGAAAAGCTCAGCTCAGACACTTAGGTTAACCAAGGATTCAGAAAGCTCCAAGAATCTGCCCAGCTTCCTCTTTGCATGGTACCTGAAGGAGCTACCTGCCTTTTTGAAACTTATAGGATTTTTGATGCAAGTTTTCACAGCCAGGATTTGATGGGGTTTGGAATTTAGTAACCACAGTCTATGCTACTGGTTTCCTGATATTTCACTGGCAGATGAGGCTGGCATCTTTCACAGACAACTGAACATGGAACTGCCTGGGTTCATCTGTATACCTGGTGTCCTGACTGCTGATTGATCTTTAGAAATTGGTGAATGCTAATTGGCATTTAATCTTTAAAGACCACTCAGCAGTCAAACTGCAAAGTCTACAGCTAGTCATACTTGGCTGTAAAGATGGGACCCAGTCAATCCCTGCCTTTAAGTTTCTTGTTTGTATTTAGTTATCAGTAAGTCAAATGCAGACAAAGTTGCTTAATATTTCTTTAACATTTAGTACTGATTCAAGCATTGAGTATTCTAACATTTCTAAATTGCCCATCTTTCTAAAAAAATGCCCCTTCCCACAGGGCTGCTGGGCAGGTGGGGAACTTCAGAGATGTGGGCAGAAACACCATCCTCAGGCCCTAAGCTGTATAGGACTTGATAAGTACCTTGAAATGTATTCAGAGACAAACTGGTCACCAGTATAGCTCTTAAAATAAACATGTTATAGTATTGAAAGTGTACTGCAAACACAAGTGTTACTATATTTTGCAAGTGTTCAAGCTTAGCCTTCGGCTGCATTGTCTTCAAGGGTCCCCTTTCACCCCTGTGTAAAGTGAATTTCAGTAATCAGGAGATTACAGGGCCATGAATGGCCACCATCTCTCATCCCCTGCAGGTGCCCTGAAGATCATCTGGTGCAAACTTTACTCAGTGGAGATGTGAAACTGAAACTCCTCTCCTCTGCTTGTTTTGCATTTGGAACAGACTTCTTTTCAGGTGGGGAGGGGGAATAGAACTCCTTAGCATCAGAGTGCATTAATAATATGCAAAATACCAATGCTCTGGTGTTCATTTTGAAAAATCCTTTCTTAGTGAGCCCCTAGAAGCCAAGAGGAACATACATGCCAAATTTCAAGTTTGTTGGCTTTAAAGTTCTGGAGATTTTGTGATGATGCGTGAGTGGTATTTCGCTTTTATATATATAGATTTGATTGAAAACTTGCATCTGCCCAAGGTGAAGTAAGAACCCTTACTGTTTTCTCTTTCCCTCAGAGGACCTTAAAAATGCCATTAAATAGCACCAGCCTCATTGGAGAATCAAGCAACATTAACTCATTATGTCAATAATTCATGGATCCTTTTTTCTAAAGTGGCAACATCGCACCATCAATCTGCAAAACTGCCACTTCTCCTGAGTGTGTGCAGTGTTCATAATGGGTTTCCTAACAATGTACTTTTGGAACAGGGTCACTGAATGCAACCCAGCAAACATAGAGGCCTGACCTGAATCAGCCAAATTAGCAGCTTACTGAGGCCAATTACAAACTATCAAGATAATGGCCCATCTGAAACCATTTCCCCGGGGACTCTTTAGAAACATGAATCTCTTTTTAAGAGTGAATATACAGGAAAACTGTTGTGTGGAAACCATCAGGAGTACTACATTCAAACCATCGACATTTGAGAAGTATACAGGCCTGAAGGGCTAGCTTGGCAATACAAGTGTTCAGTTATAATCCAAAAATTATCCTCTGATGGATTCAATCCCAGAAAGCAACAGGCCATAATCCCTATCACCTCTGGTTCCTACTTGTCTGCTCTCACTTTTCTACCCATGTAGGGATTCGGTCACCAAGATGGACACTAGTCAGTTTCACAGAGCAAAAATTGTCAAAGGGATTGTGGATCCATATAATCTTTCCTGATATTTTCTTTCATCCCAAAAGTCATTTTTCTTTTATAGGTGATCTTCTATATTTACCTGAACACATGTCAATAATGGTTTGTTGTGACAGTAATCCTATCAACTCACTGCCAGCTCTGAACAACCTCAAATGCTAGAGAAAGCCCCATCATAGGACAGAGCTGTGATCCATTTCATCTAAACATGCCCCCGTGAGAAAGGCCCCTTGTCTACCTACCTCCTCTTCTTTCTGCCCGCCTGCTGCCAGGAGGGGAGGGGGGGCTCCTCTAGCCAGGCAACACAGCCTTCTTTCTTTCTAGGACAGACAGGTTGGCTTCCACAGGAACTTCGGAGAGAAAAACATTTGCAGTTGGGAGCTTCTCTCTGACTGGAGCAGGTGGGATTCTTGTTTGCATCAGTGTGCTAAGTACAGCCAAATCCTTCCAGAGTGCTGCAAAGCTACCAGAAACAGAGTGACAACTGAAAATGAAATAAAAAATACAGGAAGCCAAGTGGATACACCTTTGGAAACATCCACAGTCTGAACTAAGAGGCAGCTAAGCTAGTTGCCCCATGGAGTAAGTTGCTTTGCAAAAAAAAAAAAAAAAAAAATCCTCCCTGAGGCTGCCAAACAAGCACGCCTGGGAATGAAGCCATTTGGCTCTCCAGAAAGGATAAATGGACCTTAGTTCCCACCACTCCCTTCAGTAGCAATGATGATGAAAGCCTCCAAGCAGAGTTCTAGACTAGAGGGATGTCACCAAATCTCTCTTGCAATAGATCAGCCCGCGTACTTCTGTTAACAAGCAGTCTCCTGTCTCCAGGTCTTTCTCTCATATCCTTTGGGAACATGATTTATGATTGTAAGTAAAGTTACCTTGAGGTAAGATGGGGGAGCCTATACATTGTATAAATGAACAGACATGCAATCAGAACAAGATAAAATGTGTTAAACCTCCATGAATCTATTATTTCTTTATTTTCTCCTCTTGGTGACAGGCCAGAAGTAGAAAAAGGGAATATCTTGCTGTACATCTGGCCAGTTTTACCACCAATGCCTACCTTACAGAAGACAAGAAGGGCCATGGAGCTCTAATGCCCTGCAGACAATTTGGGATACTGTTAGTCACAGATGTTTAATTTAATTACAGAATAATGAATTACAATTTTCCTAAGGGGAAGTTGACTTTCCTTGCCAAGGAGGTGTTTAGTGCCCGAGCATTCATGTCCACTACCTAGACCTTGGATTAACCAGTGGCCATTAAGAATGCATGGGGCCTTTTGCTGACTATATTTTTTATGCTGCTTTTAATCACTTGCAATGTTTTAAAGACCATCACATGGTAAACTATTACAAATTAAAATTTTAAGCTTATGTGGTTGTTAGTAAGATATTTTCCCCATCTCAAAACTACAGAATTTGTGTAGCATGGAAGCAAATTCCAAGTACTTGAGAAGTTAGGGAGGAGCCTTTGAAACGGGCTCAGGATGGGATCCAGCAATGAAAATAGACAACTGAGAATGAAGCATCCCAAGGAGTGCAAGGCCTACTGTGACTTCTTACATTCCAGGGCTTGCAGTCTCATTCTTAAATGGGATTTTGGCATCTTTGTTCTGTAAGTTATCTTAACTCTTAAAAAAAACAACACCAAAAGATAAAAACCTAAAGTGAATCATGAGGATAAACCTGACAATTGACAAAAACCTCCTGCCTCAAGGCCTGAAGCATGCCCAGGTCTTCACTAATCTGCAATAGACCAGCAGGGTTGAGTGTGTGTGGGGGTGTCAATCTAATCTTGATGTTCCAGAGTTCTTCCAAAGGCAGTCAGAGTATATTTGAAGGAAAAGATGTAGGAGTAAGCTGAGAAGAAAACAGGAGGGCTTCTCAAGCAACATCAGCCAAGAATAGTGGACACACTTCTATGTCTGTCAACAATTCCTTGTTCTCATGGAGAAATTCAACCACTCTTCTAACACATCTTGCAGGAACACAGTTTGGATACCCAAGGAAGTGGCTTGTTTATACCTGTTGAATAATAATATGAATTATGTTTTTGATATTCTAATTTGAAAGATACAAGCCTGCTCTCTGATAATTTTCTGACCCATGGCCACCCAGCCTCTCTTTAGATACTTCCAGCCATGAGTGTTCACTATTTTCTAAGGAAATCAGCATGTTTGAGTCCTTACAATCATATAATTTTTTCCCCATGTCCAACCAAAATCTGACACAAAGGCTTCTGAAAACAGTTGTAGGTACCTGCTAGCATGATGGCTCCACTGATCAGAAGAATCTCACCTGGACTCCCCAGTTCCTCTGCAGAACCTTCCCCATCTTCAACATTTGCTGTGGTTATGCAGCTCTCATACTTGATCATGCCCATGGTACCTGGGATGAATCACAAGGCATTATATTCTTTCAATAGCAAGCCCACCCTTCCAAATCTTGAGAAGATTAAAATGAATTCAAACAAAAATCAACATTAAAATAGAAATGCCCTTCCACATATTGTTTCCACTCCGTGGAGTTTAGTTTCCCACTTTTTTGCCTACAAGAGAGCAGCAAATGCAGCAGCACCTCTAAAGCGAGTGGAAGTCTTCTTTCCTACTGCCATCAAATTGGTGTTTTCCAGCAGGGTTTGGAAGAGTAGCTATGAAAGCAGCTCACATTAGAGTGAGCACACATCTGGGTCCTATAAGGTTACAGCTGGACTAGATGATCCTTATAGTCCCTTCCAGTCCCCAATTCTTGGACTCCCCATGCCAGGGAAACAGGGAAGAAAAGAGGCAGGCCCGCAGAGATCACTCCCTTGAATATGCATGTACTGTACAGTAATCCATTACAGAGATTTTGGTTTTTTTTAGGAGGGATGTTCACACAAATATCGGCAGGAATTGCCTGTTATATTACTAACTTGCCAGCACCGCTGCTGCGCTTATGTGGATGCTTAACTGTCTCTCCCACACAGCACACATTGTACATGGAATAAGAGAACATTTTTAAAGGATCAGGTTCCATGCAAGGGTACCCCAAATATATGCTTCCATATGAAGCTTGACCAATGGCCTATTGGAATCTGTCCTCCGAAGGTTTGGGACCAGCCTGGCATGGCGCCTGGACAATTAGATTTTGTTTAAAATGCTTGGCAAATCTGATTTCTGTTGCATTAAGGAGTTCTCTGCTAAACAACATGAAGCAAGGAGCAAAATCAGCTGCAATTCTACAGGCTTTTCCAATGCGTTTCCTTCAATACTTGACCACTAATGTTAGAGCTACACTTGTAAATGAGTGTTGACAAAATGAGAGGAATCAACTGCAATCACGGGCGAGTTTTGGATGAGAGAGCATTAAATTGAGTTGTGTATCTTTACAGGAAAGAGCTGTAACCTGACGCATTGCTCTAATGGACACCAGCTGAAGCGCAGCCATGGAACAGCCTCTGGCCAAGATCTTAAACGCAGCTGTCTAAGAAGAACCAAGGACAACTCTGCTCTAGTCACTAGAGTCAGTCCTTTCATTCCCTTGTATGAGGGAGGGGGATTCTACAAGGACTCTACAAGGACACAAGGTGGTGCTATCACTAGGTCTCTCTTTTTTAAGCACCACTGCTGGAAGATGAGGCCCAAACCTACAAAGGGCTGAGCATCCTTCTAGGGTCATGGCTGAGAGTAACTGGCAGCAGTTCTTGGTATAATTTGGTGGGGGATGGGTGGCACTGTTCACCTAAGGAGGCAAGATCGTAAATGTGGATTTCACCATTCTTCTGCCTCCATAACTTAATAGGGATAGGCCTACTGACAGACTTCATATTGCTCTGCACTTCCTCCTGAAATCACTGTTGTGAACTTACCAAAAGTTGTACCCAGCGAAGGAGGGTTTTTGGCCCCCACTTCCCCCCATCTTGTAGAATTTGTTTGCCCACAGCCTCCAGCCATCATCTTCTGCTCCATGCTCTGTTCCACTTCAGCCAGCAAAGTTGCCTGAATGGCCTCCATCACCTGCCACAGACAGAGAGGGCGAATTAAATTTCTGTTGAGACAGATTTGATTCTGCAGGCCTCTTTGCCCCACTCCTTCCCCAGAAGGGATGAGTATTCTTGAGCGGTTCAGGGAAGGAGCAAAAAGAACTAAATTGGGGTCTCCTAGCAACAACAGCCCAGTTGCAGGCTAGGTGAAAGGAAAGTGCTGGAGGAAAAATATTCCAAAATATCCCATTCACTTATCAAGTCTGCATTTCAGGGAAAGGGCTGGGCACATGTTTTCTTCTATATGCAGGGAATGTTTATCCTGAATTGTTCAAAAGTTTGTCCTACAACAAATAGCTTTTACATGTACAATTAAACAGTCTTGATACCTATGCCAGCCAGCAAGGCCTGACATGCAAGCTGCTCTGAGATAGGAGTTAGCCACATGGTACTTCTGCAGATGAGGGGGTCTTGAGGAAGAGACTAGCAGGCTGTGGTTTCTTCTGTTCAGCTCCCCTTCTAGCTGCTGCCCTCGGTTTGGAAGAGAGCCAGAACAGTCCCCTGGGCACCCTGATAAACACTGAGGTATGGCCAGGGACTCCTATATTGAGCATCAAGCAATTTAGCTGAGTGCCAAGTTGCCACTTTCATACAAAATTCTATACAATGTGCCAAAGGAAATGGCCCACAGCATGGGAAAGAAGAAATGTTCCCCACTCAGAATTAACTTCCACTTTGTTGACCCACAGTGTCTGCAAAACTGTACCCCAGATGAAACCTGGGGGAGATTTTAAGACCTTGGAATGATGTTCATTTCTTACCTCTACAGATTGGTCTCTCCAGCAAGAAATTAGCTTGACAAATAAACGATTATCTGCCTCACAAACAGGGAACCTCAGCATGTCTGAAGCAGAAGACACATTATCAGCTGGCATTTTGTTCCTACAGAATATAACGTTCTCTAGAAAGGATCCCTTCCCTTGATGGTTGCTCAAGAGTGACATGACATGAGAGCAGGGGGGCCTTCCACAAGAATGCTGACCGTGAGCTGCCAGATTGGTCCAGTGGGGGTGGCAGGTAGCTGCTTGCAGATTTCCCAGCTGAGGGTTGAGGATTGGGGACCGGCTCAAAGTCATTCCAAAGCAGAACTAGACAGCTTGTGCCTTCCCCCTTCCTCTTTCTCTTATAGCTCCTTTCACTCGGTTTAGGGTCATCTACGCTAGGTGTTACTTTGATTACGTTTGGCCTATGAGCAAATAAATAAATTATATTTGCTATTGTTCCTGAAACCTTGGTAAAATTTAAAAACAACATTTTGTAAACAATTGCATTACAAGAAGTTTAATTTTGCTCTGAGGCAAAAGTCTGTCAAAATTAAACATCTCATTAATCTCACCAAATGATTTTTAAGTGTTCTTTTACCATTTTTTTCAGCATCAAGACTTCTATTTGCCTTGGAACTTTATTTTTTAACCTGCCTATATTTGTCATCATTTCTTTTTTGTGAACGATATTGGACACGTTATATTTTATTTAATAATGTTCAGTTCTATTGTACCACGTGCTGAAATTATTAAATTAAAGAGAGACTGACAAATCTTGGTCCTCCTAAGGTCCTCTGGGCTATCTAGTGCCTCTGAACATTTTAGGGCTTGGAAGGGTTGAGACAACCTATGAGTCTTCCTTTGGGAAGGAAGGTTTCCCCTCATCACAACAAACACCTAGGAAACAGTGTGGTTTGTGTCACCAGGACTCACGTGGAGAAAACTCTAGGTTAAGGTCATCCAAGACCAGAGATGCTGCAGGTCTCCATTTGTTGCGCTTCATGAGGCTGAAAGCAAAGAGATCATCTGTCTGTCAGGGACCCTGACACAGACAGCAAAGGACCAAAAGTCTCTCTCCCCCCCCACTTTCTCTGTATCTATCATATATGGTTGAACCATGGTTGAACAAGCTGGTGAACTAAAGGCTACAATGATAGTGATGATGAAGAAGACAAGTCAAGTGAAGCGAAAACTAGGAGTTGGCTGTGTTCTTGAAGGAGGGGGGGGGGGCATTTGGAGGAAGCACCATGTTTTAGGCGAGATCTTCCTTTGTGAAAGAGAACAGTGGGCACACAATGCAAGGAAGCCTCGGAGGCCGCCTTCTCCCAGGAACCAGGTGAGCTCAGGCCTTTCAGAGGAATAGACCTGGTGACCAGAAGCTGACTGGGGAGAAGGGAACCATTCTAAAGACATCATCTTATATTATATGTGAATGACACATGATAGGCAAGAACTGCTCATCCATCCATTTCTTCCAACTACTGTACAGCAATCAATTTTCATTTCAGAAAAAGCTAGACTCAGTCTTACCTGTTCTTTTCAGAAGGCCTGTTAATTATCCTTTGAACTAAAGACATCCTGCTTAACAAATAAGCCAAAACTAGCCTTTGCTCTGTAGAAGTAACCACATTTCTCCATCCATTCTTCTTGCCTGCTTGCTCTTGGGTTACACTATAGTATTTGCTGTGTAAATGCAGCACTTTGCTAGAAAATAGATTGACTACCTCCTGCTGCTTTTCCATCCTCTCAGGATTAGCAATGTTCCATCCTGGTAACATCAGAGTAAGATAATTGTTTTTTGAAAACAGTCCAAAGGAGACAGGAGAGAAAAGTCTCAAGATACCTAAATACTGAACACAAAGACCGTCCAACTCTCTGTTCATACCCCAGGGGAAAAAACAGGACAAAAGGAGTTTGGCTGCCTCTGTGGCAACAGTTGGGCTGGTTTTTCTAGAGGACTGCCTTTTAAACTTCTTGGAACTCTTCGCTTTTTTGTGCCTTTTGATGCCATCACTGTGTTCCAGGGTTCCACCTGTATGCACCTGCCCAGAGTCTTGTTCTTCGCTGGCCACTCTGACCTGCCCATCCACTGGATAGAAAGATCCGGAAGTTCTGTTTCTCTTTAACATTAATGTCCTTTTCTCTGTTGCGCTTCTGGCTCTCTTTAAAGTGTCGATGGTGCTGAAGGAATTGGAGGACTTCAGTCCCTTGGCCTGAGAGGAGCAGAGCAATTCCACCAGCTTTTCCAAATCAAAAAGGAGCACGTTGACACTGAGGCTCTCCCATGTTGCCCTCAATGGCCAAATGGCAAAAGGCCCCTGAGTCCAGCAGAGAGTGGTTAACTGAAAGATAAATGTTTTCATCATTTAGTTGACGTTACCATAGTCAGGGCAACCATTATAATTAAATAGTATAACAAAACATTTATATCGTTTATATTCAATTCAGGTGGATGTCACGTAACAATGAATGTAATCAATAAATATGCAAATATTTCACTTTTGAAAAGAAGTATAAAACAAGCCACTATTAAAAATAGCAAAACACCAAACAGAAAGGCATGAGGAATGAATGAGGTATCCATATGGTAAAGAAATGTTGAAAAGCAACACCAAATGACACAAACGTATTTCCAATGTGTAATGAAACATCCATAAAGGAAAACCCTGAGGAGTTTTAACTGCTCACATGGATTTCTAGGCTTGGTTCATCTGTGGGTCATCAGCCACAAATACAGCCTGTCCAGGGATCTCCCCTCACTCTCCCAGGGGACATGTCTCTCCCTCCCAAACAGGTCCATCCCGCTTGGCAGCAGCTATGCTGATGCTTCTTCTTCTGAAATGAGGAGCCCTCCCTGGATCCCTTTTCTTCCCTAGCAGCCTCCTCTAATAAGAGCTCCACTTTCCCCTTTGGACTCCAGCAATTCTGCAAAGTGTGGTGCCAAATCTGGCCACCCTTAATCTATAAACAAATCAAACAAGCAGAGACAAAGAGACAAAAGGAGAAGCTTGTTTCCAAGGCAAATTTTAATCTTAGCTCTGAGACATGCAGACTCCTAGCCATCCTAAGAGCAAGTAGGCAGGCACCAGAACAAAGAACTGGAAAACCTGAAGGTCTCTTCCTGTGTTTTTTTCTTTCAGCCTGAAGATGCTGCTGACTGAAGAAGCCCTCTCCTCCCACATTCCTCCCTGTATCCCAAAGGGGAGGGGAAGAGGTGAGACCCTTTGAATCATAACACAGATGTGAACCACTCGGAGGTTGGCAGCAGCAATAGCCAGGGAGCCTTTTCAAGGGCACCTTCTTGTTTGCTAAACAGATTTTTCTTACCGAGAGCTCCTATTGATTTTTCTTGGTGAGTACTTCATTTTCATTTAAAAACATCCCTCTAAATATATGGATGACTAATGGAAAGGTATGACTAATTGCAGAATGCACATTGGGCATCTAAAAATGCCCAGACCTTGCACAGGTAAGTAGAGAGGCTGTAAAAGTTTGTATAGATATGGGGCTAATAAGTATACTGTAATGCAGAATGTCATTTTTTAACACTTGGGCAATTAAAAGGATGCCTTTTTTTCAAGGTTGAAGCCACCAACTATGATGATGTAGAACAAATATCACACGTGGCTAAAACCTATCAATGGGCATTCCAAAGATTTGGGGGGGGGGGCAAGAGGAATCATCAGAGGGGATGGGGAAGAAATGGGGGCGGGCTTCTAAAGGGAACACAAAAGAACCAGGCTTTTATTCACCCAGCCAGCAACTGTTTCCTTCTGAGTATTCACCTGATGACAAAAAGACCTTCTTTGATGAGCGAGCCTGTTGCAGGAAAAACTGCCAAAGTCAGAGGAGCTGGACAATGGGCCACATGGACCTTTCTCTAGCTGGCCATCTTCTTCCCAGGCTGCATAAAGAGGGTCAGCCATAAGACCAGAATCTTCACAGGAAGCAAGGATCGCTTTGGCTGTCTCCCCACTTTCGTGGCGCTCTAGACTTCCTAGGCAAAGGGGGAAAGGAAGGTGGGTGTTCACAACAGCATCTCTCCACTGCTGCAGAAGAGAAGGGGCAAATTGAAGCAGCCTCACTTCTATCACCTGTTTCAATGTCCCAAACGTAGACCGAATCATTTTCACACCCCACGACCAGCAGATTCTCCATGGGGTGCCATCGTAACGCCGTCACGGGAAAAAGGTGTTTCCTGGCACGCATAAGGCAGGCACGCTCTTGCACATGCAAAAGTATGACAGAGTGGTCGCTACACACGCAGCATACGAGGTGGTGACCTTTCCGCTGCAAAGGCAAGGCAAGTAAGACTTCCTTGGTCAGGCCTAGGAGGGAGGTCGGCCTCGGGGAGCTTGCGCTCAGGGCAGGAGACCCTCTTGGCTGACCCCAAACTCCTGCAGCAGAGCAGAAACCCGGCCCGCCTGGTTGAGTTCCCAAGGAGCTGCCTCGGGTGCCGCGACTCACCCTGCAGCTATCCGGCGAGAGGAGCAGGCGGGCAATGGGCCCCGCATCCAGCTTGAAGCAGTGCAACGCCTCCCCAGTGAAAAGGTCCCACCAGATGACGCAGGAGTCCTGACTTCCGGAGAGTAGCCAACAGGGCGTCGGTCGGCCGGGCAGCACCAGCAGGGCTGTTACACTGCTGGCACCGCTCAGCACATGGGGCGCAGCAGCATCTGCGAGAGAGAGTTGGGTGGGCAGCAGCCAGTACCGCCAGGAGCCCCCCACCTTTCTGCAGCCCACGAGCCCTGACTGAGGTAAGCATTGGGCGGGGGCTTCCAATGGTCCCTGGGAGCAGGCGGGAGAGGAGCGGGCATCACAGAATACTCCCCTACGGGGAACCCAGCAGCCGGTCTCCCAGATCAACTTCCAGACAGCCAGAACAGGAGGTAGAGGTGGAGGCCATCTTCATAAAATGGCTGCCCTGGGGTGACAGGAATCCACTTGCTCTGGGCTTGAGGGCCAAGAGGTCAAGCTCAGTTGGACCCTCAGGGAACTCAAGGTTGCAGGTGCAGAGAGTGAGGACGCATTGAAGAAAGAGCTCTTGGCCAAGAGAAGTCAGTGGAGTACTGGAAGTACCCAGGAGTTGAGGAAGGATTTATTCAGGTGTAGGGGGGAACCCTAATGCCTCCCCCCACTTGTTGTAAAGTAAAGAAGAATGCTGCAAAGCTGCTCACCTTTCTGCACGGAACCCTCTCCCAACAGTCTGGCCTTTGCAGCGTGCAAAGCTGGTACTATAATAATTCTGCCGTCTATACATCCACAGACCAACTTCTGGAGGCTGGGAATGTATGTAGAAACTGTGATGGGAGCTCCCCAGGGGTGATCAGGGATACCTTCAGCTATTGGACGGTGAATGTTAAAGTTATCCTGCAGAGTCCTGGATGCTGCGACTGGGATCACTGCAGAGAAAAAAAACAATGAGGTGTGAGTGATGGCACTTTCCTAGTCATATCCTTGAGGAGAGTTGGGTCCCTCTAGTTTACTGTTCTGGGCCCGGCAAAAGCCTTTGGATGGAGAATAAGCAATAAGAACGTGAGTGCAAACATCCCTGTGAATGGTCTTCTCTGGCCATTGGCACTATGTACTGCCTCCCTTCCCAATGCCTATATTATTTATCCGTGATGTATCTCCAAACCCATATCACCCTCTGAGTACAATAGAGTAGATAAGCAAAGTAGTAAGTCCTGGAGTTTATGCTAGGAGGTCTCATTTCCACCCTTTGTAGTGCAAGCTGTAAAATAAAAAAAAATATCTTAACTTTTTGGAGAGCCATCTAGAGTTGAAACAGGAACATCAGGAACATGCCATAAAGTAATCCTCCCAGAAGCTTGTCCACAATAAAGAATCTTATAAAAGGGTTCCTTCCTTTCGTTCATGAAGCCCATGATGTGAGAAAAACTCTATTGAAAATAAAATTCCCAAAGAGGAGCTGTGTTAGCTGACAAATAACCAATTTCTTCAGCATTTTTGAGGGGTACCCACAAATCCCAATTCACCGTTTGCTGATTATTTCTGCTTGTTCCAAGTTCACACAGTTTTCTGTGTGTTTGCTTGCATATTAGTACAGTGGCCTGAGAAACGCACACATTCACGATAATGATGCTTCACCTTCCCTTACACACTTATGGTCCTCTAGCAGTTTGAACAGACTGAGGCTGAATGAGCTCCAGTTACTCATAAGTTGATTTTCAGCTCAGAGCACACAAATTTAGAGATGCAAGAAGCATTAAAGAAAGCAAGGAGCCATTTTTAAATCCTTTAATTTCCTATAATGGAATCCATGGAGATTCCAATGGCAAACTGAAAATCCTCGGAGAAAATGCCCTCAGTTCCTGGCTTTATGGGTTTTGGTTGGTAATTTATGGAAACCCAGTGAAGTCTCTAGAAACCCAGCCAACTTACTTTGTTGCCTTGCACCTCAGTAGAAGAGAGTAAAACAGGACGAACTGTTTCTTTCAGCACCCTGACTTTGGATGGCTGGATGCTCCGTGAAAGGCCACTAAAGACATGGGAAGAGGGACGATCAGTCCTCTGACAATGCATGGAACAGAAGCTCCTCCATTAGCAAACACTTCCTTCTGGGAATTGCCCCAAGAGCATGCCCTCTTGCCCAACAAGGGTAGCAGCTGCCTGACCGAAAGGTCCATGGGTCAAAGGGAAGGCCCCCCAGTCAGGATCTTAGAAATGTGGAGGGTTTTGCCATCAAAAGGCTTCACAGGCTCCAGGTGGTGCTTGTGCCAACTCCCTTGCACTTGGTGTGTCTCACCTGTTCACCAGTTGATAGATGTAGCCGTGCCCATCTTCTGTCCAAACGATCAACCTGTGGGCAGCAAGGATTTCTCCTCCTGCCAAGGCCTGTCTGCTTGGGCTGAACTCAGTCCATAGCAAGCAAAAGTCACAGTAATCATATACCTGAAGCCAGAGACAAAAAGGGGGAAGGTGACCCCCTGTTGCTTTAAAGAGGGAAATTAAAGGTATCTGTCTCCTTCTGGCCTCTAACCCTCCACTTCCCTCCCATCAAGGGAAGCAGTTACAGAGCATGGGAGCAAGGTGAATTGGGAAGCAGAACACACAAGAGGAATCTTGGAACAGTAGAAAAACCTGCGTGTGATGCAGGCCTTCTGGAAGATTTCTGAGGGGGATGGGGGCGGGGCGCGTCTTTTTGTCCAGCAAGTGCACTGGAGAAAAGCATTGGCACAACCAGGAACACAGTGGCCAGACAGTTCATCAGCTCAGGGCATAGCAGTTCATTTATTAAACTCATTCAATCACTACAGTTTTCAGAATCACAGAAGGAAACACCTAGAATAACAAAATGTTTTTTGCAAAAGCAAGAAAACTCTTTGGATCTATTACTGTAAAGGAATGAAATATTAATGTTCACAATCTGGTACAGCTTTAATTTAGTTTCTCAAATTGGAGAAAATGGATGTGTATTAAAATCAATAACATTAATTTGGTCTGATTTGGTTTATTAACACTAGTCTATTCATGATAATTTAGTATGACTTGATTATTACAATTTGTATATGATTTTTTTCAGGTTTCACTCCGCCTCTGCATTTTGATAAGCTTTTAAAGTTATTTGTGAAGGAAATGCCTAACATTTGCATGTGTTACTTAACTAATACCTTCCAGCAGGTGGAGAATACAACTAAGAGAAGCCTCTCCGTGTAAGTGCAAAATCGGATTGCATTGCAAAGTGTGCAGCCCAGAGGCTGGCATTCTCTCTCGAAAATGTTTTGCTTTTCCTGCACATTGAAAGAAAAAGAGAAGGTCACTTGGGGAGAGGAATGGAAAAAAGAAAAATAGCATGGTCAGTTATCACTGCATTTGGGCTATAAAGTAAAAGTTGACTCAGGGAACCAATTGCCTTGATTAAGAGGGAATAATTTGCCTCTCCCAAATGTGGCATTTGGTTTCCTGAGCCCATCGACCAGATTTAATGGAAAGAACAGAGGGATGGCTATATTTTGAACTCCTTTTCCAATCTATTCCCTTTCAGTTCTCTTGTACTTTAGCATGCTCTCAAGCTATGATGGCAAAGGGAACATAAGGTCCCCTTGTCAGTTCTCTTATAAGATTTCAACATCTAAACAATGCTGTCTTGTTTGTGGCGGTTTTGGATTTTAGGAGGTCTCCAGGACATTCTCTACCCTGTCATAGGTTAGGCGAAATAAAACCCAAGATGGGACCAAGCACGCAAAACAAGCAGCAAAAGTCAGAGAGGCTCCACTGGCTCCACTCCCCATACGATTGACTGATGACAGGTTTTATACTGGCGTATCTATGGAGCACAGAAACTACTTAAACTGATATTTCCCTTAAATTCCTGTTTTTTCTGAGAAAAGAGGGTGTTTGTGCATCATGACATTTCCTAGAATAACCCTTATGCCCTTTTATACTCCTTCAGAATTTGCTTAGTTTTGAGGTCTTATGTCAAAAGCCATACAAAGTCTGATTTAGAACAGTTAGAAAGTTGTGCATATTTCCTAGTTGGGAAATATACATGTTTTAATATTTGGATTCTTTTAGGAAATGTATTCTAGAAATACGACTGCAACCAAATCTTAGGAATTGTTTGTAGGATAAGTTATTTTCTTGTTATTCTGATCTGTCTGAGACAGGAATTGGACCTTTAAAAAAAAAACCTGACTTGTTTTTTATCCCATGTAAAGTCCATGTCATGTCCAGGAAATTAATTTCCCATCATGTTTAACATCAGCTATGATCACTCCTTTCTAGGTGAAAACTTGCTTTGCATTCAGCTTGGGGCCTGGATGCAGAACTTTCGAGAAGTCTCGACAGCACCTGGGGCCCCTCTAAGCACACTCACAGGGATGTTGCTAACCCTCCTGCACCAACACTGCCAGACTGAAGGGAAAGAGGCACCTGGCCCAGGATATGGACCTTTGTTGCTTCTCACCTGTATGTTGCTGATCGAAGATGACAAATCCCAGGCTTTAAGGTCTCCTGCTGCAGATACGGCTAGTAAAGAATCCTCTGGAAAAGCGAAACAGGATGGCTGTGGGAGAGTCATAAGCAGGGGGCACGAGGAGTGGCGAGCAGGAAAATGGCATGGCTGCTCTTGCCTGCCCGAGATAACATGGAAGGGCAAGACCCTGCCAATGCACCTAAACCCAGCCTCCAAGGAGCACCTCATGGTGCCCCGCTTCGCACCCATTTAGGCACCCATTTTGCAGCTCCTGTTTCAGAGCCTTCAGAAGTGAGGCTTGCTCTGCCATTGCTCACTATCCCAGGGTTCTGAGAGCAGGCCAAACTGTCCTTGTACAAGCAATCCTGATGTGTCCCAGGGCCTAAGAAGTGTGGTCAGAAGAAAAGGGGTCCCACAAAAGCCAGCCTTTCTCCCCAGCAGGAGGAAGGCTCTTCTGGGAGTGAACCATCAGCCTTCTTGACAACAATGCACGTTACTGTATTTTGCAGCTCTGACCAATTCCTGTAATTTCTAAACAGGCATGTGCCCACCTACTCACCAAAGAAATGACAAGTAAACCAATATAATTTTACAGCAATCCTCCTATATATTATGGCATCTATGGATAAGCTTGGATGATAACTTCACATAGAAGCACCCAACTTGCATGATTTTGACAGCTAATATACCTTGAATCCTCAGAGAATGCACTAAACACATGCAGCTGATCCAGTCTGAAGAGGAAGAAGAGGTTAATGTGTGAAGCACAACCAGGGTTATCGCATCAATAATGAGGATGTCATTATACTGCCCACAGCAGACCAGCCAGCCCTCTCCTGCCATGCGAAATGAGCTGTGGTAGTACTGTACAAAGGGAAAAAGGCAAGACCGATTAGCTGAGAAGCACATCTGTTTCCCAAGACTGACTCCTACCAAACATTAGTTGGAAACACCCTTTCCCAAACAGCATGCGGACCAGAGAGATACGGGATCGGGCCAAGTTGCATACTGCCCTCTAGTGGCTGACCAAGATGATGCATAATGGCTCAGAGTAGCATCCTAGACCTGATTCTGGGCTGTTTCAAGCTATAAAGAGAGTCCCGTGGATGGAGCCTTTTCCATCCCCATTTCAATCTCTTCTATGTGCTGCAGCCGCTTGTCTTTCTATGGACAAATGCTAGTATACATCCCTAGTTCACAAAACAGGGAGATCATGCACCAAGTGGAAGAGAGACTCCTCTTTGCTTCTCACCTATGATGCAAGCAAATCACATGACTATGTTCCGTTTATAAATGTTTCCTGAGCATACGAATTCTAAAACTAAATTTGATGCATGTCAACAGGCACTGCAGTACAGAAGCAGGTTAGTGCAATAAAATGAGGCCACTGCATTTTGTTTGGAGCCATCTCCAGATTCTGTTTGAAACCAGTGGCTCCTCTACCAGTTCCAAGCCCGCAGCCCCCTTGCAAATAGGCTCACTTCAGCTCATAGCCCCACTGCTAGAGAGGCCACAGCAGGAACTGGGGATGTGTGCAGCTGCATTTCCATGGCAGCAGGAGCTACCTGCTTTGTTGGTGGCCCGGTCTTGTCCAATCAGTTCCCTCCTTCCAAAGCCAAAGAAGGGAAGGCAGAAAGCACAGCAGCTTCAGCTCAGCACAGTGCTAGACAGAAGGTGATGGATGTAATGCCACCCAAAAGAGAAACAGCATGCCAGATTCAGTCTAAGCATTCCTGAATCCCTAGTGCTTACCAGAAGTCTGTGACTTCTAAGCATTGGGTGAGATCTTCGTTCAGTTGTAGCTTTACTAATTCTTTTAAAAAATGTAGGTATAAAGCCCAGTTTGTATTCAATTTAGTCCTTTCTCACCTCTGGAACATTTTTTTCATCAAACTACTGGAGATACCAACAAGACCTATCTAAGAAGAAGCTGCTAGGAGATGGTGCTCAAGAGAACACAGGTAAGGATATGTTCTACTTACACAGATGGCCGTGTGCCGAAATGGAAGCCTTGTATTCTCTACACACCGTCCACTGGTGATGTCCCAAATGCTCATCTCTCTGCCAAAACAATAATTGATGGTGTGCTATGATACACTCACATATATCCAGTAGGGGATTTACTTTGAAATTTAAGGACAGATAGAAGTGGGTAAGGTGTACGTTACACTGAAATAAGTTTTTATTGAAATATGATGAAATCGGCTTTTTTAAATTAAGGCTTAAACCTCCTCACCTATAGTGGAATAGTTCTGTCAACATCCTCATGAGCTGTCTTTAAAAAAAAAGCATAGAAAAAAAGCATAGAAAATGGCTTTGACTCAGACATTGAACAAGCTACTTTGCTTCTACTAGCAGCCGACATCAGAGGCAGGTTACACAAAGGTTCCTGTGTTTTTGGAGAATGGCTCAAGGCTCCTATCCCTTCTCTTTATTTCAGAAGATTGATCTTCCCTTGGGGATCAATCTGTTGGGCCTCCCACTTCAATTAAAACACTTTCCAGGGCTCTAGCTAGCCTGCTTTTTCACTGAAATCTTAGAGATAATCATACCAGTCCTGGCCTACCTTAGCAAGAATTACTCTTAAGAAAAGCCACAAGGCATCAATCTCTACTGTTCCAAACAGCACATCTATTTCCTGCAACTCAGAACTTTCCAGAGATGAGAAGTCATGGGAAATGTCGAGGGACTGACCCGTTCTCAGTAGCACTGACCACGTACGGTTGCTTCTCAAAATTTCTTGCCTTTGCCAAACACGTCACTGATGTTGTATGCCCCAAAAGCATCTGCCTTGAGGACATCTAGAAGGGTAAAAGGTTGACTGTATAACAAGGTCAAAAGGACTGATTTTCAATAATGGATTATATGTTCTTGATTACAGAGCAGATAAATGGAAAACAGCATTTTACTGAGAAGAATTAAACTGCTCCTCCCTGGCCTGTGATAGGCAGTGGTGCCAAACCCGCATCATCACGGTGGCATCATGTGATCTATCAGGACTTTCCCCTGCCCGCTCCCTTCGCTAAACCGGGTGCGGGCGAGGCCAGCAGGTGACGCATCCGGCCCGCGGCCCAAGAGTTTGACACCCCTGGGTTAGGGGATGCCCCAAAAGAGTGGCTAATTCTGCCTGGGGAGAGGTAGTCCTCGCTGAGGAGCTTTCCCTCTGACCAGACTGGAGCTGGGGGCAGCCCTGGAAGGAGCCAGGAAGCCATTTCACACCTGGAGGTCTGGCAACAGGTCCCAAAGGCAGACTTGGCCTTCATGGCTCCCAGTGACGATCGTTCTCTGGTCCTCTGTGATGAGGATAGCTGTGATGCTGTGAGGAGGGGCTTGTTTCCCCCACAGGGTCACCATCTGAACAGAACCCCTCATGGTAGCTTTGCCTGAAAAGACAGGGACAATTTTTTAAATAGCAGATAGAGAGGAGTTTTCCAAGCTGTTTTCCTTTGGATTGTGTTAATGCTTTTAATTCCTTCATTTGTGATTTTCCTTACCTGGACTTTTTGCATAGCTTAGGCAACTATCAATAAATCCAAGCACAATGTCAGCGTTCCAAACAAGTTAATTTTCCTCCCTTGACTTGTCTAAAAATGGACAAAGAAATCAGACAACTCCAAGGGAGTTGGCTTCATCTGTTCCACACTTCTTCCTTGCCCAGATGTTAGAGAGAGAGAGGCCTATTCTGCATTTGGGTAGCTTTGGATCTCCTGGCATTCAATAGAGTCAGCCAGTTGCAGCTATCTTTAATTAGGCCTCAGTGAAATGGAGATTGTCACTTATCTGCTCTGCTATTTGCAATTGTAGTAATCCATGTTCTCTTGACTTTCTAGATGGTCAGTGGAATCTGTTATATCTGAGATTCCCCCTGAAAAAAGTCTAAAAACTTTAATTAGTTCAAACTAGGCCACAAGGGTGAATAATAACCATATAACTCCTGGTACTGACTTTATTGTTGCAACTATAATTAACATACCCTTGGAAGCCTGGCAGAGCTTCTCTCCCCTGCCCCCACTCCCATATCCAAGAGAATCAAGGTGAGGCAATGCTAAATTTCTTTCTAACTTCCTTCTCTCTTTCCAGCCTAGGCTGGTTTTAACCAAATGTTTGTTGAACACCACCTTCTGCTAGGCCATATCTGTATTGTACTTTACATCTATTGTATGAACTGCCTAGAAAGCTGAGATCATCAGTCTATTTAATCTGTCTATATAAATGTGATTAATGGATGACTAAATAAATAAAGCTTTCAATTCAATAAATTTCTTTGGAATACCCTTTCTGAGCTAAGGGCCACTCAGAAAAGATTTAGAAATAGACAAATAAGTATACTGGACACGGTATGAAAATGTATTGGACAAGTATATATGTCAGTAAAAAATTGATGGGTGAGTGATAAGCAACTGGAGGGAAACCAATTAGGGGAGGTGTGGGGTGGAGAAATGGGAGAGATTCATCCCCCCCCCCCGCCATGTTGAGCAACTGGGACTGAGTTTTTGTGCCCTGTTTTGCCCCTCACTCATGTACCTGCTCTGATTGGGAGACCAGGCCAGGCAATGAGCTAGAGTCTGCTACAGCTTTTGCTTCAAAAAAGAAAGACTAACCTCACTCCGCACCATTGTGAGGACACAGCCAGAGCCTCTCCAGCTGCTGATCACAAATGCGACTCAGGGCTGCCACTCTTTCTCACTGCGGAATGATTTTTCTCTGGATTCCTTGGCAATAATTATTTTCTTAATTAGTCAACAGGGCAATGATTCAATCGAAATGCCCTAAGTTGGTGGAATTTTGAATTGGTCTTCTCACGTCTTTTAGTGGCACATCATTAAGATAGCTTATGTTGCACCTCACCTGACATTTGGAGGGAGGAATGGAAATAGAGCACCTTAGAGCAAGAAGGAGTACATGGCCACCCAAGTTGCCAGGGGTTTCCCCAGGCCTCCCTCTGTCTCCCACAGAACTGACACAAGGCCTTTGCACACACAGGGCTTTGCTGGAAAATCAAGCACAGGAGGCTTTCGCCAACTATTGTAAAACCTCCTTTCTTTTTGGGGGGTTGTGGTTCTCAGGTTATTGATATGTGTTATTCTGGGACAATTGGTTTTAAACCATTTAAAAAGAGCAAGTGATTGAGAAAATAGCTTTCATACTCCCACTTCTTTTATAATTCTGCTTGGATATTTTGAAAGAATATAAAAATGCCCCCCAGGGAGAGTTTGTACAAAATCATACAAAGAGGTGATGGAGGTGGCTAGATCTGAAGGTTGCACAGCCCAAACGGTATTTGCCATGAAACCCAAATAATTGAAGAAAAATTCACTGTGAAGCTGATGGCTGACTCTGACTTGGAAGAAGGTGTGCCAATTACTTGCCCTCTGCTCAGGAAGGAAGTGGCAATATGTTTGCTCATTGCATTTTTGTATGACCCAACCCCAACATTCAGGCTAGGCTGCAGCAGCCTCAAGAGTGTAAAAGAGCCACCTCTATTAATCCAATCCAGACCCTGCAATGATACCCCACTGGGTGTCACCCAAAGCTTGCCTAAAGAGGAAGGCCCACGTCTGCTTGAATGGCAGGAGCTAAAGCGTGATCTAGCAGCTCTGAAAAAGAAAGGAGGGAACAAGCCACACAACTAAGCATAAGTCAACATGGTCAGCAGGGGTGAAATGCTCTGAGATCAAAAGCCAAGGCTGGAAGCAGATTAACTGACCTTGGACTTACTCTGTGCTTGGCCTGCTCTTTTGATATTGCAGTCCTGTTTCTGCCACACAGAAGCGCCTATCCCTGTTGCAAGAGGACACAAGAGTATTGGTCGTCAGGATGGGAAAACAAAATCACTCTTCTTCCAAAACGTTCCTATGGTCTGGAGGGGAGGGGGACACCAGTTTATTGCTCTGCTCCTAATATTTCACAGTTCCACTTCTTTGATATTTTTGCACATTTCCCCCCCAAGCTGAGGAAATCCATGTTGCCCTCCCAGAACAACCTAGGCAAGTCCAAGGACCAGGGACTGTGCTCAGATCTGCATGTAGGTTTCTTCTCCCTCCCTCCCTCCCCCCTCCCCCACCTCAGCAGCCTCTGTGGCAGCTCCTGTCCTTTTTCCTGTCCTCATCTGCAGTTGTGCTCAGGGACAACCAGTGACTCTTTCTGGCTAATGGGAACTCTGGATTCAGGAGGTTATATGGGGCTAGGAAGGAGAGATCCTCCACTTTCCTCTTGCCCCTTCCTTACTCACCAGCATGAGGTTTTTTCCCTCTGGAAGTGGGGTTCTTCTGATCCAGTCCAGGGGCTTCCTTAAGCAGAGGAGAGCTGGTGTCCTTGGGAAGGGCCTGCTGAGCTGAGGCTGCTCCTTCCTCCTCCGCCTCCAGTCACGTTTCCAAGGTGGGTTGGGAGCTGCAAAGAAGGTTAGAACTGGTTCTGTCTCAGCAAGTGAAAACTTGTCTCTGCTGGCTTCTGTTTCTCTCCCTCTGCAGCCCAGTCCTGGGAAGGGAAGTCCGAATGCTGGCTGACAGGCACTCAGAAGACATGATGGAATGGAGGCCCGGGTATTTTCTGTTTCTGCAGTCATTCCATTCTCTTCCTTTTCTTTTTAAATTGCAAACTGCCAGTCAATTTCTTCTATATTATCTCAGCATAGTCTTAAAGCATTTTAAAACCATTATCTTTAGCAGTTATGTTGTTTGGCAGGGAAGATTTTCAGTCAATTGAAGAGGATCCAGGGATGTTATTCTTTTCTACAAGAGAAAGGTAATGTTTGGCCAACTTTAGCTTTAACAAGGGGTACATCCTGCCATCAAATGTCCATTTCATATGAAGAAGAAGAACTTTATTGTCATTGCACAAGTGGAACGAAACTGTGGATGCACCCCAGCAACTGTTAGCAAGACAATAAAAAAAATATGAATGTTTTCCTTGTTTTGGAAATATCCAGAGAAGATTGTATAACTCTTATTTCCTGCCAGAAGCTTTTCTGGGTACCTCACATTGGTGTTGAAAGAGAAACTTTTTCAAAAGAAAGTTGCTTTGCAAGATGACCACCTACACAAGTAGTGCCTTGCAAGCCTTCAGCGGGCGCTGTCCCAGCTCAGGCCTCCAATGGGTTCAGCAGCCAACTGCATCAGGCCAGCCAACATATTGGGCTATTCTTATGATGCAGGCCGCCAAATGAAGTGCCCCAAAGGAGCCAGACCACCACCAAGTCCTCCTCAGACCTTTCAGTGTGTGTGTGTGTGTGTGTGTGAATGAAATAACTAAACATTTTAACATTCCTTAGTTTTAATTTCTAACACAGCAAATATCAATAGCTATAAGTATAACCCATATAAAGCAAATCTGTTTGGGGTCCTCAGTCATTTTAAGAGTGTAAGGTAAAGGGAACCTGGGACCAAGATGTTTGAGAATCAAATATTTCTCTAGCCACCACCTTCCAGCCATTGAGACTCCCTCCAGGGTCTCTGCCTGAGCCAAGACTGGGAACTCCAGTGGCCCTTTCCCCAACTGATCAGTTTTGTAGAGCAGCCAATAGTTGTTGGAATTTTGGTCAACATTTGTGTATACTAACATGTACATAAAAATGAAATAAAATATTTCATAAAATAAAATAAAATATGAAATACAAAATAGAGGGTTTGATCTGGTGCAGACAAAAATTGACTAAGTATTTAGAATTCCCTTAGGGAAGGGGTCCCCAAACTTGGCACCTTTAAAGACGTGTGGACTTCAACTCCCAGAATTATCTAGCCAGCTGGCTGGAGAATTCTGAGAGTTGAAGTCCACACCTCTTAAAATTGCCAAGTTTGGAGACCTCTGCCTTATGGTTTGAAATCTGCCAAACTTTCAACCTTTGCAATGCTCAGTTATTTGGGGGGTAGGGGGGGTGTTGGAGGTTAGGGGCTTGATCTTAAATTTTATTGAATTTTACAAACTTTCAGTTAAATTATCTCAAAATGTTTCATAAAACAGTTTCTTAAAAATTCTTTGTTTCTTAATCTGAAAATTCAATTCAATTACTAAATTCAATTCAATTCAATTAAAATTCAATTAAATTACTAAAAGTAAACTATAAAACTAATATAAAATAACAATATATGTAAAAATAAAAATCTAAATTAACTCATTTTTAGAAAAGAAAAATATATTAAAAATAACCAAAATAAAACAATTTGAAAGAAGAGGGAGGGAAAAACCAAAAATGAAAGTTTTTTAAAAAAGGTATCTTGCTGAAATCACAATTCTCCACAAATCCACAAGAGGACGCTCAGGCATTAACTTACCTTTACAATTGGGCTTAATTTCAGATAGCGGAGAATGAAATGTCATTTGTAGCTGCTGGTTTTGAATCCTTACTTGTGCCTCTGCTAGCAGTAAAGCCCTGTAACTGCCAGTCTTCAGGACAAATTGGCAGAAGATTAGCAAAGGGTGCCCACGAACACCCAGAAGACAGGACAAAAATTCCTTAATTTCAGAATGCCACAGCTTTGATTGGGAAAGTGTGAGTATCCTATACCTAAAGCTAGACCAAGCTAAATCCCCCAAATGCTCAGGAATTCCTAGAAGCTTGGCACTTCAGACAAATCAGCCATCAGCATTCACATAGAAATAAATCACATTTTTACACCATTGAAAAGAGACAATAAGAAGACAACTAAAAGATCAGAAGACATCCTCTCCAGCTGCTAACACCCAGATAAGCAGGGGTTAACACCCCACAGACATTAAACAGTAAAAGATATCCTAATCAAGGAACTATCAAGGAGAAAACCACACTGCTACCAACACTAGCAGGCCAAGCCACATTATAAACAGGGAGCAAACCCCAAACTCACTAGCACTGATGGTGTTGAATAATGAAATATCTGCAAGCAAACAACCAAGCTAAGAGAGCACCAAGTATTCCACAGTTGAGCCACAGAGATTCTTTTACTTGTTGGTATTCTGTACCAACAAGTTCTCTTGCCCAGTGGCTTCATATAGAAGTTAAATAGGATCAAGGAAAGAGTTGAGTCCTCCAGATCCTGCAAAGCAGAAGTTTGGGGCCAGATCTCTCTACCAATACTGATTAGAACCAAAGGAAAAAGGCTAAGGAAAGTACATCTCTACTTCTTTAAGCTGCTCCAAAAGCTGTGATGACCGATGGCACGGAAGGCTACTGAAGGATCAAGGAAAAGTTTATCTATGACTCTTCTCCATCCAATATTCATGCCATTTTCCTTACTCAGAAGGTTGCAGATGATTCTTTTGAAATTTGTGTAGCTAAATTTTATCCAAAGTTCAATTATATTTCCTAATCCTCATCCAGGTAATATGCAAATATATTGAACAGCACGGGGCCTAGAGCAGAGTCCTGCAGTCTGCTACTTAACATTTCCCTCCAGCCTGGACTTACTCTTGATGTCCATCTAACAGCAGCAGAATTCAAGCCCCACTTTGTCATGTACCATGGGAGGTCTTGTTGACTGCTTTGCTGAAGTCACGATATCTATCACATTCCTGCTGACAACTAAATCGGTCCCTGTCAAAAAAGATCAGGTTGTTTGGCCACAATTTATTCTTGATAAATCTATGCTGGTTCCTGACAAGCAGTAAATTATTTTCAAAATGCTCACAGACAACTGCTTAATCATTTGTTCCAGAATTTTGTGAGGGTCACTCTCATGCTGATGAGCCCATAGTTCTATCCTTTTCCTGCTTTTTGTACAGAGGGAGAGGATTTCCCCTTTTCCAGTCCACTGATACAACTCCAGTGCTCCGTGAAGATATTGCCAAAAATTGCCGAAAGGGGCTCAGATGGCATTCACAAGCTCCTCAAGACTCTGAGCTGTGACTGCTCTGTTCCCAGACCTGAGACAAAACTATACCTCTGTTTGCCCCATCATCAGGACACTCATCCTCCCCTACACCAGCACCCCCAGGCTCTTCTTAAATGCAAGATTGGGTGATGCCATCCTCTACCCCCTCCCATTGCAAATGTACCCCTCACTAGTAGCGTAGGAAGATCTATTTTGCTCTGCTTCAAAGCCATTGTTTTCTCTCCAAAGCCCTTGCAAGTGAACAACTGGTGCAGATGCACAGTCATCCAGGTCAGATCATTTTGATCCTGAAGGACGTGTGCCTAGCTCTTTGGAGATGACCGGTGGGGAGAGGGATGGCACGGATATAGGAAAGAGAAGTTCCTGTGCAGGACAGAAGATGTGACCTGGGGAGAAGCTTTCTAGAGGTTGATGAACCACTTGGTCCTCTGCACTTGTCAGTTGCTGGCACAAATTATTTATCTTCCCCACTCACTTTGTCAGAAAGCAGGCAAAGTGTGCCTTATTTTATTACATGCTAATCCATAAAAATCCCCAGACAGTTTGTTGGCAGGACTAGTCCTCAATGGTCTTTTAATTCCACTGTAGATCAATAATCTTGTAATTGACTTTAACAGATGCTCTCTGGAGCCACATTCTAAAACACAAGCTGCTGCAATGCCATCAGCAAGTGACAGCAGAACAGGTCCCCAGGGCAGGCCTCTGAGGGCCCATCAACCAAAGAAGCCGGAAGAGTCCCAAAGCAAACTTGCCCCATTGGGAGAAGACCGAGTGCAAATCCTGCTTGAATGGACCTGCAGTTCTTTCCCTTATTGGTGGTGACCTTCTTCAAAAATGTAGGTTACTAAACGGCTCTATTCGTGTTTACACTTTTGACAAGTGTTAGGCAACCCCTTCACAGAGCTTACTCTCACTGCACAGAAACCTTGCTTGCAGTGGGCCTGGGGACTCCCCAAAGGGGCAAGGACACACACAGAGGCATGAAGGCAGGTGCTTGCCAAGCCAGAGAGACCTTTGGTGCTCAGTCAGCTCTGCAACCAGGCAGGGGTGGCCTTCAACTCAGGGCTGGGGCTGTCCTGCTTTCAGGAGGGGTTCTGGATGTGTTGAGAGCTGCCATCAATGAGTGGACTGCTCAGGCCACCCCTTGGCAAAAAGACCACAACCAACCGCTTTCCTTAGGAGGGGGAGAGGCTGGGAAGGTTCCACCGCCTACCAAAACTGGCCCCAAGAACAGCGACCCAACCGGGACCCAGCAATAGCTGGCCGTGGAAGACCCGCGCTCCCCCGGAGTCGGGCCGAAAGCCTCTCAGCCAAGCGTTGGGCTCCTTTCGAAGGCGCTTAAACCCGCAGACTCGCCCAAGGTTCCTTTGCGGCTGACCGGGGCACCAACTCCGCCAGGCTCCCCCGGGAGGCGACCTCCGCACCGCGCAGGCCCTGCATCAACTGAAGGGGGGGGCAGCCGGTTATCTCCCCCCCCCCAGGTCACTTAACTGCAACACCTGGGAAGAGCGGAGAGGCTCCACTGCACATGCAGCAAACCTGGCGGGGAGGGGGGATTTAGCCTCCGGCCCCTTCCCGACCGTGTTGGTGGGAGAGCACACGGGCTGCCGCTGAGGCGAGCCTTTGCCGCGCGGGAAGGAGTCCTTCCTCGGTCGATCAGGTGGCCGCGCCTCCCAGGCTCTCTCGCCAGCGGCGTCGCTTTGACCGTGTCCCGCGCTTTGCAGAGGTGCAGTGCCGTCGGCGCTGGAGGCTCGATCGCAGCCGAAGCAGCGGGCCTCAGCCGAGCCTTCCCGCGAGCGCCGGAGGAGAAGGGTCGCGTGAGGCCGGACACCGCCCTGACCCGGCGCACTTTCCTCTGGAGCTGCGGGCGCGCTTCCCCTGGCGCGGGCGGAGACGAGGCCCCGAGGAGCGGGGGCGGTGCCGGAAAGAAGCGCTCCGCCCGCGCCAGGCTTCGTCTTTCGAGCAGCCTCAGCCTCAGCACCAGCAGCGGCTGGAGTCAGCTGGCTGCACTCTCAGCTCGCGTCGAGGAACCGCCCGCCGGCGGAGGCAGCTTTGGCGCTGCACTTGAGTCTGTACTCGCTCGCTAGCTCTGCGGGCAAAGGAGCGACACCGCCGGCGCCTCTCCTCGCCGAGGCTCTGGCCCGCAACCTAGCCCAGCCGCTTATGCTAGCCGGGCCGAGGCGCTTCATTTGCAGGCTCGCAACCGCCCAAGTTTGCCCGGTAAGTTCCCATGGGGCTGCCGCGGGGCACCCGCTGGAGGCCAGGCGAGGTTCACTTTCCCGGTGCCCGGTCTGCCTGGAACAGGTGCTGCCTGCCGGTGCGAGGCCGATCGGGCGGCTGCCTCCTCACATCGGAGAGGCGCCGCGGTTCCCTCCGGCCGGTGGCCTCATCGCGGACGCTCCGGGAAGCTGGCAAGATGCGGAGCCCCTTTGGGGGCGGGAGGCCAGTGGTTGCGCGCCGAGCAAGGAGGCCTCTCGGTGCGAGCGACCCCGCCCCGTGCTCGAGGTTTGGGCTCGCTCGGCATCTCTCGGGAGGCTGAGGGAGGGCGGCGAGCGACCGGCCGCTGAGGCGCTGGCTCCTCCTTCGGAGCTCCCTGCCTCCCTCGGGACATCGCTGGCGCTGCGCCTCGCCCCGCGGGACCCCTGAGAGCGGGACTAGGGCGGCGGGAATGGTTGCTGGCCGAAGGAGGCGGACCGAGCGGCGCGGTCCCTTTGCGGCCGAGACAAAGCTTCCAAGCCGCGGCTCTCGTCCTGCCGCAGGAAGGAAGCCCGAGCGGGGTGGTCGGCGGGGCCGCTTTTCCGAGAGCGCGAAGCTCTTCCCGGAGGCCGTCTCTCCTGCGGCAGACTGTGGCGCCAAATGTGGGGAGCGGTGGGGCTGCCGCGGGAAGGGCAGAAGCGGCCTGGCGGCCTCAGGTTCAGATTCGGTTTGAGGACTGGAACGAAGCGCAGCTGGTGGCGAATAAGAGGGAAGAAATATTTCGCTCTACTCCTTTTAGTTGTTGTTAGTGTCCAGCCCGCAAAAACAAGGCAGGATTAATGCGATCGGAAGGCATCCCAGCGCGAAGCGTTTCCTCACGGATTTGCTGCAATGTTTACTTTGTACACCGTCCTGGGCTCCTTTCCCTGCAATTCAAAGCTGCGGCCTTCATGGGGAGCCTGTCCCTTTCCCCCCTGGAGGGTCTTTCCCCTTGTTCCTGGTCCTTCTCCACACTCCAGAGAAGGACCCAAGGCCGGACAGGGGAGCACAAGGCTGCTGTGCCTCGGAAATATTGTTGAGGCCAAGCATGCTGCAAAGGGAGGCAGATAGCAACAACTCCTGTGATGCAGCTGCTGGTCTCCCGCCAATCTCTCTTCTTCCTGGTTCCTCTTTCTTCCTCCTTCCTTGGCAGAGCAGCTGGCAAGGCACTTTGGTTTGCAGGGTGCTTGAGGTTCCATGAACACATTCTTTAAATCAGGAAAGGAGGCGGCTACAGGATGTCTGGCTGTCCTCTGGTATCGCCTTGGACTTGGGGTCTCCCAAGGGAGGCTTGGTAGTCTCTCGCTTCTGAGCAGCATTAGTCAAAATGGGCACCTGATCACATGCTGTCTTCCAGCAGCCTTTTCATGTGTTTGCTGACCTCAAAAGCCCAGTTTGGTTCTTTTTTTATTTGCATTGCAGCTTGTTTAAACTTCACAAAGGCCCTGCAAGGACTGAAGTGAACTTGGCTGGTGTAGGGCCATCCTGTCTTGATGATCGCAACATGCTTTGTGGGCTAAAAGCCCTTTAAAATCAGAGCTGGTCCAAAATGTGGGTAAGCAGCACAGGATACGAAGATTACACCATGGCTGCGTTGAAAGAACCACCCTGTTTACTATGCTGGTGTTAAGATCTGCAGAAGATCTTTTGAAGACACTTTAGTAGTGCAGCCTTGCAATTGGCTACAGGCTGGACTAGAGGATCTCTAGGGACCTAGCATTGTGCAATTCTGAGCTCAGAGAGCCTTCTTTCTGACAGGAGGGAGAAAGATTCCAGACTATGGAATACATTAGGAATTTGAACTTAATTAACTTTGAACTAACTTAATTTAAATATGTTTAAGATTTCCTAAGGAATCAACATCTCTTCATATGGTTGATTTGCTATATTGGCAAAAAAATAAAACGGAAATTAGATGTAAGTAATATAATAAGAAAATAATAATTTATTGTGCTCATGCTCCTCCTTATAATCATATTTTTAGAATGGAAAATAAACAGACTAATTGTACAAAAATTACCATACTGTCTTCATTGAATTTTGGTCTCTGAGTCAGGGGTGGGATTCAAAATTTTTAACAAACAGTTCTGTTGGCATGGCTTAGGTAGTGGGTGTGGCTTGGTGGTCATGTGACTGGGTGGACATGGCTTGGTCATGTTATTGGCTGGGTATGGCCAACTCAATATCACTCACATCGAGGCACGCATCTCTTCGTCTGGGTTCTCATGACTGTGGGGATGCTGCAACAGTCGTAAGTGTGAAAAAGGGTCATAAGCCACTTTTTTCAGTGCCATTGTAACTTTAAATAGTCACTCCACACAAGCAAACTACAAGCAAAGGAGGGGGAAAAAAAACTCCAGAGACATTCAGATGCAGATACAGGTACAGATAATCAGAGTTGGAAGGGACCTTGTAGGTCATCTAGTCCAACCCCCCACCCAAGCGGGAGACCGTACACCATTTCTGACAAATGGCAGTCCAATCTCTTCTTGAAAGTCTCAACTGATGGCGCTCCCACAACTTCCGAGGGCAAGCTGTTCCATTGGTTGATTGTTCTTACTGTCAGAAAGTTTATCCTTGTTTCCAGATTAAATCTCTCCTTGTTCAGTTTCCATCTATTATTCCTTGTTTGGCCTACAGGAGCTTTAGAAAATAGCTTGACCCCTTCCTCCCTATGGTAGCCCCTCAAATATTGTAAGATCACTATCATGTCTCCCCTGGTCCTTCTCTTTACTAGACTAGCCAAGCCCAGTTCCTGCAATCATTAGTTGTATGTTTTAGTCTCCAGTGCCCTAATCATCCTGGTTGCTCTTCCTGAGAGAGGAAGTCTAGTCCTGCCAAGAATGTAATAAGGGTTAACGGAGAGGCAGTTTCTATAAGCAACACCAGAATGTTTCCTTCCTGCTTTCCTTACAGGATTAGGCCAGTAATTTCTTCTAACAACCGGTTCTCCAAACTGCTTAGAATGTTAACAACCAGTTCTAGCGAATAGGTGTGAACTGGTAGAATCCCACCCCTGCTCTGAGTTATAGCTATTATTAGTGCTTCATTTTTAATATCTTGATAGATTTTTGATTCTAAGAAAAGTCTTATTTAATTAAGATACACTTTCTGTTTTTTTATATGGTAATCCTGTGTACAGAGAAAATTGTGGTGTTCTGATACTGTAAAATCTTTTAATTATTTGTATCCTGTGTGTTTGTTTTATATTCACTATTATTTTAAAAAATTGCAGGGTTTTTTTTTACTCCTTTCCCTCTTCTTCCCCCCATCCAAAACCAAAAACCAAAAACTTTTCTTCTTAGGTAGAAGTGTTGAGGAGAACAAATTTCCTTCTCCTCTTTCCTTATTTTTTCTTTTTCTTTCCCTTGACATCTAGAGTTTTTCTTTCAAATTATCTCTGCAGCTACATATTGCATAACAGTCTTTTGCATCGTACCACTTAGAGGGTTGCTATAGGAAATGTTCTTATGTTGCACTTGTTTTAGCAATACTAAGACAGAATAAATAGGTGGATGTAAAGACAAAGGCGTAATCAGATCTGGGTACTCTCTGAATATGTGTAAAGTTTTCCTGACTTCTGAGTGATACAATTAAAAAACACACAAGTATGAAGTGCAAAACTGCCTATGTGTGGTGAAAATAATTACTAGCAAGCAGCCTCTATATAGACTACATTTAACTCCCTGATTGCAAATGGCTTTGAGCAAGACATTTTGCATACTTGAGACCTGCTGACTTTAATGTTTCTTTTTACCAAGGAAACCTATCTTAAGAACACAACTGCAAAGGTTCTGTTGAGGAGTTCTGATCTGATACATCACTTATTTTTTAAAAAACATTTTTCAAACCCTAAAACTGATATGTTTGCTTAATGAAAACAACTTACCTTACTTTCTCTCTTGATCAGTTTTTCTTCTGTAAATAGGAAATGCAGTATCTCCAACTGTCATAAATTACTTTTTAAATAATTCTATGTATCAAAATGTCAGATGAGCAAGTGTTCAGTATTTTTGAGATGTATAACATTATGAATTTAGTTTGGAAGTCATAGTAAGAGTGTTCTTTGCTTTTTAGATGCTGCAGGGAGCAACGGAAAAGAGAACCAGGAGTTTTCAGACCTGTGAGCTCCTTCCTGAATCTGTTCCTGCCTTTTGACTTGCCAACCATGGTTAACACATACCAGTATATAGTGTTGTGGCTCGTTAAGAGAGCCCTGCCCCATCTTTCATTGGAAGCACACAAATGGTTGCGTCAAGAAGGAACTGCTGTCTTTGTGGGGAAGGATAACTGAGCTTGCCTTCCATGGTTTCTGCTCTCCTCCAGAACCCAAACCTTTTTTTACATATCCAGGATTTACAAAGGAATGTTTACAAAGAAGTTGGAAAACAATACAAAGAATAAACAAGACAGCTCTCAAAGCAAAAAGGAACTAAATATTTCCCAAATTGGCCAAGTAAAGCTATTCTCAATTAGTTTAAAAAGCACAGTAAAAAAAATAGCTAAGCATACCTCTGTTCACAATTGGTCAGCTAAAGAGGAGAGAAATAACCATGAATTTTCTTTGTCTCCAACTTTCAGCTATCGGGCAGCTATTGCAAACGGATTGCAACAGAGAGTTTTCTTAAATAAGAATGAAGATCCTTTTCAAGACGCATCTTCCAACGAGAGTTCACTCTCAGAATTTTTAAGTGAAGCCAAAGACCAAAACAGGAGCAAAGAATATTCATTGCACACGATGCCCATGAGACGCAACAGGAAGAGTGTGAGTAGCCTTGCCCCTTCAGATGGCAGTTCCGAAGGGGACCGCACACTGCACAACCTCAAACTTGGTGCTTTACGAAAGTTGAGGAAATGGAAGAAGAGCCAAGAGTATGTCTCCTCAGACTCCGAGCTCAGCATGTGGAAAAAAACCTGGGGCCTGAGGAGTAAGTCTTTGGACAGAGCTGCTCGCCCGCCAAAGTCCAGCACCTTGGAAGCAAGCTTGAGTTCCACTAGTTGCATCAGTCAGACCCACGATGTGATGGAAATGATATTCAAAGAGCTTCAGGGGATCAGTCAAATAGAAACGGAGCTCTCTGAATTGCGGGGACACGTCAATGCTCTCAGAGAGTCCATTGATGAGATCTCCAGCAATGTGGAAGTCGTGCAGAATGAAATTGAACAGTTGAGGACTGGATTTGTACAATCACGAAGGGAGACACATGATATATATGACTATATCAAGCAACTTGGACATGCAGGAAACAAAACTAGTCTTAGATTTTTAAACGTGCCAGAGGAGAAGTTTGAGAATGTTGAACATGTAGTGCACAGAATATTAATAGAGAAAATGGGATTCTCAGAGGCTCAAAATTCTGTCAGAATAGAATTTGCACAGCGACTGGGACAACAGAGAGACTGTCCTAATACCAAGCCACGAGCCATCCTTGTTTATTTTGAAGCATCCCAGCACAGAGACTTGGTTCTGAAAAAGTCTTACAAGCTTAAGGGGACTGGGATTGGGGTATCAGCTGAAATTCTCCCTCGAGATTCAAAAGAGCGGAAGCAGAGACGTCTCCCTTCATCTCAGACGTATGAGAGCATGGATCTGAAATGCCTAGCTGTTGATCTCAGAGCCAGAGAACAGGATTGGGAGTTGCTTGATAACCATGGCAAAGAACTGGAATCTGATATAAGTCGGAACAGGTATACAAAAATATCCAAATCTGCACCACAAATAAAAAGTTCTGCAAAAGACAAGGGAGATGTTCTTAAAAGGACTCCAGGCAGCAACGCTTTCCCAAATCAAGGCAGCCCACTGAAGGAGATCAAAGCCAGCAGCTCTTCCAACATGACCTCTCTGTGGCCATCACAGGATGATTTGGCAGCACTGAAGCTCAGTCATTCAGGGTCTGATTTTTCTAAACTCTGCCAATCTTTTTCTGAAGACTTTTCAGAGAACCAACACTTCATCAAAACGAATGGTAGCTCGCTTTTATCTTTTTCCGACCGGGAACTCTGGCAGAGAACACAGGGTGACCACGCCGAGTGGAGTGGTGATCTGCAGGAGCAGGGGTTTAATCCAGAAGGGCTCCCTCAAAGACTTGAGAGTGAAATTGAGAATACAGAAACCATTGACAGTGGGGTCAGCAACGGGATGGCATGTGCCTCAGGAGACCGGAGCCACCATAGTAACTCTCAGATTTCTTTAGAAGACGTGCTTTCGCCATGGAAAGATTGGAATCAGCTAGACCAGAATAGAGACATGGGAGTAGATGCCTCAAGCTACAAACATTTGGGTTATAACTTAAATGATTTTTCCCATCAACAAGTAGACCTCGGCCAGTTCTCAGATGCGCCGTATGAGATAGAAAATTATGATTACACCCTAGACAGTCACTGCCTCTCTGGGGGAGGCTCTACTGCTGAAATGCAATGGTCCGACCAGCTCACTGAGCGGCAGGAGGCTAGAGCCGATGCCCTCTTTCCGACCCAAAACAGGAAGCCTGTGATGTATCGAAGCCAAAGTGAATTGCCCAGCACAGATGCTGAGGAAGGGCCTCCCAAGTCTTGGCATAGTTGGCTGAGCATTGACCTTTCAGACAAAATCCCTCTCTTTCCCAAATTCGGAAACACCCTGCAACGGGCAAGGTCAGCTTTGGAAGTGGTATGGAATAAGAGCACCCAGAGTTTAAGTGTCTGTGAGGACAGCGGGTCATCTTTTATGGGGAGATTTCAGACACTCTCTCAGTCCACTGCTGATGAGTCAAGCACCACCTTGGACTCTGACATTTACACAGAGGCGTCCTATTACCGAGCTGAAGATGGGGAAGAAGATCCCAGCAAATCCACGGGTGATCTTGAAACAGATTATGTGGAAGTCATGGAGCAAGTCCTTGCTAAGCTGGAGAGCAGAAGGAGCGCAAATGAGCTGGAAAAACAGGTGCAGGAAGGGGAAGTGGAGGCAGCAGCTGTTTCACGAGAAGGCTCTCCTGGTGGCAGTTTGGAGAACCAGGTGGCCGATCAGCCTATGTGGGAAGTTGCCGGGCAAGGCATGCTGGTTGGAGGTGGACTAGATGAATGTGAAGATGAAAATAAGAATATTCCAGTAGTCCCTGCTAAAGTGCCCATTCAAAAAAAAGGCACCCCATCTTTTAAAGAAGCTGCTCTGAGGGCATACAAGAAGCAGATGAGCGAGCTGCAGGAAAAGGTTCTTGCTGGAGGTAGGGTGGATTTACATTTTAGTTACAAACAGCAACAAATCAAAAAAAAGAAAGAAAAAATATTGAATTATAAGAGTCCCTTTTTTCAGTTGGAATTCAGTGTGTCAGAGAACCAGTTTATCTCCAATAGAAATTCTGCTGAATTCTGCTGTAGCATCAGTGTCCAACATTGTTACAAACTGTGCCTCATGATCTGAGTTACTGTCGGAGATTTGGCATGTTTTATCCCACTGAACTAATTAGAAAGAATCAGTTTAAATACAATAGAATTATTATGGCTTTAGGGCAGAGCAGACTAAACTCTTAGTTTGTGATCAACTCTATGATGGAGGATAAATTCACCACATTTCCTTGAGGCTACAGAGTGTGTTCTTTGCTTTGAGGGTGAAGTAATGTGTGATTACGGCTGTGTATGATATGGCAGGCAATAGATTGTGGTTTAGAAATCTTGATGATGTGTATTATTATGTATCGATGCAGCTAGCATCTTATTTTAAAAATTACGTTTCATGGGTGCAAATCTCTGTTAAGTCCTCCAGTGCCACTTGTGAGAGACCACCTGGAAAATTCTATGGGAAGTGGTTGATTCCCTGGAGTATCTGAGGTGAGGCCTCTTATTTTCCCAAACCTGCTGTGATGCTGATCTCTACCTTTATTGTGAATATTGGGTCACATCCTAAAACTCCTACTAGTTTTGGGTTAGATTGACAGCCTGCCTAAATAATGCTGCCTGATGGTCTCAAAAGAGTTTAGTACAATTGGCCATGAAATGTTTGCATGGTGATGTTTAAAGTGTTTTGGACTGGAGTGGTGGTCAGGGTTGTGGACAGGGTCTAGAGAAGAAACCATGATTAAAATTAGGAGCGGTAGGCATTATAATAATTACGTGGGCTCATCTGCTCCCCTCCAGAGAGATCACCTGGATGGCAGCCAGGTAGGTAGAGGCCACTTTCAGTTGAAGGTTTATACATTGCCAGGGTCAGGCCCACCTTGCTTCATTTCCCTGGCTGAATCTGTATGAAGGATGGGTGAAGGGTGCTGAAGGACGGATGCCCAAAGATAAGCTGAGTGGGGGGCTTTCAATACCGAAGTAAGAGCAGTCAAGGATTGATAACCACCAAGGCCACCGTGGAGGCAAAGGGCTCCCTTGGGCCAGTTAGGAAGTGCCTCGTTAGCTAGTCCTTCTTGTGGTGTCAGAGAGCAGATGACCCAAGGAATCTTTTTTGACCATTTTGATTTGGAGAATTCACAGCTGATAACTGTAAACTGAACAACCAGGAAATAGCCTCAGAAATGACCTTGGAGAATCTATGCAGAAACAGTTACAGAAGCAAACACATCCATTGAGCTAGGGAAACTGAGAAATCAGCTCAGATTAATTCACTGGGGTTTAAGAGGGAGGGACAGTTCTCAAAGTCTGCTCGGGTCCAGCCTATATCAATAAAGTATCATTGCTCCAGTCAATCCTCTGCTCCCCCACGCACCCACCACACTCTTTGCTGGCTTTAAAGAGGCTGCCTCTATGTAGTGGGCGAGATCCTCCATGTCAAGGGTCTCGCCCTCTGGATCTTGTAAAGTTTTGCTGATAACACAATTCAAGAAAGACTGCAAGAGAATGGCTGCCTCCCTAGCCATGTGCACTAGATGGGGCTGGCTGGATCCCAGCCTGGAGCTATGGAGGAGCTTTCCTACTTAGTCCTAGCTCCTCACAAAACAAGGGGTCTGCACTCATATCACATCCCAAAAGCATCTTCCCCAGGCCTGTGTGTTTCTGCACAGTACGTCCAGGTGTAATCATGATTTCTGACTGGAAGCTCTGGCCCAGCACACTTCATGGTGGATCTGAAGCTTTTAGATAAATGCAGCAGCCCCCTCCCCATCTCGTGTCCAAGGATTTTCTTGTGCCCAGTTTAGTGGGATTTGCTCACTTTGTCTAGCCCCATCTGCTTCCTTTAGAAACTGACTGTGCTCTGGAGCATAGCTTTTTGTGGATTGATTTATTTGGTTTTCTATCCTGGCTTTATAAGTTACTTTATAAATAACTCAAGGCAGGACCATACATAATGCTCCTTGTTCCTCCTATTTTCCCCTCAGCAACAACAGTCCTGTAAGATAGGTTGGGCTGAGAGAGAGGGACTTATCCAAAGTCACCCAGCCTACTTTCGTGCCTAAGGCGAAACCCTCTCCTGGTCTCTAGGCCAGCATCTTCACCATAGGCTAAACTGGTTCCAGTTCCAGTAGAGAAGAAGTCACCTATGGGTGACCTAAAGCAGGAAGAGACTCCACCGTAACTTGGGTTAAGGTTAGGTTCATACCTGGGTGGTGAGGCTAACTGTGAGAAGAGCTCAGTGACAAAAGGGCATCATAGGATGCATCCTTCAGGATGGAATTTTTAGAATTCCTCAAGGTAAAGGATGTGGACTTGTGTGTGTTCAGAGTCAGACTGCATGCCTAGATCCTAAACCTGGAATAGTGCACCATTGAACAAGTGCTGTCTGTCCCATTTCCAGGCTTCTGCCCCCATTTGGAGGAAATTCCTCTGATCTGAACAAATCTGGGATGGAATAAACTGAAGGGTAGTTCATTCTGGGAATAAATGAATTTGCCACGCTTAGCTGAAAAACTCTTCCTGTGTTAGTTGCAAAATACTAGAGATCTTCTGGAAAGAGGGTGCTCTCTACTTAGCCCCTTGTGGAAAGGCTAAATGCCAAAGCTTTTTTGCAAAGGTTGGCTGCCATGAGACCTTTTATGTCCCTTGTGTACAAGCAACGAGGAGTGGTTTTCTCTGTCTTGCAGCTCTCCCCAAGTAGCCCTGCTTGGTATGCACCTTAGAATATTTGTTTTGAATGAAATTGCTGTCTTTACATTCTGGCTAGGAAGATTTTTGGATTTTCTCCGTTGCCATGTGTCATAAAATTGACAAATTTCTTATGAGGCCACTTCTGTCCACCTCAGGATGGCCTGAGAAGGTAATTGGAGATGGATAGGTAACAAAGGGAACTGCCCCCAAGACTGAAAAGTATTTTTGAAATCATGGCCACCCAATAACAATAGCATTGATTTGTCTAGAGGCAAAGCCAGAGCATTATGCAGAGGACAATGCCTTGTGCCCAGGAGCCAAAGAACTGAAACACTACAAGGGCTAGAGACTTGCAAAGTGGGCTGAGAGAAAGGGATGTAGCAATAGTAATATAGTATGCATTTATTTATTTATTCTTAGATCTAGGACGAGGGATGGGGTGAGGTAGAGCATGGTTCCACAGAAAAATGGTGGTTCAAATGCATAGAATAATACAGTGCAGTGTTTAGCTGGCAAAGTCCAATGAAAAATTGACAGGCAAGCAGCAGGCAGAGGTGCAGCCCTTAGACTTATACACCATTTCACAGTGCTTCACAACCCTCTCTAAGCAGTTTACAGAGTCAGCCTGTTGTCCCCAACAATCTGGGTCCTCATTGTACCTACCTCGGAGGGACGGAAGGCTGAGTCAATCTTGAGCCTGGTGAGATTTGATCTGCCAAATTGCAGGCAGCCTGCAGGCAGCAGAAGTACCTTGCAGTACTTCGCCATCGAGGCTCTTGGTTGGTTCTTAGGCAAAAAGTAAGTAAAATCTAGTAAGTTTGGAAATTCCTAAGGATTTTCCGCTACCATGGATGTATTTGGTTTATTGTTTTCCCTGATGGCCTGTTTCCAATCCCTGTCCCAGCAACTCCTAGTAAGGGTTGGGCCATCTCTGCCATGGGTGGCAGAGGGTCTTCTTGGCATGTGGCTTTTGCTCTGGGGAGCCAGTGGTCAACAAAGACTTTTCTGTCAAAGAAACATTGGAGAATGATCTAGGATGGTCTCTGATAGGATGCCTAGAAACTGAGATGAGGACCCAACAATGTGATCTCAGCCCCTGTGACAGATAGTGCTGACTAATCCTCAGTGTTTAAAACTCTACATGAAACCTCACATAGTTCAGTGTGCAGAAACTGGAGCTTCTTACCTGGCTTATTTCTTTCTGCTGGGGTTGAGAGCAGGACAGACATTGCCTTAGAACAGGGGGTTTTGTCGACAGGCCAGGAAATCCCCAGTCTTGGGGGAACCTGTAGCCCTCTGCCTCAGTGCACAGTGTAATCTGCCAAGGCTCCTTTTCTTGTCCCCCAACTTGTGACCCACTGATTGCAATTTCTCCTCTCTAATGTCAACCAGCTATGAGTTTGCTTTGGCCTTCTCTGGATCAGACTACTGCTATTCATTTGCTATGCGCCATAATCCTCTCAATTGGGCACAGAAGATTAGATGCTTTTGCCTGCTGCTAGTAAGATAATATCCTCCAGGCAAACTCTGCAACGGTGTAATGACTTTAGAATAATTTAGTGCCACCATCCTGGGGCTGGGGCAACAGCTGTCCGGGCAGACAAATCCAGGGAGTCAGCGAGGGATTCCTTCTTTCTCCTTGCTTGAGTTCCTGAAGTCACAGGAATTTTCTGGACAAGATTCAATATTAGTCTAGGCCACTGCAATGCTTGCTGCATCTTCTGACTAAGAAGGTCCTTTATTTACAAGGTGGACACGAAATGTTTCCTGGCCTTGAATGCATGAGACAAGGGCTGCGTGGAGAGCTGGCTGGGGAGGACAAACGGGCTGGGAAGAGAGCAGCTGATTTCAGCTCCCCCCCCCCCATGTCACTCGTTCCAAGCTACTAGCTCTTTTCAAAGAAGTCTTCCTGGTTGGTGCTCTGTATCTTTTTGGGACACATCCTTGGTTAAAATGCATAATTTATAGCTCACTAGATGTCTGGATACAGGAAGCTTTAATTCCTGTGACCGCAAAAGATTCAAAAAATGCAGCATCATTCATAACAAGATACCTATTTTCCTCTCTTTGCAGAGGAAAAATGATCACATTCTGCCTCATTTCATTCTGGCTTCCTCTGTTTAATTGAGCAATTAAAATTGAGTAGATTTGTTTTTGTGGCCAAGAAAAGACACAATACTTGTTTCTGATTTACAAGAAAAGGAAGGCTCCTATATTAATTACTGTCCTTCATTAGACTGTATGGTCTCAAGGCAGAGTCATGCCAAAGCCTTTCTGCTTTTACTGTTAGTCACAGAGATCAACCATTTTTTATTTTTATGTTTCCCTTCCAGGTCCGTAATTCCTTCTTAGCATGGCAGGGGTGGGAGGGAGAGGGACTCCTTTTCTTTAGGATTGAAATAAAGGGCCATCCTCCCCTCTATGCCCCCTTCAAAAAGGATGGCTCTCCGTTCACCCTCTGAACACCACTGAGTGCAAGGGGGGGGGGCAAGGTGTTTGGAAAGCTGTCCATCCAGAGCCAGGGCTGCAGGAAGGATGTCAGGGGTATCCGAGAAGGAAAACATGACTTGATGGTGGTTTCCCTGGAATATGTGAAGTGGGCAAGGGTTTCCCAGCATGCCTCCTTCAGCCTGTGGATCAGGGAGGTTGCTTTCCCTCAGGCTTTGCTGTCCAGGAGGGGCTTTTACTGCCTTAATCCACAGCTTCTTGCTCTGGTTAGGTGGCCCATGATGCTGCACTGCGAAGGAGTTTTCTGGACTGTGAGCCAGTTTGCCAGGCTGGCATCCAAGTAAGCAGAAGGGCTCCTGCTTCTGAGCAAGGCTTTGTGGGATCCCTTCCTAAGGATGAGTTGCTTCATGGCCTGAAAGTCCTAATGCACACCCAACATTTTCTTATCAGGCTTCCTAAAGAATGGAACCAGCATGAGAAAGAGGTCTAATATGGTAGGTCTTTAGATGCCAGCTGTAACTTTCTCTGCCAGGCAGAAGGAAGGGGGAAGGGAGATCCCAACCTGGTTTAGTATCTGAGTATAAAGCTCAGGAGCCTCCTGGTAGGATTGCAATATTCACTATGCGCATTTCTTGGAGACTAATTTTTATTCCCCTCTTCCCAATTCTTTTTCAGAGAGCAGTTCTGTGGATGAAAAGGTTCCAAATTTGCATCTTTCCTTAAAGGGTGCTGTCTTTTGTGGGCGTGTGGTTGTGGCTCAGTGGACCTGTTTGGTCTTTTAATTTGAGTTGTGAGATGCGCATGCCCTCCCCCCCCAAGCTTTCCGTGCTTCTGTCTTTCTCTTTCTCCGTTGATGTGTCCAGATGCCTCCCATTGATATGCAGATCGAGTCCTCACTGTTGTGGTTTTCTGACTCATAAGTTGGCCAGCTTAGGGTTAGGGTTAGGGATCTGCTATTGCCAAACCCAGGTTTCCCGTTTTGCACACTGACCAACTGCTGCTTGTACGCCAGGGTTTAAAGGGAAATTGCCTGCAGGGGTGGGGTGCACAAGCCAGATTCCCCCCTCAAGGCTGAATGTTGCTCTGTTGTCTTTTCAAACAAGCTTTGGCGTGGTGGAGCTGGCCCTGCTTCGCATTCGTGTTTCCGTCCTCAGTGTTGTTCTGTATTTGGCCCCTCTCTGCTTGCTACCTGCCAGCACTTGCTGAGAAATTGAGCTGTCCCTTCTTTTCTTTCAAGGCTCTTACTGTCAGCGGACGTTCTTTGGAGGCTTCCAAACTTGCCATCCAAGCTTTTGCTGGGTAAGTACCTGCACCTCCCTGCCTGAAAAACTGCCCTTGAAGATGCTAGCGTTCTTTGGAGGAAACATCAATAGCAGATGTACCCTACATGCATCTCAACAAGGTGGGAGGAGAAGGGAAGCAGGAGAGAGGAGGCTCAGATGACTCAGGAGAGACTTGATTAAAGTTGAGGATATTTGAAAAGAAGCTCAGGACAAATACAAAGTGGAGGCATGGAGAGACGAAGCCAGTGAATTGCCTTGTCTTCCTCAATGTTTATCCTACATGTGGACGCTGGAGATCTGACCATTCCTCTGAATCTCCTTGCTCCAGCTACGCTGTCAATTGTCTGAAATATTGTCAGAGTTGCCAGAAGTTAACTAGACTCCATTTTCAGCTTTTCTTCGCCACAACATCTCCAACTTAAGTGCCAGAAGAGATCCATTGCCTGCTGGCCCTGCTGATGACAGCAGAACCTTCTCTTACTATTCAGGCTGTTCTCTGACTTAGCCCAATATGTTTTTAATCAGTTGAATTCTCCCTTTATCAGCTTTGAGATCCTCCATTGATTTCAAAATTTTGGAAGAGTTTTATGATATGCACGGTGTGTGTGTGTGTGTGTGTGATCATTTCATTGCTCCTCTCTGATATCAGTGTGCCAGTCAATTTCTGTTTATGGAGGCTTTTATTGTTATTCCTTATCATGCAATCAGCCAGTTGTTTAGATGGGATTTGGCATTATCAACTCCTTCCCAAGGACTTGGGATAGGCAGATGCTGATATTATTATTATTATTATTATTATTATTATTATTATTATTATTATTATTATTATTATTATTATTAATCATAGCATAGTCAGCCAGATGTTCAGACTGGGCTTGGCATTTTTGTCTACCTATCGAATCCTTACCAAGGACCTGAGATAGGCAAATCTGGATGTTTGACGGTGTTACAGATATTGTCAGGATGGAAACTGATCCAAGTAAAGCTGCCTTCTGCAATTGGCTGATGGCAGATTTGTCAATGCCTGTGGTGTTCAAGTGGTGCTCCAGTTGTTTTAGCACTGCACTCAAGGCACCTATTACTATTAGTACTACCCTTGCTTGCCTTTGCCACGGTTGTTCTATTTGTATGTCTTTGTATTTTCTTACTTTCTCCAATTCTTCCTCTTCTCTTCTACTGTCTCTAGGCGCTGTCTTGTTAAAGTCGTGTCTGAGTATATAGGCAATTCTAAGTAGGATGGTTTTTCAAGTCAGGATATTCAAGTCTGATAAGTTCAGAATTTTCATGTATCCAGGCAACCCTTTGCTCCTAGGGCTCCTACTGTTATTTGTATAACCATTGATTTCTTCTTCCACAATTGCTTAACTTCAATTCGCAGGTTTCAGAATTTCATTATTTTTTCTAGCTATTTCTCTTCAATTCATGCATCACCTGGTATTGCAATATCAATGAACCAGGCTTCTTTCTTTTCTGCAATAGTGATGTCAGGTTTAGTGTGGGACTGACGTCTGTCTGTTTGGATTTGAAAGTTCTACAAGATCTTGACATACCCATTTTCAAGAACTTTGTCAACTTGCTATTCCCAGTAAGTTTTGCTGTATTTGAACCCAAACAGATGTTCAGACTGGTTTTGGCATTTTTGTCTACCTGTCAAGTCCTTATCAAGGAAGGACCTGGGATAGGCAAATCTGGATCTTTGACGATGTTACAGGTATCATTGCAGGATAGAAGCTGTACTTTTATTATGATTTTTATTTTCCATTACACTGTGCAGAGCAATGTCTAATATACAGCAATGTCTCTCCTTCAGCCTATAATTGGGTACAAGAAACAGCACCACACAGTTTTCCTGGGAAAGATCTGGAAGAGGCTGAATAGCTCATTGGCAGAACCACTTTGGAAGAAGCATAAAACCGATAGCAGTGTATGAACTTTTATTGTGGTCCTCTTGAGCTCAAAAGGCCAAGGTGTTCTCATTCCGAAAGTTCTGGGTTTTTAGAAAGGTTTCCCAAAACCTGCAGGAGCTTGTGACTTTTAATATTGATATGGTTTTCTTCCATGTGAGCCATGTACCTTGGTACGCTCTCCATGCACTCACCCTACTCTCTCACCTTTTCAGCCCTGGGAGTGCTCTTTATGGGATCGACAGCATGCCAGACCTGCGACGGAAGAACACATTCCCTGTCATCCGAGATGTGGTGAGTTACTGGCAGCACTAATACAGCACTAATGCAGCACTAATGCTGTGGGTAATGATGCCTCATCTGCCCTGCTTCAGCTAAGTGCGGCTGCTTCTCTGTTCATCATGGAACCCAACCAGAGCCCAGAGGAGCTGGGCTCTGGGAAGAGGGAGCCTGCCTCTAGCAGCAGGGCCAGCCAGCCTCAGTCTCAACCTCGGCTTCGGCCTCGGCCTTAGCTCTGTCCCGCTGATTCCTTGGGAAGAGTCGCTGGCAAGAGCTGCAGTCCCAGCCAGACCGGGACTGGCAGATTACAATCAAGGCGCCTGTAGAAGAATGAAATTGGTTATTCTCGCCACGTTTGGTTAAAGACACACCCAGACCTCTGGGTTTTGTGGTTGGTTAGGAGAGGTGGCTGCAGAAGTACAGGTAGCCCTTGACTAAGGACCGCATGGAGACGGAAATAAGTCATTATGGTCATAAGTTACTACATGGCAGGACCTGAATTGTATGGCCATTTTTACAATAGTTGTAAGTCGATAAGCTGCATTCATAAAGCAGATCTACCTTCCCTGATGGCATTTTTTTTTTATCAGAAACCAGCAAAAATATTAAAAATTGTGATCCTGGGCCTGCAGAACTTAGTGTAAGCTGTTGCTAAGCACCCAAATTGTAATCAGTTTGCGACAGTTTGTGACAGTTGTAAGTGCAGATGTAAGTTGTAAGACATATTTCGGAGGCTATCGTGAATTTTGATCTATCATGAAATGGATGTCAGTCAAGGCCTACCAGTAATTTATTTCATTTTTTGAAAAATTTGGATTTTTACCTTCTTGATCAATATGTCCTATTTAAAAAAAAATACTATCCATCTTTTTCGGGTGGAGACTATTTTAGCCTAAAACATTATGTTCAGTGAATTTAAGTAATGCTTACAGGGAAAAATATGAGATATATAAGAGATTCTTATACATTGTGGATCAGTTGAGTTACCCATTTAAATGTTTTCAAGGTGCGAAAATAAGGCAGGATTTAACTGTGGTATCTCTGCAGTGTAGAAATATTAATCATTGCACGTCATTGTCCCTACAACATCTGACTATTAATGCTTTTCCTAATTCTTTCTCATCAATGCTGGATTTTCCAGGCAATGGTAAGTGGTTTTATTGCTTGATATATTCATGTATGGTATGTTTCAAAGGTTCTATCCCAGGCAGCGACATTTCCGTGATAATGCTTTGATGTCAAATTGATTTTAAGATGGTAAAATCTGCCTTAAAAATGATTTGTCTCAGTCCTAAAAACAGCTCCCAAGTCCACCCAGAAGCCCGCTGGCTGCAGGTACACCTCAGAGATTGGCCTTCATTCTTGCAGGGATGCATGTGGAGTCCTGGTCCCCTGGATCAGGTTGGGCTTCTCTCCCGCTGAATTAGCGGCAGCTAAAGCGGACACAGCAGTGACCATGGGACTCCGCAGGGATCTGTTTTAGGGGCAGGTTTATTTGAAGCAGGGACCGATGAGCTGCTCATCAGAGCTGTGGATGACATTAAATGGGGGAGGGGGGTCTGACCAATGCTCAGGGTGACAGAATAAGATGTGTGACTTCAAAGAAAGAAATAGCCAGTTACAATTGACAAACACTTGCTTCTTGTTGGTATCAGCCTTGCTTGCTGGAGTCATGTTGGATGAGTTTATCAGCCTGAGTTTCCCCAGAAATTGCAAGGGATTTTCGCCTGATCCTTTCAAGGTTTTCCAAACATGGGGGGAAGGGGGGACAGCAGACAGGGTTATAAACATTTAATTTTGCAAGGGGGCGGGGACAAGAGCATTCCCTTCAACAGGGAGTGGGGCTGCTGGTAGACTCCAAACATTTTGCTGAAGGTTAGCAAGTTTCCCATGAAGTTAATGCTGCTGGAGAAAATGTCATCTTTCTACATTTTCCGGGCCATCTTGTTATATTTACTCCTTGCCGTGACAGGGAACCGTTTTATGGTCTATGAGGTTTTCTGATGTAAGGAGATGAGTGTGTTATGAGGAGAAATATTTATTATTTATCATTAAAGTAAAAGATAAATGCCTTTCCCACACATCTTCAGAGATGCTACTTTCAATTCTGAGCAACTGGTGCCTGGGTAAGACGTTCTTGGAAGATCAGCTAACGTTCCCCTGGGAGACGGGAGACTGTAGAAAGCCAGAGCTCGAGTTGCCCATTTCCCACTAATGGTACTTGGGGAGGATGTGAAACCTGGTCAGCCAGAGCGGACAATGGAGCTGCCTTGGAGGCAGCTGGGGTGGCAGGGTTTGCTGCCCAGCTTGCCTTTCCTCCCCTCCACAGCCTCCTACAGCCAGAGGGATTCAGAACTTCCCTGGGTAGCTCCCTGGAAGAGGAGGAAGCCCTCTTGCTTGGAAAGGGGGGCAGACTGCCAACCTTTTGCCATCCTTCCTGGGCACAGCCATTTGCAGAAAGGCTGAGAAAAATGTGCTTAGACACCTTTGGGAGGCTTTGGGTGATGGTCTTTGTATTTCAGTCCCCATGGACAAGGATGACCAGCCTCAGTTCTTAGTTTGTCTGTGCTTGGGCAAAAGTGGGTCTCCTTCACCACGAGCCTTGGCACGTTTAAGAAAACCCATGCCTTTCCTGTTAACTCCTTGCAGTGGCCAGATAAGCAGCAGTAAAGTGGTGTCAACTTGGTGCAAAATTCAAAGTGGAGAAGGAGGATTGGGAGCCACAATTTCCCTTGTCAGAGAGGCAATTATTATTAATCATAATCCAAGCACATAAATGGTTGGCTTTGGAAACAGTTTATTTAATTTATATGCCTGCTTGAGCATGGTGGGTGCCTCCCATGTAAACTTATATGGCTTTTTGCAGAGTCTGCAGAGGGACTCGAATATAGCTGTTGGAATGAGTTAAATCTTAAGAGATTGACACATCTTCTGATAAATTAAGTTGCCAGTGAGAGAAGATAAGGATTTGTTGGATCCTTGACTCCTGGTAGAGTAAAATTCCCAGCAGATGTCAAGATAATTTGAAGTGCTCCTATTGAAAATCTGAAACCTGGTCAGATTTTCTGAGGCAGAAATATGCACAAATGATCATCAATAAATTCTCACAACATTGTCACTTTTTCTCTTTCCTTTTATTCTTGCCCAAATACTTTCAATATGAGTTCTGTAATTCTATGCAAGTGTATATTTTCTTTATGCGGCATGCAATCTCTCTGCTTTTCTGCTGTTCGTTTTGAATAAACTGGAGACTTTCTGTGCTCTGTGCCAGTCACACACATCATCCCACTGAGTTTCAGCACTGCCTGCCATGTCACATTTGTCTTCCTGAGGGAAAGTTTTTCCTTCATTTTCTTTCCAGTGTGCATTGATTTACACATCACCTAACCCCTCCTAGCCTCTGTTGTAGTTTTCAGTCATCTTTTGGAGTCATTTCCCCATCTTTGTCTTCTGCTGTCTTGGCTCTGGTCCTTGGCTGAAAAATGGAAGGTGACAAGCAAACAGAAATATTCATAATTAATCGTTAGCAAGGGGAATTCATTATGAGTTAGCACCACAAACTAGCTAAATTGCCAAGAATTTGTAAAGAAAAGCTTGTGAGATTAATTTATTAACCGTATTGCTGCAATAATAAAGTAAATCAAATAACAACATGCCAGTGATTTGTTCTTACTTCACCTCATAATTATGTGTGGAGTTAATCATGTGTGATAGAAAACTGAGCTAAGAACACAATAATAATTTATTAAAGTTGACAGTGAGTCACTGCTCTTCTGCGGTTAATGCTGAAGAATTCAGAGACTGGTCATCCCAGGTTTAAGATAAGGTTACAAAGATGGAGGGTGAACCTGCTATCCATTTGGCCATTGGCAAGAATTGTTTTACATTGGGAAGCTTTCAGGGTGTTGAGATTCATGAATGCTGTCAAATTGATTTTTATGACCCTAGTCTGACCCTGCATTGCAATTTGAAAAGGAGAGATGTGAACACTCCTGTTGTCAGCGTCAAGGGTAATATGGCTGTTCTTGAAGATGTGAAACAGAAACAGGTGCTAGGGAGCAGCCTCCGAGAGAACCACCATCAGACCTTGTTAGTCTTGCCTCTCCCTCTCTTGCATTTCCCAAAGCTTTTCCTGCAAATCGATCCTTTCTGAATCAATAATGTGGAGAATGTGTAATTTTTATTGTTTTAACACTATTATTTGTTTTCAGTATTAACTTTTCTAATTTCTCCTTCTGTCAATAATAAAAGCAAAACAGATGCTACCTGATACGTTATGTCAGCATCTTGTTATCCATTTATAATAAAACCTGAACATTTCAAATAAAATTGATTTAATATGTTTATAACTATTGTTCAAATAAAATATATTTTCAATCTTTTGTACTAAACATATTCCAGTATTCATCATACTTTGAGCTCCAGTATTCAAATTATACATCACAGATTTTATGAAGATGTGAAGTGACTTAATATCTGTGAAAGATGCTAAAATAATATTTAAAAGATTCAATGTCAAATGTTTCTCAAAAATGGTATGGTGGTTTTCCTGCTGCTTTACAGTTCTGTTTCTGTATTAGTGATTATGTTTCATGGTTCCAGGAAGTCTGGAAGTGTCTCTTTGGTCCTTTTCAACCATTACCCTGGTTGCTGGAAAGCTGCTTCAGGGAGGAGCAGCTGAGCAGGACACCAGCCCTCCAGGGAGATGCCATCCCAGGCAAAGCTAAAGAGGACCGGATAGCAGGCCTTTGGCTCTGATTGCTAGCTGGACCTAGGCTAAGCATCCCATCTAGGTGTGGAAACTGCCAGGCCCAAGTCGGCTAAAACAACCACTTCTGCCTGGGTTCATAGGACCGACCAAGTTTCCACCACACTTTGGCTGCAAATTTTTTTAGACTTGTCTTGGGATTTTGAGGTGGTAAGGAGAGGGGTGCGAGGCAGCCTTTATGAGGCCCCTTGCCCACTGTTCCTGGTGGAACCTTCTGCTTGATCCAAAGCTCAGGGACATAACAAACTTCGGGCAGGATTTGGAGAGCAGTCATCTGCTTTTGTTCTAGGCTGTTGTTTCCTTCTTGCCCTGCCACTTTTTATTGCCTATTTCTTTCGCCTTTGACAGACGCTGGCTGCCCGAAAACCCGGGGTCTCGCTGGCCATGCTTGTTCGGACATCCCTGAATAACGAGATGGTAAGAGCAAGAAAGGAGCCTCTTCCTGAGGCCTCCACCAGTGCCATGCTTTGGGTGGCAGACCTGCCTTACTGCATAGTGGTAAGGAAAAGAAGCTCGTCTTGAACTGAAGAAAGTTTCCCCCCTCCCCAAATGGAAGGGTAGGTAGAAAATCAACCCAGCAGCACCAGTGCTGTGCCCAGCTTCCATGCCCTGCCACCATATGGAATCCACTTTTGGCTGAAACGAATCCTAGATTCCCCTTTCTGCTAAAAAAGTGTGCTTATGCACTGGGGACAAATTTCTTGTGTATCCAATTACATTTGGCCACTAAAGAAGAAAGACTTGTAACATGTGTATCTGTATGTGGGGTGATTGGGTGCTTGCCCTTACATTTATGTACAGCTGGCTGAAGCCACACTCAAAAGACTGGGCAAGGGCAGGGCAAATTAATTAAATCGGTAACAACCAATGGAGAATGGCTGCCTCTGCACCCAGTGGCCGTTTTCTCTCCTACGGAGACGAGGCACGCCTTTCCTCTCTCGCATCCCCTGAGGGTTGTGTTCTTCCTACAGAAGCTGCATGTTTTCAAAAAGACTCTGCAGGCGCTCATCTACCCCATGTCCTTGACCACTCCACACTACTTTGAAGTGTGGACAGCCACAGCCCCCACCTATTGCTACGAGTGCGAAGGGCTGCTCTGGGGCATTGCCCGGCAGGGAATGAGATGCAGTGAGTGTGGAGTGAAATGCCACGAGAAGTGCCAAGACCTCCTCAATGCCGACTGCCTTCAGAGTGAGTCTTGGGTGCCTCCTCTTTCTTTCTAGCATGGGGGCCTGGTACTGTGGGCCACTGACCCTTCTCTGCTGCCTCTACCAGCTCCAGGACTTACTCACTTTGCTGATTGTCCGGTTCATGAAACAATTGACTCATCAGCTGGGTTAGCCCAAGAAAGTCAGTAAAGGGTGGCCACCTCCTTTGTGGTTTGGTGGGTTAGGCACCCTCTGCCTTGAATTGCCCCCCCCCCCGCCCCCCCATGTTTATGGCCATCGCTTCCCGCAGGGTCAGCTTAGATCAAGCCAAAGCCCTGTAGATGTCATGGGTTCCTCTGCCTCAGCAAAGGCAGGCCTCAGTGCTCCCCCCACCCCATGTGTGGTCAAGCCAAAACAGGGGCTTTAAAGCTCTTCCATCTGGGTTTCTGTTGGGGCGCCTTGGCAGCAGCATGCAGTAGTGGCATTTCCCAGGGACATTTGCTGTATTTGGTGCCCAAGGAACCAGCCCTTTAAGATCCCAGGAGGGGATGGATCAGAGGGCCTGTTTCTGAGGTTTCAGGAATCCTTCCTCATGACTGGACCAATGAATTCTGACATGTAATACGATCATTTTGGTATTCCCTCAGGGGCAGCAGAGAAGAGCTCAAAGCACGGGGCCGAAGATAAAACCCAAAGCATCATTACAGCCATAAAGGAGCAGATGACAATTCGGCAGAAAAACAGACCCGAGATCTTTCACCTGATCCAGGAGGTGTTCCAGGTTTCAGAGGAAGAATTCTCAAAGCACACAAAGACGGCCAAACAGAGTGTCCTGGATGGCACCTCCAAGTGGTCAGCAAAAATAACAATCACAGGTGTGATAGTTCCCCAGCTTTTTTCTCCTTTTGTGTCTTTGTCCAGCAAACTACCTTGTGGCCTGTGAATGAAAACAAAACAGCGTGGCATTATGAGAAAAGGCTGTTCTGCTAGATTCCATGAGGAGGTTGAATTGGCTCAGGCTGAGCTTACCTTTTGTGACTCGGGCTGAGCCTAAAAAGAGTCGTCTGATGGGGTTGAGTAGTGGATCACTCTGCCCAGAGCAGAGAGAGATTCCCTTCCCTTCAGGTGCTCACTTAGACTGGAAGCACCACCCCTGCCCCCAATTGGTGAGAATTTAATGGATTCCTTCCCAGGCCCAGGGGGTAGATCAGATGTCCTCTTTGGTCCTTTCCAGGTCATGTGTGCTGCATTTATGGTGAATTAACAACTTTCATCCCTTTCTAGCAGATAAAAATCAATTCATTTATGCAGCCCCAGGCTTACAGGGGAGAGTGGAAATACTCCAGGGGCTTTGACATGAATCTCCCCTTGCTTTCAGTGCCCTACTCTGACATCCCATAACCCAAGTTCGCTACCACCTCTGGCAGGGAAATTTCTACTAAATCAAATTATCTTTTCTTTTCATTATGCTATCTTTCATAATATCTTATTATCTGTAATTTTACTTTATGGGAAGAAATGCTCTATTGTCTCAAACTGAATGTAAGGTATGAGGAATATGTCTCCTGCAGACCTTATGGTTCTTATCATTCGGCATAACCATATTAACTGACAGTTAATAGCTGGTTGATTTATTTATTTAAACCAGTTTTATTGCTCAGTCGTGAAACTATACAAATCCAGTCCTTTATATATATAAAAGCGAAATTCCATTCATGCATCATCACAAAATCTCCCGAACTGTAAAACCTACAAACTTGAAATTTGGCACGTATGTTCTTCTTGGCTCACTCAGAAAGGATTTTTTGAAATGACCATCAGAGCATTGATATTTTGTATATTATTAACACGCTCTGATGCTAAGGAGTTCCCACCTGAAAAGAAATCTCTTCCAAAGGCAAAGCACAACCAGAGGAGAGGAGTTTCAGTTTTAGTTTTAGTTTCACAGCATCAAGCAGCTTTAGTACAGAACAGTTGAGCTAAGCCATGTCCAGGCTCCTTGCTGTCTCCTTCTTGCTCACACAGCAAATACTGTTTCAGTTTCCAAACAGCCCTCAACTCTCTCACACACTGACAGGATGCTACCCAGATGAATACCGATGGATGCTGGTGGGCAGAGGCAGATTTCCCCCTCATTTTCCTCCCCAAAAACTAGGCCCGACCACATAGTTTCATAGCGAAGCACGGGTATCGAGCTAGTTAAGCATATAAGGAACCTACAGCAGGAATGTATCCAGAGCTTTACGCAAAAGCATACTGTGGAAATGGACATATTCTGTTGTGATGCCATAGTAATGACAATTATAGGCAGAGGCTTGAGTAAAGTGTAATGCAGGATTGTCAAACTCGTGTTGCCATGGCGTTGTCACATGACATATTGGGACTTTTTCCCCCTTAGGGGCAGGGCCAGCACATGATGCATCTGGCCCATGGGCCACGAGTTTGACACCCTTGGGGGTGGAATGAATTTTGTTTGTGGGATGAGCTAATGTGGCAGGAAGAAGGGCAAGGCCCAGGAGTGTCTCACAGCCAAAAGCTGTCTCTTTCTTGAATTTACAGAAGATTTTGCTTCTTTTGGTCCATGGAATCCTAGCATTGGAAGGGATCTAGCTCAGAGGCCCATCCCACAGCATCGGCTGCCCAACCAGGGATAACTTTTCAGTAGTAACCCCAAAGCATCCAGCAGAGAAGAGATGCTCCGCCCAAGCCAGCGTTCAGCTAATTGCCATGGAGCCCTTCATCTGGGTGGGGCTCAAGAATTTGGTAGGCAGGAGAGGAATCCTAGAGATGACCTGTCCCTTATTCTGGCCAAGCTACACAACTAAGTAAGAAGGAACAGGCCCTGAAAATAGAAACCAGCTGTCAGCCTTATCGGAAACACAGCCAGATAAGTGAACTCTACTTTGTTGTAAATCTACATTGACAGAATTTTGCAAGTCTGGAAGTACCATTCTCTTGTCTTCAGCCTTTAGAGCCTGAGAACGCAAGAGAGAGTCCCTTGGGAACTCTCGCTTGGCTCCCTGTGCAGCTGGGGGCTGCTCTCCCTTTTATCTGGCCACTTGGTGCCACCTCTGCCAAGGTCATTGCAGCATTCCACTCCATCACAGACTGTTTGGGTTGCAGGGTCTTGGCTCATCTGCTTGGATGAAATTGTGATATTGATAGGAATTGGCTCTTTTTCTCCCTCCAGGGCCTAACGGGAAAGAGCAGACCTTGAGCCAGCAAAATAAAAAATAAAAAACCTGCCCGGCTGGTCTCCTCTCCTTGGCTGGGGAATCTCTTTCAGAGGCTCTTCACCAGGCTCCCTTCCTGCGCCGGGACGACTGTTTGTTGAACAGTTTAAACCTGTCCCGATCTTCCAAGTTCAAGCAGAGCCTTTGGGGAAGTGGGACATGGTGAGCCAACACTTTTCTGAGCAGGCATCAGATCAGCCCACTGTCCTACCAGGGACTCTTCAAAATGTGGCTACCCTGCAGCTGTCTGGATGCTGTAAATAATACAGGCAAAATTAATATTAGGAATTGAGAAGGGTGTGAAGAAGGCGTGGCTGGGATGCAGCTCTAGCTTCCAGTGGCCTCAGCTTGCTGCTGGCTGAGCAATTTGCTTTGTTATGAATTGTGATGGAAGAAGCAGCTGACAAGTATTTATATTTATAGCAGCATAAGCACACAGTAGCAAGCATAAATTATAATATCTGCAATGGGAGAGTTTTCAACGGGGCTTGCAAATTGGAGAAATGGGATCTGGAATTTGTGCCTTGCCCCTGGACAAAACATTACATTTCTTCCTGAGAGTGAGATATTTGAAAGATTTACTGGGATATGAGAGGCAGAAAACATGCTTTGACTTATCCCACCTTCCTTAGGGCAAGTGAGCGTTTTCCAACTCAAGGCTTTCTGTTGGTAATAATCCATCCCAGCTGGAGGGAGCTGGACTGGCGGGATGTGAGTGGAGAGGCACAATTCCTTTTCTTCTACCAGAAACCCCTCCAGCTTCAGCATCTGCTTTGCTGGTTTCAGGCTATATTGTCCATTTTGAGTCTAAAACTTATCTGCTTCTCTGAGTTTTCTAAATTGTTTTTTTTAACCAGGGCCATATTTATTTGTATCATATGCTTGATGCATACCAGATATATGTCTTCCTGCACGGACAGTTTCCACCAAGGACAAAAAGAAAACCAAGTCAAAGTGTTTGTGTTCATAGAAATCCAGGTGATGTAGATCTATCCCTGAGACCACAATAAATAAGCATCTCCAAGTCAAAAGACTTTTTTTGGAACCCAACCTTTGGTCTCCTCTGGCTCTGGATCCGTTAGGATCTTCCCAGCTCTTAGTGTAGATCTGAATTGAATCTCCTTGCCTTCCCTCAGTGAGAAGAGGGGGGCTCTGCCCTCCTTGGGCTCAGGGGTCCAAAGACACAGAAAAGGAAGAGGAGGAAGGAGACCAGCAGTTTTCAAATGTTATGGGACTCAGAGCCTCCTCCTTTGCTGCAGCTACCAAGTGATTTACCAAGCTGGTTTATCACTGGCTTGGAGGAGGGGGCTTCCTTCCTCCCCTCTCCTTTCTCCAGAACATCTATCTGTCTTTGCCATTTGTCTTCTGGTGGGCAAGACAGAGGTATAGCAGTGGGGCTGAAACCAAGCTCTGTACTTGCCCTCTTCTCTTGTTCTGACCTCTGCCTGCTTTCACTGACTTTCAGCTGATCTCTTTGACCAGGTAGCTGCTCAAGGGTCTCCATCAAAAGGTCTGTCTATTGCTTGACTTTTCCCTAGTGAGATTGACCAGGCAGAGGGTCTGAGACCTTTGGGATGCAAAGCTTGTGCTCCCCCTATTGCATGCAAGAGCATCATAGTTAGGGGCCAATCGTGATGTACCAGTTGGATTCAGCCATTTCTCTGTCTTATTCTTACAGTGCTTTGTGCCCAAGGCTTGCAAGCAAAGGACAAAACTGGCTCCAGTGATCCATATGTTACTGTGCAAATTGGTAAAACAAAAAGGAGAACAAGGACTATCTTCGGAAACTTGAATCCAACATGGGATGAAAAGTTTTATTTGTAAGTACTAAAAATACGGGGCTTGCATTCTTGTTCGTTACCATTATTCATGATATATATTTGCATGTTTATCACTTGGGCTGTACAAAACCCCTTGGACTTTCTCATTCAGCTGATGTACAGCCAAAATATTGTTTCTTAAAGTTCATGCATTTGCATTTTAGAATAATCAAGGAGCTGTGCACATTCTAATTTTGTAGGATGGGAAGGTAGATTCTTCTGCCTCTTCCATCTTTTCATTTTCTGGCCAGGGAAATGGTCAACTTTTGATAGCCTAGAAACACAGTTCATTTGAAGCTGATGCTGATTATTTTTCTTCTTTCTTAGACATAAAATGCAATTGTGATTATATATATAGTGTCATTTGCAACATTGATAGCTCTACCAGCCAGTGAGCATCTCTACAATTTTAGTTTAATTTATGGAGAAGGACAATCTCACAATAGTATGGTGGTTATCAAGGATGGTTGTGTATAGATAATTTGTATTTTAGATTGGTTTTTCTCTGAATGGACCATGGAATGTTTCTGCAGAAAGGCTTCGTGAAACTGCCAGCCATCTTGGTCTCAGTTCGACAGAGGGCAGAGTGTGGTGTGTGTGTGTGTGTCTCCCTGCTGCTCTTGGAGGAGACCTTCTGCAGCCTGATTTTTCCATGGCTTGAGGACAAGCCTTAGGAAGCAGGTGGAGGTTTTGTCCTGCAATCACTCTGGGTGGCCTCAAGATCAGCTGGGGCAGCAACCCATTATGATCCCCCCCATTGCTGGTGCTTCAGAGCAACCATTAGATCCCCTGAAATCTGCTCCTGTCTTAGCTGGTGGTGGTATTTTACTGACTCTGGGTGAGTTTCGGCTGGCTAGCTGTCCCAGAGCCCCCATCTGGCACCAATAACAGTTTCCACCCCACTGGCTGTTCACTCTAAAATAGACAGATAATTGTTAGTTAACTCAAATAACACAAACAGTAGTGCTTTTGAAGTCCATGGATTGCTCTTTCCACCAATACATTCATTCTGAGCTAATTTTGTTAGCTTGCCCTCCCGTCCTCCGTTATGAAATTGGGGAAAGCAGGAGGGTTGAGAAACCCAGCTTTGAGGGAACATATGCTGCATTCCACTTCACATAAACAACTTAATTTTTTGGAAAAGCAACAACTCTTTCTGTGTGTTACAGCAGAAATTGGCAGTGCACCATGCCAGCCCTGTAGCAGCATGTTTTCAGCTTTTAAAAACAAAGTGACAGCATTTGGTTGATTTCATTAACATGCATGCACCCATTCATAAACAAAGATTAAAAGCAGCCAAATTATCCAGCTAAAATTTTGAGCATGGTGACGGGTGGATGGACACAAAGAGGGTATTCAGAATGCAGTTCTCCTAGTTGGAGAGGAAGGTAGACTTCTTTCAGTCATGGAAGAAAAAAAGGGGTATTCATCCTGAAGATACACTGTTGAATAATGGAAGAGTGAGATCATCTTTGAGAATTTAATTGAGAATAAGCTCCAGTAAATATTAGGAAACTTGCTTGTTCTATATAAACATCCATCATATCATCCTGAGATTAATGGAAGATGTTGAGAACTCCCTGCCCAAATTGTTGCTTTTTAATTATAAAATATACAAATGATGATTTCTACAGAAGGAATTTGAAACCTCATTATAGTCCCTCAGGAAATGCAGAAGAACTAGGGCCTATTCACGGTGGAGTCAGAGACAGGGTGACAGGGTAGTTTCCCCCCTGAAATGTTGCTGAAGAATCCGGAGAGGAATCAGTGCTGCACTCGAAAGACCATCCTGGTGTTCCTACCTGCCTGTAGCATAAACCCAGAAGCCTTCCTTTCTTTCTGTGTGGCAGAGACATGTCCTGTAGCGCTCAAGAAAGAAAATCCCAACTCTCTAAATTTGCTTTGAGCAATGTTGTGTACACACATCATCTGGAGCTCAGTCCCTCCTTTTTTCCTCCCTGCCTCCCAAATGATGCTTGCCATCCATCAGTGGCTGTCCTGGGCATCAACTGTTTCTAAAAACAGGATTTCTAAAAACAGTCCAAGGGCTCTTTCCTTCCTTCCTCCCTCCCTCCCTCTCTCTCTCTCTCTCTCTCACACACACACACACACGCGCGGGGTGGAAGAGAGGAGAGGAGAGTGGGAGCTTTTGTTTCATTTCTTTTCTGGAAGACAGGGGGCAAAAGAGGTTGTATGGCTTACTGGTGGTCTTCTCTGTGGTCTCTTGACACTTGAGAATCACCTTGAAGGTTGCCCACTATTGAAAGGAGCGAGGTTGCAGGTATGAATCCCGGCTTTGGGGGAATTCTGAATGGGCATTCCCTGAATTGGTTCAAAAAGGAGTTGTGCAAATTAAGTAAAGGTGAACATCTCCAGCCAATCTCTCTCCTGAGAGGGTAGGAGCTGCTTTTTCCCTTCCAAATCAGCTGAAGCATGTTGTGTCCTTGTGGCTTGCTTGAGCCCTGGCAGTTGTGACAGATGATGTGTGCCACCTGTTGCTTAGACTGTGCCTTGTCACCAGAGTATGGTGGGCCAGGGATTCCTTCCCCTCCTGGGCTGAGATTCTTGCCAGGCTGGTAGAAGAGCATAGAAATGATGAAACAGATCCTCTGCAGGCAATTTTGTTCCTTGGGGAAGTCTGTTGACTGCAGGAAAGTCAATGGCTTCAACTTTCAGGTTTTAAAGCCAGGTTCTCTATAAACCACCAAGAATTCCTTTTCAGACATGCTGAAACATGAGAAGTGTGATTGCTGTGGGAGAAAAGATGCTGGTTCTAAAATATTAATTCCTGCTACTGCTGTGGGCTTTATATTTGGAATGGTGATGTTCAACTGTAACATCTCTCAGTGTATTCATGATGTATGAGAGATTAAAATAAATGGTCAAGGATTTAAAATCTACAGCTTTCTGATAACAAGTATGGAATTATTTTACATTATGCAAATTGTATCTTTGATCCTGCTTGGTCTCCAAATAATCCCATGTTTGCTTTGAAAGAAAATGTGGCTATTGTATTGAGAAAAATATTCTGTCAATCTAGCTTTTTAACCTTTGATCTGTCTCTCATCCCTATTTCATCCTTTTTAAAAATCTAATGGCATATGTGTTTGAATATGCAATCCATGGAATCATGGAGTTGGGATGGATCTTAGAGGCAGTCCAGCTTACCCTATACTCAGTGTGGGAGCCGTAATAGCATCTCTAACAGATGAGCATCTGCCCTGTGCTTGAAGTTCTCAAGGGAAAAGTTATCACTTCACATGGCAGGTGTTCAACTGGTTGACAGCTCAGCGCAGTCAGGGAGTTCTGGTTTGGTGGAAAAGGCAAATGTTACCAGCAAGAAAAGCATCCTAGTGAAGATGTTGATTCTTTTCTGTTCCACGTCCAGCTAAGTGAAAGAAAATGGGTTCAGAACCCTCCTTGCTGTGATCCTTTTCATTCATGATGGGGCAGACCTCTTTTTAAACCCTGGGAACTGCTACTTCAGAGCTAGTCAACGTAGTGCTGATGCTAATCCAGGTTTGGCAGAGTAGATGATGGTAGACAGGAAAGAGAAGCAGAGAAAGTCTTGAGGAAATGCAGGGCAGGTTGAGCTGAAGAGTTCCTTGTTTGGAGAAGGAGAGGGGTGGGAAGGTTGAGATTTCAGGGTAACACACCTTTGCATGCAGCAAAATTAAATCTAACTCAGTCCGGTGTATAGTATGTTGAAATGTAATGCCAGGAATACAAAACAGACTGCCCTCTGTGAACAGGTTGCTTGGGAAAGGAGATGAAAGGGTTTAAAAACTGAAATTCTCAAGGCTGGAGGGGCAGGAAATGTCCCTTTTCATAAAAAGCCCTGGACTCACTTACCTCCAGCGCAGTCTCCAAACAGAGCCTGGACCTGAGGCGATGGCCACATCCTGGATTTTGAATGGTTGGCAGCCGGAACAAGAAAGGAGCAGAAGATCCTGGTGGTTCTGGTCAGCAAGCTGGAGAGACCCAAGCGTCCCTTGGCATTGCAGGGATCTCACCAGATATGTGGCAAACTGGGCTTCCCAGAAAATTGGAATGGTTCATTTTAGCAGCTGTTTGTTTGGTGTCTTGAGCCATGTTGCTCCTTTCAGGAAGGGAGCTGATGTCTTCTCAAAAATTGGTAAATAAATTTGGTTCCTGTTCAGGTCTTGAATTAAAACAGTAAGGATGCTGCCTAGTGTGCTTAGCAGAGTGAGAGACTCCTCCCCATTTGGCTGTAGCTCCCCCTGGATTACATTATTCAGCCAGACACGGTAGAAATGCAGTATTTCCTTTTTCAATTATTCATTGTGAGGAACAACTGACTGTGCAAAAATGCTGCCAATCCTGGGAGAAGGGAGCAGCACCAGCACTCTCTGGGATAAATCCATTTAGGAGCTTGGCCCTTGGATAGCATCCGGGTACGGCCCAAAGAGCCCCTGAGGCAAAAGGATTCAGGACATGACAGCAGTCGGCCAAGAAGGACTCAAGGCTGATGTCCAGCCAGCATTGGAACACAGAAATCTGAGGGTCCAGGCAGCAGAGGGACCCCAGGACTCCTTTGTGTGTGTGTGAGGTGGGGGTGGGGGTGTTAGTTGCTTGCATTTTTCCTTCTCAAGCCTTGAAAATTCCACCTCCTCCTCTTGAGAGCCATGCTTGGGGCTAAAGAAGATATGTGATTGTTGGAAGACCAGGGGTCTAATTAATGATAACTGGCTGGAAAGAACCACAGTAATGGAGTTATTTATGCAGTGACCTAGATTTGTCCTCTGAATGCTTTTGGTAAGACAGGACAAACATAAGTTTCCACAAATAAGCAAAGGCAAATTCTTTCCCCTAAGAGATCAAGAGTTAAATCCAAACACACTTGCATTTTGCTCCAATTAGCTTCTCTGGATTTATTGCTCCAGATCTGAGTTAGAAAATGGAAGGAAACTTCCTGACTGACTGGGGGACATTGGGAGGGTTTTTTGGGTTTTTTTTTTGCTGCTTTCTGTCAGCCCAGCCAAGCCACACTCTCTCTTCAGAATTCCAGTCGTAGGCAGCTCTGGTTTTCTCTGGCCATGTGTCCCCCAAATCTTCCTGTGCTCAGAAGCCTCCAAATGCAGTAGTTGCTTGTCATTGCCAGTCATGGTGGGCCTTGATACCTCCCCTCTCATACTGTGAGATGGGTTGAGTGTCTCGAAAGCTTGGATTCAGCGAGTTGCCATGTCAGGCCCTCCCTGGGGTGACGTGGCTTCTTGGCCAAGATTCCGCAGGACCCTCCCTGGCGCCAGGAGAAAGGGAGCTGGGGGACTGTTGGCCCACTGAGTTTGGAAACCCAGCACCTGTCTGTCCTGGCCCTAGTTGGTGTTTTCATCAGTCTGGATTTAGCGTTGTGCTGGCTCTCCAGGGAGATTTCTTAACAAAGCGAGCAAAGAAGTGGTGGGGTTCAGACTCCCAGGGAGCAGGGGAAGGGGATGCTTCTTGGCCAGGCTTTCCCTGAGCTTTCCCTGCTTTTCCTTTGCAGTGAATGTCATAATTCCACAGACAGAATAAAGGTCAGAGTTTGGGATGAAGACGATGATATTAAGTCACGAGTGAAGCAGCATTTCAAAAAAGAATCGGATGACTTTTTGGGACAAACTATCATCGATGTGAGAACTCTGAGTGGGGAAATGGATGTCTGGTACAACCTGGGTAGGTGATTCCTGTCTCTGAAAGGAGTCCAGCCCTTTTCCCACAGCACCCATAACATCCAGGCAGACATTTTTCCTGGAATCCTAGAGAGACGTGCTTTCCTCTGTCTCCAGAATCTGGAGTTTGCCTCAGGGCACCCTTCTTCTTTCTTCCCTTCCTAGTCTTTGCATCAGCTAACATGTCCCCTTTCTTCTTGTTTGCTAGATAAGCGCACTGATAAATCTGCTGTTTCTGGGGCCGTTCGACTGAAACTCAATGTTGAAATCAAAGGGGAAGAGACGGTCGCACCATATCACATGCAGTACACCTGCTTACATGAGGTACGTGGTAGAAATGGCTTTCCCTTCAGCACCTCTCCCCAGAGAGCCCTTGCAGTCATGTTCCATTAGGGTTTCCCTGTGTCTGAGAAGAGGAAGCTGGTGAAAATGAGCTGGGTTGATCTTCTGTGGATCATAGCCTCCGCCAGGTAGGTAGGGGCGCAGGAAGAAGCATCCCAGCTAAGTAGAAGAACTGCTGGGGTAGAGAATGGCCGAAGGCGGCATGGCTAAGTCTCACTGCAAGGCCAAGGGGCCAAAGGCTTCCCTTCCCGTCTCCTTGCAGCACCCCAGCAAAGCCCAGGGTGAGCAGAGGAGAGGGCTGTCTGTTAAAGGAGGGCCCCTTGTAGCCATTCTTGGCTGTCCCTTGTCTGGAATCGCGGTGCTATTGCCACCATAGGGCAGGAGTCTCAAGGATGGTTGGAAAACTGGAGTGCTTTCCCCCAAAGGCCTGGGATAAGGATCGAGGGCTCCAATCACCCTTCTAGCCCAGCAACAAAAGAAGAGATTAATGAAAGTTTAGGCATAGTGTAGTTCTATTTCCTCTGATAGTAGCCAGAAATTGAAATTTCTGGTTGAAATGAAAAATGTGCTTCTTTCAGAGCCTCTTCCACTACTTGACTGAGGTGAAAGCAGGTGGAGCTGTTCAGATCCCAGCAGTCACAGGGGAGGATGCCTGGAAGGTGTACTTTGATGATGATGCTGCACAAGAGATTCTTGATGAATTTGCAATGCGCTATGGAGTTGAAAACATCTACCAAGCGATGACGCAAGTAGCATCCCATCTTCAGTCAATGGCTTAGTGGATTGTCCCCAGGTTTTTCCTAAGGCTTCTCTTTAGCGAGAGCAGCTGACTATTTCAGTCTGCCTTAGGGAGCAGATCCTGGTTTGGAAACCCCTGCCAGAAAAGCGCATAGCCTGCCCAGTCACAGTGGGACAGTGTAGATGTGGAAATGCAGATTACTTTTTCCCGTGGTCTTCAGCTGCTCCCTTTAGGCCAAACTGTTTGGTATCCTCTCTTCCCAGATCCCCAGTCACCCAGTCCAGAGGACAATGCTACCCAAGCTAGGGCATGAGGCAGCATTCAAAGTGTGAAGGTGTGTGTGTGTGGGGGGGGGGGGGTTGTATCTGATAGAGTCTGCAGGAGTATGGCAAGCCTTGTCAGCTGCTCATTGTGGCAAGGCCGTAATGCTGTCAGCTGGAGAGATCAGGAGGAAGCTTGTGCTGAGAACATCCACTTGACAGGGAGATGTTCAGAGAGGGAAGCGGGCATCTACTAACCCTTCCAAGCCTAGAAAAATCTCTCAGGGAAGATATCCTGCTCCTCCTTCATGTGTATTGGCCAATGTTCCCTAGCTTTAGCAAGACCATTTACAGAGCTCTCTGTACTTTTATGGAGTGAATGAGGCTGTTGTTAGAAGCAAACAAGAAGGCAGCATTGAAATTCTAGTTCATCATTCTCATGTTCTTCAAGAAAATGAAATAGAAACAGTTGAGGTTTCTTGATGGTTCTCAACATGTAGGTATTCATGATGTCCATACATTGTTGGAATTTCAGGGAGACCAGCAAGGCAAAGAAATCTGCCTGCCTGCCTCCCTTTTGAGAAATGTGTTTTGAGTCTTGACACACTAAATTATTTTATTTCAGTGCTCAAGCACTGCTTCTGAACGACACCTTTTTAGCTGTGCCCAGGAGAAAGATAAAGCTCTTTTTAAAGGTTTTATCTCTTAAAATCCATTTTATTTATTATACTAATGAATTTCTACAATGCAGCCAAACCCTTCCAAATCAGCACTTCCACCAAGGGCATTGGCTACCTGCAGGAGGCAGAACAGAGTTTAGGATGTTGGTGCCGGGGCCGCATTCAAAGTATTTGATCCGAGATGAGAAAGAAACACACACCCTGGCCCCTGCTGTGCTTGTGCATGGATTTCTCTTGGATGCTCTGTGACTGAAAGGCAGCCTTAGGCAGACCTACTGCTCTGGAGGATATGGCTGAGCTGACACGGAGCACAGTGTGGGTCTGCAGCCTGCTCAAAGACCCTCTGGCAAGTTCTACTCAGAGAATAATAGGCTTTGGTCCAAAGCCCTGCAGGGGAGGATTTCCAAGAGCCAGGAGAAAGAACAAAACCGGACAGCTCCAACAGAAAGCTGTGCTTCGCAGGCCTAGGGTGCTTAAGCCCTTTGGTCTGGCTGCTAAGAGATACCTGGCTGGCACCTCTGGATAGCAGCCCTCTCTTTGGTTTGTCTTTCAGGCACTTCTCTTGCCTGTCTTCCAAATATATGTGCCCTGGGGTTCCAGCTGCTATGAGCACTTTGCTAGCCAACATCAATGCTTTTTATGCTCACACCACAGCCACCACCTGTGTCTCTGCTTCTGATCGATTTGCTGCCACTAACTTTGGGGTAAGTGTGATTTTCCTCTACTGCTCCTCACATTCAATATTCCAGTTTATGAACACAGGAAAGTTTCTTTTTTTCCTAAGCTCTAACAGTAGTTAAAAACTCATAGAAAACAGTCATAAGTTTTTCATCCATGAGAATAAAACAAATCCATTAAAATACATCATTTTAGGATCAATTCAATTAACCCTAAAAGATTCAGTCCTGTTTTCTGAAAGAGTTTGTCCTGGTCTTAGGAATGCCCCTTCTAGTGCCTTGTAGAAGTGCTATGATAAAGCTATAATTTTATATATCGTCTCTTTGAGGGACAAATGCTTTTCCATTGGTGGCATTTATGTATTTTAGAAAGCATTTTTCTTTTTGCAATGTGACTTTCTCTTCTTTCGCCCCTGCTGAATATGACAGAAGCCTGCCTTTCCAGCAAGATGAGGGCAGAGTGAGAAACCCCTCCCCCCACCTTAGATTCAGGCAACATTAGGGAAAGATGTGGCTTTGGGAGCTCAGCAGTCACCAGACCCTGATCTGTTCATGGGGCAAGGAGAGCAGCATCTTCCTCATTGTTCCAGCCTACCTGACGGGAGGTTGTGCATATGTGGGTGGGTGGAGGGAGAATGGAAGAGGGAATACTTGCTGGTCCTACAATTGATCAACCACTTTATCAATCAATAGAATACAATAAATTAGTTAACAGCTTTGGGTCATGGAGAAACCACCATGGCACTAAGTTAAACTTAGGGAAATAAACGTTGATTATTCTCACAGTCTCTAAGGAAATATATGCCGTTCCAAAATCCTTAGCCTTGCTCACTGCAATGGGTAATATGTGTGACTATAAAGACTTTGCAAATACTGATTCATAGAGATTTGATTCAAAAGTGATTTGTGTCTTGAGATCTAACCAGATGGATCTATTGGGAGAAATGGCTTTAATATCATCCCGCTTGAATTGGTTCAATTATCAAATTGGTTCACCAATGCAAATTGAACAACATGTTCCAAGTCAGATGATGCCTGATTCACATCTTACTATTAAAATTATCTTAATTATTAAAAAGTTTAGCATTAGAGCATAGACTTCCTAGAAATCATAATGTCATGGCAACTCTGTAAAAATACAACCTTTAGATTTCAGTAGGACAGAAATTAACTCTTGTAGCTGATGCAGAAGCTTCTTGAAATGCTCTTCCTTCTTCGCAGTCCATCAGGTTGGCCATGGCACAGTCCCCTTTATCTCAGAAACAGTTGGCAGGCAGCCCCCTCCCCCGAGGTTAGTCCCCTCAAAGGCTGGCTTTCATGGCTTTATTCATTGCTTGAGATGGCACAGTTTGCTTCCTTTCTGGCTGATCACCCAAGACCACGCGGGAACAAGCTGGTCGAGAATGAGCAAGTGAACAGATGGGCACAAAAGAGTAGTACGGTTTCTTCTTGGGTTTAATTGTTGTGCTTGCCCAGGACCCCCAGGCCGAGTCCTGCTCATAAGACTGCCCCTTTATTGAGATCCCCTGATCAGGAATGCATTCTCTCGGCTTCTTACCTTCTCTAGCATGGCAGCAGACAGGGGTGTGCTGAGTGCTGAAGAGGCACTTTTCATCTGAAGGGCAACCTTTTAACCAAAGCCCAAAGGCAGCTGTGACTTTAGGAAACACTTACTTCAGCCTCACCATTGGGTGGGGAAAATATGATGCATCCCTCTGAGCTTTCCTGGAGACCTGCTGCTGCTCCTGACCTTGACTACTGACTCAGGATTTTGTTTTTCCAACCACGGTCTTAACCAACTACAGCCAGCAGACTTAGTTTCCACAAAAGAGGCTGGCATAGCAAGGAAGATGGCACTTGCCAGGGGAATTCGGGCAGGTGGTCACATCTATTGTTTCCCAGGACGGCTCCTCTTGGGGTTAGCAGGATAGAGCACGCCCTCCTGGGGGCTCCTAATCAGTGGACTACCACTATAGCCCTCTCTCCAGCTGGTCCTGACAGCTCCGTGTGTTTACCATGCAGAGAGAAAAGTTCATCAAACTCCTGGATCAGCTGCACAATTCCTTGAGGATTGATCTCTCTAAATACAGGGTAGGTACTCTTTCTTTCTTCCAAAGCATGTGAGTGTTTCTGCCTAGAAGGCTGCAGCCTCTTCCCACTATCTGGAGAACCAGCCGTTTTGATCGAAGCCCAACTCAGGCAGAAGGCAGCCCTGTGATGGAGTAGCTGGTGGGCCAAGTCACACTGGCTGTCAGCAGCCTGTCTTCCACTCTGCAGCTGCTGTAAAGCACCAGTTTGGCATCCAAGCGGCCTTGAACTCTTAGCTCTTTGTTTCCCTCTCTTCAGGGAGAAAGCAGAAAGTTAGTTATGGGGAGGAAGGTGATTTGGGGGGCAGTCTAATTCAGCTCAGTCTGACTCACTCATGTGGGACGTATGGGGGCACTGGAAGCTACGCCCCTCCTTTCATGGGAAGGTTGCAGTGTTGGGCTAAAGCCTTGATTAGCTCTGCCAGCTGAGAAGGAGGGGAACTCTGGGGCACTGGACTGGGATGTCTCTGGTGTGGGTGGAACCTAGGGCAGTTCTTCCATCCCACTGTAGATAGGCAAGGTGGGCTTCTCCTGCTGTCTGTCTGCCTGGACCCCTCCTCAGCTGCCTGCCATACAGACTTTTGTGTTTCTTGATTCTGCTCACCTACAGGACAATTTTCCTGCCAGCAGTCTGGAGAGGCTTCAGGATCTAAAATCAACTGTCGATCTCCTAACAAGCATTGCATTTTTTCGCCTGAAAGTAAGTTCAGCTCCCTCCCAGATGCTTACATATCAGAATCTAAATCCGGGATTTTTCCAGAATTTTGTTTCTGTTGGCTTTAAACTTTGAATAAAGCCAGTGGAAGGGAAGGGAACCATATCTTTGCAGCTAGAGACCTCACACATCTGGTAAGTTGCCCAAACTGTAATGGCTGCAAAGAGTGCAGAAGCCTGTAAGTCCATTCTTGCCTCCCTGCCCAGGTTCTAGAGCTGCCAAGTCCCCCTCGAGCAAGCACCATTGTGAAGGACTGTGTCCGGGCCTGCTTGGATTCCACGTACAGATATATTTTTGATAACTGCCACGACCTGTATGCTCAGTTAATGGACCAGGTAAGTGCCTTCTCCTCACTGCTTCTGCTCATGGAGTCTCAGATGCACTTAAAGGGAGGGTGAGTCCTGTCCTACCTTTACAGCAGCTTTGAAGACCATGAAAAACAGGAGATTGGCAACTAAATTGTCCATACTGAAAGACCAAAGAGTGGGGGCAGTGTTTCTCCTAGGGTCCTGCTTTGTCCATTGAATTCTAATAGACTTGGTGGTTGTTTGGTTGGGCTGTTTACTATTAGCTTGTTGGCAACTCTCAGCCTGGCATTCTGACAAATACTCTGCCATCCATAAACACATAGACATAAATAAAATCTACATGCAAGGGAGATGGGCGGTCAAGAAATATGAATACATGCTGTACAAAAGAGACAACTAAGAAGCCAAAAATGAACAAAACCCCCCAAACCTTCAATACCTAGATGAGCATAGCTTAACACCAAGATTCACTTCAGTCCAGTAGTCAAAAAATAAACAAAACCCCAATTAAGTTAACAGCCCAACTATAGAACCACCAACACAAACAGCGTAAGCCACTACAATATACACTGAGAGCCTACCAGCACTGATGATGTTTCGTAGTGTGGGTTGTGAAACATCTGCAAGAAAACCACAAGCTCAGAAAGTGCCAACAAGCCTCTTGAGAAGTGCTGGGAAAGGCACATAGAAAGAGAAGCAAGGTGGGTGGACGGTGGCAGGGGGTGTGCCATTAGGCGACCTGAAGAATCAGGTTGGGGAAAGACCATCTTGGAGACATTCTATCGATGTGGTTGCTAAGAGGCAAGATGGTACATAACTAGCCAGGAACAGCCCTGTAACAATCACAGAGGCCAGCTGGGTGACGAGAACTCTGCCTCAAGAAAGGACGTTTCTGAGCCGACACAAAGTGCTTGTGCAGAAATTCTTTTAGAGATCTTCTTTTGGGGTGTCGAGGTAGAGGAGGAGGAGGAAAAGTTGCCAAGAATAGCAATCCTGGAAAGTCTTTCCCTGCAGGGCTTTTGTTCCAATGTAGCATTTTCCTCATTTTGGCCAACAGGGGAAGAAGCAAGATATTCCTCGGGAGGAACAGGGTCCAACGATTAAGAATTTAGATTTCTGGACACAGCTCATTACCCTGATGATCACCATCATTGATGAAGACGGAGCTACCTATACTCCTGTCCTGAACCAGTAAGGCGAGAAAGGCCAACATTCTTCAGCTAAGATCCCTGAACTCCCTTCCAATTGCCTCTGACTTTATGTTGCAAGCAAGGTGTTTCCAGTGTATTGGAACATACTCCAGCGTAATGGGGTCCCTCAGAATACCTACCCTTGCATCCTCCCAAGGGGAGGATTGCATCAGTTCCCTTGGCAACAGTTCTGCTCCGTTATTGTTACGTGATTGCCTCTTCATGGTTGCCAGGGGGGCCTTGGAGTCACTTTTAGGCACACACCCCCTTTGGCACTACCACACATCCCTGGTTCGTCCTCTCTGCCTGGGTTGACTTAAGCATCAAGGAGCCAGAAAGGGCTGCTCTGCTGATTGCGCCTTGCTTGGCTTTTTGCAGGTTCCCTCAGGAGCTGAACATGGGCAAAATCAGCACAGAGGTCATGTGGGTTCTCTTTGCACAGGATATGAAGTTTGCTCTGGAAGGTAAGGGAAGCAGCGGTGATCAGGCATGTTGCAACTTCAGGGTATGCATGTTGGGGCAGGAGCAGAGGCAATTCCACTCAGCCCCAATTACATCCATTTCTGGAGAGAGTCTTTGAAGATGCTTGTCTCCAAAAACAATAGATGTAACAGGAGGTGGAAGGAGGTGATAGGAAACCAGACAATGTGGTCAGTATTAGGTTTCAGGTGAAGCAAAATGCCCACCTAAGAAATGTATCTTCCATGGCTGGCAATAGATCCGGTTAGGAGAAGAGAGGTTGAACCTCAACTTGGGTTTCCAAAAACCAGATAGAATTTGTATTCAAGTTTATTTGCCGTACTTGACAAGAACTTTGGACAGCAGAGAGATGAAGGGCAGCTTGGTCACATCGAGCTCTTCTGAAAGCAAAATGTAGAATCCTTGGCTAGCTCTCGGTCTTCATCAAGTGCCGCTCCTGGCGAGCCAATGGACACTCTTGGGGAAGAGGAATACCGTGAACATTCTGTTGCCTTGGGCAGTGTCTCGCTTACTCAGGCTATTAAATTAAACAGTTGCCAGATGTGGAAGTCCAGTATGACTTATTTTTCTGGAGCCAAAATGTGTGCCAGGAGACCATAATCTTATTTATGGCTGCAGCTTTATTAAATCTTTATATTGTCTTGTGTCCATTACAGAGCATGAAAAGCACAGGTTATGCAAGAGCACAGACTATATGAATTTACACTTCAAAGTGAAATGGTTTTATAATGAATATGTGCAAGAGCTCCCCTCATTCAGAGACACGGTGCCTGAATACTCTCTGTAAGTGAGGTGGGGATGGGGGTTGCATGGGGAAAGGGAGGGCTGGATTGAGCTTTCATTTCCAAATTGAATGCAGACTACTTTCAATCCTTGTCCAGCTCAGCCTTGAATCTGGAACCCCTAAAAGCTGGTGTGCATTTAAAACTCAAAGAAGCCCAACCCCTTTCCTTGACTCCTTTCTTCCCACAAAGATGCCATGGAGAAATCATGGTTGATTTTTCCATCATTGCGCAGAAGAGAAGGTAGTTTAGAGAGATTCTCCAAGGGAAGAGGGCAGCAGATCAGATGATCAATCCAGTTCTCATTCTTGTAGGAGACAGAAGGGAGATTCCTGGCCTTCACTTCTGCACAGCATTTCCTTTTTCAGATCATTTCCCCCCAAAATGTAAGGTGCAGTTTCTTGCTATAACCATTTATAAAAAAAGTGAAATGGCCACTAAACTAACCTGATTTGTACCCCTATTTGCAAAAGACAGGTTTCTTATCTAGGTGCCGTCATGGTGGAAAGGGAAAAGAGATGTACAGTCTTAATGTGAATTTAGTGGAATATGGTTTTAAGACCAAAGACTGTCTGGAAAACCCACCCCACGTGTGTGTCCACTCCTAGGTGGTTTGAGCCATTTGTCATGCAGTGGCTTGACGAAAATGAGGATGTCTCCATGGAATTCCTCCACGGCGCATTGGGAAGAGACAAGAAAGATGGGGTGAGCAGCATGAAGAAGTGAAGGCCAAAACCCCCACCACCCTAACCCCTGCTAGAGGTTGCCAGCCCCTTTCCCATAAAACAAGAGCAGGGAGCTAGAACCATCAGGAACCGTGGCCTGATCCCCAAAAGAGGGAAGGGAGCTGCTGTTGTATCAGCCAATGTCCCTGTACAGGAGGATCCCTTGAGTGGTCACCGCATTGCAGCGTCTCTAAGCGATAGACTTTGGGGGGGATTCCCAAGGCCCTCTTTCTTCAGATCCAGTCCTGCAGGGTTGTGACAGTGCGACAGTGCAGCCACATCCTTGAGAAGACGCTCCTTACCCCAGGCTTCTGCACAGCATGTGTTGTTTCTTCTTGTCCCTGCAGTTCCAGCCCACATCAGACCACGCTCTCTTTTCTTGCTCAGTGGTAGATGTCTTCACACAACTCAACCAGAGCTTTGAGATCATAAAGAAGCTGGAATGTCCTAATCCTGCAGCACTTTCTCATCTCATGAGAAAATTTGCAAAGGTGGTTGTTCTTATGTTCTATTGTTGCCTTGTGGGGGACCCTGAGCTACATGTGAGAGCTGATTACAACAGAATCAAATGAATGTCCTGCCTTGAGACTTTTTTGCTTTTGTCCCATCAAAGGGTACCTCTTCTTTCTAGCTCTGTGGCATAGCAAAATAAATCTCAAGGAAAAAGAATGTTCTCTAAGCTAACTGTGATCTGTCTAGAAAACTAGGAATTCACCCGTTATATAAAGAGTGCTTGGGGAATTCCAGAGAAGAAGTCAAAGATACCAGCTAGATAGAGCTCCCATTAAGATTCAGCAGCAGGGTAATTTCTCTGGATCCATCCAGGCACAGAACACCATTGTCTTTTTAATGTGGTTTCCATTGAATCCAAGTTTTCCATTGAAAGAGAAATAAGATAAGCAGAATACAAGAGCAAACAGGGTCAGGAATCCAGAATCCAGGAGCCTCTGTGGCACAGTGGTTAGAGTGCAGTACTGCAAGCTACTCCTGCTGCAACCAGCTGCCTACAATTTGGCAGTTCAAATCCCACCAGGCTCAAGGTTGACTCAGCCTTACATCCTTCTGAGGCCGGTAAAATGTGGACCCAAATTGCTGGGGACAAGAGGCTGACTCTGTAAACCACTTGGGCTGTAAAGCACTGTGAAACAGTACATGAGTCTAAGTGCAGTTGGTATTGCTATGCTGCTGAAACCAACTTTTCTGCCAACTCTGGGTCCCACTCCTCCACCCAATTCACATGAGGAGGTGGCCTCTGGGAGGCATTTTAGACTTCTTATTAAGCCATATGCCATTTCTCATGTTTCCTTTCCTCTGAAGCCACCTGCCCCATAACAGGTTTGTCTGGGCAGGTTATGAGAACCAAATGAAATAAAAGCAATAAGAGTTTAAATGTAACAAAGATAAATCAATATAAAATGTAACATTACCACTCAGAAGAAAAAAACCAAATGCAAACATGTGCACTTTAAAAGGAGAGGTCAAGATGAGAAGTTATCAACAGGCCTAAATGAACAGAAGCATCCCAGGAGTGGCCTGTTTCCATTTATTGGACTGAAGACACTCCCTTGTCTGCCTAGGAAGGAGCTCTTGTGATACGCCTTTTTTCCAGCAACTCTCCCCCACCTCTACTTAGTTTTAGTAAATGACCTCCCAGAAGAGATATACTTTTGGGAATCTTCTTGGACCCTTCTTTATAAGCTATTTTCCAGAAACTGCTCTTTAGGCTATGTTAAGCTCTAAGAATGTTGAGATGCCTGGCAGCTGCATAGGAAGGCCTGTCACAGAGCTTCTGGCATGAAGAAGGAGGCAAGGATCTCAGGGCTCTTCTGAGGGCGAAGACTTAGCTTTGTTCCCTCCAAGAGTGGGCCAGATGGTAACGTATTTTAGAATAGTAGCGCTGTACTGCAGTAACCTGTTTCTTTTGTTCTAGATAATCCACAAAGTGCTTACTCAGTATGCTGCAGTTATAACAAAGGATTTCAGTTCTTACTGTGATAAGGAAAATGTGGTGAGAAAAATTTGATTACTACTTTTTCAAATTTAATACTGTTTTGTAACCATTGTACGATCAATAGGGAACTGAAGAGCACAAGGGGAATGGGTGGAGGTAAATTCTCTGCTCTCCTTTCTTCCTTGGTATTTTGAGTTCTCTTTTGTTTTACTGACCAGTAAAAGCAGTTTTGCTGGCTAAGGGAGCAACCAGGGGCCCTTTACAACACCCAGCCTAAGCCAGACCTAGCCTTGCCATAGCAATGATCATCCTGCAGAAGATGCCATCTCCTTCCTTTCCAGAGCCTTTGGCAACTGGCTGACCAAAGGTATTGTCCAGGCATGTGCAGCTTGAGGCTGCTGATCAGCTGATGAGGAGTCCACAACTCCTGAGCATGGGAATCCTTTCTCCCCAAAATAAAAGTTAGCCAATCTGTTGAAGGCACCTCCTCCCAAAGCTTAGTGGAAACACTATCGTGAAGTCCTCATCAAGACAGAAGTGATGCTAAATACAAAAGCAGCAGTAAACAATTTGAGTCTGGAGAAGCCAACTGAGATTAATCTGAGGCCAATTGTAGGAGGGGGGATGGTGTTGCCAAAAAAGCAAGGTCCAATGGATGTGAAGGAGGCCAAAGGACCCAGGTTTTCCAAAAGACTCACAAAGAATTAGCGAGTGGTGCAGCCCATCCTACAGCCATGGTCCAGGAAGTCTTGATTCCTGACTCTTCCTTTCTTGGCCTGATGTTTCATGGCAGTCTCCTAATTTTAGGACCGGGCACTTGGCCAAGACCTGCACATTCTCACTTTTCCTCCAACACAGCATTTGTCACTGGCTACATCAGCAGACACAGCTGCCTGGTGGGTGGAGAGCCAAATGATCTTCCCTATCAGTCTTCTGATTCTGGGGAATCCATGACGTGCAGCAGTATGATGGGTCCAGAGAAAGGATGGGTTGTTTTTCAGTACCCAAACTTGTTTTCCTACAGTGGACAGAAGGCATCAACGTGGTTGCCATGATTGGCAGAATAATCCCTAGAAAAATAGAGAGCATCCCTTCTTCCCAGATGCAATACTGGTTTTGTCATGGTTATGGAGAACATCCCTTTGATCATCTTCCTCTCCATTTTATCTCTTGAATTTCATTTTGGAAGTCCTTCTGCTTTTCAACCCCATCCCTGGAAGGAAGAGACAAGGGCAGATACCTAGCTTTCAGGATACCTACCCTCCAGCATAGAAAAATAACCATAATGATACTTCTTAGCTCACAGTCAAAGAGGCAAGCTCAGCGGCATGGAACCAGAATTATGTGTCTGGTGGTGGAAATTGCCAGTGAGAGAAAGATGACACTGAAGCCGAGCTGATCACTTGGGAGGGGAAAGGTGGGGAGGCTTTGCTGCTGGGAATGGCTTGGCCGAATAAGGTGCGAAGAACAGGTGAGCTCCTTGCCACCACACACCTCTTCTTTCCAGCAGCTCATTCAGTCAAGTGGCTTACAAACTTCCAGGTTGTCTTTGAAGACTACTCAACCAGATGTTTTACTCCTTTCACCACCTTTTGTGATCTCTTGCCCAGTCAGTTCTCTCCCAGCAGCTAAGACAACTTTCGTCCTTGTGGTCTCCAGCCCTGCATCTTGATGAACAACATTCAGCAGCTGAGAGTACAACTTGAGAAGATGTTTGAAGCCATGGGTGGGAAAGAGGTGAGTATCGTCTGCCACCTTCAACTGAACATTGAACTCTTCCCAAGCATTGGATGGCTTAGAAGAGAAAGGGGGGCAGCTCGGCCATAGAAAGGGCCTTGGGACTGGCCAGTGACTGACAGGTGTTGAGTAGGCCTGGCCCGAAGTCTTTTTGGGTTCCACACCTGTGGATCTGTAGGCATGGGGAGAGCATCCGCATTGGCTGAGCTGAGGCCAGGGTCTTTTTCTCTTCCTCCAACAGGAGGGGAGCCTGTTTTGGCTCAGCAGCCGTAGGAGGCCAGAGGCAGCTTCTCCCCATTTATTTCTTCTGGAAAGATGTCAGGCTTCTTTGTCATGAGGGCTAAGCAGTTTGAGGGCGCCCTCATTGTTAGTGTTTCTATTTTGAGGAGTGAGGGGCAAAGTGGCACCATTTTGGCTTTTCAAGTCCCCCAAATGCAGAGAAGGACAGGTGCAGAATATTGCAACGATGCTGCAAGAGCTCCCTGCCACCCCAGGCCAAAAGAGCTGGTCCTCTTTCCTGGGCAAAAGCTGAGAGAAAGATACGATGCCAGCCCAGACCTGCGCCCCATTCCCTGATTCTTCTGCCGCCACACCTTACCGTGGGGCAAACGAGGGAGATCCAACCAGTAAGCAAGATCACCCACCTGTCTAGGTTAGCCTTCTCTGGGCACCTTGCATGGAATTGATTTGTTCCCAGTCTTGCCAGTCATAGCTCGGGGCAGGGGAGTGGGCGTGCCCATGTTTGTCTGTAACGTGTCATCCTGTCTTTGTCTACTGCCTTTAATTTGCCATCCTTGAGAAGAAGCAAGAAGGCAAACACTTTTCCTATGAGGTTTGTGATGTTGTCATGTGTCCTGTTTCCAGCCACTGGTTTGGGGTGCAGAAGAGTTGCGCGGGGAGGTCTGTGGGTCTCTGTGTGGAAGGGGTGCCTGCAGAGATGTGCAGTCATCAGAATGACACTCCTGGCTGCCTAGTCTGTGTGCTTATTTTCCCGTGGGCAGAAAAAGGGGGTCTGGGTGCAGAGAGTGAGGCAGTTGGCTTTCAAAACAATCTGGTGGAATTAGAAGCTGCAGGTTAATCGGAAGCTCTAATCAGATTTCAGTGGACTGATTCCTTCTGGAACTGACAGGCAAGGAGGAAAGAGCAGCTTCAGACGGTGCAGACTAAGGCCCACAACGAGGGCGTGGGAAACAGCAGCAGATGTACACACGTTCCATTCCCTTCCACACAAACACACACGGAGTGGCCTCCAGCGTGGTTTGCAACATTTCTGGGAGCGGGGCTACATTTGACCTTCTCCCATCTATTGTGTCCAGGCGAGAGGATCAGCTCCCCAGTCTCCCCCAGCCTCACTAAAGGACTGCCGAACACAGCACCCCTTCTCCCTCCACTCAGGCTTAGGAGAGGGAGGAGGGGCCCTCAGCCCAAGCAGCAGGAGCTCCCTGGGAGAGCCTGGGGCAGGAAGCCGTTCTCCTGCAGCCACGGGTGCTGTGGGGGGTGGGGGGGATAGAGCTGCCTGACAGCTGGCTGGGCCACGTCCACTTCGGGATTTAGTGGGGCTGTGAGGAGCCTGTTGGCCCATCTGGGCTGAAACAAGGGACTAAAGGGCCTCCACCATTTCAGTATGGTGAATCCAGTTCCTTGTGCTCCGCCTACCCCACCACATGTAGCTCTAGGCAGTGTCCTCCAGTGTCCCATGGCACACAAACGGGGAGCACCTGAAGGGGAACACCAGCATCCGGGACAAAACTGGGGGCTCTCCAGGAAGTTGTTGGCACCCCCACCCCCAACTGCTGTGTATCAGTGAATTTGGTGAGGCAGAGGGTGAGGTCCCTGAGCCACTCTCTCGACCCCCCCCCCAATCTCTGTGACGGCTCCAGGGGGCTTGCATGGTGTCCCCTCCCCTTCCCGAGGGCTCTCTACGCTTGCCAAGAGGTGCTGCCTCTGTGGCGTGCCTTGTGCCCAAGAGATGGGGAGGAGGAGGAGGGTGGCACCTGGTGTGCCTGAGGCACTCCAAGTGCTGTCAAGCTCTGTTGGGGACAAAACCGGAACAGCCACAGCCTTTCTGGACTGTCACCAATAGCTTCCTCTCTGCAGTCCTTCCTCAAGAACTGGCATGGCCTCCAAGGGTTCTTGCACATGTTTCACTGCTGGGTGCTTGGCTTCTGTCCACCATTAATGCAAAACAGCGTGGAAACTCCCTCTTGTAATCCAACCAGCTCCAAAGGGTGGGATGGGGAGATGTGGGCTGCTCCTTGGGTGAGGGAGCCCTGACTCAGCCGAGGGGTGACTCTTCCACACCTCAGAGCTGCCCCCAATGGGTCTGCTTCAGCTCCCAGGTGGCCCCACAGAAGGGGAGAGGCCGCCGCCCTTTGTGCCTTGAGAGGCCTTGGGATATTCCCCTTCTAGCCCATAAAATGCTGGGTTCCACACTCGTTTTCCATTAATGCCGCCCAATGGATGGAGATTTTACCTCTTTCCCCACTGCCTGTTATGTCAGAGCATGGAGCCAAGAGGGGAGGAGGAGCGGCTAATCTCACCCCTGCCTTCTTTTCAGCTGGACCCCGAGGCCAGTGAGACCTTGAAAGAGCTGCAGACCAAGCTCAGCAGTGTCCTGGATGAGCTCGGCCTGGCTTACAGCACCAGGTAAGGACAGGTTCCTGTCCACGGGGCCCTCCTCCTCCTCCTGATCCCCAGCCACCACTCCTGTTCCTTGAGCCCAGGAAAGGCCTGCAGAAAGGGCGGCACAGGGGTTCCATTGGGGAACCATGTCTGGATTTGTGTGCCTCTAAGGGGCCGAGGGCTTCTCTAAGGCAGGTGGAGCTTGGAGTTGAAAACAGCTTCTATTTGGTGCTGGCTGTACGATGAGCTTTAGTCTGGATAAATTTTAGATGATTTATAAGCAGCTTTTTGCATTCTGTGGTTTGCAGAATACATAACAACAAAATCAGTTGTTATGTGTTTATGTGGCACTGTTTCCAGTTTTGGTAACTTGATTGGTAAGAGACTTTCTTAAAAGTCAGATTATTAATATATTCCATGGACAATAATAGATTTCCAGATACACAACTGTTTCTTTGGTATCTGTGGGAAGGGAAGGGGGGAATGAAATAGTTGATGCTGGTAATTGTAATAGCAATAGCAGCAGTATTAGTATTAATAGTAGTAGTAGTAGTAGTAGTAATGGAAGGAAAAGGTGTGTCTGTTTTTCAAAGGGCTTTCAGTCCAAGTGACCCTAGGAAACCAGGACCAAGGCAGCTTCCTCGCTCCCTCTGCCCCCACCTCCGTCCCAGGGTGACCCTGATGAGATCACCTGGCTTAGTTGGTGCAGCCAGAGGTGGGGAGGGGGAGGGAAGCAGTAGCAGGGGGCATCTGGATCCCCTCCCCTCTCCTCTCCTAGTTTCCAGCTTCTCATTGAGGAATGTGTGACCCAAATGAGCCTGGAGTTAAATCGGATGAGAGGAGACGGAGGAACAGCAGGCAGCAACAGCGCCGTGCAGGCTGAGATTGTGCTGCGCCCCTTGATGGATTTCCTCGACAAAACGTAAGCACAGGAGGCTGGTGCCAGGGAACGGGCACGTTTGACAGAACGGGCACGTCACAGCTGGGGAGAATGGGGGTGAGGGTGGGCACCAACGCTGAGCAATAAGCCTCTGCCCAGCACCCTTCTAATGCTGAAGTCTTCTGGACGAGACCTTCCTGGTCTTCCAACCCGCCCTTCATCGCTCCCTCTCCAACTCCCTCTGGCTCAGTTTGGGTGGCAGCTCCTCCTGGCTGTCCCTGCTCCCTTAGCCTTCCTATGAAGGGAAGGGTCCTCGGGGTAGAGGGAGACCCAGGCTCTCCTGCTGGGAAAAATAGTCCTCCCTCCCTCCCTCTCTCTGGGGCAGAGGATTGGACCCTGAGTCTCTGTCCTTCACAGTTCTTGGGGAGGGGGCTGGGGAACCATCTTGTTGTGGTTTGCCGGCAGCCGGTGCAGACAGCAGAGGTATCAAACAGTGAGGAAGAAAGGGGACCAGTCAGGGAGTCTGGAGTGGACTTGGACGAGGATCCTGCGTCTGAGGCAGATGGGGTCAGGACCATCTGGGAGTGGGGTGCTGACTCTGGAGCCTCTGAAGTCTGGCAGCAGCGAGGCAGAGGACCCAGGGGAGCCTGTTCCTAGTGCATGTGTGTGCAGAGCTGCTAGAAGGCAAGAGCAGCTGAAGCAGAAGGGGTGATTCAGGAGTAAGGCTAGGAAGTGATTGCCCCTCCCATAAGGGATAAAAGTCAGACCTCAATGATGAAAGCTTTGCAGGAAGCAAAGCAGTTCAATAGATTCTGAGTCCTTGAAGCTCTGCATATTCTGGTTGGCTTTTTCTGGTACTGTTATAATTAATTTGGATACTCCTGTTTTTGGCAGCATTCCACAGCACTGACAAGCATGTGCTTATCTTGGGGAACTGTTTAAGTTTCGTTTTGGCTGTAAATGGAAATAATTCCCACCATTGCATTAAAATAGGTTTTGCTTTTAAAATAAGTTTGTGTTTAATTATGTTTGACGAAGCCTGAGTCAGAACACATCTGTGCTTTCCCTGAGAAGGGCTCATCTAGTGTGCTGCATCTGGGGCTCACGGGCCAGCAGATCCCCCCGCCTGACATGGGCAAAATAGGCATTATGACACAAGCCCAGGAACCATTTGTTTCTTTGCAGCTTAAGTACCTCAGCAAAAATCTGTGAAAAGACTGTTCTGAAGCGGCTTTTGAAAGAGCTCTGGAAGTTGGTCCTGAGCAGAATAGAAAGGCAGATTGTGCTCCCACCTCTGGCAGACCAAACGGTGAGTCTCCAACCCAACCCATGGGCAGCTCCTCCTAAATCCAGCTGTAAAAAACTGGCCTTACATACAAGGGAGGTGCTCAGGTGTTCACTCATTTGGAGGGCAGATGTCCCAAAGGTGAAGCTCCTTTTGCAAGGAGAAGTGATGGGTACCCTTCTTGTTCTCTCTTTGGCATGGTAATGGGTGGTGGTGGTGGTGCAGAGCTGGTTCCTGTGGGGCTACTCCCTTCTTTTGGCCATTTGATGTGGAGGGGGAACCGCTACTGAAGAAACAGTCGGATTTGAGGGACTTGAAGATGGCTCAAGAAAAGAACAAGATTCCTCGTTTGGCCTGTCTTAATGGGCTGGCAGTTCCCTCCTGGAGTGCTCAGCTGGTGGTCTTTGAATTTGCGCAAGGCATCCTTTCCTTGAACACAGAGCCGGAGGATCCAGAGGCCTCCCCTGCCCTATGCCTGGAGGCTTGGGAATTGTGCCTCACCTTTCCCCCTTTGGCTTCTCCTCAGGGCCCTCCAATGATTCTCAGTGCAGCCAAAGATTTCAGCCAGCTGTCGAAGCTGAAGGTAAGCTGGGCTGGATGGAAGAGAGGGGCAAGAGCCAGTTTAGCCAGATGCCCTGGGGAACCCCAAAATGCAACAGGAGACAATGGCCTCCTTTGTCCCTGTTCCCCAATAACTGTAGTTCAGAGAGAGCTTGCACCTGATCTCGGGGGGCTGATGGCCCTGGCACAGCTTCCCCTCCCCCATCTTAGCCTGGGGACGACGACTGGTGATCTCTCTGGAGAAGCCTTTGGTGAAAGAGGGAAGTGACCTTGGAATATTCCAATGGCAAGAGGGCTTGTTGCAGGCATGAGGTGGAGGGTATGGTCCTTGCAGGAAGATGTCTCACCTCCAGTTCCTCAGTTGCTAATTTTTTTTTTTTTTTGCAGGACCACGTCATCCGAGAAGAAGCAAAAAGCCTGACCCCAAGGCAGTGTGCAGTAATGGAAGTGGTTCTGGCCACCATCAAGGTAGAGTGGCAGGAGGGTGTGCCCAGGGGGTTGGGCTTAGGGGCAGAGCAGCAGTGGGCGGGGGGTAGGGGGAGAAGAGAGTCTGTCCCTCCATCTCACAAGCCTCTTTGAACCTCCTGAGTCCTTTCAAGCACCAGCCCAGCAAGCTGCCATCCCTTGGACCTGGAACATGGGTTGACAGGGATTTGGAAAGGCTTAAAAAAGAGTTAACCATTTTAAAATGCCATGAATTAGTTAGATTTCTCCTTCAGTAGCAAGCGGAGACTAAACTAACTTGGTCAGTTTAAATATACTCCAGCCCCAGCTGGAGTTGAGGTCAGGACAATTAAGAAGCCTGGCAGAATAAAAAGAGGCCCCCCTCCTCCTGTGGTTAAAAGGGAAAGAGACGAGGTCTTCAGTGAAGGAGAATCTCTTTTATGTTACCCAGTTTTTCTCAAGATTTTAAAAGCTGTTCTAACCCTTCATTTTGCATTATGTAATCCATTAAGTGGGAGAACATAGAATTGCCAGTTTGAAGATGGAGTAGGAATAGCAGTGAGAAGGGTAGGGAAAATTCAGTGCCTGTTCTTTTCTTTCGCAGAGAAATATGACAAATTGACAGCAATTTCAGAGGGTTACAAGGCAGCTTGCATAACAGCTTCTCCTTGTCATGGCCTTCTGCATTTATGCTTTTCATTGTGTGCCCTTTGTGGCTTTGATGGGGCCATGTTTGACACGGCTCAGTCAAGCACAAAGGGACCCGGTCCACAGGCCATGTGGCCTAGGGGAGGGGGAGGGGCAGTTGGGCTAGTGTGTGGAGCAAAAGGCTAAATCCAGCCAGTTCTAGTTGTAGGAAGTTGTGTTTAATGCAGAACACCCGGGGATTGCTTATGGCTGAGCCATCATTCCTTGGTCAGCTGTTTCATACAAACAGGGACAAAAGCTTTAATGGAGAGATGAGCCTCCCTCGGATTGTTGTTGTTAGTTGCGAAGTTATGTCCGACCCATTGCTACCCCATGGACAACATTCCTCCAGGCCTTCCTGTCCTCTATCATCCTTTGGAGTCCATTTAAGCTCACGCTGACTGCTTCAGTGAAACTCCCTCAGATAGAGTCCTGCAAAAATGGGCTTTTCCATCTTTTTCACATCTTTCAGTTTGACCAGACAACACCTGGCTGAGTCAGGCATTGCATGTCAGCCAGGTGCTTCTGGCTGCAGGGGTCTGTCGTCTTCCAAAGTAACCTTTTGGCTTACCTCAGGTTAAGGTGATAACTGAGGAAAACTAGCTTCCTATGCCTAGTGCTTATTCCTCTGACCCTTGAGCCACTCAAATCATCTTGGGAGGGCCCAAAAGCAGGTGGATGAATTCTTATCTCTTTGCCTTTGTTTAGCAATATTTTCATGCTGGAGGAAACGGGCTGAAAAAGAGCTTCCTGGAGAAAAGTCCAAACTTGCTGTCTCTCAAGTATGCCCTGAATTTGTACACACAGACGACAGATGTTCTGGTCAAGAAATTCATCAACAGCCAGGCTTCTCAAAGTAAGTGTGTTGGTGGCTGCACAAGCCCCTCCGAGTTTCGTGGCCGGCAGCCCAAGGCTTTGAGCTTGGGAGGTGGGGGGGCATGAGAGTGCTATGGAGTGCCTGGGTTCTTCCTGCTTACCATCGGGTGCAGACTCAACCTGGAGGGTTTGGCTTCGTCTGATCTGTCTTGTCCAGTCCAACAAGAAGGATCAAGGATGCTGTGGTAAAGTTTTTGGTTGCTCTAGGGCCAAATTGCTTATGCTTCCCCTCAGTTGGTTAAACAGATGGCTGCAATGTTAGCAGGTTAGATGCAAAGCTCCCACTGTTGTGGGATGTGGTTTCATCTGTGAATGCCTTTTCCCCAGGACCCATCTGCCCCCTCTAGAGGCACATTCATCCATTTAGGTTACTGCCAAGAAACAAAGTCCCTGTTTTCCACTTGCATTAAGTTGGGAGATGCGGGAGAATATAGGTAGTCTTTCACTTACAAATACAATGGTGCCCAAAATTTCCATTGGTAAGCAAGCCAGTTGCTAAGTGAGTTGTGCCCCATTTTATGACCTCTTTGTCACAGCTGTTAAGCAAATCACTGCAGTTGTTACTTGACTCACGCAATTGTTAAGTTGCTCTGGCTTCCCCCTTGACATTTTCCATATTGCTTGTGTCTTCCTCAGTCTTTTCCATCTCAGTTCGTTTGTTCTCGGCTCCAAGCTCTTACTTTTTCAGGAGCCTCTGTGGAACTTACTTCACACAATGCCAACTTTGGTTGTAACCTAAGCCACACTTTTGGCACTGTCTGCAGGTCACCATCTTCTTTCTGATGCAGGTCAAACAACAGATAACACAGTGGGGAAGATTAATCTTCAGGTGGATCTGGCGATGCACCCTGCAACTGGCGAGCATAAAGTCTCTGTCAAAGGTATGGTTGGCAATGCCTCCTTGTCCCAAATCCAGCCCACCTCTGTGGAGAAGCAGGCTCCTTTAGGCAGTTGAAAAGGGCTCAAGAGGGATGGGGAAGGAAGGTGAGACTTCCCTTTTCCTTTGCTGGAACTCAGTTTTTGTTTTCTGATCATTCAAAGCCAGGACCTGGTGGCTGGGAAGGCCTTTAAAAATGGCTTCTGGTCATTTGCTGCCAGCACAGAAGGGTCCATGTCTCAAGACAAGCTGCTTGGTCAGTCATATTGTTTGAATAAAGCAATTAGTTTAGGTCCAGTGTCATTTTGAACCACTGGCAGCTCATCCTCTCTGCCCCTCCTTTCTGGACCAGTACATGGAGTCAGATGAGGCGGAGAGGTTGAGCAGGTGGGTCCATAAGGCTGCCACAAGGTGAGCCGTGTCTGCCTGTGATCTCCATTGCTGTGTGCAGTTGTAGCCATTGAGGACCTCGTCTGGCAAACCAGCGCCACTTTCCGCCCCTTTGTGGAGGTCTGCATTCTGGGGCCCAGTCTGAGCAACAAGCGGAGGAAGCACGGCACCAAAAGCAAGAGCAACACCTGGTCCCCAAAGTATAACGAGACATTCCAGTTGTAAGTGGCTTTTGCTGCCTGTGTGGCGGAGGGGCTGGGGGAGGGGGTTCCTCTTTCTGAATCCCCCTCTCTCCCCTCTTCCTAGTCTCCTAAGCAGTGAAGAGCGGCCCAGTGCTTACGAGCTGCACCTCTCCGTGAAGGATTACTGCTTTGCGAGGGAAGACCGGCTCATCGGGGTGGCCGTGGTCCAGCTGCGGACCCTCCTGGTAGGTGGCGGCTGCAGCCCTGCATGGCACCCCCTGCTAAGAAGCATCTCTGTGGATGAGGCTGGGCTGACAATCCTGCAGATCCTTTCTCAGAGGACCAGCGACGAAGTTGCCAAGGAGTTTGTCCATCTCAAGTTAGAAACACGATCCACGGAAGAAACAGCCTGAAATTCCAGCAGGGAAATGCAAACTTCCAGTCCCAAGAACCTTGATCTGTCTTTTCGATGTCTGACTCATGCATGTGTGTGCAAGTCTGTGGGAATGTTTGACTTTGTTTCTGTGTTTGCCAGAACATAAATTCCTGTATTTGCAAGGTACGTCCAAGAGCTGTTAATCTTTTCTACATGTTCAGATTCTTGAGGAAAAAAATGGAACTGTTCCAATGAAGTGCCAAAACTACAGCAAAGAGCAAAATTATGAACTGATTTTGTCTCATGACAGCCATTTCCTCATGGTGACTTCCTGTTTAACTGTCCTACAGCCCATGCAACCTCATGTTACTGCAGACCCATTTCTCCTGCATCATTTTGGACACTTGGCCTTATTTCCCTCCCATTTTATGCAAAGTCTTGCTTTTGAAATCCTTTTTCTACCATCTACAGGTGCAGTTACTTCAAGAAAGTGTTTGTAATTTTATAGTTGCTGATTTAAAGAAATGATTTTTGCATACAAACTTTTAAAAAGTGGAAATGTTTTATGCTGACCTTTCTTTCCCAGTCTTTCATACTTATCACTGTGAGGAAGAGCTGGCAGAGCAAGTTCTCAAGATATCTAGTCACGTCTATTACCAATTCTTTAATATCTTGAGGTACGTTTGTTCTCCAAAGCTATCAAAGTAATTCCATACTTTTATTAAGGAATAATTCTGTCTCTGGGTTTAGTGCTTTTTGGGTCTGGATGGGTCCCAAGTGACATCATCGTTCTCTGGCTAGGGCAGAGAAGAATGAGGATGTGCCTCAAAAGGATGCTGGTACCAGTAGTACCAGAAGATTCCCGGTGAATGAACTTCAATATGGTGTATAGTTTCCCAGGGTTGTGTTGTGTGAAATGGTGTTGGACTATACAGGGTTAATTAGGTGGAGCCTGCTGGTGAATGGTTTCCATCAAGAAGCAGTTTTGCTGTTAACATTTCTCACTCTGGCTGTTAGAGTTTTTGTTTTCAATTCTTAGCTGAAATCTCAGTTAAGTGCTTGTTTTTATTTTCATAAAAGTTTCTACTTATGCAACATGCCTATATCCTGCACGGAGGTAAACATCCATGTGATGTAAATATATTTCATGAGAAATGGTAAAATAAAGGCAGAAGAAACTGCTTGTTCCTTATTGGCCCATCAACTTCTCCCTAAAGGTCCTGGAGTGACCTAATGAAGCTGCTTTAGGTCTTCTTCCCTTCCCCAAGACCAGAAGAGCCTTGGAATCACACCCAGGGGCTAGCCACAGCAGGCTCCATTCAGAAAGGGCTCTCAAGCCTTGGAGGTTGGGTGCGGGGAAAATTGTACCAAGTCTTGATGGAGAGACCAACCTTTCCTTACACACAGTTGCTTCCTCGGGAGGGGGGGAGGAAGGGGAGGAGGAGAGGAGAGAGAAGGAAGGCTTTGCCTTTGGCAAACATTTTGTATTCCAGAGAATGTTCCTGGTGGGGGTGGAAGGCTAATTATAGACATATGATGGACAGGGGAGAGAGATGTGGACATCAGCCAAGGAAGGGGCTCTTGCATAGGATGTACCATAGGGCCGTCTGAGTTGTCTAACCTTTTGTTCCGACCCTCCACCCCACCCCAAGGTAAATGGGCTCAGCTGAGTTTTAAACCAGACCTGTCATTCAGTGTCTCTCTGGCTGTTCAAGCCACACCGAACAAAAAGAAACAGTCAGCAGCCACCTCATAGCAATTTGCAGTGGTTGATAATAATGTATTATTATTTCACAGATTTATTGCTTACAGGAATTCTTTAATTATGAAGTTTCTTCTCACTTGATAAATGAAAGGAAAATTGCACCATCCCCACCAACCATATAATCTCTTAAGGACAGTGAGTGAGAAAAAATGGTTAAATCACTAGCTATTCATCTGTTCTGGTTACATCAACCAGATGTATGTTGGGAGACTATTTTTCAAAGTGTGCAAAAGAGGTCCCTACAGTAATGGAAGGGGGCTTATGTGTCAGAATAAAACGTCCAAAAGGATGATTCAACCACCCAGAATCCTGGTGGGGAACAATGCAGTCCTGCAGCTGACTAAAAAAGGAAAGAACCACAAGAAACAAGCAAACAGAAGAAGCAGATCTACACCATTGCACTACACCCACAGTAACAAAGTATCGCAGGCTGAGACTAGACTTACAGTTTGGGAGCCTGGAGTTTATCTCTCCAGGATGCCGCAAATTTCATCCACTCCTTTGCTGATGAACTGACCATATTTTATATATCGTTTTGGAGAATTTCTGGAGAACCTGAAGACACTGATGGTTCAAGGAAATGGCTCCTATTTTTAAAAATGGGACAAGCAGAATCTGGGAACTCAGTTATTTATACTTGGGAAGATTCTGTAGTAGAAATAATCAGGAATCAAACTAGTGTTGCCCAAGTAACTTTACCTCATTTGGTCAAGTAGCTTTCTTAGTAGATACCTGCAAAGCCTTTGAGAAAGCACTCTGTGTCATCCTGGTTAGCCAGCTGATTGTAGTGGATACAGCTCGGAGGGACGCTCTCTACCTGGCTCCAAAAGTTTCTGATCAGCATAATTGCTGGGGGGGGGGGGAGAGAGAGGAGAAACCCTCAGACCCTCATGACTAAAAGGAGCTGAAGTGGCAGCACAGCTGATCTTTTCAGCTCTCAGAAGATCTAATACTGCTGCAAATAATGTCTCTTCTGTGGGCGGTTGCTAGGAAGCCTCCAGCCCTAAGGGTGCCATCCAGATGGTATCCCAACCAAAGTGCACTAACATTTGTGCAGATACTGCATGGACATCTGCAACGCATCTTGACATGACGGCTTTAAGATTCTCCTAAAGGTCTCATATCGCAGTATTCATTCCCTTTATGAAACAAGCAGGTCTGTCAAGAAGAAAGACAAGTCAGAACAGAAAGGCCAGGTTGAAAAAACAGGCCTTCCCAGGGAGAAGAAAGGATTACACCATGATTCACAGCACGCTTTTCTGCAAAGCAATTTCTGATGTTTTTAAATAAGAATATTTTAAATATAAATTTGATGTGAGAGATATAACAGATGGGCAGATATAAATGCATGAATGAATAAAAACAATCAGGATTTGCCATGATATGAGCACTGTTGTCCTGAGTTATGAGCAACTTGGACATTAAATCCTAATTTGGAGAAGTGGGCTATATTTTGTCACTGCTTTGAGTATTTGTTCCTACCTATAAAGGTAGTCCTCAAATTACAACCATAATTGAGTCAAACGTTTGTGTTGCTACGTGAAGCATTTGTGAAGTGAGTTTGGCTGCATTTTACAACTTTTCTTGCCCCAGTTAAGTGAATTGTTGCATTTGTTACTAACATGGTTGTTAAGTAAATCTGGATTCCCCATTGACTTTGCTTGTCAGAAAGTTACAAAAGGTGATCATGTGACCCCAAGACACTGAAATAATCATAAATATGAACCAGTTGCCAAGCGTCTGAATTTTGATCAGATGACCATGAGGATGCTGCAGTGCTCATGTAAAAAACAGGTCAAAGCTTGTTTCCGCCACCACAATCCCTGGATGTTCTCCTGCCAGTTGGCAACTTTGATAAGAGAGAGAAATAAAGCCAGGGGATACCTCTGCTCCTTACTATGCCCAAGATACACCAACAAGGTTGGCACCATTTTCTGGCAGAAAGAGATGGCTGGTGCAGGCAGTACATTCTATTTGGGAGTACATCTACTGATTCAAAAACATTAATATTTGAGTGTGGTTTGATATCCAAGTTGCTCAGCCATGACTGGGAAGAAAAGATCACCAGACTGACAGATAGAAAGTTGGAAAGGCAGGGCCCTGCTCTATTTCAAAGGGAAACAAATCCATGGCTTGCAGGATGGAGATAATGAGTCTCATACAAAATTAAATTTTAATTTAATACTATATAAAACGGCTTCTTGACCTCCCCGGGGTTTAGAGCAAACCTAGAGACATATGGCCTTCCATTTAAGCATTTGCTAAAAATTGTTATGCTGATGGGGATCAGGGCCAGCTGGGCATCTTCCATTCTAGGTGTTATGATCAGGGAAGCGGCTGCCACTTCAGGCTTGACAAGGCATCGGCAGTGAAAGGGGTGACTTCCCTTCTGCTGCTGCTTAGCAGACTGATCTCTCCACCTCCTGAAGGCGCCTTTCTCTTGGGCTGTTGATTGCCCTGGAAAGGTGATTGGGAGAACGGGCATCTGGGTGGTAGGAGAGGAACTTGAAAGAATTTAGGAAGATGTGTGTTCTCGGCTAACTTTTGTTCTGCCAAAATGGAAATCAAGTTCCTCTGATAAACAGGGCTCAACAGCTTTGCCAAACAATCCCCTTTGCTACCAAAGTAGCAGATATAAGAGTTTCAACAAGCCTACGATTAAAATTAGCTATCCAAAGTAATATGCCACCGAGAAAAGACTAAGGTGGTAGATCCAAGGATAAATGGCTGCACCTTTTCTGCCTTGATTTTCCAAGCTATTGCTACCACCGCAAAAGGCACTCTGTGTGAATTTTCCTGCACCTCCTCATCATTAATAAGATGCCAGAAATTACATCCACCCGCATTTAAGAAGAGCAGTGCAATTGTGGCATTTAAGAAGGCAGTGCAATTGTGGCTTTAGGCCAGCTGTGCCAAGGTAGATGTCAGTTTGTCTCAGGCTGCTGCCTGCTTCTGTGCCATTTGACCCACTCCTCCCTGGGCCTCTCTGGGAGGACTATCCTAAACAAACAAAGATGCTGAGGGTGCTTTGGTGCTAGCCCTGTCTCTCTGGGAACCATGTATCAATATTTTACCAGAAGCTGGCAAGGAGTCTTAAAGAACAGCTAGCCTCTTTTCATTCTTCTATCTTTGAGGAAGGAAAAATTGTGAGGCACACAGGTGTATGCATCATTTCCATTTCAATGATTGGCACAACATGCATTTCTAAGAATGGAATGGAATCACCAAGAATGTGCAGTTACAGCCTAAGTTACAACAAGGTTTCTCCCCAACCTTGTTTTGCCTCTATTGGAGGCAAGGAAATGCCCTCTGCAGGCAGCATCTTAAGAGACCAGGAACCCTTGTGAGGAAGGAGTTTGGGATCTATAAGGAACCCTGATGGGTGGAGGTTTGCAATTCATTTCTCAATTACACCATCTAATTTGCCAGTCAGCTGAGTCAGGTTAAAGCAGCAGGAATCACTAGAAAGGGTGGAAACACCTCCTGGTCATAACTAAGCCTTTATGCCTCCTTTTAGGTCATGGCAGTGATGCCAGATCCAAGTGTTCACAGATATATAAGACTAGTGAGGAGAAAGAGATCCCAATACCAACAGAAGGCTGTTCCAAATAGTTTGTGGTAGTTAGTCTGATTATTTTCTACTAGATACACTTCTACAAATGAAAGGGACTCTTGTTCCCAGGGCTTGAAGGCCTAAGTTCTGTGAAGTTTTTGAGACATGCTTGAGTCCAGGCCTGCTGGAGCTCCAAAAGCCGCAAGATCAGAGCTCTGTGGTCATCCAGGGCATTCATTTCTGCCCTTTAGTTGAGCGCCACCTTTTCTCTACCCTCATGCCCCAGAACAGCCAACAGGACATGCTTGGGAACTCCTGCTGAACAATTTCAGCCTAGAAGGCAATGTCTTGTAACATGGGCAACTTTTAAGAGGCAGGAATTTCAACTCCCGGAATTCCCAAACAACCCAGGAGTTGAAATCATAAAGTTGTCCAGGTTGAGAATTGTTTTTAGGAGTGAAGTTTCTAAAGTTTCTAAACTGGACAGAAGGTTCCCACTTACCTAAGTGTGTGCCTATTCCCTGGCTATCACCATATGTGCTTCCTACACTGAAGTCCCATTACAGCTGGGGATTGCCAGGGCTGCTGGGTGACTCACAGTTGGCAGGCCGGCCAACATGGGAGTTCTGACCAAGATCTGCCCTTCCAGGTGGGCTTGTTTTGAATTCCAGGAGCTGTTTGGCGGTTTTTGCCACACGTCAGAAATCACAGCACCCCATCAAGAGTGCAGCTTGGAGCATAAAGGAGCCCATGGCTCTGCACTCCCTTTCGCAGCTTCACTGGAAATCCATCTGCTTTCTTAAAAGCCAAGTAACAGTCCAGATACCTGAGATGGTCCAGCCATGCCTCAGCACTTCATTTCCTATAACTATCCACTAGGCTAATTCCTATGCGGACAGCAGCTCTAATTGGCCTTAAATAGTTAAAAAAATCTTTGAATGATCATCATTTTTGGCCACTATTTTATTTCTAATTTCTATACTTGGTTTACAGATATTCCCCTTGAAGCTGCAGCTCACAAAATATAAACTTTAGTCCCTGCCCCCTCTCCCCAAATTAAATACCCAAAGAGTGTAACTCTTCAAGAATCTTCCATGGGCACTGTATCCTGTAGCACCTGGACCATCTTCTCCTCCATCAATTTGGCTTTTCCTGAAAAAAAACAATCACAGGTAAGCAAATGGCTCAGGCATCTCTGAAAACATTACAGTGGATTCCTAGCAGAATGCGGAGTTCAGGTGCACCTTTTGAACCAGTCAGTGAGGAGAAAACATCAAGCCATTAGGCCAAAACAGCTTTTGGGGATTAGCCTCTAAGAATCTCCACTTTCCAGCCATCCTGGTTTCCATTGCTCACCTGCATGAGGGGTCTGGATGAGGTGGATGCTTTGTTTGACTTCTTTGATGTCCTGTGCTTTCTGCAACTCTTTCCCCTTCTTTAATCTTGGAGAGAGAAAAGGAAAAGCTAACAAGCATAGCAGCAGAAACACTTTACTTTAAGAACCCACAGCTATGCCGATGGGTCGTTTCAATCAAACCCAGGAAAGCTCTTTCCAATATTTGGCATTTCAAGCTATCTAAAAATCTTTTCAAAGTCCATGACATGAGCATTCCTGCATTCTTTCCCATTGCCCTCCTGCATGCCAGCGAAGACCAACTGCAGCCGATCCCCAGAAATGAGATTTTAGTGCAGGAAACATCTGAACCGGCAGGCTTCTTATCCCCTTCAGGCAGCCGAGCTCACTCGGCGGGCAGGGAAAGCGCCTACCTGTTCCAGATGAACTTGGCCTGGCGCCTCCGCTTGATCCCTTCCACTCGCTTCATGGCTTCCACTGCAAGGGAAAAACAGCCGCGCGTCAATGGAAGAAAGGCGTCCGGCAGCCACGCACGCGCCCCCCCCCCCGCCCTCCTCCGTGCCCTACCGCTCTGGCTCCACAGCTCCCGCTGGTACTTCACGGGCTCGTGGCGCCGCTTCTCGAACTCGAAGGACCGGTCCTGCGTGGGGACACGAGAGAAGAGGGGCCGGGCGGGGTGAGAGGCGGTTCTCTCCGCTCGGTCCCAGCCGCTCCCTCCCGCCGCCGCCGCCCACTCACCACCGCCAGCTCCTTGCCCGCCGCCCGGCGGAAGGCCTTGGTCCAGCGCACCTTCCGCGGGTTGCGCTTCTTCTGGAAGCCCCGGTGGCACTTGGAGCGGCAGAACCGGAACGCCTGCGGGAAACAGCCGAGCTCAGCGGGGGGGACGGACGGGGGGGAGGAGGGAAGGGAACGGGGCCGCGACACACCTTGCAGTCGTTGCGGACGAAGAGCATCCCGTGGCCCGGGTACACCGGCCCGGAGCAGAAGTAGCACTTCTCCACTCGCATGGCGGCGGCGGCGGCGTCGAAGGAGAAAGAGCGCCTCGGTGGCCTGGCTAGAGCGGCGCGTCTCACTGCGTCACTTGCCGGCCGGAGGCCGCGGCAGCCCCACCGCGCATGCGCCAGACTCGCCCGCTGCGTCAGGCGGCCCTCTCGGCTTCCGTTCTGCCCTCCGAGAGAAGCCCCTAGGTGGGAGGAGCCACGACGGGAGAGCTGTTGCCCCGCCCTCCTCGTGCTGTGATCTCGAAGCGGGAGAAATCGCCTCCCCCGCCCCCCATCAGGTGGTGGCGAAACGGCGGCCCAAGAAGAAGCGGAATTTGGCCACGGACCAGTTTATTGCACGTCTGCTGGGCGCGGGTGGGCCTTCAGCAGCTGCAGCGGCCGACGGGCTGCGGGGGCGTCTCGACGGGGCCGTCGGGGGTGCAGGCGTCCACGCATCGCTTCATGAGCAGCCCCAGCAGCAACTCCACGGCCGGGCCCACGTTGGCGGCGCTGGTCTCGAAGTAGAGCGCCCTGCAAGCACAGCGGCAGCGTCAGGTCGCACCCTCCACCCGCGGGCTCCGCAGAGGAACGAGCCGCCTCTCCCGCCGCCGCCCGGAGCCCCGCGGCCGCCCGGGGAGGAAGCCACTTGCCCGTATTTGCCTGCCAGCTGCTTGGCGTCGCCTTCCTCGACCACGCGCTGCCCCTCCAGGTCGCTCTTGTTTCCGCACAGCACCACGTCGGGGCTCTCGCAGTAGGCGTGGGTCTGCAGCTGGCCTGCCGGGACGGGAAGGGAGCTGGAGCCCCTGACGTGCCTGCGCCAACCGGCCCCTTCGGAGAGGCCCAGCCGGCTGACTTTAAGCTCCCTGGGGCGGAGGCCACGGGGCTCACACGAGATGGGGCCTTCCACGCTTTCAAGAGCCCTCTGGCCTTCTGCCGGCATTCCGGCAGCGAGTAACAGGGTTCCCGTTGGGCTCCCTGGAAGCTCGGCTGGCTCCTGCTGCCTGCTTCCCCCGTGGCTGGAAGTGGGGTGAGACTTACTCATCCAGTTGCGGACGTTGAGGAAACTTTGCTCGCTGGTTAGATCAAAGAGCAGGAGAAAGCCCATGGCATCTCTGAAGAAGGTGGTGGTCAGGCTACAGAACCTGTCAGGAGGAAGGGCCAAGTGTTACCCTTCTGCTCTCTCCTCTCAGGCTGACAGTGTCTTAGTCCAAGGCGGCATATCCATGTATGGCCCCTGAGCCCAAAGCCCTCCTTAGACCTTCTGGTTTAGAGCAAAATATTGCTCTGAAGTTTTAAAAGTGAAAGAATAAAGTTCTTCATTACCAAGGGCCATTTCTAAAGAACCACAGGGACTCCTTACATTCTTCAGCCTTAGAAAACACCCAATGCCATAGGTCAAGTGATGGGGGGGGGGATTGCCAACCTCTGGTTGCACTCAGGCATCAAGGCTGCTGGTTCAATCAGGAGCCAAATTGGCCGGGTAGTGGTTCAGGCCATTTTTCAAACATGCTCACCTTTCCTGCCCTGCTGTGTCCCACAACTGAAGATGTATCTTCTGTCCTCGGCAGCTGACCCCTTCTGGTCTGTTGGGTAGGTACACCTGACTCCAAAGGATTTGTGAATGTCTCCAGCCATCAGCTAACAAAACAGGGATCTTTCTCTCTTCCAACCCCCCTCCCCCAATGAGAAAGGCAATAGATCCTTTGCTTTCTTCATTTGTGGAGCTTCTAGAAAAGTAAGCAAATTCGTGTTTGACTAATGTTTGTACAGGTGGGCTCTTTCCCACGCAAGCCTGTTGCAATATTTTCCTGCAGTCCATGTTTGCTACCTATGCCCTCCTATCTCATAGTTTTCCAGAATCTCAGTGTTTCTGCTTTCCAACCCATTATGCTGCCCCTGTAAAAAAAAAGTGTGGATGCTTTCAGGTTGGTTTCCCCTTTTCCTATTATTGATGTTTGTAGTGCATTACTATATAATGCATCTACAGTTTGCACAGAGCTTCAAGCTGGTGTTTGCCATTTGCCCTCCTCCCAGCCGTAGCACCCATGTTCCTTGCACCCATTCATAGGTCCTGCCTCTGATAGGTCTGAACTTGGGCAATTGTGAATCTGCAAAATACCCTTCAGGCTGAACCATGATTAAATATTTTTGTTTTGTTTTTAATGTACGGGAACGTCCCTGGACCAAGCAGCCCCATATCCACAGGGAGGAAGCAGCAAATTTCAAACTTGCCTGCATAAGCCATATTGAAGAGCTGCAAACTTGGCAGCATTGTGTCTTTTGTTGTGTACAAAAACACTGGATGGACAAGGTTCTAAGCCGAGAGGATCAATTGCAGTCAGCCCCACACAGGAAAAATTTAATTCCCACCAGAGTACGCCAGAGAGCTTGGAATGGAAGACAGACGTTTCTTTGGGAAAATGCCAGGGAAGGGCCCAGGGTTCATTGCATTAGCGGCAGGATTGTCTTCTACACTGTAGAAAGGGGTGGATTGAACCTGCTCTCTGGAAAGTTTTGCTCCCTTTGGACTGATTTGAAAGTGAGACTGCTTTATAGAAATCTTATTTACGGGAGGAAAGAAAATTTCTGTCAGCCACTGACAAAAGTCTCAAGTTCATCAGCCTGAGGAAGGCGAGAGGCGGACAACCAGGAGCATATTGTCACTAGGCAAAGTTGTCACTAGAAAGGTGTCATCACTTAGAGCAGTTGAAAAGGGCAACCCACAACTTTGCACAGGAAAGTAAAAAACCAGGTGCAGGGATTTTGCAGATGGCCCCTGCTTGGACAAGCAGAAAGGCTGCCGGCTGCCTTCTGCTAGATGCTACAAGATTGGAGGGCATTGTGCCCCAGTTTCCACTCTTGAAAGGATGGCTGGCTGGAAGGCAGTTGAGAAAGGGTGGGTGCTAGTTCTTGTGTAATGACTGCCAGTACATGAGAACAAGGTAACCAATCAGCACTTTCTCTGCCTCCCTCTCTTGCAGCTGGGTCTGGGGGCTTTTGTCACTGGTGCCCATGCAGTATCAGCATAGTCCTAAGCTATAATGGTCGGTGGCTGTGAAAGTCAAGCTGGTGGATGGGAATGTAGCAGGAGTTCAGGCCAAAGGCATTGCTGAAAATGGACCCAGAGGACAGAGGTGCAGGGTATTGGGTGGGGGAGGTGAATCTCAAAGGAAAAGCATCTCTGCCTTTCCCCTCCTTCCTTCACCTGGCCCAACTTCAGGTGTGATTTCTCCCAAAAAGAAGGAATGAAGGGGGAAAGTAGACGGTGCTGGGACTTACCAGCCTCTTTTCCCGAAAATCAATGCCTACGGTTGTGATGAATTTGGAATTGAACTTCCCATCTGTGTACTGGTAAAGGAAACTGGTCTTTCCAACCCCAGAATCACCAAGGGCTAGGAACTTGATAAGGTAATCATAGTCCCCGTCAGACATAGTGAGTGATCTTCAGCCTGAAGGGGAGGGTAGGAAGAAAGGTTTTGAATCCAGGGTCTCAAGAAGAGCCTATCAAGGAAGAAGCTCAAAAAGACACTGTGGGCACCTGGAACACTTCCACATCTTGTCCACAGGTAGCACAACTGTGTTGGCAGGTGGCTTTGGTGCACTATGGGCATCAAAAGGCCAAAAGCCTCTTTGGACCTCTGCCATTTGGACTGGATATTGTGGTACAGAACTGCATGGAGGTGAGGGCAACAGATAGGACTGTGAAGCCTAATTGGGTCAAGATTTCTCTGGGGCCCAGCACTCATTCCAGGAGATTCTGCTGCAGGTGGGGATATCCTGCCCTTCCTGGTAGTCTTTTAAAAGATATACTTCCCACACAGATAATATTAGGGAGATGCTCGCCTTCGGCGTTCCTCTCAGTGGAAAAGGGGAGCCATGTACTTTCAGCAGACTCCCACTGCCTCCTTGGTTCATGCCCAGATGCCCACCAGTTGCCTTCAGGCTGTCTCCAAGAATCTCTAAATGCTTCCTCATTTGTCCCTAAGCCCAGCACAAACACACCCTAGCCATCTCTTTCTTCCTCCTCCATGACAAGGACAGAGACAAATCATTGGGATTTGGCCAACAGACCCAAGGCACATTTTCCCTTGGCTTGCTGCCTCCTGGAAGCCCAGGGCTTCCTGCAGTTAGATTGTGCCTACCAATCTGCTTGCATGTTTTCATTACTGGAAAAAAAGCCATTTTATTCCTTCCACATGGGTCTCCTAATAGAGTGCAAGCTTGGTTTCTGATCAGTCTTGGGCATTTGACAGTTGGGATGTGAGATAGCGAAGCAGAGGAAGACGGATGCTCCCAAGGAAGACAGCTGGCTTCTCATCATGAAATTGGCCAAGAGGTGAGGTACCTCCTCCCTCTGCAAATACTGAATCGGCAGCCACCTTCCACTGTGTTGCCAGGAGGAAGCCTGGGAGTTTTTTGGCTAATGCCAAGGAGCTCCTTCCCAGAATGCCTGGCAGACAAACAGATGGGGCAGGAAGGTCAGTAGTGCAGTCCTCATGATGGTAAGGGAGCCTTCCCCTTCAGGAGTCCAGGCTGCAGGAAATTCCCCCCCACCGCCCTAAAATTAACCTTGCAGGGGATCCCTAAACAACCTCAGCTACCCTGCCCTGCCCTGCCCTGCAGCACCAGACCTCCAGTTTGACATGTGGGAGGCAGGGATGAGTCTTCTACTATACCAAATGGAGGGCAGTGCCAGGGGCTAATCTTGGAATTGGCACCCTGCAAGGCTGCCCCAGGATCTACTGCAAACGATCTCCCCAGATCTCTGTGAGCAGACAGATGTGGGTTTCTTAGGAACGCCAAGCTTTCTCTGTCCAGGGCATCTGGGCACAGCTGTTGTGCTGTTCTGTGAGCCACATTTGCCTGGGTTGATCTCTGCCTCCCCCCCTCCTTTTTGCATTAGCCTCCTGTATTCCTTGATCGGTTTTGGCTGCATCACCTTGCCCACAGAAGGAGCCTCCATGCCGAATGAGAATGCTGGAAGGTTAAAAGAGGAAAAGGGGCTGTATGGAAGCTACAGGGCATTGCCTGCTTCCGCTGCTTGGCACCTGCCTCAGTCTTCCCAGGTTATTCCACCACCCTGGAGAGACCCCAGGCCCAGGATGCTGCTTTTGCCACACACACTACCCCCTGCTCCTGAGCTGCTGCTTTGCAACAAGCAGTCAGGCTGAAACTCTCCTGGTGAAAGGAAGTCTTCTCCCTATGTCCCCCCCCCCATTCCCACCCTGCAACAAAGCACCCAAAAGAGGCTGACCACTCACCCTGCTGCTGCTGCTGCTAGAGCTAGAGGTGCCTTAGGCTGGCCTCCCAAGCCCCACCTGCTTCTCAGAGAGCCAGGAATGGCAGCTGAAGCAGCTTACGTGTTACCTGGAGACTGTGATGGATGGAAGGTGTGCTTCCTGAGGCCAGCCAAGGGCACCAAGGATGGGAAGGGGCTGTGCCATCAACCTTCCTCATTTGCAGGAGCTGAGGCTGCCTTCTATGCCTCGTGGGCTTCCTTTTGCCATGCAAGCGGATTTGGCTGGACAATTCATAGGGCAGCCTTGTGCCCAGGCTTCCCAATCCCTGCAGAGGGAGCTGCCTCCACCAAAGCTGAGCAAACAGAACTAGTCTAGGAAGGGATTGGGATTGTGACCGAAGGATTCAGACCTGGGAGTGGCATGGAAAGGGGGCAAATGCAAGAGAATGACATCTTCTGCTATGTAAGCTCAGAGGTGCCAAGGAGGGGTGTCCTGAGGAATGTGACCAGACACCCCTGCTGCTGTGGGAGGAGGCGGCTTCACAGTTTAGCAGGGTGCTCCCCATTTACCTTTTAGCAAGACTTCTCCCATATGCTAGAGAGACGTGTGCGGCATGTGCAAATGTGGGCATTTACTCTGAAGACTTCAGCAGCTCAAATTTCATCAAGACAAGACTATGAAAATGCTAGATCGGTTCTGCCTCTCATCTTTTGCCACGTGCAGCCTCAATACCATGGTGGCCCTCCCTCAGTCAGACTCTCTGCAGCCGCCTTCCCGCAGGCTACAAAGCCCTCCCAGGATGTCTCTCCCACTTCCCCAGAGCAAGAAGAAACCAGCCCTGCAGGATTTCCTCTGTGGAGCAGGAGCAGGAGGAGGGGAACTGGACAGGAGAGTCCGAATGAAGACCAAAAGGGGAGGGGGAAGGGCCTCCATAGTCTGGCAACTTCAGAGGTAAAATGCGCTGATCCCAGATGCTCTCATACCACCACCCTATAGTGCAGGAGGGATCTGTAGCCTCCAAAAATGAAAGCAAAAGCATTGTAGTGTGGCTGGCTCTGTATGAAATGGTACCGTGAAGGGCTTATCAGTCTCTTGCTGAAAAGGCCATTTCTCTTGCTAAATCAGTTTGATTGCATATCTGAGGCGTTTTCTTTCATACCTCATTGGAGCAGAACATATGTGAAGCCCCTCAAAATGCAAAGAATTCACATCTTTTTCAGAAGAATCCCAAGACTCATGTCTGGACCCAAACAGAGCACTAGAAGGAAGAATCTCACCTGCAATTTCTGCCTTGCAGTGAGACACCCCCTCCGCCCCCCCAAAACTTAGTTTGCAATGCAAGGAGAGGATCTGCTCCCTTTGATTGAGGACAGAAACAAGGGGAAACAAGGAAAGATAGGTCCCAGGGCCTATAAATTGGCAGTGCTTAATTCAGCAGAAAGTGCTTTAAAATATAACTGCATTCACACAGCATATCTAGTATTAGAAGGAAATCTTTTGTGGATGGGGGAACCTGCAGTCTGCCCAGATGGCTTATTTCAGTAGAGGTCAACTCCTTTGCCATCCTGTTTGCGTACTGTCTGCAGAATGAAATTTGGAATCTGCTACAAGATCCGGTGTTGGTGTCAAAAATTAGTGAGACCAATTTGAGGAAGCCTGGGGGATCGATAGCTCTTAGTGAGGCATCTTCTGTGGGGCATCTGGTGGGAGAATAATGGGCTTTCTTGGGCAATTGACAGACATTATGGAAACAGACACCCTGTTATGAATCAGCATAGATGTATATTAGAGGTTCATCAGTGGGCTCAGGACAGCCAAGCCTCTCCACTCTGGACACATAAACCATTTTCTCTTAAAGAGGCGTGTATTTCTGAGTCAAGGCAACTGGAGCCAAACCACTTCATAAAGTGAAGGTGCTTTAAAAACAATCAAAGCATGGAAGACTCTGCCCCCTTCTTCTGCCATTCAAGCCGCCAGTGCCTTCCTCTGCTGTGCCAGTCTTGCCAGGTTTGCTTCAAGGGGACTCCTGCTGTCTGCATCCCTTCTCAGATTGGTCCAGAATTTGAGATTGGCTGAAAGTTAACCTCTGGATGGGAATATTCCCTGCAGCTTGTCAACCTATAACAGGCTGCACAAAGAAGTGAAGCCTCATCTGCGGGATACAGGCAGCATATGAAACCACACCCCCTCCAATCCGTGGAAAAAAATCTTCGTGAACCAGTCCCTGGTGCCCAAAAGGTTGGGGGCTGCTGACCTATAACCATTGCATTTATTCTGGAACAGCAGGAAACCAAGATATTTTCCAGGAAGTCCATCCTGAGCTAAAGAGCTGCCACAGTATAGGAGAACCTCAGTGGCACATACCTGCTTGGAAAGAGGTCCTGGCGGTCTGGGGATGGGAGTTGAAGTGGCCAGAGGCTCTAGAAACAAAAACTGGATGCTCCAGGGATCAGGCAATAGGCCAGCCAGGAGAGAGGCTCCAAGCCCAACCAGTCGGCTGGGCTGGCTCTTGTCCTTCGGTGATCCTCAACTGACAGTCATATGGCTGGCGGATTGAGTGATGACACTCAGGACAAATCTGGGGCAAGGCGCAGCCCCTGGTTGGAGCCCCTTGAAGCAACATCTGTTGGGCTCTCTAGCAAAGGGTGGGAGTCGTCCTTGCCATGCCTAGCTCTTCTTTATACCAGTGGAAGTAATAAGTATGGGCCAAGAAAAGGCTAACTTTTGCCCCAACCAGCCTGGAGAAGTTGGCCTTGCTAGCCAGCAGTGATTCCAGCCTGGAAGAGGGCAGGAACCAGCGATATCCCTGGATCCCATCACAGCTGGAACAATTGTCTCTCCAGAAGCAGAAGCCCCTTTTGCTCCATTCAGAGGGGAATATTTTGCAGGGACCTGCAGCTGCTGACGAGGGGTTCAGTAGGAGACTTTTAGAGTGCTGGCTGGCAACCAAACCTGAGCCCTTTTGTGTGCTTTGCCCCAGATGATTGTTCCTCAGCCCATTCCAGATCCAGGACTGCAAAGAGAAGAGAGAAAAAGAAGAGAGCCACCATCCCTGGACCCAGCTTCCCTCCTCCAAGGCCAGAGATACCAGCTTCTTCAGGACCAGTTTGGACCCCTGTGCAAAACGCACAGTTTGCACAAGAGCATCTCCACTCCGGTTGCCTCTAGATGTGGCTGGGCAGGTGTTACCTACACCTTCCTTGTGGGCTGCATCTTTAGGGCTATTGACAAGGAACAGGATTGGTTACCCAGGAGCGGTTTCATGCGATTTCAAGGGACAATTTATTTAAAGGTAATGCATGCGGGGATAACAAATAAATAAACGGAACCCGGCTGCGGGAGCAGGAAATCCTTCGAATTCTGCTCCCGTCACGAGTCCCGCATAATAAGCAAGGAGAAGGAAAAGGGAGCGTGGCAGAGCCAAGGGAAGGGAAGGAAGGCCCCGAGCCTAACGCGTCAATTTCCTAGCCATTCACTCCGCGTCCACCAGGAGAAAAGGCGTCTCGGTTTCAGGAGCATCCCGGCACTTGGGAACGATTCGGCTCACCGGCTGACACCGCTCGGGTTCGGCTCACCGGCTGACATCACGGCATCCCCCGAAAGGCCCCCTGGCCAGGAGGGAGCAGCGCCGAACTACAAGTCCCGGGGGGCCTCGCTTCTCCTCCAGGAGCGACCTGTTCGCACAGCTTCGGCGGGGCGCCCCTAGGCAGGCGGCGGCGGCGGCGGCGGCGGCGGCGGCTCGCAGTCGGAGAGGGCGCGCAGGCGGGCGGCCTCCTTCCGGAGCGGCTCGGCGCCGTAGATGCCGCCGCCCACGCCCAGCACTATCACCGTCACCAGGCGCACCAGCCGCTCGCTCCCGCGCATGGCCGCCGTTGCTGCCGCCCTCCTGCTGCGGCGCACGCGCGGAGAACTGGTGCAGTTTCGGCTTCTGCGCCTGCGCCCTCCCTCAGATGGCAGTCGCTATGGAGGCGGCCGTGGAGGCGTCTGCCGGAAGGCCTCGCAGGCGGAAGCCGGTGCGGCGGCCGGAGGGGCGGGAGCGGCAGGTGGCTGGTGCCGTGTCCCCCCGAGGGCTCCTCGCGCTAAGCCTGGCGCTGCGGCTGGCCTGCTGCCTCTCGGTGCGGACCAGCTTCGTCCCGGACGAGTACTGGCAGTCGCTGGAGGTGGCGCACCGGGCGGCCTTCGGGTATCCGGGGCAGCGGCGGCGGTGGTGGTGGTGGCGGGAGGGCACCTCTGCCCGTCCCTCCAGTGGAGTCCTTAACAGCGCGCCAGATATGGGAGCCTGACCTGGGAGTGGTCCGAGGGCCTGCGCAGCCCCCTCTACCCGCTGCTCTTCGCCGGTCTCTTCAAGGCGCTGCAGCTGCTGGCCAAGGACGAGGCGCCGCTGCTGGTGAGGGCCGGCCCTGGACGGGCGGGGCACGTGAGGAAGTGGCGCCTTCTGGGAGAAAAAAGGCCCGTTTTCCCCCGGAGGAGGAAGATGGCCGACTGCCTTTCGAAGAAGCTGCCCTGAACCAATTCTAGCCCGAGTGACAAATGGAAATGCCGCCCCTCCTTTCTGCCTTGCGGGCCCATCCCTCAGGCCCTGCCAAACTCTTGCCCTTTGGGAGTTTGCTTCCCCATCATGATAACCAGAGCCAAGTCAGGTCAGCCCCCCTGCACTTGACTGGCCATTGTTGCCAAGGGAAGCTGCCCGCCATTTCAAAAGCTGTCCGAGGGAAGCATTAGAAATTGTGGCACCCATGTTTGGTGGAAGGGCGAAGACTTTTAGCAGAGACCTTTGGCTAAGTCAAACGCAGTCTAACAAAGCTGTTTTGACTTGAAAGCACAAGGCCAGTCTGAAAAATCCAAACAGCGATACGGAAAACTTCTGTGTCAATACAATATTTGGGGTGTTAGTTTTCCTGCTTTAAATGTGGTTTTGGAGGCTTTCTGTTTTAATGTATGTTTGCATTTTAGTGAAAGATCAGATTTCTCTTTGGAAAAAAGCAAAAATTACTTCCACGTTCTTATTGTGTCTCATCTTCTAACAGATTTGGCTCCCTAGGGTTTTCCAGGCAATTCTGGCAGCATTTGCAGACGTGAAGTTATATTCCTTGGCCAAGCAACTGGATAACTTTGAGACGGCCCAATGGGTGGTGAGTCTCAGCCTCTCCCCTCAGTCTGCCAGCTACCTAGTGGTCTGAGACCTGACAGATTTCAGACCAAGGAATTTGCTGTGGCTGGGCCCCTCCATCACACCGCTACTGTTCCTTGGTTTTGTTTCCAGTACTTTTGCCAGTTGTGTTCTTGGTTCACGTGGTATTGCTGTACCAGGACCCTCACCAACACCATGGAAGCAGTTCTCACCATCTTTGCTCTTTGCTACTATCCCATGGAAGGCACCAAAATGGAGAGCAGGTTAAAAACTTTGTATCATGGGATGTGGGGGCAGCGTCAGACAAATTATTCCCAGGCAGTTTTCTTGTGCTTGGCTGGTTTCCCAACATGTTTTCTTCAGAACAGCTTTTCCCTACATTTTTCAACCTTGAGCTCAGAAACTCCTCTTTTGTAAAATGCATGGATGCTACAGCTCCATGTACCTTTACATTTGAATAAACACTAGGGCTGTATTATGGTTGGGAGCCCATCTCAGTGGCTTTCCTGTAGCTGTTCTGAAGTTTCCCACCTGCTGCCTTTCCAGCCGCTGCTACTTAGCCCTGGTTGCATTGGCATGCATCATCCGCCCAACAGCTGTCATTCCGTGGGCTCCGCTGCTGCTTTGGCACTTTGGAAAAGAGTCCAACAAGACGCGGTTCCTCTGGGGTGCTTGCCTTCCAGTAGGGTAAGTGGTCTTACTTATGCTTTGTCAAAATCACCACAGTGAACATCTCACCTTTTAAACAGTACTCAACAATACAGAAATGAAAGGAAGCATTATTGGACTCCAGGAAATGCTGTGCTTGGCATGGCATGAATGGGAAAGAGCAGAGCAAAGTGGAGGTAGTTGCGGACAGGTGTGGGAAACAATGCATGGGCCATCCAGGGCCTCCTGAGGGGGAAGACCCTAGGCAGGAGAGAACCTGTCATTTTGCCGTGGAACTCTTGCTTTTCTTTTTTAACAGACTAATTGCTTTGGGAGGTTCGTTAATAGTTGACAGGATCTTTTTTGGCAAGGTAAGCTGGTGTCAAATCCTCCAAGGATTGCTGAGCCTTGAACCCAAATGCCTGGGAAGGGCTGCTGGCCCCTCACTGTCTTTCTCTGAGGTCTGCTCTTCCTACAGCCTATGTGGGCCACCAATCCCGCCTTACCTTTCTGCTTGTCCCAACTTCTCTCCCCGCTTTTATCTGTCCCCATTTTCAAAAGGGCAAGACACTTGGCTTGCAGAGAAACTGCTGAAAGATTGAGCCCAGGCCTTTTTTTTGAGGATCAGACCAATGCAGGGTGGAGGTTGTAGGCCCTCCCCTTCATTTGATTCCTAGCTCCTTTTTCCCAATGGTGTAACTCTGTGCTGGAGATGGTGATGGTGTAGGAAAATGGGTTGCATCAGGGTGATGCCAGTCCTTGCCAAGCAAAGCAAATTCTCCCCCAGCCCAGGCTTGAAACTGTGAAACATACCTTTAGGCTGAGCTCAGTTGCTGGAGTTTCTTTACCTTTGTCCAATTTCCCAGCCCATCTTAGAGCGCTGACAAGCTGGCCATCTCCCATGGGAGCCTTAATCAGACCTGACCCTGCTTGCTTTTTTTGCTCTGGAACTGGGGGAACTGGACCAATGTGGCTCCTGAATGTCCCCCCAAGGGGTGCAGAGGAAAATTGCAGGCGTTCCTGTCATAGGGCAATCTGGCTATTCTTTTTCTTGTTCCTGCAGTGGATCGTGGTTCCCCTCAACTTTCTGAAATTCAATGTTCTGCATGACCTGGCCACCTTCTATGGATCCCACTCCTGGCACTGGTATTTCACACAGGGCCTGCCGGTGATCCTTGGTCCCCACCTGCCTTTCTTCCTCCATGGCTGTTTCAGTGCCCCAAGGAAGCATCGTGTGTTCTTGATTGTTGTGCTTTGGACCGTGACAGTCTACAGGTACCCCATGTTCCTGTTCTGAGATTAAGGCTTGTTCCATGCCCTTGCTCATTACTGCTTGGGATTAAGGCTCCTACTTTCCTGTCCAGCCAGAGGTGGCTTAATCAGCTTGCCCATAATCAGCCAAGCAAAAGGGGCAAAACCTGGTACATGGGCTGGTGACGTTCTGCACAGAATGGAGCCTTCCAGGTTTTCTGAGGAAGAGAAAAGCCTTGGACTTATTCAGGTAGAAGCCTGGGAGGGGAGGGGGAGAATGGCCATGATGGCCTTGCCCTGTCCATTTCTTCCAGTGTTCTTCGTCACAAAGAATTCCGATTTATCTACTCCATCCTTCCCATCTGTATGCTCTTCTGTGGTAAGCACTTTGGCTTGACGGATATCGTCTTTTGTGGGATCCCTCTCCCCTTTTCCAAAGAAGGGCCAGCTGTTGTGCAGCGCCAGTCCTGGTAAGTTCTGTAAAAATGGCCCACGCCCGTCCCAAACATCGTGGCAGCTGTGGCCATCTTTCCAACAGCCAAAGCCACTTCCCCCTACTTCAGTTTTCTACCATATGGAGATTCTTTTATTTATTTTCTTAATATTGTGTCCTTGAACAGGTGGTCCTCAACTTACGAGAGTTTGCTTAGTGACTTCAAAGTTTCAATGGGCTCTGAAAAAAGTGACATGACCATTTTGCACACTTAGGACTGTTGCAGCATCCCCAGGGTCATGTGATTTACGTTCAGATGCTTGGCAGCTGACTCACATTTATGGCGGTTGCAGTGCCCCGGGGTGACTGACAAGCCAAGTCAATGGGGGAGGGGACCAGATTCATTTAACAATGTGTTACTTAGTTTAACAACTGTAGCAATTCACTTGACAAACGTGGTAAGAAAAGTGAAACCAACCTCAACACATTTCTCACTTAGCAACATAAATTTTGGCCTCAGTTGTGGTTCCTAAGTTGAGGACTACCTGTAATTCACATCCTGAAGTGACAATAACTTCCGGGGTTTGCATTGTGTGTGGCCCTTATTCCTTCAGGTAATTATTCACCATTTCAGAAGTGAGCACACACCTGGTGTCCTTCCCCGGCCGAGCACCATCCAACAGATTCTCTTGAGCAGCACTTTGGATGGTGCCTCCAGCCTGGCCCTTTCAGACTAGCTCATTTCCATAGGGCATTCTCTGGTTCAACTGAAGAGGTGGAGAAGGGCTGCTGTCTCCTTCTTGCTGAGCTCCAACCTGCTCCTTGCCCTCTACACTGGTTTGGTCCATCAACGTGGCACTCTTGATGTGATGGTCTACCTCCGGGAGCTCTGCAGTCCTTTGACCCAAGGACAGACATCCATTCTCCTGCTAATGCCCTGTCATTCAACTCCTTTATACAGGTAAGGCCGAGGTTCTTGTCTAGCAGGCAATTTGTCTCCTCCTACCCTGGAATGGTATTTCCCAAAGACCGAGAGTGATAAAAGGGCATGTTCAGGAAGTAGTCTGCCTTGCATTTTTACTTCAAGGTGGGTGAATCTCTGTTGCCTTGTAGAGACCTCTGGCAAGCCTCTAATCTCTCTCACCATCCTTTTGATGCTTTTTTATCACAAAAAAAAAAAAAGGCAGGAACGGTGGAGGAATATCAGCCCAGTCAGCTCCCCTTTTCAACTGTTGTGGGTTTCTTTTGCTCCTAGCCATATTCACTGCCCACTGCAAATGAGATTTCTTCAGTGCCCTCCAAATTTGATGGGAAAAAGCAACTATCTGGATGAAGCTGACTTATTTTACTCTCACCCTCTCCCATGGCTCAACAAAGAGTTTCTTAACACTACGCAACTACCCTCCCATTTGGTCTTCTTCAGTGGACTTGAGCAGGTAGGAAAGCCCCAGCCTCCTGATCAGCAGAGCCGCCTTAGCAGGGAGCCTCACCGCCAAAGGGGGCCGGTGTGTTCTGACACGCCTAAAGGACTGCATTCTGGTAGCGGAGCCCACCATCCAGTGGTGGGATTCAAATATTTTTACCACTGGTTCAGTGGGCGTGGCTTGGTGGGTGCACTTGGTGCGCATGCACATTTTGCCTGTGCGTCAAATGTGTACTTTGCACAGGTGCAGAGGCATTCTAACTACCCTCCTGCAAGTCTTCACGATCCCAGTCGCTTCAGCAGCTGCCGCACAGCACTCTTCTATGCCGTGCAAAGCAGCCATGCTTCAAACTCAGAGGATAAAGGTGTATGGGAGCCCAGGTGGGTGGATCGGCCCAACAGCATAGCGGCGGAGAGAACCAGTTTGGTCTCCGCCGCTCATCGCTACCAGCTCGGAAGAACCGGTAGAATATCACCACTGTCACCACCCCATGCCTCCTTCACAAGCTGCATTGCATGTCCCGATAGTAGCACATAGTAAATGTTAGTCTCCTTTAGGCTGAGGCAGAATGAATCTTGCTAGCTCAAGGTAACAGTGGCGCAGTGGTTAGAATGGAGTACTGCTGGATAGCTCTGTAGTTTGGCAGATCGAATCCCACCAGGCTCAAGATTGACTCAGCCTTCCACCCTTCTGAGGTGGGTAAAACGAGGACTCAGATTGTTGGGGGCAAGAGGCTGACTCTGTAAACCACATAGAGAGAGCTTGTAAAAGCACTGTGAAGCAGTAGCCCTAAGTCTAAGCGCTATGGCTATTGCTAATCAGAACTGGCTGTTTTTACTTAGTGGTTCATCAACATTCTGGATGCTTCAGTGTATTTTCTTTTCAAAATCAGTTTGCCCTTTTTTCATTGGTGTTACTAAGATTTGAGGAGAGGAGGCAATCTACTAGTTTTGTTGCAGCTTTCCAAGCGAGTTGTTTATTGAACAAACATTTTTCAAAGTAGATGCCATCTATGTAAACCTTAACTGTATTTTTTTCCTGTATTACAGGAAATATCATCATTTCTGATTTCAAACAGATATGTAAAAGCTGCCAGATTCTTTCACACCCATTTGCCTCAAGGACGAGTTGGAAGCCACATTTATGTCTTCAAAAAAATATTTTGAAGATTGACGGAAATTGTTTAAGAGATGGGGGGGTGGGGGTAGAATGGGGCTGGTGCAAGAGAAACAAGAAAGCAGCAACCCCTAACCTGAAGTACGTGGCTAAGTAAGTCCGAAGGGTGGCTCCGGAGAGATGGAAGGTGCCACTTTTTGTTTTTGGAAAGGTGGCCTGGTCAGACTATATGCAGCTAGGCAAACCTCTAAGAAAAGAGAGTTTGGAACCACTTTATTTTTTTACAATGTACAGATGTGCAAGGAAATTTAAAAGCAAGATGATCAGAAAGAGGACACACCCCATTGTGATCAGAGTAATTAAACAGCTATCAAGATGTGCTTCTGGAGCATGAGATGAAATCTGTACCATATCTTTTAGTAGAACCAAGTACCAACATGTGCAAAAAAAAGCTTATTTTACAACTTGTCTAAAGCTACTGCTTACCCTGTTGATTTATTGAAATAGTAGAAAGCAGCCCAATTAATGCTTCCCAAGAAGACTGCAAGGCAGGAAGAAGGATGGAGACGAAGCCAGTGGATCTTTGGGCCCTGGTGAAAGCTGTCAGGGAGGTCAATCATGGAGGGTTTTTGCCAGCCTGCAGGGCTCCCAGACCCCTTCAGTACTTAGTGTCAAAAGGGAGCCCCCCCACTTCAATCTCCAGGTGTGCCGTGTGCCTCCCATTGCTACGGCCCTGCTTTTGCCATCGGCTTTCCCTCTTAGAACGCTGCTGGTGCTTTGGAAGATGTCTTTCCTGCTGAGGGCTGTGGGAGAACATGAAAGAGGGGGGCTTACTGGGGTGGTGTGTAGAAAGGAGGGGAAGCAAGCAGTGCCCTTGGAAGCCTCAGGTCCAGGTATTCCAACTCCTTGTCAAAGGAGCATGCTGTGGAAGTCCCTAGTCTTTTAATATTCCCGATACTAGTGTTTCATGGGGGCAAAGAAACTGGCCAACAGACCAGTAGTCCTTGTAACTTGTACCCTTAACATGAGCAGGGATTGCTTTTTCACTTCTCGGCTGGAGAAGCCTTCCTTGCAGAGGTATCCCTATGATCCCCACCCCCAATTTGCAGCCCCCCTCCTTCCCTCGTGCTTTGCACTCACCTGGATCCACACGGAGGTATCTGGTTATAATGATGAAAGTAGTACTGGTATATATACTTGTCCAGGCTTTCGAAGGCTCTGTCACTGGCTCTCTGGTATTCTTCCATGTCTTCAAGATAGTTTTTGACATCGTTGACAAAGTCTGAGAACAGCATCTGGTCATGAATAAAGACGCCATTGCAGAAAAAGTTGCTGATGAAAATTTCCAGTTCTTGCCAATGATGAAAGTTCTTTACTTCTTGCTGCAAATATTTGTGCATTAATTGATTAAATTCATCAGCCCGAATAGGATCCAGGACTTTGTTGAAGAGGCTAATAAATTCTTGGTGGGCACAATCAAAAATGCCAGAACAGCCTTTTAGGACGGTGTGGTGCTTTGGGCTACCTGTGGGGCCCTTGGGACACTGTCCGGAAGCAGCGTCTGCGGATAATGGGGAGAGGGGCTGGGTGTCCTCTGCCCGAGGTCTCCTGTGGCCAAACTGCCTTTGGCTTCCTGGCGCCCGGTGCTGGGCCGGCTTTGCAGGACCTTCACGAGAACTGTCCATCTGATGCATTGTCCTCCCCTTTCTGTTAGTCTCATGTCTTCTGTCGCCATACCTTTTCTTCTCTCTTCCATCAAAGATATTTTTTGTTGTATCCTTAAAATGTCTAAAAGTGGACTTTACAGAATCTGAGAATTTCCTCAGGTTCTCTTTCACGGCTTCTTTGGCCTGCTTGATTTTCTCTTTATGGTGGCGTACAAATTCCTTGGTAGAATTCTTCATTGCCTCAAGAGTTTCTTTTACAGAACCAAAAAAACTTCCTTTTGGCTTGGCTTTACTTTGCCTTCCTCCTTTCCCTGCCAGTTTCTGGGCTTTTTCTGCCCTCTCTTGCTTCTCTGCATGATCTTTAACTTCAATGTACAGCTTCTCCCACAAATCTGACCGCTGCTGTTCAAAGCTGAGCTTCTTCTCCAGTTCAGTCAACATTCCTCGCAAGGTTTCTATCTCTTGGCTCTTGTGTGAACCAGACTCTGCCACCAGCGGCACATGCTGAGAGCTCAGCTTTTCCAAAGTTTCCCGAAGTACTATGGTCACTTGACGTTCTTTATCGAGCTCTCTTCTCAGCATCTGAGCTTCAGCCAGTAGAGTCTCCTTTTGTTTTACAAAACTCTGCATTCTGTATTTGTCCTCCTCCAAATGCGCTTTGAGTCTTTGGTTTTCAGTCACAACCAGTGACTCTGGGCCAGGGTCTTTGCTCTCCAAGTGTCTTACTTGTTCCCTCAGCTTCCTCAGCTCTTCCTGTAGCAGTGCCAAGGCTTTTTCCTCTCTCTCTAAAGATTCTCTCAAATGCTGGTTTTCTGAAGCCAGGTGATGTTTCTGAGATTCGAAGGATTTCTTTTCCGTCTGCATTACAAGCCAGCACTTTGCAAGGCCCTCCTTCAGCGACTGGGTGGAAAAAGAAAGCATACAAGTTGCACAGAAGGAAAAATAGATTGCTCCTAGCCAACACATTTAGCACCAGCAGAATTATGAGAGCAGAACGCCTGCCTCCCTCTACAGAGAAAGGGCATTGAGGTGCAAAGAAGTTCTGTTCCGCACTTTGTGTTTTGATGTGGGACAAGCCCTTGGCTTCTTCACCTTTGCCTCAGACTTAGTGACTGGTGGCTTTGCAGCTCAAAGCTTGAAGGACAACAAATACAATGTGTTGTCTCAACTTGTTTTTTGCCTGCTTGAAGTGACAAAGCTGCAAAACCTTGTAAGAGTCTGTAGGGAATGGAAGCATTCTCCTTACCCCACATGGTGTTTTACTGCCTTGTTGGCACTGCAAAAGATCCCCCTTCATATCATTCAGTTTGTCTTCGTGAATCTTCTCCACTAGTTCCTGTCGTTTTTGGATCTGAACTGTACCTTGAAACATAAAATTTTCTTTTTTATCTGACAAGAAAAATGGGAAGTTAGGCACATCTGAGACACATCTTAGAGACACAGTTTATTACAGAGACAAGTTTTCTTTCTTTAGTTTTATAAAGTGAACCATTACCTGATAGAGCAGATTGAAATGCTCAGCTTTAATAAAAATGAAAGTTGATACTGTTAAAGCAGCGGATTGTATAGCATGAGGGCACAGGTGCCATGGGAGCATCTACCTCACAGCCAGCCTCACCTTAATACCTATTTTGAAAAGAGTGAACTGGGCAGGGGAGGGGAGGGGAAGAGGCAAGCCTACACCAGCCTTCTTTGAAACAATGGTTGCACCAAACTGCAGCAGCCTGGAATGGAACAGGGAAATGTCAGTGACCGAAGCCTGCACCAGCAGCCACTTGTATTACAAGAACTCATGCAGCAATGTCCCAACAAACCGAAAAGACCTCCTGGTGTTAAAGGAACAGCAGCCATGGCCAAAGGCACTCGGGAGAGCAACACTGACCTCAGGCCAGATACCTGGTTCCAGGAGAAAGGGCAGTTAAAGATTATCTTGCCCACAGCAAAAACAAAAACAAAGCAAAGATGGCTAAACTCCGTTTACAGCAGCCCACTTCAATCACGTCTCTTACCTTCAAATTTTCCTAAGGACAAAAGCAGATGGATATCAGCATTTTTCTGATGGTAAGTGTCATGTTTTCTACCTCCAAACCAGAATCTGGGACCACCAGAAACCAATAAACACTATTTTGTTTCCCATCTAAAGAAAATTCTGGAGGATGCTGAGATATGTTTCTCAGCTGGTTTGTTTACATTATGTGACTGGGCATGGAGTGTCCACATGTGGTCCATGGCGGTTTTACAAAAGGATTTTTCTGCAACACAAAAGGCTACGTCTGAGGAGCACAGGCTCCTGTTGAGTAGTTTTTCTCTGGAGAAGGCCTTTCCCACGAACTCTGGGCTAGGACTTTATAGCTAGCTATAAAGGGAGTTCCACATCTAATCCTTATTTTGTTTCTGGGGATGTTAGATTCTGCATTTCTGATGAGCGGAATCATCACCTGATCGGTCACTGCAGAAATCACCTACTTTTGCCAATGGATCTGAAAGGGATTATCCCATAAGAGGCAGTGCTTGGCTCGAGCCCATGTCTCGGACAGGAAAAACAGGTTTGGACTCTCTGTGTGCTAATCACTACCTAGAACTTTCCTCTTTAGTCCTTTGCTTGGTTAGGAGAAAAAGCTTCTTTCCCAGCAATTCTGATCTTGAAATTTATTTTTATAAATAAAAACAAAAACAATAAGAACTAACAAAAAGAATCAAATAAACTAGTAAAGTACAATAGAACAAAATTTGGGAAAACGAAAAAAAAAAAAAACTTCCACCCGCCAACCCGACACAACAGCAGATCACACTAGCCATTTGATGGGCTCCATCCCTCTCTGGATTCCCCAGGCCCACTGGCAAAACCAGGTCTTTAGTGCCTTTTGGAATAGTATTAATGAGGGGGCCATTCTAATCTCTGGGGGGAGGATGTTCCAGAGAGACAGAGCCACCATAGAGAAGGTCCTTCTTCTGGGTCCCACCAGTTGTATCTCCCTCAGGGGTGGGACCCACAACATTCACTGCCTCCCTGCTCTGGTGGGTCAGGTAGATGTTCCCTCAAATAACCCAGTCCCAAGCCATGAAGGGCTTTAAAGGTGACAACCAGCACCTTGAATTGCACCCAGAAGCAAATTGGCAGCCAATGCAGCTCCTGCAGGAGAGGTGATACATGTGCACACTGGGGTCTGCACAAAACCATGCGGGCTGCTGCATTTTGCACCACCTGGAGCTTCCGGATGCTCTTCAAGGGTTGCAATAATCAAGACGGGAAGTGACCAGGGCATGAGTGACTGTGAGTAGGGACCACTGATCCAGGAAAGGGTGTAACTGGTGCACGACCCACAGTTGCACAAAGGCCCTCCTGGCCATGACTGCCACTTGCTCTTCAAACAGGAATCGTGAGTCCAGGAAAACCCCCAGATTCCGCACAGAGTCTGTTTGGGGTAGTGCCACCCCATCCAAGACTAAAGGTGGTAATTCTCCCTGAACCAACGAACCCCAGACCCAGAGCACTCGGTCTTGCATGGGTTTAGTTTCAACCCATTGCTCCCCATCCAGCCCCTAACAGCCTCCAGGCATTGCGAGAGGGAGGACACAGCAACACTTAACTCACCACGGGCCAAGACATTCAGCTGAGAATCATCAGCATATTGGTGATACCTCAATCCATGGTGACAGATGATCTCACCCAGCGGTTTCATATAAACGTTGAACAGGAGCGGAGAGAGTACCCAGCCCTGTGGAACCCCATAAAGCAGTGGGCAAGGTTTGGATCTCACCCCTCCTTATCAACACTGACTGAGAGCGGCCGCAAAGGAAGGAACTGAACCAAGACAGCACAAGGCCTCCCACTCCCATCCCCTGAAGCCGTCCCAGGAGAATCCCATGGTCAATGGTATCAAAAGCCACCAAGAGGTCAAGTAGAGCAAGGATGGATGCATAACCCCCATCCCGCTCCTGCCAGAGATCATCCAAGAGCGCAACCAGTGCTGTTTCTGTCCCAAATCCAGGCCTGAATAGGACCCCTGGTAGGGGTCGAAATAATCTGTTTCATCCAGAAACCTCTGGAGCTGCTGCGCAACCACCACCTCAACAACCTTCCCCAAAAAGAGAAGATTGGAGACAGGTCAGAAATTATCCAACCGGGTGGAGTCCAGCGATGGCTTCTTAAGAAGAGGGCAGACTAAAACCTCCTTAAAGTGCTGGGACACTGTCCCCTCCTGTAGGGAAGCATTAACCACCACCAGAGTCCACCCGCCTGACTCCTGGGAAGCTTTCACAAGCCAGGAGGGACATGGGTCTAAAATACAGGTGTTTGTGCGCATACTCCCTGGGATCCTGTCCACTTCCTCAGGAGCAACAGGGTCAAACCATTCCCAGATAACAGGGCAAGAACCTGCCACAGAAGCTCCCACCAGATCAGCAACCACGCCGGCATCCAACTGGGAACGAAGTCGAGTGATTTTGTCTTCCAGAAAATCCGCAAATTCCTCAGCGCGCCCCTTCAGGTGGACCTCAATCTCCTCCTTCCCTAAGAGGAGATGGCTCACCTTAAAGAGGGTCGCTGGGTGATTATCTGCAGATGCAATGAGTGTGGAGAAGTATTTATATTTCGCCTCACGAATCACCACAAGGTAGGCCTTAGTAGCAGCTCTTACCCGTGTTTGATCGAGTTCATCTCCTGTCTTCTTCCACCAGCGGCGCTCTAGACGTCTCCTCATGCGTCTCATCCCTCTCAGTTCCTCTGTATACCATGGGGCACAGAGAGCTCTACGGATGAGGAGAGGTCGCAAGGGTGCAATCCTATCCCAAGACTCAGTCACCTTCCTATTCCAAACAGTGACTAAAGAGCTCGGCTGGACTGCATAATAGATCTGTAGTTATAACCCCCAGCACCTTCTGGAACCTATCTGGGTCCATTAGTCCATGGGGATGGACCAACCTAATAGGCCCTGCCTCCCTGTGGGAGGGATGCAGCTTTTGAGAAACACATTGCCACCAGATTGTGATCTGACCATGACAAGGGGACCAAGGAGAGGTCTACCAATTCCAGGTCCCATAGACACTGCTCTGACAAGAACACCAAATCGGGGGTGTGACCACTATTACTAGTCAGGCTCTGGATAATCTGGGACAGGCCCATGGAAGTCATGGTTTCTAAAAATTATTTTATAAATTAAATTATTTTCTATAAATTATAAATTATTCCTTTATGACCCACCCTTCCTGGAGAACTTCAAGACAGGGTATGCCCTACACACTCCTATTTTGCCCCACAGAACCCACCCCATGAGGCTCTGGCCTCAGATTCCCCCAGGTAGCAGCAGCAGCCGCCTTGCCTTTTTCAGCCTAGGCTGGGCTGATGAAGCCCCTGACAGAGTTTCTTAGCATTTCCAAAGCCCCGACTTCTAGTGGCGCTTCTGTCGACGACGGATCAGAGACCGCCGTCGTGCACAGCTTTGATCTGTGTTTCTCTTGTTGGACGGGTCTCTATGGAACCGGAGTCATCTGACCCACCTCAGAGAGATGGGGGAAGAGGGGGGGACCGCCAGCTGGGTCGAGGGGAGCCGCATCTCCCCTCCCTAGCTAGGTATTACTCCCCTGAAAGACAGGGAGAAACGGCAGTCTAAAATGGCTGCCCTGAAGACTGAAAGCTGGAGCGGTGAAGTGGTGAGCGACATATAACCAGATAAAAGAATTTTATTTTTTCTTAACAACCCCAAGAAGTAGAAAGAAAGAGCCCTTGCGTAAGAGTATCACAGCAGCGAACGGAAAATAAGAGGAAAATACAAGGTAAACAAAATTGGAGTATAAAAAGCTACAATGAAATTAGAGACTAAATTTTGAATAATATAAATTGGCATTAATTAGGCATTGGACAAAATGCTGGACTTGCCTGGAATTGGCTATTATTAAGAAAACTAATCGTGGAAATGGTTGGAAATTAATGTTTAATATAATTAAAATAGAAAAGAAAAGAACTTTGAAAAATGGAAAGTGATACAGAGCGCCATCTAATGTCAAATATTTTTTCCCCCTACAAAATCTTATGGAAATTTACTGGTCTCATAACTTAAAAGACAAATAAAATAATAAGAACCCCAGAAACTTTAAAAAGGGAGAGAAATTCTACTAAGAGGATATACAAATGCAATTCCCTGGGACTGTTGGATATTGATTGTGACAAAGAGACAGAAGGATTAATAAGAGAAACAAAGATAAAAGGAGACTTTTGGCAAGGATTGCAATAAAAGACTTTGAATATCAATAACTTAACTGATTATAAAAAATGGAATAAGCAAAGACCTTAAGTAGGAATTGCAAATTGTAAGAGGAATGCTGAAAGAAAGAAGGGAATTATTGGACATATTGGAAAACAAAATAATGGTGATGGAAGAAGAACGAAGAAATTCCAGTGAGGCAGAGTTAAAGGAAGAAGAAAGTGGCTCAGATAGACATGGAGAACAAGAGATACTGACAGAAGACCCTAAAGGAATTAAAATTATGACATTGATGACAGAGTCAATAAATAAAAGAGAAAATGTGCCCAGGACTAAACAAAAGAAGAAATTATACAAGAAGAAACTTCAAAAAACAGAACAGAAAAGAGGGGGTGGGGGAAGAAGATGGGCGAAATATTAGAAGGAAAAAAGAAGGAAGACCAGGGAAATTTAGAAAAGGGAAAGTTGGCTAAAATTAAAAGAAATAATAAAGCCGAAAAATTCAGAGATAAGGGTTAGGGATTCTATAAGGGGGATACCACATGGTATATTGGTATTTAGTTTAAAACCTGCTGGGAAATATCTTAGGAATGCATATATATATATGAACATGAACTGTATATAAAATGTGTTGTTATGAACCATTTTGTTTTTTGGAAGATTAAAACAAGGGAATGGAAATGAATTAAAAATATGATTTTATAAGTAAAGATAAAATGAGATATACTAAGAAGTTATTTTAGTGATTTGCTGGAGGGGATATATACAGTTGACTATACATACAGTTGATTATTTAATGGATATTAGATGCGTATAACGAGAATATTTTATTATGATTAAAGTAGGGGAATGGGAAATACCATGTAGATCCTAAATATATTGGCTTTACTATAATTTTACTCTTCTCAGATTGTTTATTATATGTTGGCTTAGAGAAAATTAAGGACAATAATGATGTGTAATGCAAAATAAAATAGGTGGTAAGCTGAAAATGGAAATAATAGGGGAATAAAGAATTGAAAACTTATGTATGGATGAAATTATATTGATATTGAATTAATGACCTGAAATATGAAATGCAAATTTATTTAAAGATGAATGAAATGGATAATAATATTAGCTAACATTATATAAGATTAACGGAAATGTACAAGTGTTACAACCTGGAAACATGTTGCTCACGTGAAAAGATGTGTAAAATTTAAAAAATAAAAAACTTTTTACCAAAAAAAAAAAAAAGCATTTCCAAAGCCCCAGGCTCCCGTTTTGCCCCTTGAAATACTTTGCTGCACTGACCATAGAAATGTCCAAAGCCCATGCTGACTGCAATCACCAAGGCGAGGATAATGCATCGATTCAGGCCACTGCTCAGCAGGTGCTTGGGCTGCTTGACTTCCGGGTCATGAGGCGGCAGGCCTTCCTCAGACTCTGAACTGGAGAGAAGCCTCTTCTTTGCCCTCCGGCGCCTCAGGGCAGGGCTGGAGCCATGGCTGGTTTCATCACTGCTGGATTCCTCTCCACTTGGCTGCAGTGGAAAAACTGGGCAGCAAATTCAAGCAGTGAACACAAAGACCATGGGATTCCCAAGCAGTAGCAACAGCAGCAGCAGCAGCAGCAGCAGGCCTGAAAGGGGGCCTGTTCAGGCCAGGCCCTTCCACCCCCACCCCCACCGGCGCCTTCCTACCCTTGTATGCCAGAGCATGCCGCAGAGGCATCCCTCTATGCTTGCTCGGACCAGCTGTCAAGCAGACACCTGAAACTCTCTGTGCCTGCTCTGCTTGGAGGGCTGTCCTCCATCCAGGCTTTCTGGGGCTGAATCCTTGGCAAGTCCCATAATGGCCAGTCCCATCCCATTGGAGCCATTTTATAAACAAAACCTTGGCCTTCCAGAGAAGGGGAAAGCTTTTGAACCCTTTGAATACAGCTCATTTTCAAAAAGCTGCTCCTGTGCCAGATGCAGGGGAAATATAGTTCAGGAATCAACCAGCCTTTGGGTCCCATGATTTCCAGAGCCCACTGGAAACTGACTGGGGCCAAAGCAACACGACCAAAGCTTATGCCAAGCCTTAATCTGGTCAGAGAAGCTTTTCCCTCTTGCATGAGTGATCAGGTGTGGGGAAACTCTGAAAGCCCTTGAATTTGTGTCCTGGCTCCGTTCTCTCTGCCTGTGGGCAAAAGGCCCCCAAGGGCCTCCTCTGATTAGGGTCTGGAAAGACACCTCTGTCTTCTGCCAAGAAAAGGGGGCTTCATCAGCAGGCCAGCACATTATCTAGGTAAGTCTTCACATTATGCAAAGGATTTCATTAAGCATATCACACTTGGAAAATTGCATGCATGGAGACACACAAGCACACGATAAACAGCAAGTCAGAAACCAAAAGCATGAAGCTGACTCAACTTAAGACTTTGGAATGGTACAATTGTCTCAGTCTTGTAACAGGAAGGGGGAATGTGTTTTCTTACACGGATTTGAGATTTCTGAATTGGGGTTTGTGTTAAGTCTTTTAATTTGCCCGAGACCCTCAACTGCTTTTACACTCATCTTTAAGGTAAGACTGCTCAAAAAGCCCTGGCTTCTCTTCTGGGAGGCCTTCTCTTCCACCCCACACTCCACAAACATCTCCCCCAAGAATTCTCTCCTGCGGGGGGAGTGGTGGGGAAATGCATCCTCTCTGCTTCCAAAGCATGAAAGCATGGCTCTGCTCCGGGGCCATCATGCCAGTTGAGAAGACAGGCCGGACATCGGCTGCTTACCCCATCCACTCACCCACCGCAGGACCACCATCCAAAGCTGCTCCAACCAACCAGCTTTTGTATACAAAACAGAAGGAAAAGATTTTTAACCTCCAACCAAGAGCCAAAAGCCAACTCCAGAGCAGCAGAACTACAGTCTGCTGGAAGGACCCTGCCTCCTTCGATCCCTCCCTGTACAGACTCCAGACATTGCCACAGGGCCACAGCTCATGTGCCTTGACTTAGGCCTGGCTGAGAAAGAAGCAGCAGCTGCTTGTTTGTAGGACCCCAGAGGTGCCAGGCTACAACTCTCATCACCGTTTTCAATTAACCTAAATGACTGGCAGTTAAGTCTACATCTTCTCCCAAGAAGAGGTTGAAGAGAAGGAAAAGTTATTCTAATGCCAGAGATGACTTGATTTAAAACACTCACTTTCCAGATAGACTGTGATTAAAAGAAGCCAGAAAGCACATCTAAACTCAAGCGAATCAAACTTAATCTGGGATTAAATATTAACTCTACATAACAGCTCTAAATAAGAGCTTAGAAATACTCTTGTATGCTCCATCTTGTTTCCTAATCGAGGTTTAAAAAATCCCCCATAACATCTCTATTCCAAATGAAATGGTGAGTGGAGGAGTCCCAAGTCTCACAACAAAGACTCCCCTCTGCCTCTGGTTGTCTTGGCCAGAGGTGCCAAGGAGCAGGGGACCGATTCTTCAGAAGGCCTCTCCAAACCAGACGAAGACCACTAAGCAACCCTGAAGGATACCTAGCCCTACTTCATCGGAGAGGAGAGCTTCTAATTTATGGCATATCTTTCATGGTGTTCAAGCGATTACAGAGCGCCAGATGACGCTCAACAATACAATGTTACAAAGAGAGATAAGGTTTTTTTCAAAAAAGAGTCCTAACAATGGGGAGCCAAAAACATGAGCCATCCTGAATGCTCAATAGACTTAGGGCAAAAATTATTTTCCTATTCTTAGTCAAAACAACTCAAGGACATAAAGTTGAGGACTGTTGCCCTCAGAATGTTCTATGTTTCCACAGAATGCTGCCTTGCTTTTAAGAGATTGAAGAACTCTACATACCTGTTTCTGGCTGGCAAAAGGTATACTGGCTGCTGGAAGAGGAACCCATGTTGAAATTTTCCAAGGCCTGACCTTCCTCCTCTCCTGAGGCAGCTTCTTCCTGGCTTCCAACTTCTTCCACCTTTGGTACCTCTAGAGTCACAATATCTGAATCATCACTTACTGCTCCCACACAGGAAGTCTCATCCAGCAATTTTTCTTTTTCACCCTTGGATATAATGTTAAACGAGCAGCTTTTTATTATCAACGTGAACAAATAAATTTATAACTCTTTGCAAGTGCATTATCAAGCTGTTAACTCAGAATTTGCACATAGATGGCCTGGCTTCTATAGCCTGCTCACTGATGTACAACAGTCTTATCAGTTGGGAGAGAAAGCTCTGAGCACAGGGCTTCCGGGGCCCAACACGCTCATATCTGGATTGGGTAAGACCTGTTCTGAGGAAGGGCAGCACAGCTTTCCTGCACAGTGTTTCCATAGGCAGTAACTTCCCGACTTGCCCTTATCTCCTATGGCCCCAGGACTGCGGCTTTCTCCTAGTTGGAAGCCTCCAGAAATGTTGACCAGCATCTTGCAAAGAAAACCCAGCAGAGAATAAGGTGGAAGGTTGATACCCAACCCCTCCCTCCTTAATTTAGAGCACACTCATAGGGACTCTTGTAACAAGATCAGAGCCTGCTAGCATCAGAACAGGCAATGGAGCAGGGAGGGAAAGATCAGCTGGGCCTCCTCTTTTGGCACAAACTCTGCCAAAAAGGACACTTGCAATGTTTCACCTTTCTCCTGACAGCTACAGATGTAAGAGGCTTTTGTCCCTACAGGTGATCTTCCAAGCCTTTTGTTGAATCATGACTTACCCCAGGAACCAGCTTGCTAGGCTCCATGGGGGGCTGGCTTGTAGCGCTCCCTGGTGCCCCATCACCCTGGCCGAAGTCAACTACAGAAGGAAGGATGAAGACACACAAGGTTGCCCAGAGTTCCAGAAATGACCCCTCTTTATGCACGTCCCTGCTCTTGCATACATTCATACTGCTCAGGCCAATCTAAGTGGGCTTATCAAGCTCTCCCCTTGAGAACCTGAACTGGACAGCATCAAGTATATAGCATGAATGTCTACTGTATCCATTGCACAGGAATCTGGCTACAACAACTTGGGAATGATTCTACTACAAATGAGACTTTATCTCCAAGGCTGATATAGTTTCAGTCACAAACCAGTGACCGGAACTCTGAAAAACTGCCCTGCTTTGGTGCTCCTAATGCGCCCCATTGCCATCCCACTAGCAACTACCAGCCTGTTTATACCCCACACAGGGAAGATCATTACAGAGCTTATGCCCAAATATCTAAGTCAGAACAAAGCTTCCCATTTCATCCCTGGCCATCCAAATCTCAGATCTCTTCCCCTTCCATGCAGCCAGACATCTCTCTGTTGGCTCAGCAATCCTCACCTGCAATTCCCAGAAGCTCTTTAGCCCAAATGAGAATGCTGCCAAGGGTCTGTGTCCAGACTCACCTTGCAAAGTGGCAGCCTGCCGCTGCTGCTCTTCCTCTTGTGTTGGAGACAGAAATTCCTCTGAAGCCAGTTCCTCGTGGCCACTAATGCTATCAGAGTCTGGTGCTGCTGCTTCAACGTCGGAGCCCTAAAAACACAAACACGCTCACTGGAGATTGAGTTGGAAGCTCCACAAAGAGTCCCCTGATAATATCAACATGTCATTGGAACCTAAGAACAGGGATGGGCAACTAGCAGTCCACAAGCATTTGCTCCCCAAATATCTTTTATTTCTCCTTTATTTGCTCCCCAAATACATGTGGGAAGGTGGGAGGCCTCTCAGAAACAATGCAAAAGACAGAAATATTTTCCAGCCTCCCAAACTCTGCCCGACATAGCAGCAGAGCCTCCTCGGGCCCGGAAGTAGACTGCAGAAAAGGAGAGTGCGCCGCAAATACTATTGTGGCTCTCGTTAGGCTTCTTCAGCCACTGCCTGTTTTCACCTGTTATTCTGTCTTTCTGAGTAAATGTCTAACTTATACCAAGGGCTGGTGTGTGTTTGTGTTATCCTCATGCTCTGAAAAAGGAGGAGACAGACCGCTCTAAGCCAAGATAGTATACCACCTTCAAACACCTTGAGACCCTGGGCTACAGGGACCTTTTCACCATCAGGAATCTGGGGAAATGAACTCCATATGGCTTTCCTGCTCCATCTGAAAACCAGAGAACACATCTGGTGCCAGAACTCAAAGGACCTGTTCTTTCTCTCTTTTATCTTATACTAGGGAGTGCAATTAGCTTCCCACCACCCCACTGCTTAAGGTCTGGCTTGCTTTGGTTCCTGAAATCAAGTCAAAACTTTGTTTTTTGTGGCAGACATCCAGGGGGCCCTCCCAAAGACTTCTCCACTTCAGAAGCTTTGATGCAAGCAGCTCCTGGGTCCCAAAGAAGGACTTCTCCAGTGAGGTGCTTCTGTCAAAACCCGCAAAGATATCAGGGATTTTAAATTGGCTTTAACGGTGGTCTCTTGCACGATGGGGTTGCTTCCAGGTCAGCTGCGCTTGAGGTCTGGGGGCTGAAAGGCAAAGTGCCCCCAATGTGACTGGCAAGTTCTTAACAGATCTGGGGGCGGGGGCGGGGGGAGGTGGTGTTAACAAACCCAGTGAAGGCTTGAGCGTCGCTAGGAAAGGCCAAGCCAGTAACGCCCAATCAAGGGAGGAAGAAGATCGCCCCCTTTTGCAGTAGCCCTTCCAGGGCTCTGCCAACATTTCCTGCCCTGCCTGGCCCAAGAGGTGCCTCTGCCGTTCCTCCGAGGCGCTCCTGCCCCCGGGGCCAAGCACGGCAGGCAGCCAGGCCCCGAAGTCTGCCCGGTACCTCGTGGTTGATGACCGTCCAGCCACACGACGAGTCGCTGTCGCTGGAAATTTCGGACATTTTGAAGCAGCTGGAAGGAAAAGAGACTCTTCAGCGGGCGGCCTTCTCCCTCTCTGCCAGGAACAGGACCTGGGCGGCCTTCCGATGCCGACACCTCCCCTCTCCACCCTTCGCCTCCCCCGCGCAAAGCCGGCGCGGCTTCTGCCCTAGGGCTCAGCGGGCCGTACACGCCCCCCCCCAAGGGCCGCGGGGAGCAACGGCCCTCCGTCCTGGGGTGCCTTTCCTCCCGTGCGAAGAGGGCGCTCGGCGGGGCAGACCGGCCAGGAGGCCGCGGGCGGCCTACCTGCTGCAGCGGCGCAGCGACCAGCGGCCTCCCCTGCTTCGCCAGAACAACAACCGGGGACCGGAAAGGCGACGCCGCTGCGCCTGCGCCTCCCGTGGGGCGTCCGCCGGGAAGCGTAGTCCGCCTCCGCCCGGCGCTGCGGTAGGCTGGCCACTGCGGAACTACACGCCCCAGGGGGGAGCGCGGCCGGTGGCAGCGTCGCGCATCAACAAAGGGCGGGGCCGGGCCGTTGCCCGGGCGACACGGAGGGCGGCTCGCCGCAAAGGCCTCCTCCTCCTCCTTCGCTGCTGCTGCCGGGCCAGATGGCTGCCGGGGGAGCCTGGCCGCGGAGGGTCTCCGGAGCCAACCCGGGCAATCCTGTCTTCACGTGCCTGGCGGACGCGCGGGCGCTGGTGACAGGCACGCCCCTGAGCGCGCCGGTACCGCTGCTCTACAAGACCACCGCCGGCGATTACGGCGCCCTGCGCCCCACTTCGGCCACGGCGCCCTGCCGCTTCTGCCCATTGGAGAGCGCCTTCACCGCCCACCTGGCCGCCGCCGGGCCGCCGCAGCACAACGAGATCAACACAGGCGCCGACCGCTCGCCGGTGTAGCCCCCCCTCCGTGCCCCGCCCGCCTGGCCCCGCAGGGAGAAGAGCGATGGAGAGGCGAAGGTGGCAGGAGAAGCGGCTTTATTGGGCTTGTCCGGAGTGAGGAGGTTCCAGAGGGAGCGGAGGACGCCCAGTCCAAAAACATCTTCTAAGCTTGCCAGAAGAATTTTTCTACTCGTTGCCTTGAATTATGTGCCGAATCTTCTCCACATCCTGTCCTATATTTTTATCTGTAGGCTCGATCTTGAGAGCAGCCAGATAATCTTGAAGGCCTAGAATAATTTTAGCACCCATAATTTAGCTTGGAAGCCACACCACCTGCATCAGAGCATTAACAGCCTTCCTGAAAATAGCATTACACCCAGGTAAGCCCAGGATCAGGGTCAACTCCTCAGACACCCAGCATTGGGGCTTCCCAGCCTCTTAATATGACGAGAAGAATATGTGAAGTTTAGTAGAATACAATTAATTTAATCTAAATACAAAATACCAACCCCATCTCCACAATTAGCATTTTATAAATAATTCCAAAATTATAAACTAGATTCCCAAATCACATTTCACAAATAACAATGAAGAATGTAAATGGGCCAAGCTATATTGGTGGTGTTTTTTTTTTTTTAAAAAAATAACATTAATATATTTTTTGGCATACACCATATGGAACTTATGCACATTTTTCTCTGGGAGAGACACTAAACTAGAACAATACAACTGACAGGAAGAGCCTGAGAAGAAAAGAATGGCCACCTCATAAAAGACTGATGCAAGAAAGCAGCTGATTCTTAAGTTCTTAATGAAGGTTTGCAGGCAACAGATTCACACAGGACTAAGCTTGGAAAAAGAAAGGATTTGGAGCTTGGCAGAGGAACAGATGTTCTGAGTCTCGAAAATAAGATTCTCTCTTCCCAATTTCCCATAAACTGAAATATTTCATATAAATAATAATTTTAATATTAGCTCATTTCTACTGGTTTCAAGAAGCACTGCGATTAAACCTACATTTAAACCTACATTAAACCTTTTTGTAAGGAGAAAATGACAGCAATATAATGAAACAAAAATAAAAGTAGAGGCATTTTACCTTTCAAAGACTCCCCCTTCCTTACCTTCTGTATACAATTCCAGTTCACAGAATGCTGTCCCACGCCTCAGGTGAGCTTTTAATCTTGCCTTGGCATTGTTGGAAACCGGAGGGGTGAGCAACTCCAAGGCCTGGCAAAATAAAATGTACAGATGGAGTGTGAACTAACCCATCTTTGTTTCTAAGTACATCATTTAGGTCCTTGCTATCAATTCAAGAGCACAAATATATCTTCTTTAAAGGCAACCTGTAGTGGAAGCTTCATAAGTGGATCACTTGATACAAAAGGTGCCCTCTACATTTGAGTGGAATTTATCTCGGATAGGAACTATGCCTTTCCTGCCAGCTCTGATGTGGTGGGCTGATGTAACAGGGAAAGGGGATCCCTCAGATAGCATGGTCCCATGCTACAAAGGGCTATAAAGGTCAAATACCTGAGAGGCATCCTCAATTACTTTATGTAGATTTCTCAGCTTCAGGTGGCAAGCAGCTCGATTCAAATATAAGGTTGGTATCTGGCTATTAATACGAATTGCCAAGTTGTAAGCATTGACGGCAGCCAGATAGTTACCGGTTTCAAACATTTTGCTAAAAAAAAACAAACCCATGTGAACAAAGGAATAGCTACTGCATTTCCAACAGGGCTTAAAACTTTGACATCTTTACTAAAGAACTATAAACTGATTGTGTCAACCACCCACTTATTTAGTAAGAGCTGAACATATTTATAGGGCTTTGTGACTCAGCAAATGTATTTTTCTGCTTATTGACAGCACACATACATACATATATTGCTGACTCCATAAGGTTTACAAGACACTGAAATAGAAGACTTAAAACCAAACGATAACCTATCTTGGTATGCATATATGGCACACCCCATTTTGTTATAATTAACGAAAAGCTCAGTTACACAATGACTGCCTTGAAAATGCTGTGGCATAGGGGAGCGTGCAGGAGCTGCTATTCTGGTTGCTTAAGGAAGAAGAATGCAGGAGAGAGAAAGCTGTATACTAATGAATATTGAAGCCCAACAAACTGGCCCTCTTCTCCCCCAACTCTAAGCCAGGGATCCCCAACCCCCAGGCTGTGGACTTGGCACTGGTCCATGTCATGCCAGAAACCGGTCCGTGCAAACAAAGTCCCCTCTGCAGGATGCAGGCAACACACGAAACCTCTCTCCATGGAACCAGTCCCTGGTGCCCAAACAGTTTGGGGCTGCTGCTCTAAACAATGGTGGGTTTTGGAGACCACCTTTGGGAAATCCATTCCAAACTCACTTTCCCTTGTCTTTCAACCACTCTGGGTTCTTTTCCTCTTCTTTTAAATCCTCGATCTCAGCAATGTCTGCATTAATTATCCTGCGAGCCTCTGCTTGTTTACATAGCCACTGCAAATAAAAGACACACACACAACATCAGCTAGATGCTCCTATGTAAACTATCAGAGAAGCATGGCTTCAAAACAAGCTCTTCCTGCCTAGGATTCTACTCAGAGAGGCTCAACAGATTCCATCCAACTAGTAAAACTCGTTGCTGTTGACATCCTGCTCTTGCAGAGGCTGCCTCTTCTCCTGGGATTTCTGTTAACAGAAAAAGAATCCCTGAAGAGAAATGACAACATTTCTCTATATGTTGTATTTTCCCTACTTTATGTCAAAGTTTGCAGTTACAATGTTTATTTTTGTGATCTACAATTAGCACAGTAAAGCATTGCTCTCAGAGACATCATAAAATCTCTCTAACTGGTCTCCCTTAAACATTTTTTCTTCAGGTATAGCTTTTTATTTTCTAGCATTTTGTCTCCAAGACTGTGTTGCTATTGAGGCAATGCCAGTCCTTCTACATAGGCCTAGTCAGGAAATATATTCTACATGTTTCTCTGAACAAATAGTTATGCTTCTGTAACTGTTCCTATAGGGTGTCTTCAAGGCTTTGTGGCTCTCTACAGGTACTGCAGTAGTGTTGAAGATGCATTCCTGATACTAATTTTCTTTGCCAGAGCATTTAATAAGACCATCCCCTTTCCCTGGGGCTATGACTTCAAGCCATGCCTCATGAAATATTTTGGAGCATTTATTCCAGATCTGCAGGGTAAAGGAAGGAGAGTATCAACTGGGAAAATCTTACTCTTCACAAGCCATTACATTTCCCCTGTTTTATGGGGCATGGCCCAAGACAAATTGCTGGTGCCTTTCCACGCAAGGACACTGAATATTTTTTCAACCTTGGTGTTGAAAAGTAGTGGAGGAAGCAAGCACTATCTCTTTTCCAATAACATGCTAGAACTCTTCTGCCTGCCAGCACCCCATGGCACAAAGCAGTCAAGCCCCCTACCTCTTCCTCCTCTGGGATTCGTGATTCTCTAAGGGCTGTTGGAAAGATACGAGGTGTAAAATGTATCATAATGCTACCAGGAGGACGTGGAGAAGGAATTGAATCTTCCTTTATCTTTTCTGAAAACATATTTCCATAATTTCCACCTGTAATAGTCAAACACAAAAGCTGTTTAATGCTATATTCCTGTTCATGGTTAATAGTAGCAATAAGGGGGGAAAAGGAGTCCAGCCACAGATGTTTCTTATTTCTGATATTTATAAAGCAAATGTCTGCAGATAAATGCAAGAAGATTGAAACAAAACCAAATACTGAATATATCCCTATGACACATTCCTGGAATGTGCTACTATGAGTTACGTCCTGCATAGATGATGATGATGATTATTATTATTATTATTATTTGGGGGGGGGGGACACACAAAAAAAGAATGCAGGGCTGTACACTTGTATCATGCCAGCCTTTTGAGGCATATTCCAGAAATCTGAATGGAATTTTATTTCATTGATCTAGGCTACAAAAACAGAATCTTGAAAGCCCCCCACTTGAGTTTCCCTTTTAACACTATAGTGAGTTAGGGAGGAGATAGACTGAGATGCTTTGCCACATTTTTGCTCCTGCTGGGGCTTAAGGCATGCTTTTGAATATGCAACCATCACAGACTTGGTCTGGTTTCCCCAAGGTGAAATTACTGCAGAACATCGCTACAAAATATTTTGAAAAATGCTTTGGGATAGTTATTTGTGCATTTTTGAAAGGATTGTATTTTTAGTTCACATTATATGTTGTGAATCTACACATTGAAATTCAACATGAAAAGCTTTTGATTTTTTTTAAAAAAATATTTTAAACAGCCAGACTAGAGCAAAAAGACTGCAGTGTCCCATGAAAGGAAGTGCCATGAGAATGTTAATACCTTTAGCTAATGCTCCTGATGTGGACACTCCCTTTCCAGCAAAAGATCCCAAGTTCTGGCATTCTTTTATTTCTCGGAGAACTTCTGTATTTCTGTCTGGCAACTGGAATTTAGTACATACTTTCTTCTGCATCTCATTCTGCCTTTTCCATGCTTCAATCTCCTCAGTGCCTTTTTTCCGTTCTTGTTCTTTTAGCTCTTCTATTCTTTTTCTTTCTGCTTCTTCTAGCTATTTGAATTATAGGACATTCATTCTGAAATTATTATTCTGTTAAGGGGCAAGTTTCCTCATTAACAACTCATCAGGCAGGTAATTAAGATTCCCACTTTCAGAGGCATAGTTTTCAGAAGGCCACAGGGAAGTTAAATACAAGGCAGAATCTAGAAGTAGAGGAGCAGCCTGCTCCGTAAAACTCAAAGGCACCTGCATCTCTTCTCTACAGTATCATCTGAGCATAATGAGGATTTGCAGAAATGCATCTGATTTCTCACAGCAAAAGATAGTTACTGAACTGCTAGTTTAATTCTTCATCCACCTACTGATAGTATAATACCTCATTTCCAGAAGCATTTCAGTATTAGCCTTTTATTTATTAATTTTAATAAGCTTATGAGTTGCTCCAATCACAAATGACTGAGCTGCATGTACAATATACACAGATATCGCTAGCACTTAAGAGTGAACTAGGTGGAGAGTGGGTGTTCACCAGAATTGATAACCCATCCAATGGGTGTTAGGAAAAGCAAGAGTTGCACTCCAATGAAAAGGTGGTGAGTGAGAAGGTAGAAAAAAAATGGAGGATGCAAGTTGAGTGAAGAGCCTGAGGACTATGAACAGCTGTGGGGAAACAAGTGTAATGGGACAAAGGAAATTAGAGTTCAATTGTTGTAGAAAGAATAGAGGCCCAGTTGGCCCAAACTCAAGAAGAATTATAATAAGGACCAAAAGGTGTGCCAGGGAATGAAGCTGCCATGGCTTGAGAAAGAAGAATAAAGAATCGGCTATGGGGGTTCAGATGTGAAAATACAAGGCCAACAAGATGTAGAGCTTGGGCACAACAGCATGGTAAAGCATTATCGTGGTCTGTAATTAGAAGACCGTTATTTGAGGAATGGTTCCATGGCCCATAAAATAGAAAGGCCAGGCATGGGTTTGTATTGGGGGGGGGGGCAGGGAGAGGACAGAAAAGGAAGGAGGAAAGAGAAAGACCGCCAAGAAGAGGCTGATGATGAATCCTAAGGCTAGAAAGCAAACTAAGCTTTCACCTCCTGGGAAGAGGGCCATTTACCTTGATGGTGGCATCCAGAGCAAATCTACCGCGTTCCCGTTTCTCTGCAGACTTCGCCGCTGCTTTCGTTCGGGCCTCCTCCTGAGTTTGGCGGACGGCCTCTTCGCGAATTTCCCACATCTTTGCTTCGTTCCCTGAAAAAGCCGTTCCAGCTGGGAAAGGGGCAGAAGACAGAAACCGGCCGCACGGGGGTATTTGGGTAGGAATCCCCCCGCGCAGGCAAGCCCCCCCCGCGCAGGCAAGCCCCCCCCCCCCCCGCCGCCGCCCCTCACCGTCCTCCGCCCGCAGCGACGCCCACGGGGCCGCCTCCTTCTTGAGCAGGGTGAAGACGACGCAGCCATCCCGGATCTCGGCGCGACTGCGCTCGGCGTCGATGGGGGCGAAGAGCGCGGCTTCGAAGAGAAACGGCGGCGCGTTCACCTGCGGGAGGCGGGCAGCAGCGGGTTACCTGGCGTCCGCCGGGCCTTCCGGGCAGCGCCCTCCGGGACGCCCCTCGAGCCCACCTTGAGGTACCGCTCCGTGCAGAAGAGGCCGTGGGGGCGGAGGCGGCCGGCCCGCAGCGGCACGGTCAGGCGCACGGCCTCGGATGTCTGCTCCCAGCTGAAGTCGCGCATCCAGACGGGCATGGCGACTGTTGCCCGGACGCTGGGAGTCAGAAGCGCCGCCCCTCCCTCAGACTTCCGCCGGAAGCTACTCTAGCCGCTTGCGCCGGCTCGGGCTCGCCGCGGTAAGTCTGTACTGCCCGGGCTGTTATTAGTTCGACGCCGCTGAAGGAAGACGGACGGTGTCTCGCCAGCCATTTCCCAGAACAGGACATAAGTTCCACGAACGACAAAATACATCAAAAATCGGTTTAATCACTGGCGTCAGATCCTCTCAGCTCGCCATCCATCCACAGCGAAACAAAAACGTCATTCCTATACCTAGAGTAGCTCACACAGGCACCGTGATATGAAATCATTTGTATTACATAGTAATTTCATTTCTTACTAGGGGAACAATAACGGACAAAGTTTGGGAGATTGATTCCAATTTGAATTACATCAACTTTGCCACGCCTCACAGTTCTGTTTCATGTGTTATTTCAGACATGCCCAACTATTATTTTAAAAGTTGCTGGAAAAATAAATGTCACCAATGTGGAACACATTTGAGGTTGTATAAAAATTACTCAACTGATATCCCCAAAACAGGTATAGGTAAGCATACATAAGAAAAGACATGTTTTAATATGAAACAGTAATTAAATCACAACCCAGAAGACACATTGCCAAGTATGTATGTTACACATTACTAGCAAGTAAGGCTCTATACATGAGGTTCATATATTTAAACATGAATAGCAACATTTCTATCAAAAATAACATGAAAAACAAGTCACTGATTTTTTTTTAATCTCAGAACTGAACATCCACATTAGGTTATTTAAACATCCCCACAATTTGTAAGTGTGAAATGTTATTCCACACATAATTAGGGCACAAACAGATGAGAAAAAGGGATGGAGTTCACAAGTTATGTTCTTTCAACTTGGGTGGCTTCTGTGTCCATTTGGGGGGGGTGTTGAGCAGTGGCCTCCCCCAGCACCGGGCAGGATCTATAGAATGAGCAGCAGCAGCAGCAAAATCCCTGAGACTACTTTGGACCAGCTAATAGATGGCCAAGTGTTTTAAAGCCATAGAGATACCTGAATGAGGAATGGGGGAGAACTAGTCACAACAGGGATAGTGCTTGTCCTTCCCCAAATTCCAGGAGCATGGAAGCTAGAATTGGTAACAGAAGGCATCCAGATACCTACTAGATTTCTAGATAAACTTCCATCACTTACTTCTGGATTAAGTTGTCCAAATTATTATTTTTGCTCCAATTGTTTCCAGACCAGAAATACAGATCCATTCTGATTTATCTCCAAAACAAGGAATGAAAAAAAGAGCTTAGTGTGGTGTTTATTTGTTCATTTCATTTTTTTTCATATTTTTTTATTTTCATAGCCATGAAGGCATTTGCCATTTGTTCAATGGAGATTCTAGAATTCCCAGATTGTATGGTCACAATCAAATTTTGGATTCATCTACATAGCTGTATTACTGTGGTGGTTATTATCTGGGAGACTTTCCCACTGCCTGGGATGGCCCATCAGATTTCCTCAAGAAGAAGGAGGGAAACAGTATGAGTTATGTTCCCATCCAGAAAGGAACTGGCAATGTGTGCCAGTTTTCCACCAACTTCTCCTGTTTCAGGCAAGTATCTGGAAATCCAAGTCCCATCTGAGATGTCAAGATGGTTTCAAAAAATGGCCACTGGGCTGCAGGGAAGGTTGGGACATGTAGCGCCTCTCCCATGAATGGTGACCATGTGGTTGTTGCTACTCCTCTCAAGATGCTTCTATAGGATTGTCCCTCCTCATCCTAATCTCTAGGATAAAACTCTGCAATCATGCTGGTAAACACTCCCCCCCAATGGCTGGTAGCCATGTTGATTGGGATCTTACACTCAATTATTACCTATCAGGGGGTCAGCAAATGGCCACAGTGGCCAGCTCTGTACCTGGCATTTCAAGGAGGCCTGCATGTATGCTATCAGGCACTGAAAACCTGGTTCTTGAGGACCCTTGTTTAAAAACAGAGTGCTTGAAACTGACAGAAAGTGAGAGCGAGAGATAACTTTTGGATCTGGATCTGTTTATTGTAAAGGCCCTGCACATAATTCTAATGTGATCAGAAATAGGCACTATAAAAATAGCAGAATTCAAAAACACTAGCCAGGTTACCCTCACTAGATAAATTCCAGCTCACATACAAATCATTTCCCAGGGATACCCGTAGAAGAATAACTGCTTTGTTTTCCTTCTGGGGTGGACAGTCTACCTTTTCAACTGGAGAAAGCGCAGAAACAGAGTAAGAGATTGACAGGTACTAATAATATATTGCAATATTATGGTTCGTCCACTGCATTCTATCAGCAGAGTGAAGAGTTTTGCAAAAGCAGCCCTTTCGTAGGCCTAAACCTCACCATCAAGACGAAAGCTTTTCCTCAAGTTCTTCTGATGAAAACTGAATGCACTTGGGCAGATAACAAAACATGTGGAAAGATGGGAATGAAACCATGGGGGGAGCGGATTTGCTCAGGCGTCGGTGTTCAGGGCCGGTAGTCCTGCCATTTCCCTGGTGCGCATCAGCTGCACATCCTTGTCTGCCATGCAAGTATCACAGCCCCAGACTGCCGAAGCCTCTGTGGTCAGCAGACCATACGCCGACTCTGTCATGCCTGTGCAGATCCGGTGGAACCATTTCTGACAGGAGGCTTCACAGAGGATGGCATCCTGATCATCATTCACCTCGTGGGTACAAATTCCACATGGATAAAGTGGCTCAGAGGGCAAGTGGCCGTGCTGAAGGGGGTGCAGTGGGGTTTTGCTGCCGCTGCCATCCCCCCCAGCTTTCTCAGAGCTGCTTCCCTCAGGACGTCCACAGGGCAGGCAGGGTTTAACGGGAGTCCCATTCGCATGGGCACTCTTCAGGTTTTCCATGTGCTTTGGCAGGATCCCCTCGGGAGTGCCCGGTGGGGCGTGCCTGTGCCCACTGGCCTTTACATCCCTGCTTCCTGAGCTCAGCGGGTCCTCTGACCTGAGCAAGGTGTGGTGGTGCTGCTGGGATGGGGGTTGGTGCTTGTTAACCTCCAGTTTCGTGAAAGCTTTCAGCTGCTTGTAGTAGGTGGGTGGGCCAGGAGTGTAAGAGTGGTTGGGCTCTATCAGGGAGCTGCCAAAGGCCGAGTTGGGGCCGACCCCCAAATGCCCGGTGGAGGGAGGCGTGGGGCCAGCGTTCTGCGAGGGCATGTGGCCGAAATTTTCTCCCGGGTTGGGACGGAAAGGCTGGCCGGGCCCGGGCAGGGCTTGGCTGGCGCTGTAGAGCTGGTGGGCGAAGGCCGCAGCGTTCTCCGGCGGCCCGAAGGTTACGGCCGGAGCCCTGCTGAAGGCCGCCCCCGCCGGGCTCTGGCCAAAGGGTGGCGTCTGGTGGCGGAGCGGGAAGGCGGGAGCCCCGTAGGGAGAAGCCACTCGGGGCAGCGGATGAGGCGGCATCCTGAAGGCGTTGTAGCCCCCGAAGGCAGGGTACACGGGGCCGGCGAAGTAGGGTCCCCTCACGGGCTTATAGGCGGCGGCGGCGGCGTAGCGGTCGTCGAAGGGGTTGACGGCGATCAGGTATTCGGCGTTCGGGTTGGGCGGCGGGGCGTACTCGGAGGGAGGTGCGGGGAAGGGGCCGCCCTGCGGGGGGCGAGAGCAGACCCCTGAGCCCTGCGGGAGGGCGGCCCCCGCACCGAGGCCCAGCACCCGCCTCCCGCCCCCCCAGCGCCGGCCCGGGCCAGCAGGAAAGCGGGCCGGCGCCCCAGCTTACCTGTGCGCCGCCCTTGCGCTTCTTCTCGGGACTGCCCAACTGCAGCCCGGCGCCCGCCAAACCTTCCAGGCCGCCGTCCATCCCTGCAAGAGCCGAGCGCAAGCTCCGTATCGCCGTTCTGGGGACGCCCCTTCCCCCCTCCCTGCCCAGGCCACGGCACCCACCTCGGGGCCTCTTGAGCGGCGCGCCGGGCTCTTGTTCCGCGGACATCGCCGGCGTAGCATGGCGGGCCGCCCCGCCGGGCAGATGCAGCACCCCGGCAGCCCCGACCCGGCGACCGCGATGCGCAGCCCGGCCCCTCAGCCAGCGGCGCGGACCCAGCCCGCGCCTGCAGCCGCTCGCGGGTTGGAGGTTCGGGGCCGCTGTTCCTCCTGAGCTCCCCACCCAAGGAAGCGCTCCGTTGGCCGACCCCCGAGATCTCCTGCCCGCCCGCCGCTTCAGCAGGGGCTTGCGTGCGAGGCGGTTCCCGGCAACGGCCGGAATCCGTGGTCGGTGGCGTCCTGCCCTGGTTGCTTGTTTCCCCCAGCCGCCCGGGGCCCTGCCGCAAAGAGTTTGGAAAAGGGCAACGGAGCTTTCCAAAGGAAACAGGCCGCCGGTTACTACAGGAAACTTTTATTTCAACTGTGCAATCCATCTGTGTAAGACAGGAGTTTCATAAACATTTTGGCATTTAAATTTCTACTCATTTTTGGCATGAAGTTTGTGCTAGCATCAGGACAAGCCTGGGAAAGGATGAAGGGAAAGAGGAACAGGTAAACATTCACTATGCTATCAAAAGGTGTTTTTTTTTTTTTTTTTTAAAAAGCACATTAAGCAAAATGTTTTTAAAAAAGACATCTTAAAAGGTACATTCATTATCAGATCATCACCAACTGTCCTCACACAATGGAGGTCACAGAGCTGATCCCCTGAGTCAAATATAAAATTAATATAATTCAGCTCGATTCCCCCATTGGCCGGCCAGCTGCAGACGACCCTTCAAGAAAATAGCAGGAGTGGCAAGAGCCAGAACACCCTTGGCCAAAAGGCCATGCTGGACTCCCACACTGGCAATTCATTCACATCTTCAAGAATACAAGGAAGCTAATTTGTTTTAAACAGCCATTTAGCAAAGTGCCAGGCCTGATGAGGAGGGACTCTGTGTGTGCAGTGTAAGAGGACTTGGGGGCGGGGGGGGGGATTACTAGCTGGTGGAAGCTTCATGTGCCAAGTTGCTCAAAAAGTTAGGAGTCCGCAAAGTACACACCAGTGATGAGGTTCACACTTACTCCAATGCACAACTGGAATCCAGATGTGATTGATTTCAGATACTTCAGGGACTACCTTTTCCCTCTTCCAAATTGATGGAAAATGAATTCAGGGCTTTACCCCAAGGTGTTGCCACCCATTTTGAGATGCAAGGCAAGGCAGCCAGGGTGTGTGAGAGGATGCCCTGGTGGTACCATTGTAACTCCCTTTTCCTGAGGCGTCACTGCCCTACTTTTGGGGTGAGGTGTTACTTGAGAACAAGTAACATTTGCAGTAGCAAATGTGTCACAGAAAAAACAGAGCAACTCTTGTGGTAATGATGCCAGCTATGGTTCTGAAACACCCCGAGGTTGAGATGGAAAAACATAAAACTCTTTTAAAATAGATAATAATCTCAGGATAGTGTTCAGAACAAAATTAAGACAGCTGTCTTAAACCTGAAACTTGGGATAAGGGTCTCCCAAACAAACGGAAACAAGATTTGTCAAACCTGCCATGATTGGTGAGATTCACAAAATGCATGCTTCATACACAATGCTTGCAGATCACTGTGGAGGAGCCCACATAGCTCAGTTGCACCCCCCAATACAGGTCAGGTTTCCCCCCACCCCTGGTGCCTGGGGTAGGGGGAGAGCCAAATTCAACTGCAAACTGCACACAGAGACACCTTGTGCACCTGATCTGGCTCTTTTTTTGGCACTGCATGGACACTTATGCCCTGTCCTTCACTCAAGGGGCGTTTTACTGCTCTTCAGAATAGAAGACATAGTTACAGATGTTTCCACGAGAACCAACTTCTCCACCTGTGCAGGTTGCTGATGGCACAAGCTCAGTATAGGCACTTGGGGGGGGGGGGGGGGCTGCAATTCAGGTCATACTTCCAAATGCTTTCTTGGATATCCCAGGGAACTGATGGTAGATTGCCCCTTAGGTCCCCCTGCATTCAAAAGAAGATGGAAGGAAAGAAACCATTTTGCTAGGAAGCATCCACAGGTCCTTCTGGTGAGAGTCACCCTCAACCTCCACCCCACACTAACCTAGGTTTTCCCTATGATGAGGGAAAGTTCACACACACACACAGCCTCGTATACGGGTGGTGGTGGGCATCTGAAAAGATAATGTCAATTCAAAACAAAACAACAAAAACAACAAAAGTAAAGAAAGGTCACCTAGCATAGGCCTCTACATTGAAGTAGCCTTAAATATCTTTGGTTTTCTTCACTTGCTGCTCTGCAACCTTGGACACAAACGATTTCCAACTTGCAAATCTCCCTCTCTCTCTTGAGCTGCTGCTCTGGCAATTCGGGAGAAAAGGACCCTCTATGGGAAAAGGGGAAGACCCAATAAGGCCACCGGGCCCCCCTCCTGGGCCAGGATGCCTCTGCTCCAGTCCCACCTCTGTGTGAGGCCAGGCTCCGCCAAAGGGCTCAAGGGACAGGGCGCGTCTTCAGCTGCCAACCACCAGAAACAAGAATGTCCTGGCACTGCCTCATCGTCCCCAGAGGTGGTCCAAAAGTGTCAATATTCACAACAAACAAATCCTTGGAGAAAACTCAGCACAGCGGGCCTTGAAACTCAGCAAGTTGCCCACCTAAGCAGACGTCGTTGATGGTGTCGCAGGCTCAGCTTTGGCCAACAAAACCTCCCAATCAATCTTTGGCAAAGAATTTCCTTTTCTTCAACAAGTATAAATGAACATTCAGAAATATTCTCTCTGCTACTTAATAGAACTGCGGAAGAAAAGGAAAACAAAATTACACTTAAAGTCTTTGGAGCTGAGAGGGACTTATTCCAACTGTTATAAAACAGTTCTGGCAGCAACAACACTAAAGATCACTTTGTAAAACCACCTAGTCCACTCCTAATCTCCATTTGGTTTTCGGCTCCCTTGGGTTCATATCTACTGAGGCATTAAAATTATTTGATCCTGCAGATTTTAACTATCTCAATTATCTTTTGCAGAAAATATGAAGCTTGCTTCTCCTTTCCACAAAACATTCTTTGGTACAAGATTAGTATTTTCGGCTTTGCATCAAAAATGGTGGAAAAGACAGTGGCCTGGCCAACACTCTCAGCTGCCACAGCAGCCTCTGGGCTCTTGCAAGGCCACAGGCCAGCCCCAAAATGGAGCAGGGAGAGCTGGGAGGGGACTGCCTCGCACCCTTCAGATCCACAACCAGCCTCTCGTGTCCTAAATGGACATTTCCTGTCACCTGCAAAAGACCCACCTGGGAGTCACATCTGGAAAGTTTGCCAAACCTTTTCTCAATGGAAACAGGAGGGAACTGTACCAGCTAGCTTACAATTGTGGTGAATATCACCTCTCTTTTGCTCACCATCTCATTCACTCGCTAACTTTAGAACAAAACAAACATGAGATACCCTGTCAGTTTGCCTTACAACACGCAAGACAGCTTAAAAGGAATAAACTGAACCCTGAGCAGGAAAACAATAACACTAGAATAACTTTAAAAAAGAGGTAGTATATAAAACAAGAGCTGTGTGGGAACCAAGAGGATGCTCCACTGTGCCTTTAGGGGAGAGGGGCTCTGTCCGAGCACTGGCCTGCGGGCTCTGTCCCAGGCTAATGGGCTCCCGTGCTCAGGACCAGCCAGGGAAACTAATGGGGGATCCGCATCCTGACTAGCAGAGCACAGGTAAGGCCTCGTTCTGGAACTTCACAAGTAAGGCAAGCAGTGAGTTCATAACTATCTAATGGAAGGCACCATTACTGCCAGAACATTTGGGGGAATCATCTGGCCAAGGGAGCACAGCAGAAGTGGAAAGCCCACCCCTCCCATCTCCCAAGCTGTGGTCTCCAGAGGAAGGCACTGACAAGGCAGGTGGGACCCTGGGGCCCCAGAGCTACCTGCAGCCTCTGCCCTGCCGGCCCCTGGAGAGACCTTCTTTGGGGATCGTTGTGCCCGAGGCCAGTGGGGCAGCCCCCTCTGCTTCCCAACACAACTCCATTGCTCACTCTCCATACATTCAGGGAAAGGACTTGGGGCTGCCAGGAAGGGATCACCAGACTTTCAGCCACAAGCAAATGAGGTAGTGTGGTTGCTTCCTTTGGTGTCTGCCTTGGCAAGCTGAGGTAGATGCTCAAGCAAAGGGGGCACCTTTGCTCCAAAGGTGAGAGGAGGGCTGCCCTGCTCTCCTTTCACATTTTTGCACAATGGACATTCAGGAGGGAAAGAAAACACAAGGAGGCGGTGGAAACACGGGTTGCCTGATGGTCCTCGGGCATCCCACGGAAACCTTGACCTCCCAGTTCATGGCTCTCTGCATGATGTCCCATTGCTACTGCCAGTCACCGGTGGCTGGAGAGGCCTAGGGACAGGACAGCTGGCTGCCAGGTGTGAGTCGCTGCCTGGGAAGGAATCTGCAACTCCAAGGCTGGGAGGGGGGTGCAGTTCCTCGTTGGACTCGTGGGAGAACCGTCCCGAATCCCCAGTCTCGTGGCTGCCTTGGCTGTGGGCTGAATGCTCTGTGTCGGTTCCCAGGCTGCAGATCCTTCGGGTACTTGGCTGCTGCTCTTCGCCAACCAGCATGGCTGCCCTCGACCGGCACAGGAAGGCTGCCGAGGCCAGCTGCCTCGGGGCCTGCGGGAAGAACGAGAGCTGGATGGTTGATGCCACTCCCACCGAACGTGGCCCACTCCCCCTGAAGCTCAGCTTTGGGAATGGAACCTGCCTCTCTAGCAAGTAGCCTTCTTGGGAGGAAGGGCCCGGCTATTCGTGGGCCGGCTTGCTGAGACACCTGGCCTTGCTGGGCAGGGACTGGTCCTTGCACATTACTAGCATCTCTGATGGAGGAGCTGAAGGGAATAAGATTTCTCCAAAGAAGCAGGAGAAGTCAAACAAGGAAGTTCTGGCAGTGTTGCTGTGGGTGCAGAGAGCCCCGGGATGCCAGCTGGAGTGGCCTGTCCCAGCACAAGCCCAGGTGCCTTAAAGGTCCCTTGCCAAGCTAGTTCCAACTTCTCAGGGGCCTGCCCTGCCCTCCACTCTGGCAAAGCCTACTGGGCTCACAGGATGCCTCCAAGGGCATCCCCATTGCTTGATAAGCAGTCCAGGAGCACAAACGTCACAGTGGACTTCTTACCCAGGTATTGCCAGGCTGAGGGAGGGGTGAATGTCCAGGGCGATAGCTAAATTCAGAGGGAGGTGAGATCTGAGCATGGTCCCCTCTGCAAGATGGATATTTTTGGGAGGTTGCCACAGCTGGAGAAGGACATGCAGGGCCCCCTCCCTTTCCCAGGCACTTAGTGTATCAGGGGAGGAGCCAGCAAAGAGTAGAGGGAGGCCCTGGGCCACAGCAGAGGCCATGATCTCCCCGGGAAGTGGACCTTCTGCTGCCCTGGTGAAGGGAGCTGCAGCTCTCACCTCCTCTGCTTTCTCCTTCCGAGAGCCACGCTGGAAGAGCCGTTTCTTCTGGGGTCTCTTTTGCATGACTGGACCACAGCCGTTTATAACAAGGTCAGTTCCACCCTGAAGGGGAGGAGAGTCTTCCGTTACCCGCAGGGAAAAGGAGAAGAGCCCAAGGCCGGCCTGCCGGTAGACTGGCTCCCAGGCCCTCTTACTGGCCCGGCCCCTGCTGCACATTCGGCGATTCACACCTGGGAAAGCAAGCAAGGGACAGAGCCCACCTGCCAATCCCCCTAATGCCAATCCCCTTTGAGTTCCAGCCTGATTTCCTGCCAGAGACAGAAAGGCCCTTAGAACTCCTCTCTCCCAGTCCAGGGAGGGAAGAGATAGCCACAGTCCTTCTGTGAGGCCGAGGGTATTTCTTGGAGATTTATTCCACCTGTTGCTCTGGTATTAAAAAATGCAGGTAAACCACCAAATGCGGCACAAGTGAGGGCAGAGCCAAAGGCAAAAGCAGCAGCTTTAGCAGCCTGTCAATGTATTCCTAGACGATGACCCCTGAAAGATTTGGCTGCTGTCCCGCATGAGGATCCTTCCCCAAGATCTTAGAAAGCTGGGGAGATTGGACTGGGATATATTCCTATTTACAACCATGCATGAATAAAACTTGCTGTAAACAGAGCTGGACTGGAAAGTCACAATGACTGGATCTCATATCGAGATACAAACTCCTACTCAGGGCCCAGCTTTTATTTCTATCCCTCAAAGCCCTGGGAAATTTAGTTCCTGGGCCCCTCCACTTGAGGCAGCCTGCTCACTCCCTTTGAAGAGCCACCGGAGTGGCCTTCTCCCTGGTGATCAAGCTCAAAGGCAGGGTGTTGGGCCTCCAGACCCTGCAATGGCTTGTCCCTGAGATCTCTCCTAGATCTTCCCTCCTTTGATTCTGCAATGGTTAGTTGTTGGCTAGTTGTTCTGCTATAAACCACCTCAGGAATGGCAACCGAGCCAGAAAAGCAAACAAGCGTATCCTTTGTACCTTGGCATCCAGAAAGCTGCCCCCTGGAATCCTGGGCAAGAGAGATTGCTCATTCTCTGCCAGGCTTTGCAGAGTTTTGGCTCCCCCGTGGTTCCTTGTGGAAGAGTGGCTGCCACTGCTAGGGAGCGGGTCAGGGCTGGGCTGGCTGCTTTTGGTAGGGGTTGCTTTCCTGGGCAAGAGGAAACCAGTTGTTAAACTGCCCTTCTAGCTGAAGGCTGACCATTGATAAGCACCAACCCACAGCAACCCCATTCTGAAGGAAGAGGGCAGGGGAAGCCTGGCAATGAGCAGAGGGGCAGGAAGAAAGAGGCAAGAATCCGCCCCCCCTCCCCCCCAATATCGCAATGGCGCCTCTAACCTTTGCCTCCTCCATCCGCCGCTCCTTGGGAACATACCAGTTAATGGCGGCAGGATGTTATGAGACAGAGCAGGTGCACAAGCAGCCTCCTTTGGTGGTTGGCCAAGCAAGAGCCTGGCCAGGAGCCAGTTGGTCACTTTGTCCCTGAGGCCAGGCGATCACAACCTGAACTTCTACCAGTAAGGATTCGCTACTGGTCTCCGTACAAACTCTGATGCACCTGCACACCCCACATTGGCAAGGTGGGCCCCACCCAGCCTTTCACCCACACAAGTGCAACAAATTTACCTTGCTTTGCCATGGTAGATCAAGATAAGGATGCAGACTAAGATGCACACCAGGGCAATGGAGACACCTGCAATGATGCCCGTCATTGACCTCTGGTCCAACTGGTAAGAGCCAGAATGAGCTGCAACAAGGAAACAGACCTTTCTATCCCAGGGGCCTCGGTGGGACACCCACAGCAAGAAAGCCCACCCCAGAGAGAGGAGGTAGCCAGGGAGCAGAGGGACTGTGTGATGCATGCAGGCTGGGGCCAGGGGCTCACTTGTGCCAGCCTCTGCGGAATCCAGGCGTTTGGGTCTTGGGTTTGCCTCCGAGGGCTCCTTTGGCAGGACCGCAAGTTCCACAGCACTAGAAAAAGGTCCTTCGCCCACTTCGTTGGACGCAGCAAGTTTGATGAGGTAGACATTTCCCACCCTGAGGTTCTCTAGTAAAGCCATGGTGATTGTTCCTGCAGGGAGGAAAGAGAGAAGATGAGGTGCCAACCCTTTCCGTTTCCTTGGATAACCAGGGTCAAACTGCCTGTTGCCTGGCACGCCCCCCACCCCCACCCGCCCATTTCTGCTCCTGAGGCTCTTTCTGAGATTTTGCATTGTGCAGCATCCCTATGAGATCTATGACTGGCCAAGATGACATCATGTTATGGAGTGGCAGCTAAACCACCCTTATTAGCACAGCCTGACAAACAAATTCCAAGGTTTTTCTTGTGCTTCAGATCATCCCTTGAAGCCACTGGCCCAGCAGATGGGGGTTGCTGCCTCCAGGGCAACACATGCAGCAGCCATAAGGTTGGGGGAAAGTGGGAGGGCACCAATCTTGGAACCCAGAGTCTGCAGGCTCACCTTCCCGATGCAGGACATGCCACTCGCCCGCGATCCAAGCTTTCCTGGAGGTGTACAGAATGGTGTAACGGGAGACAAGAGTTCTGATGCCAGCTGGTGGTTTCCAGGAGACCAAGGCTTTGTCTTCCTCAATCAGTGTTGCCTTCACTTCCAGGGGTGGACCAGCTGGGGCTGTGGGCACAAGTAGGCTGTCAGTGCGGCCTCGCCTGGTGGAGTCCGAGAGGCTCCCCTGGGGGTGGAAGTAGATTCTCAGTCAATGAGCACCAGGCAGCAGTCTCCTCCTCACCTTCTGGGAGGGTAGTGTGGTAAAGCACTGGACTCCATGGGCTGGAGAGCTGATCCACATGCAGCCGAATGGCAAACTCATACTTGGTGTTTGGCTCCAATCCTTGGACCATCAGGTGAGTCTCTGACCTGGACAGAAGGAACTGGTTAGCAGGAGATCCCTTCCTGCCGCTTTTTGCAACCCTTGCTGAGTGTGCAGCAGAGAGGAGGCAGCACTGGACTGGCCCTTCTTCCCAGTCAGGGTCTGGGGTTGCTTCTCTGCCTGGATTGAGGCGGTAGGGCCTGGCCAGCGGCACTTTCCTCACACAAAGCCTCCAATACCCCCAAAAGGCCTTGGGCCGATTCCAATTTCCCCACTGAGAGAATGCCAAGCAGGAGGTCTTCTCTTCCAGCTTAAATACAGGAGAAACAGCCAGCCACTGGGCCTCAAAAGCAGACACGGAGAAGGCCTGCCTAGTGCAGGAGTCATGGCAAAGGCCGATTCTGCCTTGTGGGAATGGGAGGGGTCCTGGCCTCCGAGGGGAGCAGATGGAGCAGGTGAAGAAGGCCACGTACGTTTGAAGGTAGAGCACCAAAGAAGCATTCTGCAGCCCCACGGGGTGACAGCGGAGAGTGTAGTTGATGGCCTGGGCTGAAGTGAAGGCAGGCCGGCCCCAGTGCAAGAAGACAGAGGAGGAAGAGTTTGCCTTGGCGTAAAGATGGTGGGGTGGTGGAGGGAGTGGCACCAGGCGGTCCCGAACAGCTGCAGAGAGAGGAGGTGGCCTAAGCGTGAGGGAACCGCTTTTGAGGGGCAACAGGGACCGAAGGCTCATCGGCCAAGAGGACCTCCAGTCAAGCGGCATTTTCTCCAGCTCTAAGCAGGCAAAACCCCCTGCCATAAACGCCTTTTCTTTAGGCCCCTGTAAATTATACCAGGGACTTGGAGCTAAGGATCAGGAGGGAAAAGCTTCAAACCAACCTCCATTGTTCTGAACCCACATTGTCCTTTTCGGAGACTTTACATTATTCACATAATTCAAAGAGCTTCTGGACGTGCCACAATTACAGCAGAAAAACAAGCTGGAGACTCACACACGCAGCCGGGGGTGCTGACAGTCTGGTCTGCCTCGTAGCCTTCCTCCATGCTGTTGTAGGCCAGCAGCCTGACGTGGTACTTCCTCCTGGGGTCTGGACAAGGTTGGAGAACAGTTGCTTAACACAGTGGGACCCAGCAACATCCTGATCCTCAGTCAGTGTCTAGCGTGGCCTCCTCCCACCTGGTGCCCTTGGCACCCCAGAATTGCAGCCAGCATGGCCTGATTAGAGAGTCCTCCCCCTCCCCCTCTTCCTCCAGCCGCAGCCCCAAATTTGCCTCTTGGACTCATTCCTGCTCTTGATCATGTCTGGCTGCTCACACAAGGACCACACAAACTACAGCAATGCACTGCATCTACCAAACTGGGAGGGAGCCGGATGTTCACACTCCCTGGAACATAGCTGAGGGCCCAAACTCTCCCTCCCCTGAATCTCCTAAACAGGAGGACTTAGCTGCAGCCTTACAATAGGTGCAGCTTTGATGCTCCAGTCCTGCAGTTACCACCCCTCCTTCAGAAGCCCCATCACTGAACCCCTGGGCTATGGTCAAGCAGTCAAGGAAACAAAGTCCACCCTTCCCCCGCCCTGGACCTAGGTCAGTCCAGCCACAGCTTTGTCCTCTTCCTCCTTCTCCTTCTTCTCCTCCTCCTCCTGCTGGGTCCTCTGGTCTATCTACTAATCTTCAGCCAGCCTCTTCCCACAGCAGGACACCAGAGGGGGCCCTTCCCCTGCTCTGAAGAAGGGGTGGCAAAACGTGGCCATCAAGACTGTCCAGCCAACCAAGCCAGGAACGTCTCTGTACAGCACCAGTTGGGCTGCCTTGGTAGAAACAGGGGAACAGTTGCCAAATCTGAGCCAAGACCGTTTGCCTGGGGGGGGTGGGGGGGTTGTCTCTTCACAGACTCTTCCTTTGAAGGGAAGCACCCCAGACCCCCCTCCCCAAAGCCCCCTCTTTCTTTCAGCTGCTGTTCTGAGAGCCTCCAAAGAGGCCCGAAATGAGGCCAGAGGTTAGGACTAGATAAAACAAAGGAGGAATCCGAGGTCAACCTAAGCAACCCTTTGAGGTAGGCAGGTCAGATGGGGCAAGGACGATGGAGCTGCTGCCCAATTAGGCTGCCCAGCAAGAGGCATTTCAAGGCCCACCAGTTTTCTCCGTGCAGAGACGGGGAGGTGTCCTCCCCGCCTCCCACCTGATATTTCATTCCCCTTTTTTCCAGTTCTTTTGCTGTCTCTGCCTCCTTCTGCAAAGGATGGGCAGGAGGCCATGTTTTATTAGCTGGATCTTTTTAAAAACTATTGGAAGGCAATTGTCAAAGCTATGCCCATGGGGCTGAGGACAGTTAGCAAAGAGGCTGGGCCAAAATTAGCAGGGCTCCATGGGACAGCGCAGACCCTTTTGTCCCTGGATAAGAATCAGCCTCAGGAGCAGCCCTGCTTCTGCTGCTGCCCCCCCCCCCCTCCCGGGGCCGGGTCTTTGGGACAAATGACAAAGTTCAGCCAAGGAAAATGGCCAACGTTCTTGCTGGGATTTGAGAGCTGCTGAGCCTTTCAGTGAAAGAGGCCCAGGGCCCCTACCAAATGTCCACTTTAGACTTTTGTCTTTCTGTCAGCCATTGTTGAGCCCCCAAGACAATCCCCTCCTCCAGCCGCACAATAAACTCCAGATAATCATTCAAGGAGAGGCCGGCAGGCAGGCTGCTCTGACATCTGGGTCGTGGCCTCTGACCCGGGTCCTGGGGCTCCCCCAAGCCTGCTCCCAGCAACCGTTGCCTGGGGAGGGGGAAGGGTGGGAACAGCCCGGCAGAGGGAAACCTGACTCTCCGAGGGGGTGTTGGGGGAGGAGGGAAAACAGGACCCCCCTCACCACAACAGGGTCCAGCTACGGAGGGGGGCAGGAGGGGAGAAGAGCTCTGCAGGCACTGCTGACTACAACAATAAAAGACGTTTTACAGACACACAGAGAGAGAATATGTACGGATGTAAAATAAGATGACAAAGCATAAAGGATTCCCCTCGGCTGAGTTGGCAGTGCCTCCTCTCTCACCTACCTTCCCCACCTCCAGGACCGATCCCTGAGCTTGCTAGGAGGATAGGATCTGGCCCAGGGAAGGCTGGCTTCTTGCTGCCGCCCCTCCCCGTGCTGGGCTGTGTTCTTCCACAGGAAGGGGCAGAAGAGAAGGGCGCCCCTATTTCTGGAGCTGCTGGGGCACACTCTGGGCTCTGGTGCTATGGTTTCCTTTCCAAAGCTTTGCTTCTCATGCCAGTGCAACTGAGGGCCTCCTCGTTTCCCTTGGTGGGATCCCTGCACAGCCCTGGCCACACAGGGTGCCCTAGCTGTGCAATGCGTCCCTCACTCTGGGCAGCCAAGAGCTTCCATGAAAAGAGGTTCCTCTTGTCTCCCAAAAGCAGAAGGGAGGCTCTGGTCCCCCCCACTCCAAACCCCGTCTCCCTTGCTCTCCCTCTCTCTTGCTCTGCCCAGCTGGCCTTTGCCCTCCCCAGTTTCTTCCACAGCCACTGGAGCTGCTCAGCCCCCCCCCTCCGAATCAGATTCGGACAGGGGCATGACAGTGCCTCCATCTTCCCTGGATCAAATGCTCCCCATGGGAAGGATGGGTTTCAGTCCCACAACAATAAAAATGTGCCGAACAGAAGAGAGCCTCCCCCCCTCCAGAGATCACTCTGATCTGGTAAGCACTTTCCCTAGGAAATTGTGTTACACTTCTTGTGAAATGGGTGGTACAGAAACACTAAACAAAGCAGCATGGAGTCCTTCTGGCTGCCCTTAAATGCCCAACATGCCCCGAGAGGCAAAATCATGGCCTGAAGCAGGCTAGCCAACAGTTATTTCAGCAAACCAGTTTGATAGGATGTCCAAACTGGGAAATGCTAGACTGCCCCTCCTCCAGTGCCCAGCAGCTCCAGAGAATTGGAAGTTTCCACCATGGGGATCAGCTTGAGTGAACACTGAAGAAAAGTAGCGCGCAACCCCAAACCTCCTTAGAGGCTGAAGGAGGAGGAGGAGGAGGAGGAGGAGGAGGAGGAGGAGGAGGAGGAGGAGGAGGAGGAGGAGGAGGAGGAGGAGGAGGAGAAGGAGAAGGAGAAGGAGAAGGAGAAGGAGAAGGAGAAGAAGAAGAAGAAGAAGAAGAAGAAGAAGAAGAAGAAGAAGAAGAAGAAGAAGAAGAAGAAGAAGAAGAAGAAGAAGAAGAAGAAAAGAGACAAGCCAGATTTCCCCAAAGCAGCCTGGGCCTCATGTCTGCCTCCCCTTCTCTGCCACAGCCCTTTCCTCCCTTTTGTTGGTGTTCATCCCCCGCTTTGTAAGATGAGACCAGGGCCTCCTACAGCTCACCTCTCCCAACACCATTCAGATGAAATTACACAGTGAGAGGAGTGGGGCAGGGGGAAGGAGCACCAGCACCCCAGGCTGACCGGAGGGGGCATGGTCATCTTAAAGCACCTGGTGGAGGAGGGGAAGCTTGACCATTTTTGCAGCTCAGTTGCAATAACAATATAGAAATATAGGAAAGTGACTACCAAACAGTTCCAGAATGCCTGAGGTTACATACAGCTAAGAATCTGCTCTGTTGCCTGCCTCTAACCATCTCCCAGGAAGGGCCCCACAGGAGGGGGGCAGCACTCATTGGCTGCCCACTAAAACGGAAGCCCTTGTTTCAACATCCAGCTGCATAAACCAGCGGTGGGGGGTGGCGTTTCCTGCAAAGCACAGAGGTTCAGGTGAGCTCTGCAAACTGTCATTGAAGGGAGAAGGCAAGAAGTGTGCAGCATACACACACACACACACACACACACCAGGGGAACACAAGGGTGTGGGGGAACAGAAAAGGAAAGAGGCCAGATAATCCCACAGCTCTTTTGTCTGCAGACCAAGCCCTTCCTCTGAAAGCTTTCTAGACAAACTAAGAAATGTCCCACATCGGCGGTGCAGCCAATTGCAGGACAAAGAGAGTCCATTCACGATGCTCTAATCATCAGCTAATATTAACCACCTACTTACTATACTACTACTACTACTACTACTACTACTACTACTACTACTAATAATAATAATAATAATAATAATAATAGTTCTGCCATTAAAACTAACTGTGGGTTGTGCTGGGTCCTCTGGAGAGGCAAAATAAAAGCCACATCCATAGTCCTTGCCCTGCGCGACTCAGAGTGACTCAATGCCCGCTGGTCAAATATCCTCAAGAAGTGCCCAGAGAAGAAGTCCATTATCTGTGCCAGATTCTCAACTCCTGATGAATGTATCTTTTCTTTTATGTATACTGAGAGTATTTACACCAAGACAAATTCCTGTGTCTAATCACATTTGGCCAATAAAGAATTCTATTCTATTCTATTCTATTCTATTCTATTCTATTCTATTCTGTTCTGTTCTGTTCTTTTCTTCTGTTCTTTTCTTTTCTATTCTATTCTCTATTCTATTCCATTTGCGCAAGATCCCTTTCCCACATAGCTCCCTCACTTGCTTTCAGCAATCTCAAGAGGGCCTTTCCCAACTCAGCATCTCCAGATGTGCTTGGACTACCATGCCCATGTTTGCAGAGAGTTAGGAGGGCTGTATAGAAGAGCTTGGAATCTCCAGTTCGACCTAGGAAGGGAAGGGGATCCTGGTGGGAAGTGAGATTCTTTTCATTCTGAGGCCAAGGTTCCTTTGCTGGGGCTATCAACTCTTGCCTAAAGCAGAAAATCTCTCTACGGTCCTTGAATTTGTAGGAACCCCCTTTTCAAAATCTTAAGCTCTGGATGGCAACAAAACCTATGAGCAAAGACCACTAAAGCTTTTAATCCATGTTCAAATGGTCCTTTTTCATTTTAGACACAGGCAGACAGAACAGGCACCCACCAACCCAGGTCTTCTAACTCCGGAACCCCTTTCATGTGCTAATGGCACTTAACAAGCTCTCCCTCTCAGCCGACTTGGCCAGACCTTTAGTGACCTCACAAGAGGAGTATCTGGGCTGGTGGGTTGATTGATCCCCCAAATGATCAATGGAGAATGTTGACTTCATTTCTTCAGGCTTTCGGTCTCTTCCAAAGCCTCTGCTTTTTCAGTTGGGATTGAAAAGAGCAGGGTTTATCTCAAGGAAATATAGTGTAATTCCCAAATTGTAAACACCCAAGAACAAGTATGTACAACTGCATTCTAAAGATTCTTCACAGAGAAAGGAAAATTACATTCGTGTTTTCTCCCAGGAGTGAAAACAGTGGAAAAATATCAGATGGGCAAAGCCTTGAGGGACCCTTAGCTCTGCTTCCAGCCGCACCTCAAGAAAGGATGTGAATCAGTCCTAAAAACAATTGGGCCACGTTTTCCATGATGTACTCATGGTGAGCAGCAAAATTCATCTGGCAGCAAAATTCTTGTTAAGCTTGACCTGCACATCAATCTTTTCATGAAGAGGCAGGAACCACTTTAGCCAACAAAAAATGGTTTGAATTTCAGACAGCCTGACGATCCATGCTGCGACATGAGATTGGCTGTGGAACTCTCTAGGGCTGCTAATTCTTGAGGAGCCAAAGGTGGAGCCCACCTGCTTCACCCTCTTTGACTCCCCCAGAGGCTGCCACCTTCTCTTGCTGACTGCCAGATGCTACGATGCATTTGAAGTACAATAAAGGCCTGAGGTATCTTTTCATCAGGAGGAGTTTGTCACGCCTAATGCAAGGCAAGACTCTTGCACAGAAGGGGAAGCTCACGTGTTCTTCCCATACAGCCTCCGGTGTCTTCAAAAAATCTTCCCTCCCATGGAAGAGAGTGAAAACACCATTACCTCAGCTGGCATGACTGTCAGTTGTAGCATAGCTTGTAGAGTGAGAAAATTACAGAAGACAGCAGATTGTCCGAAGGCCTCCAGAAGCAGCTCTGGGCATAGAGGTCCAGAACAAACATGGATTTCCTGCAACTCCAGCTGGGTCACACCTCCTGATTCCCAGTGACGTTTCTTAATAAAAACAAGGCCACCCTTTGGTTGTGTCTGTGTTTTCCTGAGACAAAAAGGCCCAGAGCAGAGAAGGGAGATGGATGGATTACCTTATGTCTCTTTCATATCCTTTAAATGCCTTTCATTTCAGATATTTGCTGAGATTAATTCAAGATGGAATATTCACCAGGAGAATATACAGAGTACACAACTTCTCTCCTCTGGCAGAAATTGAAGGGAAAACATCTTATTTCACACCACAGAGGAATGCTCTGTTCCAGAACCACCATCCCACCTTGGGTGGTCAACGGCTTGCCTTGGTTGATACCTCCAATGACCTACAGCCACAATCAGACAGATCCTCCAGATTCACCTCTTGCCGAGCCTTTGGAGCCTCCCTCTTGCTTTTCATGGCCCAGCATCTCCTCGGCATAATTGGGAAGCAAACTGCTCAGCACCTAGAGACAGCCCACCTTCCCCTAGGCTACGTGGCTGGGGAAAGAGAGTTGATTTAGCTATTGGCGGCTACTGACACATTAGACTTGCCCTCCAATTTCAGAGTTAGACGGCTCTTAAGACTGTTCTTTTGCCTCCTGGCTAAACTGCCTCACCCAGGGAATTCCCATAAGGAATGAGGCGACCTTCCATTTCCATCACCTTCCTCTTTCAGCCTTAGAATTTCCATTAAAAAAAAGGGCAGAGATTGTCCTTCCTCTTGGGAGTCCAGAACCTCAACCTCCATCAGGGGTCCTCGAAGTGGCTTTCTTGCCCTCTGGAGGTGGTTCCCTGCTACAGGCCTCGAGGCTCCTCTCTTTTTTCACTAGTTAGCACCAAGCTTAAGAGAACAATCGTGAGGGACCTGGCAGCAGAGCCAGGGAAGTTATAGGAAGGCGGCGGAGGATGTGGTGGAAAGGATTCTTCAACAGAGGCCCCTGGGAATGGACTCACGGCCAGCTGGGTCAACTTGTGGAGGGAGTGGAGCCTTCGTAACCCGAGGCAAATGGAGCCTATGCAACTGAAGCATCAAGACTGACCCAACGTGGTCTGAGAAAACAGACTTCTGCGGAAGCCGTGGGCTTTCCCAGTGGCAAGGCTTGCCCAGGTTGGGAGGTCTCGGCAGAGTGGGAAGGATCTACAGAAGCCCCCTGGGAAAGCCATCTCCACGAGGCGTTTATCACCTGCTGAAATCACATCTTTCCTCTCCCAAACACACTAGAACGTTTCAATTCCCAAGCATAGCCTCGCCCAGCCAGGCGCAGGGAAGAGGACACAAGGCCACCTGTAAGCATGGTTCTTGTAGTCCTCTTTAATCTCCCTTCTTTCCACCCTTTCCTGCAGGGCTAGGATCTTCCACAAAGCAAGAAAGTCTATGTTTATTCCTCAAACAAAAGAAATCTGCAAAGGCCCCCTCAGGGAACTTCAATGCCAGGAAAATGTCAGAAGCATCAAATGAAGAGTGGCTAAGATACCAGCCCAGGTTCCAAGCAATAATATAGAAAGCAATATGAGTTCAAAGAACCACAATCATAATTAGCATCTGGGACTTTTGGCACAATCACCAGGGGAGCTGAGTTGTTTGTTTGTAAGGTGGCAGCCCAGAATTCAAGCACGTAATGCGGAACATTCAAAAATAAACAGGGGACACCAAGCAGGCAGAGCCTCAGGGGGACATGGGTGTCTATGCAAAAGCCTTGACTTCCAAGGACAAAGAGCCTGCCAGAAAAGGAAGGGGGTAGTCTTGCCCTTGGATCTTCAGGGCAGCCAAGGCAGGAGGGGAGGCAGCCTTCCTGGAGCAAGTAGGGTGAGGAAAGGGCTGTTCTTCAGCGGCAGCTACTCTGCAGGTGCCAGCTTGACAGGAGAACCTGACTGTGGACTGTGCCAAGGAGACTATCCGATGCCCATAATCCCCCCTCAAAAGCTCCCACCCGAATGTCTGGGAGCCCAACTGAGCACCATCTCTGCAATGGATGTTGCCAGTGGAAGCTTGACACAACCTTGATTGGGACTCTGACATCCCACCCCGCTCTCACTTGTCCATGGAGATGCTCAGCACATTTCTAATATGCCTCCTGGTCAGGCTCAGCCCAGCCAGACGCCCTTGCCATACAGATGGCTCGGCTGCTCTAGCCAGTGGACAACCTGCAGCGTTAACTAAGCTTAGCCACAATCCTCTGAGCATTTGGCTGCCTCTTTTCCTTTTCAACACCAACAATATTCCAGCATCAGCAGCAAACATGGCCTCCTCCCTGGTCCCTCGATCCCCATGAATAAGTTGGGCCATGTCTGGGCTACCTCGTGAGGGCTACAACCGACCTTCCCGGACCACCCTTTTTGTTCTCTGTTGCCCCCGATGGCGGTAAAGGAAAACCTGCCCCTGAGCCAAGAGGGTCATCAGGTCCTGCTCACCCAGGCCGCCGATGGTGTAGGAGAAATCCCTGTCCCTGAGCAGAATTGGCCCACTCTCTTGCTGGCCTTCTTCCTTATAGTACAGCTTGTAGCCTTGGATGGCAGCCATGTCTGCAAGCTCTTGCTGCCACTTCACGGCGATTGTTGTGCAGTTCAGGGGTTTGAGGCGTAATTCGGGAGACTTTGGTGCTGGGAAAGAATGGATACAAGAGGGTCTACTTAAGAGCATCAGGGGAGAACTTACACCTTGATTTGATAGCCAGTCTTGCAGCCTGTCAACTTTTGTGGTTTGCCACCCTTTGATTTGATAAAGGGCATGGGAGGCAATCCTGCCAAAATTAGACATGTTTATTGATTTGCTGAAATTATATGGCTGACCATCTCACAGCTCACCAAAAAACAAACGGTCCCACCACATTCTGGCTCCAAGGCTAGAGAAGAAAGCCAAGTCACCCTGGACTCTCCGTCAATCTTAGCAGCAGCGCTTTCTCCCTGTAACCTCCCTTTTCCTCTGGCTTTATTTGCTTTTTGCTTGTTACAAATGAAGTCATTAAGGAAGGAAGAGCCACAGTGTTGGGGAGCATCCCGTCTAAAGCCCGCACTCTACACCCAACTGGCCAACGCCTGTGACCTTCCAAACCAACCTCTGACTCTTCCTCAGGTGGGGGAGAGCTCTATCTAGGCAGAATAGCCCTGCTACTCATTTGGAGGAAAAAGAGGGGGCACCTTTAACACTGCTGGCTTTTGGGGTGCGATGGGATGTCCACAGAGAGGCCTCGCCCCAGCCAACTTTTGTGGCAGCAGAAATGCGAACCAAGTAGATGCTGTCAGGCTTCAGCCCCCGGAGCAGGTGCTGATAGGTGGTGCCTGGGAGCTCCAGCCCCTGGACGCTGCTCTCTGTGCTGAGACGGAAGGAGAGGCGGAAAGCCACCACCTCCCCGCGACAGTACTTGACCGGGATCGGCAGCCAAGAGATGAGGACGTCAGAGGGGGTTCTGCTGGTCAGGCTGAGCTCAGGAGCCCTCAGTGGAACTAAGGAGGAGGAAAGATGGAAGACAGAGTCAGCCCTTTCAAGGGCCTGAGGGAGGCTGTGGGCCAGCTTGGAAACGGAGTGTTAAGGGAGAGAGGCCTTGTCAAGAGGTACTTCCCTCCTGGGGCTGCGGCTTCTCCCGCTTCTCCTGTTCCTCATGTTTTGTTTCCACAGGTTTGTAATCCATATGGAAAGACCCAGTTCTCTCCCTGGTCAAAGCGCTGGAACCTGCCAGGCACCGGACTCTGCTGCCGAAGGACTCAAGGCCCACCGGGATTCCCTTGGCTGATGGCAGCTTGGTGGTCCTAAGAATACAGACCCCTCCCTTACAGAGTCTGACCAAACCCAGGAGGGTGGATCCTCCTCTATGGACTAAACTGTTGCCAGTTGCTGTTCCCCCACCCCCCTCAGGGTTCTGGGTCTTCTGTGGCTGTTTTTTCAGCAAGGAAGCCAGTACCATCTTCCAGTGTAGGCTGACTGACGTGGTCAGACATCTGGCTGGCCCCCAGGGGCATATAGGCCACGACGTAGAAGGTGTAGTTGCTGGCCGGGTCCAAGTCATCAATAATATAATGGGTGGTATCATTGCCAATCACCACTTGGTATTCTTCGTTGTTTAAGCCTGGAACACAAAAGGAATGGGCCAATGGCGGCAGCAAGAGCACATTAGGAGGGTGCCACTAAACAGCGCAAAGAGGGCAGAAAATGGGTGAGATCTAGGTCAAAAATGGGTTTTAATCTAAAACGGAGCCAAGCATCTTTTGTTCCTTAGCGGTATTATGGGGAATTTATGTCTGTGGCAATTTTGGTCTAAATGCTGGACGTCCAGCTCAGCCTATCAAAGGCCTCTGAAGCAGAGAAGAGCTCTGGACCCTCCTTGGCCGCTGAAGCCTGTCAGCGGACCATCCGCTGCGGAAAAGGCACCCCTGCCCACCCAGCTGAAGCTGCATCGGCTCCTCCACTTCAGAATGAAGGCCACGGGCTCACAGTCCACCAGTGGATTTTCCCCATAGTTTTGAGTTAAATTGATAGCATTTTAATTAGGCAAGTTCGTCAGCACCTCGCAGGCCTCCAATTAAAGGACTGTTAATTAGACGTGATTCCTGGCTTGCCACAGAGGGAACCTGTATGCAGGGAACGGCTCCTGGCTCAGAGACAAGGGAGGAGAAAGCTGCTCCCCGCATCTTCTTCCTTCTTAATCACTAACAAGGCATCAACAACAGCCCTGCTCTTCCCAGCCCCGCAATCACCCTTCCCCCCATCTTTGAAGAAGAAACCAATTTCCAGGGCAGGTCCCCTCATTTCTTTGACACACACACCCCATGAGAAAGCGTAACTCCCATGTTGCGGAGCTGCTGCTGAGGTGCCTCTGATCCACGCAAGATGATCTGGCTTGTGAGAAGCGTCCCAGCCCATTTAGGAAACAGAAAGCGGGGAGCCCTGCCCATCCCTCCCACCAATTAGGGCCCTCAGGAGCCCCACCCTGTGGCCCAGCTGAAGGCCTCTCAAAGCCAGCCTTCTGCTCTCACAAGGGCCAAGCAGGAGGGGCTGTTTCTGCTCCAGCATTGAGGTTGGTCCCCCTTCTGGGATAGGATGGAAGCCCACTGTTACTCCCACAAGAGCTGTTTGCCAGCAACCCTCAAATGGGTCTTTTTCAAGACTAGTGAAATATTTGCTGGAATGAATCAATATCAGCTTTTCAGTCCAACTAATTTATGCAATATTTTCCAAATATCTGGTGATCTTTTAAAGAAGTATTTAATAAATGCCAAAATGTACAATATGATGAGAAGGAAGATACGGCTGCCTCTGCTGCTGAAAACCCCGAAGGTCCCTCACCTACAGGAGCAGCTCCACAGTTGGTCCCACATGGACCCAGAAGGCTCCTGGCACCATGACTTTTTCATCCCTCCCTTCCACAGCAGCAGCGGTTCCAGAGCAAATGCTCTCTTTCCATGGCCCAAGAGGCGCACAGCAGCCCTGCTCAACTCACCTTCCGTCTTCATATAGTGCACCGAGTAGGCAATCACTTTGTCTGAATTATACAGCGGCCTCTCCCACGCCAAGAGAATGGCTGAGCTTGACATGGTTTCTGCATGGACATTGCAAGGTGCACTGGGCCGGTCTTCAGAGAGAACCACTGTTAGGCGTGCCCTGGCAAGGACAGACCCCTGGCTGTTCTCAGCCACACACTGGTAGATGGCATCGTCTTCAGGGATGATCTGGTTGATCACCAATTTACTGAAAAAGTGAAGAGGGGAGGCATTAGCAGGGAGCCAAAGCAGGCAGATGAGAAGTGAAGGATGCGCCAGCCGGCCAGTCCATAACCACATGACTCCACCAGCCTTTAAGCTTTGCCCACAGAGCAGTGCTGGGAAGTTGGGGGAGGGGGGGCTGAGTGCCTCCGTCATGCCACTATTCTGCCCATCAGATTCCATGGAGGAGCAGCGTTTCTCAAGCACCTCTTCAACAGAACCTGACCTGAGGGAAGGGCACTGTCCCAGTTTTCCCAAGAGCAGGCCCAGTCCTCCTCCTGGGCTGCATGTCTGCCCCTCACCTGGGCAGGACCGCCCCTTCTTAGAGATCCGAGGACCAAGCAGCCGGCTTCCCCACCTGCTGTAGGTCTTGATTCTGCCGTTGGAATGGATCTTCCGTCCATTCTTCAGCCAGGCTATCTTGGGGGTTGGAACGCCTTCTGCCTGGCAGGCAAAACGGGCTGTGCCAGCCCGCGGCCTGGTCAAACTCTCTGGCCACTCCAGAAAAGCAGGGGGGGCTGCAAGAAACAGGAAGCAGGACCCATTTCGCCTTCTCCCTTTCTAAAAAGAGTCTCAACTGTACATCCCGGGGACCCAGGCCCATTTCTGACAGAGGCTCCTCAGAAAGCCTGACCCACCTCGGTCCAAGGCAGCCTGTGCAGCTTATCAAAGGGCCCTCTGTGCCACGGGACTTGGCTTGAAAGGCCACCTCGGATCTCCCCTCCTGGCCTCCCTGACTCTTCAGCAGAAAAGCCCCATGCAAGCAGTGAGGTCCCACACTGCTGGCCACAACTAAACCTCCTCCAACTCGCTCCTCACCTAGCACCAGCAGTGTTGCCATTGCAGTGGTGAAGTTGCGTGTGCCAGGGATTGTAGCACGGCAAACGTACACGCCAGAATGTTGTATCTTCACATCTGAGATCATGAGGTTCCCATTTCCAAGCACCCGTGTGTTGAAAACATCGATGGACTTGTGGTCTGTTTTGAGAGGGACATTTCAACCATCTGCCTTGGTTTGTGGTGATTCCTACCCTGGCCTGCCTCGTCCCCTCTAAAATCTCTGCGAAGTAGAATCTCAGGCATTCACCCAAATGTCAGACCTCTGGAGAAATGCCAGCAGACCCCTAGCACCCCTGATAGCAAAGGCTGGCCACTTCCCCGCTTCTGATGCTGTGCATTAGGATACACAAGGGTTGCACAACCAGCTGATCTTCCGATGTCGAGAAGCATTTAGCAAAAGGCAAGCAGTTTTTAGCTTTCTGCCCCGAATGGACTCTTTTCAGCTGGCACGGATGGTGTAGGAGCTTCTGCCACAAGTCACAGTCAGATGCCCATCAGCTGGGAAAAGCTGGCCATGCCTACTATCTTCCATAAAGGACTGTTCTCTCCAATGCAAGTTTTCCTTTCCAACTCTGGGGGCACTGACTGAGAACTTCAAAGGGACAATTTCTCTTTTTGCGTGGCAACCTGTGGGCAGCAACAATGAATGTGGCACACTCAAAAGGGTTTCCCACTTATTCTCCCTCATGCAACCTGCAATTGGTGGTACCTTTCATTTCCCCACAGCTGGAAGCCAAAGAGCCACTGTGGACCATCTACCACTCACCAAGGCGACTCCAGGACACAATTGGTTTTGGATTCCCGATGGCCACACACTCAAAGATGACTGTTTGGTGGAGAGAAGCCGTCATATTTTGGGGGCCAGCTATAATGGATGGCTTATGGAAGAGTTTCATATTGGTAGCTGTTGAAAAAAAAATGCATACAACAGAAATGTGTTGTCCACATACATCAATTTCAAGCCTCAGAAATGGAATTCATCACTTTGGTGAAGATTCTGAACACGATTGTTTGCCGCCAGTAATGTTTGAAAAGGAGCAAGATTTTCTGGATACCTGGAGCAACAGTGAGTTTAGCCTCGCCACTCCTCCGCCGGCCAACAACTGTTGTAGCAATACAACGGTAACTCCCTGCATCTTTTGGCTCAACGCTATAGATCTGTAGTACTCCAGATGGCAGCACCGTTATCCTGGAAGGACAGAATGGCGGTAGGAGAGAAAGTCCACCTGCGCTTCCCATGTGAGTGTGCCTTCCCCTCCCTGCTGGGCCACCTGCAAGCCGGTTGGGCTGCTTTTGGCCAGAGCTAGGAAGGGGACCCCAGGGACCCCCCACAACCCTCCCTGCTGGAATAGTCCAGATTGCGGGAGGATGCAACAAGGAATTGGCATTGTGGAAGGCAGAATCGTGTTCTCAAGTTGCACACAAAGCATTTTCTTAAACTCAGTGCTGGCTTCAAATACCACCCTTTCACTTTCTCAAAATCAAAATGGGAAATGCCTGCCTGAAGCTGGCAACTGCACCTTGTGAGTGGTGCTGCTTTTGCATTTCAGCATGATTGGAGAATCAACCCACAGCCAAGGAGGGTGGCAACTCGGGCCCCTTGCATCCTCCCCACCCCCTCACAGGGCTATGGGACAGGCTGAAAGGGAGATGCCCCATGTCCCACCTCCTGAGGTTTAGAAGGGCCCAGGAGAACCTCCCAAAACTTACCTCTCCGTCTCCATTAGCAGTGCTGTCCCATTTACCTCCCAGGTGATGATGGCTGGAGGGTGGGCCGGGATTTTGCAGGCAAATCTAGCCACGCCCCCTTCATGAACCTCTGTGGGGAGAGGCTGGACTTCAAAGGCAGAGAGGGCTGAAAGAAAGAGGGGGAAGAGGAGAGGCTGAACGAATCCCAGTGGGGAAGAAGGGCTGCATTTAAGAAAGACCAGCAACGCAATGTACCCAGTTATCTTGCAGTGACAGGCTCGTTCTGAGGAGTCCCAGGAGGTCTTTGAGAAGGTGGCCAGGAGCCCCTCTGGGAATCAGTGGGACACTGGGGCCCCTCTGTGAAAGGCAGCCTCCCTGGTGGTGCCTTCCCCTGCCCTCCCAGGAACCTTATCAGCACTGCTAAGTTACGCCTCAATAAACTCCAATGCTGCTGATAAGAGGGAGCCTTATCGGCAAGGTCTTCCTGGGGTCAACTGAGCAGGCAGGAGCCACTTTGCCTGCCTGGAGTCTCTCTGGCTTCTTTGCTGGATAACCAACCTGTTTGCCCTCTTGGTGAAGAAATGCACCAGTGCTCCGCAATGAAGCAGCACAAAACTACGGTTCCAGTGCCAGTCAATTACAGAGAAACCCCAATGCCCCCCTGGAAATTCTGGGCTCTGCTCTATTCACAAAATCAGACAGAAGGGACCCCCCTTTTGCCTTCAGGAAAGGGCTGCAAGCCCCCCTCCCTTTCTGTCGTTACCGCCACACATGCATCCCATTACCCTCCTGGAGGATCACTAAAAGAGTGCCACAAAGGAAGAACATTTCCTGCGACACAGCAAAGGAGGAAGGAAGGGCATTTGCCTTGGAACCCTGCTCCTCATCCAGCAGTGCAAAAACCCAAGGGGGCTCCGGTCCAGAACAGAACAGAACAGAATAGAATAGAATTCTTTATTGCCAAGTGTGATTGGACATACAAGGAATTTGTCTTGGTGTAAATACTCTTAGTATACATAAAGAAAAGGTACATTCATTAAGAATCAAGAATCATAACGTACAACACTTAATGAGAGTCATAGGGTACAATCAACAATCAAATCATACTAGGAAACAGTCAATATAAATTGTAAGGATACAAGCAACAGACTTACAGTCCTACAATCACAAGTGGGAGGGGATGGGTGATAAGGAGTGATGAGATTAACAGTAATAGTAGTGCACACTTTGTAAATAGTTGAACAGTGTTGAGGGAATTACTTGTTTAGCAGAGTGATGGCTTTTGGGAAAAAACTGTCTTTGGGTCTAGTAATTCTGGTGTGCAGTGCTCTATAGCATTGTTTTGAGGGTAGGAGTTGAAACAGTTTATGTCCGGGATCTGAGGGGTCTGTAAATATTGAGTCGTGCAGTATACAGGTCCTCGATTGAAGGCAGGTGGGTAGTAATTGTTTTTTCTGCAGTCCTAATTACCCTCTGAAGTCTGTGTCTATCCTGTTGGGTTGCAGAACCCAACCAGACAGTTCTAGAGGTGTGGATGATAGACTCAACAATTGCTCTGTAGAACTGCATCAGCATGGGCAGCATCTCCTTGGTGCTATGGTCACTGTAGAAATTGTCAATGGAAGGAGGCTGTGCAGCACCTCTGTTGCTTTCCTCTCTCTCTTACACACACACCTACACACACAGGCACACAGCTAGAAGTAGCCATCTGAAAGGAAGGTAGTTTAGAAGCCTCGTGGGGCAGTAGATGAGTCTAAGGGCTGTGGCTCTCCTGCGGGAGTGAAGATGGCGGGACAGCCCCGGAGCCAGAAGAGCATCCTGGGGAGCAAAGGCTCTGCAGGGACCCTCCCCCTACCTTTCGCCCAGCCTGCTCTGCTGCAACAGTATTGCCAGAAGTGTGAATGGTGTGTGTGAGCTGAGAAACACATGGATCAAAGCACGAAGGACTGGTTTTTCAGCATTGTGTTTCCCTTGGAGAGGTGTAGAGGCCTAATAAATCCGTCCTGCTGGAGAGACAGAACAAAAGCTTTCGTGGATAAAGAGGAAGGGGCATTCCAGATGCAGTCATGGGGGAGGGTCCCAGCCATCTGTCTCTCCTACCAGGCCCTATTCATCACCTCCGCCAGGATATCTCAGCCGGGGCTGCTCCTCGCACTCACAAGAGGGCTGACCCACAAGCAGCAGGGTGAGCTCTGGGGTGCCCCCCCCCAAATTAAATAGAGGAAGGAAACCCAGTTGTGCCTGAGACCAATGGAGGGGGTTGGAGGTTCCTTGGCCCAGTCCCCACAGCACCCCCTTCCCAGGTGCTTCTCAGTGTGGCACTGAGTCACCTCATCTCCTGCCTCTTGGCAAGAGGGTGGCCTCGGAGAGTAGCTAGGTTGTAGCTGAGACTTATGGAGAAGTGATGACTTCAGTGCATGCCAGCCACCTGACTCTCTTTCCCTGCAATGGGCAGCAGCCACATCCTCCTCCTCCCTTTACACAGAATTTTCTCCCCAGCAAAAGAAAGGAGGCAGGATGGCAAACTCTGGCTCCAACAGCTATGTGTAAAAGGGGAGGGGATCCTCCTTTGGAAGGGCAGGGCGGGGAGGGTCCAGCGCCCGCCAGACTAGGCCAGTGGGTAGGCATTCAAAGGGGGAAATCTCCTGGGTGACCAGACCACGCAAGCCAAGCAGGCCAACATGTGCAGGGGGCCTGGGGAGTGGGTGGGCATGTTCAGGGGGCAGCCTTTCTGCAGGGTTGGCCTCCAGAGGACGGGGAAAGCTGCCCTCTTGAAAACTGAGACGTCCATCTCTTTGTAGAGCTGCAGAAAAAGAGGCCCTCCCTGCCTCTTCTTTGAGGGCCGGCCAAGCTGGGCAGGGCCCTGGCGACCCCAAGCATCCCCCTCCTCTTCTGGGCAGATGAATAGCCCTCCTCAGCAATGCCTGCCCCCCCTCAACAAAAGAATGTGAATCTGGACACTGGAGGGAAGCAAGGTCAGCTGTGCTGGCCGGAGCGGCTGCCTGGCGCTTCCAAGTGTGGCCTGGGCTTCCAGAGGTCAGCCGGGAACCCTGGCAACGCTCCCCCTGGCCCACAGGAATGCTGGGCACATTCACGTCCCAGTGGGCTCTGTGTGGCCAGGCAGCTTTTGTCTCCCGCAGCCAGACCAGCAGTGGGGATGGGGTGGAGGGGCTTTGAGCCAAGAGACCCTCCTCAAAGGAGGCAGTTTCAGTTGCAAGCACACTCGCTTTGCCTGTGCATGCATTAGGGACTAATTAAAACTGGCCTTTCCTTTGACCTGAAAAAGGTTTGTGTTGATATTGCAAGGGCTGAAGAGTAAACCAAGATAAGCATTAATGGGGATGAAGAAGCAACCTCTTTGCAACGTTCTGAAACAGCCATTGAGAAAGTTCCTGCCTCCCTGTCTTGGGAGCCACTCCTGTCCAGAGCACCTATTAGCCAACAGGCTAAGCAACACACCAGGCCTCCATTGCTCTCTTAGCATCAGGGGGGTGTGTGTGTGTGCTAAGCCACACACACAGCTACCACCCCAGCAGTGTGGCTCATTTCTGTCTTTTGCTTCCAACAGGTTTTGAACTGCAGGTTCGCGATATCCACAGACTCAAACCTCTCTAAGCAAATCAGGAATGTTTGGTCCTTCCTTCATTCAGGGTATCCTGTCATGTGAATGTTGGGATTTATAATAAGGAACACTTTTTTTTTTCAGTTTGGGAAACTGAAAGACCATTCCAGGCTTCTCTGGAAAACTACAGAGTTGGAGGTATGGAGGATGCCATGGAAATAAGGACCCCGGAGGTGGAGGGTCTTTGCCGGGGGGGGGGGGGGGGGGAGGGGAGGGAGGGGGGGCGCTTCCCCCAACTCCCCTCCAGTGGAGGAGGAGGAGAAGGCCCATCTTCTATAGATAGTGCCCAGGTTTACAATGAAGGAGAGGCATTTGAAAGATTCCCCAGCACCAAACCCTAAGGAAGGATCCTACGTCTCTCTCCACCGAGTGGGAGGGAAGCAGGAATGCAGACACACACAGATCCCCCCCAGCAGCCAATGGGAGAGCAGACGAAAATGCTTCCAAGGCAGCTCTCCTGCGGGAGCCTAGTGGGGCTTTCCCTGGGCCAGGCCTTGCGGGGCAGCCCAGCTCTGTATTTTGCCTCTCCCCCCGCCCCAGAAAGGAGGAAACTCACAGCAGCTGCCCTTCCCTTGTCTTGCAAGGGAGCTCAATGCAGCTACCGACTAAAATATTTTTAACACATCTTAGCACAAAGTAAACACCAGCTGTCACCCAATCCAAGACTCTCTCTGCTGCTCTCCCGAAGGGGACCCTCCGGAGGCAAAGAGCCGCTCCCTGGTTAGCAGCTCAACACCAGCGATGCCCAAGTGAGCTTTTCCACCTGGGAACAGCCCATCCGCATGCAGCAGCTCAGGCTCCCCAGATGTGGGTCCATTTGCTCTCTTCCTCCAGCAAGGCAGCCAAGGCCATTCACTGCTCCCTATCCAATGCTCTGCATACCAAGACAACCCTCTGCGCACAATAATTGATACAAAGAATGACAATCCAACTGCTGAGCTGGCACCTCCCACAACCACCAGAGCTCACCTCCTGTGCTGCTCCAGTATGGCTCACCAGCCACCACAGCTGGTTGCACACAATGACCTGAGCCCAGCACAAAGCGCAGGACAGCAGATTGTCACCAAGCAACCACAGAGTGGAAGTTCTTGCTTGGGGTAGAAAATGCCTGCAGCCTCCCAAGTGGGTCATGCTGGACGAGAGAGGTGATTTCCAATAGCCTCCATCATGTTGCAGAAAAAGAGAATGATTAGGAAAACCAGCCAGAAGGACGGAGTCCTCAAAGGTCCTGCTGGCCATATTGGGGGGGGGGGGGGGGGCAGGGGGACGACGACACAAGTCAAGTCTACTGTAATTCCAATCAGGCAGGATTTTCTGCTCCCTTGAAGGTGGCTTCTTTCTGAAGAACACCAGGAACAGCAACCAGAACATCCTGCTTGGTCCTGAAGGCTTCTGGTCCGCTTCTCGCTTTGCCAGCTTTGCCCCCATGGTAGCCAGAGAAGCACTTTCTTTGGGTTCAAAGGAGATCCTGTGGACCAGCAGATCCACCTTCTGCACTCAAGGAACACCCTTCAGACGCAATTTCCTTCCAGCAACCGAGCCTGCAGAGATGCCACTTTCTAGCAGGGTTTGCATATTGACCCAGAAGTGCAATGCATGGCTCTGAAAGGGTTAATGAGGAACATTTGTTCCTTATTTTGCTTGGGTCTTAGGACCTGCCTGCTATGGCAAGGAGCCCATTCACAAGAGCTGGGTGGGGCGAGGGAGGGAGGAGAGGCAGGAGCTCAAATTAAATTGGAGGATAGGATGCTGCCCAGCATTCCCCTTACAGCCTTGTATTGGCAGCTGCTTCACCTCCTTTCCCCAGCCCAATTGGGTTGGTCCTTCCTTCCTTCTGCTTCTTATTCTTTCTTTGCCCAGACAAAAGCTTTCCCGGATGGGTGGCTGGGCATCAAGGCAAAAGCTTAGCACTGGGGATCGCTGTCCAATGGGCACAGGTTGCAGCCAGAAAGCCTCTGCACCTTCCCATCCCTCTGTGCAGCGAGGAGTGTGGCTGAGCACCCAAAAGAGGCAACTTGGGTCTTCGCTCAGGTGAAGATGACTAGCTATGAGCCTGGAAGTAACACCAGTTTAAAGCTGGGCTAACAAAGACTCCCAAGGGAAACAATGCCAAATTGAAGCCAAGGTGGCTGCTGGGGGGCTTTGCACTTGTGGGCAGGAATTATCAACCCGACCCCTAGCTTGCCTTCAGACATGCATGCCCCTTGATGACTGAAGCCCTGGCCCTGGTCCTGTGGGAGACCAAAAGGCCCAGCTGTTCAGCTGAGAAGCAGGGGAATGGGGCCGGGGGTCCTTTTGGCCATTGCAGGAAGCCAACAAACTCACAACCCCAGGAGCAGCGGGAACCAGTCTCGTTCGGTGAAAATAAGCTATGGGAGCATCCTTTTGTCTTTCAGCCGTAAATTCTTCCACCACCCAGACAAACCAGGATCTGTTTATGCAAACCAGAGGCCAGGGACAAAATCTGGGTTAGTCTTCTGCAGTTAACATGTGCATGAGAGGAATGGTTAACTAGGGGGGGGGGGGGCAAAGAAGGAATGCCTCTAATTACTGGCACTCCAGGAGGGCTTGAATAGCAAAGGTTTTTATTCCAAAAAAACCTGGAAGTCTCACCTGTAGGCTAAAACAAATAAGAAAGGATTTTCCTTCCTTGCCCAGAGCAAGGTCTGCTGCTCAAAAAACAGGAAGAAGCCAGCTTGTTGGTCCTTTCTTGAACTTCAGAGGGCAACTCTTGGAGGAAAAGGAATTCTGTAGAACTGCAGTTCTCCTGTGCCTCCATAGCCAAAGCCAAACCAGTCAATGGGAAACCCCCCTTGCTTGTCTTGATCTATTTTGCCTTGTTTGTATTGTGTTTCTGATGCTGCCACCAAGCTGGTCTTGGTCATGGCTCAGGTGGCTTCCATAGGACTCTTTCAGGACATAATGGAATTGCTAAAAAGGGTGGAACTGTCAAGAATTCCAGAGGAGACAAAAAACGATGCCCAATGAAGAGATCAGAATGTCTCAGGTACTCAAGGCAATAAATAAGCAAAAGATCAACAAGTCACCAGGCCTGGACAACGAACAAAGAACATCAAAATACTCTAGCACCTTTCTAATTAGATGTATTCAATGTGGTTCTAGAAGAGGCAAAAACACCACAATCTTGGCAGGAGGCATCCATAACTTTGATATCGAAAGAAGAGGCAGACCAAACTGTAATAAAAAACTATAGACCTATATCACTCCTAAATGTGGATTATAAGTTCTTCATGACAATAGTAGCAGATAGACTTTAAAAATTCTTAAACAAATTTATCCATAAAAGCCAAAATGGCTTTCTACCCAATCGGCAAATAAAACAGAAAATGAAAATCATATTGGATGTTTCAGAGTATTATGAGATTCATAGTGGTCAACAAATGGTATTACTCTTCCTCGATGCACAAAAGGCTTTCGACAACGTTAACTGGTCATTCCTTTTATAACAAATTAAACCTATGGATTTTGGTGAGAAATTCTCTAATTTTATTAATACAATTTATTCGGAACAGAAGGCTAAAATAATCATAAATGGAGAGGCAACAAAGGATTTTAAGATCCAAAAAGGAACTGGACAGGGCTGCCCATTATCGCCATTACTTTTTAGACTTACCCTGGAAGTATTGACCAGAATTGTTAGGAAGGAAACACAGACAAAAGGTCTAGAGATTTAAAAAGAGACATTTAAATTACAAGCATTTGTGGATGATTTGATATTCATTTTGGAGGATCCAGAACAATCAGGACCAAAACTTATTGAGATATTAGAAGAATATGGTAAAATTGCAAGGCTAAAAATTAATAAGGCTAAAACAAAAATACTAAGTAAAAACATGACAGAGAAGCAAAAAGAGAATCTGGCCAAAAAATGGATATACAGATAGTCAAAAAAGTTAAATATTTAGGAATTATTATTTCATCAAAATTCAATAGAAAATTATGATAAATTATACCAACAAATTAAAGAAAAATTGGAAAGATGGAATAATCTATCATTATCAGGAAGGATTTCGGTAGTTAAAATGAATGCACTCCCAAAACTGTTATTTTTATTTCAAAACATACCTATAAAGCTGAACCAAAACTTCTTTAAAGAATTAAAGAAGATAACCTCTAGTTTTGTCCTGCCTGCTGAAATTGGTCCCACTCAGCTCCTGTTACTTAATAGGGCAGGCAGGGCCAGGGCTGGCCCCAACTTCAAATGCTTAACCTTCTTCCAATGATATTAGCATTTTACCCTCACTTGGTGCCTCACAAAGAAAATGTAGAGAAGGAACCTCCCCCCCCCCTCAATTATCCTGCTGTGTATGAGAAGCCATGCTATTGACTTTGCACTATCTTATCTTTGGGGTCCCCTGTAAAGGGGGAAGGTGAGGAAGAAGCCGTTTCCTGCCCCCAGGGATGCAGGGAGGGCAAGCCAGCCCCTGGGCCTCTGCGGAAATATGCCATCAGCTTTGATGGGCTCTCAAGATAAGGGAGGGGGAGGCTGTTGAGCCCATTGGGAGGCTGAATTCTTCAGGAACAATTCAGGGCAATCACTGACTTTGCAGAGGAGTTGACATGGAAATCTCCACCCTGTGAAGGGGGTCATCTGTTCTTTTAAACCTCATCCTGGCCATTTCCTAACCTTTTAACCCAGTGAATCTTTAATTTGCACACAGATAATGGAATGGTTGCAGAAAGTGCAACAAGACTCCACTTCCTGGCTTACTTTCTCAGCTGCTCCTGTGTTGGGGCCTTAAACTCCATGGCAGATGAAAGTGTTAGATTTCCAGAGTTGCACTCTGAAACTCAAGGTGCAGGAAGGTGCTGAAAGGCCTGAACAAAGATCCAGGGAAGGGAAGAATGGGAAGGCCCATCCTCCTGCTGAGACTATGGGGGTTCAGCTTAGCTACTAAGAAGAAAGTTGTTTTGTTCTTCAAGGCTGTAAAGCCATCACAGACCAAGAGAAACTCTTTCCTCTCAGCACAAAATGCTGGAAATCCACCCACCCGGCCACCAAACACCCTTGCAGCAGACAACAGGCAGCGTAGCTTAATTCCCATCTACTTAAAAGAGTTCCAGCCTTCTCACATTAATTGTAGAAGTTATAGTCATCAGTTTGGACATGCAGTATTTTAAGCATACAAGGGAAAGACCACTCTAAAAATGCATACACTATCAGCCTTCCCATCTGCAGGAAAAGTGTTTTGATCATCAATGCAGAGCTCCAAATTGTTGGACATAATGAGGAATCACAACAATGCAGGACCCCCTGCTTGATGTCTTCCAGACCCATCTAGGAGGAGGAGTTCTACAGTTGCAGGACGTCAATGAAGTCCAAGACAGAAGCAAGGCTGCCGAGCACAGTTGGAGGATTTGTGGAGACAGGCGAACTCTGGGGTTGGCCAACTGACACCCCAAATGGGTCTTATTGTGCACCTGCCAAAACCCTTGCCCTTCTCTGGCACCTCTGAAAAGCTGAGGCAAAAGTTGGAAGGGGGTGTCCTTTATGCTGTCTTGAGAGCCCAGTGCTACTGCTTTGCTGCTCTTCAACACTGCACACCACATAGTCACCCCAATAAGTTTGTGAAGGCGTGGGATAAATGTCCTTTTACCCCCATTTCCACAAAACAAGCACAGCCCCCAGATCTCTCTCCCAGAAGCAGCTCCCAGGGAAGGAGAAGATCCTGCTGCAGAAGAGACAGCCCCTCCACAGAAAGGCCAGCTCTGTTGTCAGATCAAAGAGGGAGCTGTTGCTGCTGGCCCTTCCCTTCATCAACACCTTCCCTTTTTCCGGCCTGACACTGCAGTGCTGATAGCAGGAAGGATAGCTCCCTGCACCCCACAGCTGGAGCCCGCTGCATTGCCCGAAAGGAGGGATGCTGGGCGAAGGGTCCTTTCTGCAGGCACTGGCATGTCCACCTCTGGGTGCCTTTAGGGCCAAGAGTTCCCTGGCCAGGAGCAGCTGGGGGGAAGGATCTGCCAGAGGGCACAAAGGGATTCTTCCCAAGATCATTTCCTGCAGCTCCTTTTGAGACACAACCACAAAATAGTCCTTTAGGACTCTTCTAAGGAAAAGAGTGCAACTTTCACACCCAGTTTATTTCTTGAATTATTCTGTACCACCACTTGGAAGAGGGGAATACCTTTAAACTAAACATGTAATTAGAATAAAGACAGGTATGCATTAAAACAAGGGTGTAAAAACTGTCCTGCAATGATGGGGTTGCAGGCCCAATACAGCATTTCTTGCAAGAACTGACAGGCAGATTTTACCCAGAGACCCTGAAGGCACCTTTGGCCCACTCACCTCATCTGTCTTACAGGCAAGCAGAGAAAATGCAGGAAAACTGAGAATCACAAGATCTCACAGCCACTCTCTTTTGGAGGCACCAAGTTGGTTAACCAGCAAAGTAGCATCTCAAAGGACCATTCTGCTTTTTAGAGAATGGGGGAAGGGGCAGAGAAACATTTTGTGGCCAAGCAGTTTCTTCCCGAAAATCAGCAGGGACCTCTTTTCTAACCTTGGGTCAGCCAGCCAGCTCTCTGCTCCTCAACAGCTCAGCAGTGCAGGCAGAGGCTCACATGCTTTGAAAGGGCCACAGGACAGCAATAAATCCACAAATATCAACTGAACACAATCCTTTTGAATTTTTAAAAAATTGATTTGGGGAATCAGCCACAAGCCATGATTCAGAGATGACAAGCCAGGGTTCACACAACTTATCTAGCCACAAAAAGCCAACTGTGGTAGCACAGCATAATTTTCCAGGTGCTTAAAAACTAAGCAGCTTCCTGTGTCATCAACTGTATGGATTGGAGCACCAACCTTGCTGCCTCGGAGGGGAAACAGCTGCTGACGGGTGCGCAGAGGCAGATGTGCAGAGAAGGCCCAGCCGCTTTCAGAGCATGGAACACACCTGCTTCTTCAAAGCACCCCAGGACAGGTCAACCTGCCCCAAACCAGAGGCACCACCTCCATGATATGCTGCAACTGGCCCTCAAAGGAAGTCCCGGACACTTACTTGCAAACGTGAGGTGTGCTTTCTGGCTGAGAACAGCGCCGTGTTTATTCAGGGCCAAGCACTGATAGACTCCTTCATCCAGCCTTTCGCCAGGCTTGCCGCTCTCCAGCTCGGGTATGTATAAGGAGCCATTGGACAGAGAATGCATCTGTTCGCTTTCAGAGACTTTAACTCCATTTCTGAGCCAGGTGATGCTGATGGGACCCTCACCCCGGGCCAGGCAGTCTAAAACTACCGCTTGCTTTCTGGCCACAGTCACATCTTGAGGCTCTTTCACGAAAAACAGTTCACTAAAGCTCCTTATCCCTAGAGAGCAAGAAGAGGGAAAATTGAGCGGGAAAAAGGCGCTTTTGGCCAGAGGCCTTTTACCCGCTTTTTAGCCACAGATCCCCAGGGGCCTCACTTTGGCCAGCAGCCTTCAACCCTGTGGGGCAGGCAGGCAGGGGAGAGAAGGGCTGGGCCTTCTGCTGGCCCCCAAAGCGTCTCCTCCTCCTCTGCCGGCTCTCGGCACAGCCAGTGGCAGAACCGGCGCTTGAACGCGGCAGCTCTGGAAAAGCGGGGCACCTCTGGGGCTGCAAGCCCTGGCCTCAAGTAGGGCCGCCCGGCGGAGGGGCCCGGCCGAGCTCCTTTGTGGCAGGGGAGGGTGGGCCACGCCTTGTCCGTGGGGAGGCATGCGAAGGGACCCGCCGGGGAGGGCGGAGCGGGCAACCGGCCGAAAGCAGCGCACGGCTCTCCGGGAGCCCAGTCGGCCGAGGCCTCAGGCTGCTTCGCGAACCGCGGCAGGGACCGGGCAGCGTTGGGCGGGCGGCGCGCAGGCCGGCCGGACTCCGGGCTGCCCCAGGCCGGCTCGGCTTCCAGCAGGAGCGCGCCCTGCCCGTCGGGGCTAGCCAAGGGCCGCCCCTCCGCACGTGCGCCCAGCAAGCCGGCTCCACAGTAGCGGTTGCGTCTTTTCGTCCCGTGGGCGGCTGTCGGGGCCGGGCGAACCCGGGTCGGAAGCGCGGCGCCTGGCCGAGAAGGGACTCACCTGGGAGGGCGGCGAGCAGGAGGAGGGCGGCGGCGGCGAGGTCAGGGCTCCGGCGGGGCGCCATTTAGCAGCGAGCAACCGCGGGCTCTTCGGGCATCACCCTTCCCGGCCGGCCAGCCGCGCGCGCCCCTCGCTCCCCGGGCCGAATGGCTTCGGCGCGGCCGGCCTCTTGCTCCCCTCTGGCCGCGCCCGGACACAGAGCGGAGGCTGGCGCGCGCGGACAGACCGCCACACAAAAGCGGGGAGGGGCGCTGCGGGGCAGCCGGGGCAGGGCAGGCCGGGCCGTGCGGAGGGCTGGAGGCTCCCCGGACGCGCCGCGGGTCGGGCGCGACTTTTGCGCCGCCCGCTATTGGCCGTCGGCGCGGCCGGGGAGGGGCGAGCGACCACTTGCTCGCCCCTCCCCGCGAGGCCGGAGCCGGCACCTGAGGTCAGAGGCGCCGGGCAGGAGGCGGGTCCCCGCGGTCGGGCGCGCGCATTGGCCGCCTTTCCCTGTCCGGCGGCGCTTTGCTTGAAGGGCGGCGGGCGGCAAGGCGCGCAAAGGGCGAAAGGGGGCGCGACGGCCGCTCGGTCCTTCCACGCTCGACGCCTCCCAGCGTCGCTTCGCGGACCCCGAAAGCTCCGCTAGCCGCCTGGTTTGTTCCTTTCCCAGCTCGCAACCGGCCACGGCTGAGCCTAATCCTCCCCGAGAAGTCTGCGGGCCCGCAGCTTGGCCTTCGTCCCGCCCCGCATTGGAGCGGCTCTTCCCCGGCCCGAAGCCAGCGAGCGAGCGAGGCCGGAGGGTGGAGGGGAGGCCGCGCCTGGGCTGGGACCGTCCGCCGCCTCCAAGCCCCCGTGCCTCAATGCGGGAGTGGGGGGGGGGTGGGCGGGCGGGCAAAGGCGGCGAACTGCCTCAGCCCAAGTAAGAGCTACAAGTTGCGTCGTTGTCCGCCGGTAATTCAGGGCAGGCGGACGGAAGGTCCCCAGCGCGTCCTTCGCAGTCTGGCCACGCTTCACCTTCTGCGCCTTTTGTGGGCGGCAGCGTTTCGCACAACGCCCAGGAGGCACAGCTCTCCCGGCGCGGCTGTGCTTGCAAGCCGGGCCCGGTTTCCGTGCTCTCCTCCCCTGCGTCTTTCGCAGCCTTTATCTTGGAAGCGGCTCCCAGGGACCCAGAACCTTCCGCGGAGAGTCTCCATCCTGCAGCTCACGGTCGTCCCGAAGGCGCTTTTCCAAAACGGCCGCCTTTCCTTTCGCTTCTCCTTCAAGCAGCTGCTTCGGCTCTTCTTGGAGGAGAAGCGAACCGCTTCCAAAGGAGAAACCCGAGGAAGCCCAGGTGCCCCTTGAAAAGCCCCCTTGGGATTTCAGCTGACCTCGGTGCCGTCGACTAGGGTAGGATTGGCGGGTCGAGTGAGCGTCAAACTCCTCAACACACACGGAACCTGTCTCTTGGGGAACCGGCGTAGCTCCCTGGGTATCAGGCGCCCCCTTCTGGGCTGGCCGGAGCAGAAGATCGAGGGGCCTCTGCCCTCTTGGGGAAAAGGGAGGGATCGAACAGAGCCTGCCTTGGGGAAGCCCAGCATCGATCGCCCTTGGAGTGGGGAAAGCGCCTTGAATAAAAGGCCCTGGAGATTCTCAGTCACCCTGGCACACTCCTGTCCTGCCTCCGCCCCGCCCCCTGCAGCCCAGGGCTCTCTACTTGGGGAAGCAGGAGGGCTGCCCTTGAAGGAGGGTTGGGGGCTCCAGAGCAGAACCGGAAAGGAGGAGGCCAAGACAACGTTGCAATTAAGCTTCATCATTAGACAGCAATAGCACTGGGACTCCCTAGTGCTTGGAGCCCTCCGAGAGGCTTACAATGTCAGCATTATTTGCATATTGTCCCCAACAATCTGAGTCCTCATTTTACCCTCCTTGACCAACCTCAGAAGGATGGAAAACTGAGCTAACCTTGTGCCCTGTCAGGATCAAACTCCAGGCTGTGGGCAGTTTTCCTGCAATACTGCACTTTAACCACTGTGCTATCAGGGCTCTTGGTGGATATAATTCACAAAACTAGAATAACATAGTGAAACATTTCCACTTTTGTCTGCATTTCCACTTGGAAACAATTTTCCAAGATTAGGAAAAGCACCCAGCTTCTCTGCAGCAAATAGAAACCCCGGCCTGCCCACCCCTTCCCCCAGTATCCCATCCAAGCCTTGCTTGGCCATGGTGGTCTCTCCCCTTGGGAGCCAGAGGATCTCCCCAGGCCTGTGGGAGCCTTCCAGAGCTGCTTCTTTGCGGGGCCTCCCTCGGGCACTTTCTTGAGGACTGCCCAATAAGGCTCACAGGTGGGAGGCTACAGGAATTGTGACCATAAGCTTCCCTTGAGCTGGCCCACGCACAAGCCTACCACGGCTGTCCTCCCACCCACTTTGCCCCACTCTCCCATATGGCAGCGGCATTACTGGGTTGGGGTTGTTACCATTAAGGGCCCCCCTTCCTTCCGGCTACTTTGCTGAACCCAGGACCCCACTTGACCCCTGCGGCCACCAGATCTCCCCATCCAGCCTAGCTCACCTCCAACTCCAATGCCACTTTCCTCGGGGGCCAGGGAGAGGGAAGATGCAGCCCAGGGTCCTCACTTCTTCCCAAAGAGAAGTGCTGGGTCTGCAGGAGCGAGTGCCAAAGGGACAGCGTCCGCGAGCCTGTGTCCAGTCCAGGAAAGCCCCCAGAGTCCCCCCTCCCTCCTCAGGCCAAGAAAGAATGGAGACCTTTGAATTCCCAAGAACTTGCTTCTGGAGTCAAACTTCATAGAAAATGTTTTATTGTTCCTGAAAACATTAAAAAACAAATGTTGAGCACTTCCAATAAAAAAATGAACTGAAATGCTACGCGGCAAGACCTACCCACTGTCCTTTAGCGGTCCAACAGACAACAAAACGCTCCTCGAAAGCTGGGTGGCTGGGTTTGGGAGGGGGAGTTCACGGAGGGTCCAGGTGCGCCAGGAGTGGCTTCTTCACCCACTTGGGGAAGCAGCAGCGTCTGACCAAGGGCGGCCTTTCAGCCTAGCAGGATTGTGAAGCGAGCGGGCAACTCCCCATGCCAATCTGGTTGTGCAGAACTGGCCCCGATCCAGCACAGGGGAGGGAGGGAGGGATGGGGTGGCTGACAGGAGCCTAACTAGCACGAACGAGGCAAGCCGAGAGAACACCGCATGCACATGGGTGAGGATGCACCAAGAGGTGAGGCAAACACAGACTGTTCCTGCTGTAAGATTCTCAGGTAAGAGAATAAGAGGAGATGTATCTCACTGAGATAATTTTGCTACATAAAACAAGCAACCTTTCCTTCAGGGACACCCGGCCTTTCCTGGTAGAGGAAAAGCCCAGACCCTCCTCCTCAAAACTGCCCTGATCCCAGGGAAGGGGGGGATGGACCACAAGGAAGGGCAACAGGGAGGCCTGGGTTGTGGCAGTGCTTAGACCCCCAGGAAAGGCAGGCAAGGGAGAGTGAGGGGACAACCCCCTAGCACCATTAGAGCTGGGATGGGGGTGGAGCCCCTTCACACTGGGGTTTGTGCCTGGGTCCTGCAGCTCCCCTGCCCCCCCACCTGTCTGCTTCCAAGCACCAGCGACACTTGCTGGAAAGAAAACGGAAGTGGGTGTTTCTATCTAAGTCTGCACTCTGCCCAGGGGCACACCTGGATTGGGCACTGGAAGCCCACTGCTTTACGCCCAGTGCCCCACCTTTCTGTATTATCCCACCAATACTACTTGAGTGGGGTGTGTGTGTGTGAACCATACAGCCAGCAGTGTGGGCCTGGGCCACCCTGGAAAAAGCTGAGGCTTCATCCCTGGCTGAGGACCACACACAAACAAGTGGCCCCAGGGCCCTTCGTGTGCTTGCACAGGAGAAGATTCTCATAGCTGCACAGGCTTCACAAGACACACCTTTACGTGGGAATAAAACCCGAAAAAGCTTGTGGAGACAGACCTCCTCCTAAGTCAGGGATCGGGTAGAATGGTGACAGCTCCCAGGCCCCAGAGGGGAGGCAAAAGAGGCCTGACTTGGTCCCCTCTCCCCCTTCCCACTGCTGACCTGGTGTACGGCAAGGGCACTGACTCCTGGGCGCTTCCTCGTAAGGCATCCCAGCCCAGAAGGGAATTAACGCACCTTGAACTGCAAGAGGCTCCTTGGGCTGGTTCTGCCCTCTCAGCTGCCTCAGGGCACCCTCTCCTCCAACAGGCAGGACCACCTCACCTTCCCTGGAGTTGTGCTGGTGAGACGGGGACCCAGGCAAGAGCAGTGCCCTTGGGACAGCTGCTCCTCTGCTGGTGTCAACGTGCCAATCCCTGGGACCCTGCCCCAGCGCCCCCCTCTACTTCCATGGGGTGCTGGGAGGAACACTTCCAAGGATGGACACAGCCACGGCAGGCTTCCCTTAGTTTCTACCATGGAAGGCCTCGGAAATTCACCCTCCAGTGTTAACAAGATTCCTCCAACTGGGCATGACTTTGTCAAGGAAGAATTGGCCAATTGTGTCAATCATCGAAACACTAACTAGTTTCTGCAGAAAAAATTTTCTTTTTCTCTCTCTCAAAAGCCTGTGAGTTAGGGAAACCCGAATCATGGTCATTCTTGCATTCTAATTTTTCATGTGAACAAAAAGAACTATAAATCCTGACAAACATTTTAGGGTAGAATTGCCATGGAAGGAAGAGATTTATTAATTGCAGGGGTTGGAACTAATCTTCTCTACTCAAGGACATTAAAAGCAGCATTAAACTGTTGGGTGTTTTCTTAATATGATCCACCCTGGGATAAAGGTTTGGGCTGCTCCTCCTTTCTTGGAAGCCTCTCCTGCTCCCAGCCACAAATTAGCCCTTGATCAGGAGTTAACATCTACCTGACTCGGAGTTATGCTGTCTAACGCTGGCCTTCCCTGGCAACTGGCCAATGAGCACCCCCCAGGGCCCTCCCATGGAGGGGGGGGGCAAGTCCACCATCCTTTGGGAAAGGCCCCCCGGAGATCATCTCCGACCAAGTGACCTGGGAACGCTGGCCCGGCTGCCTTTCCCACTCTGCAGGCACACAGAGTTTGTCGGTGACCAGGGTGTTTGTTCTCTCTGGTGTGCCAAGCGTGCCAGCAGTGGTGCAGGCTCTTTATGCACCCAGAGCACAGAAGCACTTCCCGATCCGAGGCACCATACAACCCATCCATGCACCCCCCCAGTTTCAGCATTGCCTCTCTGAACCCCGAGGCCAATGGAAGGCCCTGCAGAGCAGGCGGAGAGAAGGCTGGTGGGGAGAGCTCCCTCCCTCCCGCAAAGGCTCTTTTGCCTCCAGAGGCAGCAGGCCAAGTTTCTCCAGTAAGCAAAATTTTTAAACCTAATACTGGCTCTGGAGCAGGCTGCTTCCTTTAGAAATGCCTTAAAAATCGGTTAAGATTGTATACACCCTGCTGAAGAATAAAGCAGCTGGTAGAGCAGTTCTTTTTTTAAAAAAAACGTCACAAATTTTGTTTCTGCTGCAGGAGGCACTTCCATTAAGACAAATACAGCATGTCTTGTCTTTAGGTTTTCTTAAATACAGTGTGCTACATAGATTTTATACACACATACACACACACATGTGTGTGCGTGTATATATATTTACACACACACGTATATATATACATGTATATATACACAGGTGTATGTATGTGTATATATATATATATATATATATATATATATATATATATATATATATATATATATATATATATATATATATATATATACACACATATACACACACACAGCTATATATATATATACAGATATATGCACACACTCACAAACATGTATATGTGTGTATACATACACACACACGTGCACACACACCTTAACCCAACATTTCCACAGCGGGATGGTCCTTACTCTCCATCCAATCGAAACCTGCAGAAGTCATAGAGCTGATGGACTCATTGCAGATCTGCTGGAACAGGGGGTCGTTCTTCAATTCTTCCAGTGTTGCCTCGTCATCTTGGCCCTGCGGGTGGGCTGGGTCAAAGAGCAGGTTGGGGTCCAGGGCGTTTAGGTCGTTCATGCTCCCAGAGAGCTCTGAGGTCAGCCTCATGTCACTGGAGAAGACCGAGGTCACGGTGGTCAAGTCAGGAGGCACCTGGGTGCCCTGCAGGCTGCTCTCCTCCAAAAGCTCCTTCACGGTGCCGCTGAAATCCAGCTGCTGCTCCCCAGCTTCTGAAGAGGCTGCGTTGTCCCCAGAAACAAAGTCTGCCGGGTCAGGGCTGCTGTTCTTAGCGAGGTAACCTGGTGTTTGGAATTCAAAAACGGACGGGCTGCACGGGGGCATGTTCTGGGCATTGGCACTTGGAAAGGCAGCAGAAGTCTCCAAAATCTGAGTCAGGTTCATCCTGGCGGTGTAATTAGAGGGGAGGTTGTTGATGCCCAGGCCACGCATGGCATCGTCGTTCTCGGAGTCCAGCTTGCTGAGCAAGACGTTGGTGATCTTCTTGGAGCTTGGCTGCTTCTGAGGCTGTGGAAAGGCCGTTTCCATCATCACTGTCAGGGGCACCGACTGGCTGCGCTGGGCGAGGTTACTGGCACTTGGGTCTGCATGGACGTTCACCAAGGAGGTGTGAACTTCCGGGGCGACCGGACTCCCAAAAGAGCCCACCATCGTTCCAGAGCGAAGCACGGCCGTGACAGGACAGACAGTGCTTCCACTAAGATTCCGCTGGCGGTGCACGGCGGGACTGACGCTCCGGCATCTGAAATGGCCGCCATGAGAGGAGCCGGTCCCTTTGTTATCGAGAGGAGCAGGGACGGCAAAACCTTCCTGCTTGTTGCCAACGGGGGAGACAGGGGTCACTCTCCCAAAATGGGGATCGTGGTGCCGTGACTGAGACTGGTAGGACTGGCCAGGGACAGCAAAGGCATGGGGCTTCCTGAAACGGTCCTCCACCGACTCCTGGTAGCCAGGCAGAATCCCCTGGCTGGTGACAGAGGAGCCCCCCACATTCCCGTAGCCGGCATTCATCCATTCCAGCTTGGTTTTATCAGGGTGGGTGGCCATGGGCCGCTGCATGGGCTTCACAGGACTGCTGGAAACCACACTGGCATCGTGGTAGGCCATGCTGGAGCTAATGGGGGTGAAAGCAAAGGGGTTTCTACACTCCACGGGGCTTGGGGGCACACTGCTGCTGCAGTTAGAGTGTGGGGTGCCGACAGGCGTGTGCCGGCTGCTTCCCAGGGCGCTGTCAACAGGCGTGGTCTGGGCCATCCTGGAGCATGGACTCTCCCGTGACACACCTTGCGATCCTGCCATGATTTCAGAGGTGGGGGTGGGGGTGGGTGTTGGGGTGGGCGTGGGCGTATGAACAGGAGTGCCGCTGCTGTGGATCGAGTGGTAGAAGTGGGCACTGCTGGGGTGAGGAGCCAAGGGTGCCCCCTGAGCTTCCCCCTGGTTCTGGAGAGTCATCCCCAGGGAGGCACCGTAGAGGTGTGAGGTGCTCAGGGACATCTGCTCCTCCATCAGCACCAACTCCTCCACGATGCTGTCCTGGGTCAGGTCATCGTCAAAGGAGAAGAAGTTCTCATGGGATTGGGAAGCGGCGTCCTCAAAGTCCTTCAGCTCCTGCTGCAGGGGCAGCTGGCCGGAGCTCTGGCCAGGCAGGGGCTGGTCAAGAGGGGGTGGCGGGACCTGATCTGGCAACGGCTGCCCAAAGGCTGCCCCAGCTGGCTGGAACCCTTCTAAGTGCACCGGTTCCCAGGCGGACTTGGCCAGGTCCTCAGCATCGCATGGTCCAGCCAGCGCCATAACACTGATGGGGGGCTTGCAGGCCTCCTGGGTGAAGGGGGAGCCCTTGGCCAGCTGCTGCCACACATTGGGGTTCAGGCTGCCCTCGGACTTTGAGCCGTTTCCTAGGACAAAAATGTCTCCTTCCAACTTCATTTCCACACCTGCCGAGGAGGCTGCTGGGGGCAGCTCCAGCAGGGAGTCGCTGGGGGCAATGATTAGGTCAGCATCCAGGGGGCAGGAGGCCTCCAGGTTGATCCCTGAGCCTGCAGACTGGATCTGGAGGGCTGCCTGGCTGGGACCCTGGAGAAGGGCAGCCGGACTGTCCCTGTTAGGGAGAGGCAGGACGCCCGTCTGCTGGGCTTTCTTCGCACCGCTGGCCTTGGGGGCTTCTGCAGAGCCTTGCCCCACGGAAAGCTTCTTGACAGGTGGGCCCTGAGCATCCACAAAGGCAGAAGGCAGCCTCTTCCGCAGGCCTTTCGGGCACCCTTGGTCGCCTGCAGTAGGTGAGGGGGCGATGCTGGCGCTGGAGACATGCTGAGCCGCGTCCGGGGGGCCTTCATGCGCCTGGGAAAGGGATTTCCTTTCTGAATGCGCCCTCCGGGGGTCACCGCTTGCTGCTCCAAGACGCTCCTCCGCCTGGCCTTTCCAGGCCTCAGCATCCCCAGTTCTCAACTGGTCCACAGGTGTTAGCAGGGTGACTCTGACCGCTTGAGCAGGGTTTGCATTCTCCTGGTTCTGCTGCAAACTCTCATCCAGCACCAGTTCTGGCTCCAGTTTGACCTCGACCGAAGACGAGACAGAAGCTAGGCCTCCGCTACCACCTTTGGTTCCCGGGGACTGGAGTGAAATCACAGACCCGTTCTTGATCTGAGGGATGCCCCTGGGCTCGTCTGCAGCTCCTGAGCCAACAGCGGAGGCTGTGTGCTTGATGGGTGTGCCACTGGGTGCACCGCTCGGGGCAAGCGAGATGGCAGTCATTTTGACCACGTTCATGTGCTGAGCAGGAACCACCGTCTTGATTGGGCTGCTCGTGAAAAGCACTGTGGTTGGGGAACGAATGGTGAGTGCGCTGGTGTTGGCTGGCTTTGGCAGGATCTGGGCATAGCGATGACGGGCAGAGCGATCTCCCACGGGACTGGCCGGTACATTCTGAGGAGTCTTTGGAGACTGCTTGACGGGCTGCATGGGCTGAGTGACCACTTGGACGTTGAGTGGGAGGACTTTGCCCTCGGCCGAACCCATCGGGCTAGGAGACGTTACCAACTGCCGGGACCTTGGCACCTGCAGGGGAGGAAAGGCTGCGCTCTGAGCTGCCCAGTTTGCTTTCTGGCAACAGGGGACTCCATGCTCCCCACTCCCAGCCATGCAGGACTCTCCTTCCCATCCCCGCTGCCCCATCTCTTTGCCCTCCCAATTCTAGACTCAGTGCCTCAACCGACCTCTGCTCCTCCTGGAGTTGCTCCTGCTAACCACCTCTCCAAATCGTGGAAGAAGCCCAGTGACTCCTCCATGGGTCTCTGCCTGGTCCTGTTCCAGCATTCAACGCTGCTGGTGGCAGCCCTGCCCACCCCTCCCTGCCTCCCCGGGAGACTTACCGTGATAGGACTTGGCACGGCAGCCACCACAATGCCAATGGACTGAGGGGACAGGATGGCCGGGCTCCCATTCGGAAGACTGGCAACCCCGTTGCTGGCTGTGCCCTCGGCCTTCTTGGCGGGGGACTCGCCTGGCAGGGGAGACTGCAGTTTCTGCTCCTGCTGCTTCTTCTGGATCTTGCGCTGCAGCTGCTGCTTGGCATCCACGGGCGAAGGCAGTGTCTTCACCTGGGGCTGGAAGGAGTTGCTCTCTGCCGTCGGGACAAAAGCCGACGACGGCTGGGGGATCCCCTTGAGTCCTGGAAGGGGCAGGCAGGGCCTTGACCAGGGGGAAGGCTCAGCTTGGCTCTCCCAATAAACCCCTCCTCCGCCACCCCGTTAAGGAGCAGGGAGGTCCAGTTTGCTCTTTTACACAGGCAAAAGAATTTTTGGGCAGCCCCCCCTCCCACTCCTCACCATTGCCCAGTCCAGCTGACTAGCTGCAAAAGACTCCTGGCGGACCCCCTACCGGCCCAGAGTCGTCCACGGCCGAAGTGCCTTTCTCAACGTCAGAAGTGAAACCACACCCTGGGAATTAATCTTAACCCACGGAGGCAGCTCTTGCAAGGCTAGATGCCTTCCTGATCCCCCTCAGGGGTCCCCGGGCGAGAGGGAAACAGCTTCCTCCCTTCTTACCTGCAGGGGCACTTGCCATCACTGCCAAAGCTGCCATGGACTTGGTCCCCGTGTAGTGGCTTTTCACCAGGAAGCGGGCCAAGTCCAGGACAGAATCAAAGGGCTGACTGAGCACTTTCTGAGCCCATTCGCAGACCAGCTGGCAGGCAGCAGACACAATCTCCTCATCGGCACTCTGCAGGCGCCCAGCAGGCTCTGCTCCATCCAGCTGGGAGCAAAGCACAAGGAAGGACTGAGAAGCGTGCTTGGGATTGCCTTGCCCCCATCTCTGGGAAACCGCTCTTGGAGGACAGAAGAGCCCCCCCCCCGGCCCTGAGGGCTCCACCTCTCATCCAGGGAAACGGGGGGCTGGAAACCAGCAGCTCCAGAGGCTGCTGTGAAAACTCCTATAGCAACCTCGGTTTTGGTCAGGAGGATTATTTCAACTCAAGTTTTATGGAAAGTCAACTTCTCTCTTTGAAACGTCACTACCCGCAATTAAGGCTGCTGTCGGTAGACGGGGCACAGTGCTTTGTGTCTGGCTAAGGCAAATGCACACACTGCCACAGTGCGCCATGCCCCGCTGCAGAGTTTCACAGCCCCAGGCCTCAAAAGACACCTCCCCATTCAAAGCGTCTCTGTGCAGGAAGGAGTCCGGGATGCAGCCCAACGAGGAGGATTCTTTGCCAAGGCCAGCCTCCTCCTTCTAGAGCAGGGGCATGAAACTTGATTTCGGGTGTCAAATCCCTTTTGTCCTCCGGCTCCTGAAGCCCTTCCCCCAGTCAACGCCCCGGAAGTGGCCTCCCACCCACCTGCCCGCCCGCCGGGAGGAAACTTGGAGGGCAGCAACTTACCCCGTCTCCAGTTTTGGGGAAGTCCAGATTGGGGAGTGACGGCATCTGCACGAGCGCTTTCTTCCGAAGTCCACTGTAGCAATATGTGATTTTAAACATTAAGGGGATATTACCTGCTTCCAAGCACTGCCTACTATGTGGCCACAGCCCAGAGACGCCCGAAGCCCTTCCCAAAGGATATTTCGATTTGCCTCGCGTGCCTAGGCGCCGGGCCTTCATGTTGGGAAACACATTCTTCATGATCTTGCCAAAGTCTGCGGCACTGAGCGGGTGGTAGCCAAGATTGTCACAGTAGCTCCTGAAACGGAAGGAGGGTCACGGGAGAGTCCCCGGGCCCGGCGCCTGGCTCAGCCAAGGGCGGGAGAAGAGTGTCCAAGAGCAAGCCGACCGAGTGGCAGGAAGTCCTGCAGGCTCCGCAGAGAAAAGGGCAGCCGGCACTCCCAGCGATTGCCCACCAGAAGGGAGGGACCTGCTTCGTCCAGCCGGCCACGTGGCTTCTAAACCTAACCCTGCAGTCCCTGCCACTGAAGACGCTCCTGGGATCAGAGGGAACCCCGTTCCCTGTCCCGCCACCCCTTTCCTTCCACCTGTCCAGCAGGGAGAGCCCAGAAACCTTAGGAGGAGGAGGAGGAAGGGCAGCCCTAGAGAGTCTCCCACCAGCCCTCTGGGCAGAACTTTAATCGCTCTCTGGGTGAGGGGAGGGAACTGATACCACAAAACCCATCTCAGCACCCCCCTCCCAACTCTTCCCCGGGGAGCCTGGCTACCCAATGTGGGCCATGGCACAGCAAAGCCCCAGCATCGGAGAGCAGGCTAACTTAGGTGGCTGGATGGAGAGCGCTGGCATCTCGGCCCAGATGGTGGGAATGGCCTCTCTCGCCAGATGGCAGGCGAGCCCAGCCATGGAAGACTGACCGCTCCTCCTCCCTGAGGTCTCTGAGACTCCAAGGGGAGAGTTGCCCAAGTCCTCCCTCCAGATCAGTGGGGCTGAACAGCTGCCGCCTCCATTTGGAGGGGGGTCTCCATAGCACCCTATGGAGCACAGTGGGCCCCCTTTGGGAGGGGGAGGTGAGCAGAGGCCCAGCAACAGCCTTCCTGAGATCCAGAGAGGGGAGCAGCCCAGCAGGCAGAACCAAGGGGCACCAGGGCCAGAGGCTGCTGGAGAGGGAGAGGGCGGGAAGCAGCCAGCCTGGCCACAGACGGGAGACTCACTTGTACTCATCATACACTTCCTGCTTGGGGAGGGAGGTCTCCGGGTGTTCCTCCAAGGTGCTCCGGATCCAGGAAAGGGCGTGCACCTGCTGAGCGCGGCTGGAGGAGACCGACAGCTGGTCACTGCAGCAGGAAGAGGGGACATCGGGCGTTAGCATCATCCCCACCAGATGCCACCCTGCCTGGGCTCAGGAGGAGGCGGCCTCAGTCCGGGAAGGTCCTTGTCCCCGGGGAAATCCCACCACAGGAGCTGCTTTCCAATCGGCCTCCCTGGGGCTGAGGGCCTCGAGTGTCGCCATACAGAGCTAGCCCGGAGTAAAGAGCACGTGCCCCACGAAGCAGTGAGACTCTGCACACGTGGGAAGCAGTGGCCTGGAGGGTCTGAGGTTGTAGTGCTTTCTCTCTCTCACAAGGGAGGCACTGCACAAGCCAAGGCAGTTCGCAGAGGAGGCGGCCAGGGAGGCAGTGAAAGGGGTGGGGCGAGAGGGCTGGAGGTCACGGAGTCAAGGAGAAGGCCTCCTTCCAGCAGGGGCAGCAGAGCTCAGACCCTCCTCAGGCCCGTCCCAGAAGGGCTCAAGGTATTGTAAAACCTGCCATTTCTTGGGAAAGGCTTCTCTATCCCCAGAGCCAAAGGCACCATGCCAGGCCACCCCAGAGGGAGCCCTCCCGGCATGGCTGTGTGAGTGGGTAGAGTTAAGGAAGGGGCAGATGCTCTTCAGATCCTGGGATAGCCCCCCCCCTTACCCTTTCTCGCCATTGCTGGGACCAGAAGGCAGTTGAAGGTAGAGGTAGAGTTTCTGTAAATCTGTAAACTTCTCAACTTCTTGCTAAACACAGAGGGAAGGAGGGAGGTCACCACCGTGAGGCCAGCACTTCGGAGCTCCTGTTCCCACAACCTCTTTCCTGGGAAATTCCAGGGCAGCCTAGAAAAGCTGGCTACCTCCTTCCCTGCCCCGCTGCTCCTCCTGCCCCATAGAGGTGTGGGCCTTTGCTGTCTGGGAGCTCTCAGCCAGCTGGCCCATGAAAACAAGCCAGCAGCTCAGAGTTTTTCAGGACAGGGCCTTCTTCCCCCAAGAGGCCTGCGCCTGGCACCAGTGCCCAGGGCACTCCGGAAGACTGTAGGTAAGGAGCCCCAACTAGAAGTGCCCCATTTCCAGCTTTTACTCACCAAAATGCAGTCCACTTTAGATTGTACAGCTTTGCTAAAAAGGGAGGGGTGGGGAAGCAAAAACAAAAACCCAAAAGTTAACAGGCAGGGTCATTATAAACAAGCACACGTCATAAAGTTTCTGTGCAGCACCGCAGGCTCCCCAACTGCTCTCATGGGAAAAGGGCCTGGAGGACTGTCAGCTGCCTTCAATTTTGGCAGAAAAGCAAAAGGTATCGGAAGACTGACAAGTGGAAGCGGGACTTGGAATCCCTGCTTTAATCAATCAGAATCTTGAAGAATGTTCTCTCTGCATCTTTTCATCTTTGAATGCCTTTATTTAAGGAGTGGACAACACCAGGCCTGGAGATCACTTTCAGTGTGTGAGGAGCATATAATGTTAAACCCGCTGACCGGTGCTTTTCCAAGTGTGTAGGAGACCAGAAGAGGAAGAATGCTGCCAAACTCCAGACAGCTCAGCTCCTCAGGAAGCCTCCGGTCCAGAGAAGAGAGGCAAGATGACCGTCAGGAGTGGGCACTCCCTGTTTGTGGAGAAGCAGCCTGGCCAGGAATGTCCCAGCTGAGACCGGACAATCCACAATCTACCTTGAATGCACCTTCTCTGGCTCAACCACAGAAAGCAGAAAATACCTCTGATCCGATTCTGCCCCTGTAATTCTCACGCCGGGGAGGGGGGGGGGGACACCTAAATTCCCTCCACGAGGAAGGCTACTGCAAGGCCGCTGCCCCCTCAGCTTCCTCTCCTGAAGCCCATTCAAAGCCAGCCAGCCCCCTGACCATTGCCTTGTCTTGTGGCAATGAGTCCTACCAGCCATAACGGTGCATTCTCTGTTTTGCTGGTTCGGCCTCACACACTTTGTCTCCCTGCTCTCCTGAGCCCCCAATTCATGCTAGTCCAGCCCTCGGGCTTCAGGCACAGCAGCCTGATACTGCCGCCCCCCCCCCCCGGACTCTCACCAGCACCCAAGAGGTGCAGGGAAAGGCCAGGCTGTGGGCAGGATCTCGCCCCCCCCCCGTGCCATGGCAAGAGAAAGCCACCAGGACATGGGAGGAGCAAAGCCGAAACAAGGGGGAGCAGCGGCATTTCCACCCTGGGCTGAGTCTGCCAGCATCTACCTTCAGCGGCTGCACCCCACACCCCATCCTGCTCTGCAAGGAAGTCAGCCTTCCCTTCCCTGCCCAGCACAGCTGATGCTGGGCTGGGATCTGAAGCAAGGAAGGCCCACTGGCCACACAGGAGCAGCAGGGGGGCAGAAAATCCAACTGCCCAGGAAAATGCAGCTGTACAATGTCTAGGAAAGGCACCCAACCCACAAGGCCACAGCTCCTTTCCTTGCGACCAAGGGCAAGTGCCTGCCTGGGTTGCTTGCAGCTCCTCCACCCAGCCCAAAGGGACCCCAGTTGTCCTCAGGGCTACTTGATAAGTTTAGGGGGCATTCCAAAGCAACGGGGGCGGGGGAGGAGGTCACAACCATACCAGGAGTGACAAGCTTGTGAGTGGCACCTGCAGCAGGAGCTCCCCGAGGCCGTCAGTCATGCAGAGCAGTGCTGTTGGGCAGGGCAGGGGCACGCCCGAGATAACCGAGGCAGCCGTGGAAAGAGGTCAGGCTGAGCTCCCCCTAGTCCTGATGCTCTGCCTCTGTAAAAAGCCCCCCCCCCATATGGCCCCACAGCTTGCAAGCCATCTTTTTCTGCCTGCCTTCTGTATCCGTGGGGCCAACTTGCCTCCCCCTAACTCAATGCCTCCCTCCTGTTCTCTGCTGTTTGGTCATGAATTCTCAAACTCTTTCGGGTTTTCCTCCCCATACCCGATTTGTGCTGTATGAAAAGCAGGGCAGGTTCCAGCAACCCCCACACAATGCCTGGCTGACTCTCTGGCCATGAGGATCCCAGGTGTCTTCTGCCATCTCTGGGCCACGCCCCTCCTGTTATCCTCCCAAAATTCACCTAAACTCCCACATCCACAGAGAGGTGAATCTTCCTTGCGGACACAAAAACGATTAGCATAAAAGCTTTAACAAAGTAAAAATAAAGCAGAAGCCCAGAGATTAAATCTCCAAAGGCAGCAGAAGCCCGGACAATCTTCTGTTCCATCCGTGAAGGAGAAAAGGAGAATCTCCAGCCTTTTCATCCAACCGGAGGAAAAATGCAGCGCCAGGCAGCCAGACAAAACAAAGCCACCACATGGCCTTGCAGTGGTGGGCTTGGCTGCGCCTCCTTTCACGCAAAGAATCAGTTGGAGGAAAAATGGCACCATTTCGAGAGAGGGAGAAGCAGCAGCGGCCACAGACACCTTCTCAGCCACTGCGGAGCAAGAAGAGAAGGGTCTGCATCAGCTGTCACAGGGGGCTTGAATGAAAGGTGCCCCTCCCTGTCTCGGTCACCACTCTCTGCATGACTCCCCCCAACCAAAAAAACACCTTAGCCACGTGATGCCCATTTGGGGGGCGGAGGGGCAGCATGTCACTGAGATGGAACAAAAGGGCTGAAACGATCTCCCGGAGGAAAAACAGAGCAAGGTGAAATGACAAATAAACTGTTGAAGAAAACAGGGATTAGGATGTTGTGCAAATACAGCGGGGTGGGGTGAGGTGCTTAATGCAATGCCAAGGACTGCAAGAGGCAGGGCTGATGGCTGTTGCTTAGCTCTGCTGTGGGGCGGCTGTTTTTCTGCCTTTGATGCCACCTTCTCCCTTCTCTCCCCGGCTGCCACTGCCACCACCCACTGGGACATTCTTGGACAGGCCAGTCCTATGTGGGGGTGGGGAGAGCCCCCCCAAATGCCCCTTCCTTTGAAGCAATTTGATGTGCTTTGTGTTTCTGAGGGTTTTTCCTTTTATTCAATCAGCATCTGAGAATATGCAGGTGTTCTATGACATCAATTGACTGGTCTCCGACTTGATATAAATTATTTTGCACATTACTTTTTTTTTTTTTTGCCTTAATCCATTTGAATGTTTGCTTTAATTTTCTATGGTACTTTGTTGGGATGTATGGCCCACAAGAGTATTGTAGATGAAGATTTATCGTCGCTGTAACACTGTTTACTTGTAACCTGCCTTTATTATTTTTACAAATAACCGAAGGCAGTGAACCCACACAGCTTTTTACAAATAACTGAAGGTGGTAAACAGATCCCACACAGCTTCCTATTTTCCCCACAACAAGTCTGAGAGGTAGGCTGCGCTAAGAGAGAAGGACTGGCTTAAGGTCACAAATGTTATTTGTAAACCATTCAGAGTCACAGCTGAAATGAGCTGTGTAGAAATGGATAAATAGCTATTATCAGCTATAAGAAAAAGTGACGCCATTAGTTAACGTAATCCTGTGGACTTCTACAAAAACATTTAAAAGCAAGCCCCTTGTAAAAGAATGCCATTCGTCCTGTCGACTGCCCACAATAGCTAAATAAATGGCTCCAATTTATCATCAGCGTTTCTGCTGAGATTATTTTTTTATTATTAAGTGTGATAACCCCCTGGGGGTAGCCCACCCCATGGGCTTTTGGTAGGCAGGTGGACTCTTCTGGTGGGCCTGTCTTGAGGTAGTGTGTCACTTGTGAGTCACAGAGGGACCCAGCAGGTTTCAGCAGCATTATTGTTTTTGCTCATGGACCACTTTGGGTTGAAAAACTCATTTTATGGCACATGTGCTGCTGCTGAGGTCCCTGGTCTTTTTCCTCCATCCAGGTACATAAAGCCACCCAGTCCAGATATGGCACAGCCATCACCAAGTCTTTCCAAGTACCTTTGGTTAATTTACTGTGTAAAAGGCTTTTCCCGTGTTCCGATCTTCCCGGCTCTAAAGCAGCTTGCAGCAAAAAACAACAATGCAACGCACCTGACAAACGGTTGACATCTCTCTCCACCCCCACCCCCCCATCAGCGGCTCAGCTGAGGAGCGAAGAGCCTCATGGCGGCCTCAGCCCTTCAAGCGCTGCCGTATCGATGACCCTCATGGGCACCCAGGGATAAGCCAGAAAACCCTCGAATCCGGAGAGACCCAAATCGGGAAAGGCGACCGCCTCACGCGAGCCGCCCGCTCAACATTTATAAAAGCCCGCCCAGGCCCTGGGGGGGGGGGGAGACAGCTTCCCGGGGACCCTCCAGAAGACGCCGCGAGACCCCGACGGGCATCTCCCCGGCCGGCCGCTCAGCCCGCCCAACGCCGCTGCCCGGACGACGAGCGCCCCCCCCCGCCGCCCACTGCCCTCCGCGGAGGGGCGCCCGGCGCTCACGGGGACGAGGCCGGGGTGGGCGGCGGCCGGGCCCCTCAGAGCAGGCACGACAGCCCGGCCAGGCAGGCCCGCCGCCCCCGCCCCCAGGCTGGGTCAGGGCTCGGGCGGGGCGGGGCTGCTCCGGGACGCCGCTGGGAACGCCGGGACCGATCCCTCCTCCGCGGGGCCCGCGCGGCGGCCGGGCAGACAAAGACACGGCGGCAGCGGGGGGGCCTCGTGGCCATTTTGTCTTCCATCTTGGATCCGGCCCGTCCCCGGCGCCGCGGAGACAATGGCCGCGTCCCCGGCCTGGTCCCGCAGGGCGCCCCCAGCCCGCTGCCGCTGCCCCCCGGCCGGTACTCACCAGATGGAGCCGCGGATCTTGTGCTGCAGCGCCCCGGCCTCCGCGCCCTGCAGGCCGGGCACCAGGGCGGGCAGGGGGGCTCCGCTGGGTCCGTCGGGAGCGGGCGGTGCCTCCTCCGCCATGCTGGGCCTTCCCGGCGAGCGGCCCCCGCTTCAGCCGCAGCGCAGCAGGGAGCCGCTGCCCGCCCGCCCGGCGCCGCCGCGCATCCCAGCACGGCCGCCGCGCCGCTAGGCAGCGGGGCGAGGGCGGCGCATGGCGGGCGGCCCTCCGCTCGGATCAGCGCCGCGATGCAGCAGCTCGTCTCCGGCGCCGCCGGGCACCACAGCTCAGCCGCCGCAGCACCAGCACCCTTGCCGCCGCCGCCTCTCCCGCGCAGCCGCCGCCACAGCGCCGCCCGCTGGCTGAGCCCGGAGCGGCAGGGAGAGCCGCGCGCGCGCCCCCGCCGCCGCCCGGGCCGCGCTAGGCCGTCGAGGGACGCGGAGGAGGCGGCGCGGGAGGCGGGGCGAGGGCGGCGTCTCCGGCTTTCCGAGACTGAAGGGCACCGGCGGCCCCAGGAGCGCCGCCAGGCCGAGGCGGGGACGAGCGCTGGCGCCCTTCCCAGCGGAGAATTTCCTCCGTGCCCCCTGTCGATCAGTGGAGCGGCTTCCGTCTGGAGTCGTGGGTGCTCCCTCACCCGAGGCTTTCAAGGAGGCCATGGGGTCCCCTGCTTGAGAAGCGGGCTGGACGAGCGGATCTCCGCGGTTCCTTCCAGCTCGATTCCGATTGGAGTCGGAGCTCTCCGCCCGGGCATCTGGAGGGGCAACGGGAGGAGTGTGGGGAGAGAGAGCAGAGCCCGAGGACAGAGAGGGGAGACCTGGCGGACTACGACTCCCAGCGTGCGCCGCGTCAAGCAAGCGCGAGCACGCCGGGAGCGGCGCGGTTGCCTAGCGACGGTGGGCCATGGCGGCGGCCGGGCTGTCGTCGGGGGAGCGGCCGCCTCAGCCTCGTAGCGCCGCCCCCCTCCTGGCCCGTGAGGAGGAGTACAGGTAGGTCGGGGTCGGGGCGTGGGGGGGGGGGGGCGAAGCGCCCGGCCCCCTCCCGCCCTGACCGCCCCGTCTCGTTGCAGGCGCCTGAACGCGGCCCTGGAGGCGGAGGCGGAGGCGGTGATGCGCCAAGCGGAGGAACTGATGGTGAGCGCGGGGCGGCAGCGGCGGGGGCCGGCTCTGGCGGCCGGAGGGGCGCTTCTGACGGCCGACCTCCTTTCTGCAGAGGGACCGACGGGAAGCCCTGGCCAGGCCCGTCTCTGCCCGCGGGGACGCGCTGGAGGCGGCGGCGGCGACCAAGGAGAGGTATGCCGGCTGAGCCCCGCGTGGGGAGGGGGCGCTCAAGCTAAGCGAAGCGACAGCAAGGTCGCCCCCCTCCCCCGCGGCTGCAATGGAGCCCCTTGATTTCCCCGCCCGCGTTTCCCTCCCGGGCGCAGGCCCCGCGCTGCCCACTCTTCACCCGGAGCCGGCGAGTTTGTAGGGGGCCCTCAGGTATTTCAGATGGCAAGGGGGGGGGGGTTTCGTCCCTTCATGGAGGTGAGTGAAGGCTGGCCTTGAGAGCGACGTGCTCCTCTCCGCTGCTTCTTTCCAGGGACGTCAATTCTCCCGAACCGCCAGTTCCTGTTGCCCAGAACAAGGTACTACTGGAGTAGAGTTCCCAGTTCCCTTGTGGGGGGAAGCTGAAGGGTTTCTTGGGCGTTTCTCCCACAGTGAACTATCTGGGCAGCAAACTGAGCCTTCTGCCACTAAGGCTGAGTCATAGGGCGAAGGAGCCCAACTCCTGCTTTTAACAGCTGCTCTAAATAGCCATTTTTAAATAAAGGATGCTTTAAGCAGCATCCGGCCTACCAAGGATCTAAAAGTTTGTCTGGCTTCTCTAGCAGCTACCCAAGAAGAAAGCCAGCGCGGCCCCTACAATTCGAAGTCGGCCACTGACTGGAAGAAAGGGGAAAAGACCTCTCTTAAGGTATAGGACGGGGGGGGGTTCACCTTTTTGGGCTCCTGGGCTGATAATTGTGTACCTGTTTGCGTGCACGTGCTCGCGTGCCAGCACTCAGAAGGCAATGTGCACGGTGCCCCCTGCACATGCATGCATGAGCCCCCCATGCGCCCCGCACATATGCATGTGCTACCCGTGCACACCTCTGCGCATGCGTGCACGATTTTCCATGAGCCACACATCTTTGTGCATGCGTGCGCACACTGCGTGTCTGTGCATGCATGTGTGTCTCCTGTGCACCCCCCACGCATGCGTGCCAGATACCCGACAATCAGCTGTCAGGCGGGCAGTGTACACGCATGCGCTGTGAGGCTCTCGGGCAACCCCTCACGTGCCGGCAGAAGTGGCTCTACATTCCGGCACCCGTGCCCCCCAGGTTCGCCCTCACAGGTATAGGATGTAAAACAGGATCGGCATTGGCAGCTTTTAGGATCTTGCAGCTTTCATGATATGATGGTTGTAGATGAAGTGTTACTTGTATCCAGCAATCTGAAAAGGACCCAGGTCAGCCAAGCTGTACCCGGGCAGTTTGGTCAAAGGGCTGTGCCCATTCCATATCTTGCCAAATTCCCCTTTTATACAGGGAGGAAAGAGCTTTAAATGCTGGAGGGGAGGGATGTGTGTACCCTTTTCTAGATTGTCTCTGTCCCTGAATCTCCTCACTTGCTCATACTTGTTGGACTGCTGGTGTGTTCTTTTTGTTGGCAGATAGTTCGGTAGAAACATCTATAAAACTTGCAAAACATTCTTCAATCTTCTTACCTGTTAGATGGTTCAGATTTAAAGAGGATCAAAACACTTCACACAGATTAGCTCCATGTTACTATTTTAATATGCATCTATGTTTTGTTGTACTATTTTGTACAAATGCTGTTCTAGGAGTAGAGTAGGTTACCTATGTTGGGTCAAATATGCACAAGCATGCAGTGTTGTTTTTACAGTTTCCTAGTCATCCGTATTCCTCTTCATATTACTTTCAACTTTCCAGTACAAAATCAAGATTACAGGTTGACCCAAGCAATACTGATGTTGCTGCTTCAGGGTGCTCCCTGACAAAACTAATTGGGAGAATTGAAGGGCAATTGGAAGAAGGAAACCTGCCTGATCTGGAAGATAATCTTATCCCAAGTACAGGATGTGAACTTGGAGCAGGTGAGTACGGCTGTTTGCTGGGTGCTAATTTGCTTTTCGCAAATTATCCCTTTCTTTTTATAATGGGAAAATGGTTTTCTAGAAATTGCCACATTTCAAAATATGTAATCTACCCCAAAAATATTTTTTGAGGTGGTGGTTTAAACAGGATTGTTGTATCATGGGCTCTAGAATTGTAGATTCTACATAAGCTGCATTGTTATATGAAGTTGTTGCCAACTTGCAGAGGCCCAGATCCGGTTCCTGAAGGCAAAGCTGCGTGTGATGCAGGAGGAGCTGGGTGCCATTGGGCAAGAATGTAGCAAGAAGGTAAGAGCAGATGCTGACTTGCTTGTGTTAAGTCATGGATTGTACTTCATGGTGGTCTACTATGTTTCACACGTCCCTCTGCATGTTCACATTCACAACTCTTCCTCGTGAAAGGCAGGTTTTCCTTGCAGAACATAGGAGAGCGAGGAAAGGCCTGGTAGGGAAGTTGGAGGGGATGTCCCAGAAGAAAAAGAACTGAGGCCGCCTCCCAAGGAAAACAACAAATGTGTCTCCAGGGAGGAGAATGTCTCTGAGCCCCAAGGACCACTACCCAAACAGACTGTGGGCTTGTTTTTTTAAGTTTTGATCTAAAGTGGGGATTCTAGGGGAAAAAAGATGACAGAGTTGCAGAGAGGAAACACAGCATTAACCCAACAGGCTCCAACTCTCATGGCTCTTAATTTTGGGCCTGCAGGATGAGGAGAATGAAAATTTCAGCAGCCGTCTTAAGGAGGTTGAAGAAGAACGTGGCCGGCTGCAACGCGCAGCCAGCCTACACCAGTCTCAGGCAGAAAAGTACAAACTGCTGTCAGAGGAAGCCACCCGAAAAAGTGAGGGTCTGCAGCAGAAACTCTCCATGCTAGAAAAGGTAACAAAGCCATTTTCATCTCTTGCCTTCCTTAGGAGGATAAGTGTGACATTGCTCAGAGGGGCTAGACTTGCACATCGTGCTAAGCTTTGATTTGTTTAATCATGATTTGAAGTTCTAGTGGCTCACAAGAAGTTAATCCAAAGACACATAAATTACCCTGTATGAATGTCCCAGAACTGAAGCAGGTAAGAAAAAAATGAAAATAAATAGCTGTAGAGCAAGCATCTGCACCATGGAAAGCTCCTCTACCTTGTTTATAAAAAAGTGGTATTGACGTTTGTGGGAAGTTCTCCCTCAAAAGGCGGCAGGGGAGGTGCCACTGCTGCCACCACCACCTTTGTCTCTGGCTGGCAGACAGGGCTGGATGTTGAGGCTCTCCTTCCTGCTGCTGCACCAAAGGGGCTCCTCCTCTGAAGCCAAGGGAGGCTTGGCCATGTTTTAACTTGATACAACAGGAACTGGAGAATCTGAAGCGAACACAAAAACAAGCTGTGGCAACCCAGAGTACGACAGACATTCGCTTGAACCGAGCTCTTGAGGAAGCTGAGAAATACAAAATGGAGCTGAATAAACTGAAGCAAATTAACAAGGTAGGGGATATGTGTTAGCAAGAAATCCTATCAGCCTAGGATAGCACCCTTCCCCCTTTCCCATCTGTTTTTTTCTATTAACTGCTGGGGAAACATCGTTCCAATTTTTCCTCATGTCAGCTGTCGAATAGGATAAAGCTAAAGTCACCCAGGAAGCTTCATGATTACAGCTTCCTTTCTTCTCTTTCTAATTTGTTGCATGGCCTTTTCCTGTCTGTTCCAATGTATTCAGTATCAGTTATAAAATGAAATAATTCTGCGAGCACATGCATTGTAGTCTGTCTGTCATGCCCGTCGGAGTCTTGCTTATTTGACTGTGTTGGCTTTGTGCCACGCCGAGTCATCACACTGTCTTTCTCCTGGTGACAGAATCACAGATCTTTCAAGGCATGTGTGATGACCCAGGGCATGGCACAAAGGCAACAGTGTCAAATAAGCAAGAAGAGTCCCTTTATTAGCTCCAACTTTGCCCCCAATGTCCAGGTTACTTTTGGCTGGAGAAAAACTCCCAGGAACAGTCTTTTAAGTGGAGAAAATTCAGTCCAAAAACAAAGTACATACAAACTGTTAACTAAAAATCCAAACAAACCACGCTGCAGTAATTAACTTGACAGGGCAGGAGAAGGAATTGTAGACTTGAAAGCACAGCAAAACACACACAGTTGGGAAGACGCCAGGAACACAGATAAACCTCAGCGAAACCAGATAATTCAAAATTTGCTCCCAACAACTTGCTGTGTACAGCTTCCCTTTTTAAACACTATGTTCCCAGCTGCAGCTAATGAAGGGAATCGGGGCCCTTTCCTCCCCTGTAAGCCACGCAACTCACGTTGCTCCCTTCTCCATTCCTCCCTGCGCACCCTAGGATGAAGAGGGGGTGGATCTCCTCTGAACCTTCTCTTGCCCTAATTCTCCCTTGCTCTGCCCAGCCTGACTTTGCCCTTCCCCAGTTTCTTCCACAGCCAACGGAGCCACACACTCCCGTCTGCTACTCAGCCTCCTCCTCTGAATCAGATTCTAACATGACAGCATGGCTGTATATGAATTGCACATGGGGTATTTTGTTAAGAAGTTATAAGAGCTTATATTTGTCCAGCACTGCTGAGCCTTGTCATTTGTGGATGGCATTTGCCCTCTCCTTCAGAAGTATCCAAGGACTGTATTCATAATGATGTAACAGTTTCTGTATCCTTACTTTCATGCTAGGATGTGGTCAACCAAGAGCATAAAAAACTTGAAGAACTAAAATTTGAAAATAAGAGACTGGAGAAACAAAAAGAAGAACTAGTGGCAGGTTTCAAGAAGCAATTAAAACTTATTGACATTTTAAAAAGACAAAAGGCAAGCTATCTTATGCTATTAGTAATTTTAATTGAATTAAAATTAAAGGTGCAGCATAATTCATTATTTGTTTTGACTGAAATCCAGTCTATGGGTAAAAAGCAATAATGAACTTGGACATAAGAGTAAATCCAGTAAGGAATCTCTGTAGCTAGGGTTTTTGGGGGGAGGTGACAGGTGGGGAAGAAACGAAAGACGTTAAGCTCCCCAAAATCAGTTTTAATTCCCATCTCAGATCCCAAAGGAGACAAACCAGAGTTTCAAATGGTTCCTTGTTGGCAACCCTTCATGTTTGGGCCATCTTAAGATATTGCTGAGAGGTGGAAACTGGTTTCTCTCTTTGGATGACCATTCAACAAGGCTTCTCAGTCAGTCAAAAATACACGGGGTGGTGGTGGTGGGGTGTTACATTGCAAGAAACAATGTATTTCTCATTATTTTTCAAATAGTGAAAGAGAGTGAGCAAAACCTCTGTTAGAGGGGTGGAAGAAACTTTTCTTACTCAAGTAAAAATAATCTTTCTCCCTAGATGCACATTGAATCTGCCAAGATGCTTTCTTTTACTGAAGAGGAATTCATTAAGGCTCTGGAGTGGGGCAACCCTTAATTCAATACACAGCATCAACCCCCTACAGAAAATGTGGGGTATTTTCAGAAGAGTGAAATTGAACCACACTTTTTTCTGGGGGGAAAAGGCAGAGTATAAGCTTCACACTGTTTGCTTCTTCCCATCAATGTTTTTGCTAATAAGCTCTTTTTCTCATTCTCCATCACTAAGCAGGGTTAATCTAACCCTTTGTCAATTCTTTTGATAGCTGTCATTAAACTTCTAGACTATAAAAATAATTTGGATGCTCACCCTTATTATTGGAAGTAGCTTTATAAAAGATTTGTTTTTTAAAATTATCAATCTGCCTTCAAAGAGAGATCAAGTTCTCTCAACTAAAATTAAATCCAGATACAGAGTCTCAAAAGACAGCCAGTATGGCACAAAGCTGACATGCTGGAATGGCATTGGGGAGATCCAAATTCAGATCCACTGTTAGCCATGGAAACTTGCTAGATGACTTGGGGTATATGGGGTTTTTTTAGCCCTACCCTCCCTCACAGGGTTGTGGGGAAGAACAGGGAGGAGGCACTTATGCTGTCTAGAGCTTAAGAAAGGTCAACCATATAATAAAAAAAATAAAAGAATATTGCAAAGAAACTGGGAACACTAGTCAAAGAAGTAGTTGATCAATATAAAAGTCATTTTTTAAAAAAGTCTGTGTAGCAGTGAATGCAATCTGTAGGCTGGGGTGACTGCTAGGTGGGCTCTTCAGGTGAAGCAATGAAAACTCAGTTGACTTCTGACAGCCCATCCCCTGGCCTCTTTTGGTAAGCTTGCCGGAACTCTTCTCCAAGCATATGAACGTCTTGCTCATCTTTAAGGATTCCCTGAACACCCCAGAAGAAAAAAGTTCAATGGAACATCATCAGAGCTATTTTCAAAACTGCTACTTAACTGCAAAGCTTTTTAAAATTATACAGACAAAATAGCCCCCTTTTTCTTTCATTTTAAATGTAAAACCCTCCCTTCAAAGCAACAGTTCATCCTGGCACAGTAAATGTCTGACTTTTTGAAACAAATGAGAACTAAAAGATTCTGCCACTTTATCACAAATCCCCGGTCAAAAGTCAACTGCAGTCAAGTGCAAAGCAGTCCAGCCACTTCTGGTTTCAGCTCCACAGGCCCTCCTGTAGGATCTGCTCTACAGATTCAGTACAAGTACACTTGAGGTGGAAACCCACTGAACGGCTGCTGAAAATACTCTTAACCATTTAGTCACTTCAGGGCACCTGAGCCCAGTGTGGGTGCAGGACTGCAGGATTTGGGTGACACCACGACATTTAAAATCTTTGGGTCATCTAATTACCCATGTAAGAATACAGTCCCAGCTGGAGAAAAGATAATTTTCTCCCCATGAGGAGAGGAAAAGGTAGAGGCACAAGAGAACTCGCCCCCACACTCTTTCTGCTGGGGCCTGACACCCAGCCTGCGACAGCTCTGGTCCAAGCGATTCCAGCCCCCAGCAAGCCCCCCACTTGGTCATTAGGCTGCCTCGACTTACCCGTGGAAGATACCCCAGCAGTTGAACTGCATGCTCTTTAAGAAGCTTCTGCCGCTCTTCCTCAATAATATCAGCAATGGTTCCTCTCCTTCTTTCTTCTATTTGTCTTTCTTCTAGTTCACGTTCCTATGGTAGTCAAATTGAAGCGTGTAACCTTTTCACTTCAAAAGCAGTTTCGTGCTGACAAATTATCAGCTGCTGTTCTTAATACAGGCTGCAATCTGTACTCAAATGCCACAGCCGGGTCTTTCTGGAGTGCCCAGTGGGTGTAAATAAGCTTGTGTTCTATTCAAAATACTGGTTTGGAGCAGGGTGGGATTCAACCGGTGTTACTACTGGTTCAGTGACTATGTTTGGCGCCTGAGGCATGCTGTGCATGTGTGTAAAAATCCTTAAGCTGTGCCACCCGTACAGCTGAAAAGCGCTGCGTGCAGCTGCACAGTGTTTGAACAGCCACTTTTTTCCTGCCTTTTCAACCTCAGCTGTGTCGTGCAAAGCAGCTGAGGTTGAAAAAGCAGGAAATAAAGGACAGGGAAGAGCCTGGGCAGACGGTTGGGCCAAACAGCAGCAAACACAGAACTGGTTTGGTGTCTGCTGCTCTTCAGAGCTACCGGTTCTATAGAGCCGGGCAGAACTGGTAGCATCCCGCCTCTGGTTTGAAGAAGGCTGGGTTTGTTGTTACTGCTTTCTTTCAGGTCAACAGATCTCTTTCAGCATGCTGAGGCATAAAGTAGCCACTACTAACCACAATGGCTAAATTTGTGTTTACTCATGAAGATGGCAAAATTAAGTAAGCTAAACTTTCATATGGGGAAATGTTCTGAATTGGGGTAAGAAAAATATAAGAGACAGGTACTGGCTGGGAAACCACTAACTTGGTTTTAATACATGTGAAATAGATCTGGGTGTCCTTGTTGACTGCAAATTAAATACAAGCCAGAGTTGTGATGAAGCTGCTGAAAGGCAAGTGCAGCCTCTGCATCATTACAGAAAAAGCCTGAGCTCTCCTTCACTCTGCCTTGGTCAGGCCCCATTTTCAACCCTCTGCAGTTTTGAACAATGGTCACTTGGAGGCCATTCAGGAGAGGAGATGGGGAAGCATTGTGCGGAATGGTTAAAGAATTTAGGTATATGTTTTACTGACCAAGAAGATGATCGAGGGGAGATGTGATCACAGTACTCATAAACAAAAGAGGGAACTAGCTTATTCCACATTCCAAGGCATAGGAGGAAAACAGCAGATATAAACTAGGAAGGAGCTTCTGGCCAGGCTTTGGGAGGAACTTCTGGGCATGATCTATCAAAGTGTGGAATATGAAATGTAGCTCCCGCCTCAAGCTCTTCAAACAGAGTTTGGATGCTTATCAGTTATAGAACCTGCATACTAGGAAGGAGGTTGAAGTGGATGACCTTCCCAGCCTCTTCAGTTCTGGAATTCACTTTACCTTGTCTGCGATGACCTGTTTGCGTCGTTCTTGGATCAGCTTCTCCACCTCTCTCCTATGTTCCAGTTGCTTCATTCTTCGTTTCTGAGCATTCATCTGCTCAATACGGTCATCTTCTGCAAATTTGGCTAACATGGCCTGGCCAAAGGCCACCTCCTCTTCCTTCAAGGCCTGCAGTAGCATCTTCCTTGAAGCCAGCTGTTCTTCATAGGAGTTCCGGAGCTCTAGGCGCTGCCTGATCTTCTTCTCCAGCTCTTCCTGCACACGGAACAAAAGCTTGGCTCCAACCGCTTTTTATGCTCTCCACCAGAAGAGCAGGACTCGGGCATCCCCCTTTCCTTGCTGCCCCCATGGCCTCCCCATGCCAATCTGGGACTCGAGGCAAAGGTATTTACCATCTCCTTCTTCCTCTCTGTCTCAGCCTGTTCTTCAAAGTGCAACTCAGCCTGGATTTGCTCAAGTTCCTCTCGCTCCTGCTGCTCTTTTTTCAGAACTTCTGCAAGCTACAAGTTAAGAGGAAAGACAAGTTTAGGCAGCTCCCGCCCAACCAAATCTGGGGGACAGAATAGCAATGTCAATACCATTTGCTGGAGTTTTCTTTTTTTCTCCTCATTTTCAAGAATCTTTGCCATTCGGTTGTCTTCTCTCTCCTGCCACATGTTAGCAAATTCCATGATCTTTTGGTTTTCCTCTTCCATCTCTTCACGCTGTCGTCTCCTCCGCAGGGCCTGGTCTTTTTTGAATTCTTCAATGAATTTCTGCGTTGTTCTCTTTTTCTCTAGTCTCTCTTGTCTTGCCCTATGGGAAATGTGCAGAGCTTCAGTAATGCACCTGGAGGAGCCTGGCAACCTATACTGGGAGCTTTGCTCTCTCTCTGAATTGCCTCCCCCTTTCAGTGAGTACTTGGAAATTTCTTAGCTGCATGCACTGGGTGTGGATAAGCAGCTTGTTATGACTGCTTCTCAGGGAGGGGAGCTTAAGCAGAGACTCCACAGTCTCAGCAGATGAATCTATGATACAAAAACAAAAAGTGCCAGTCCCAACCCACAGCATGGCGGTACAGGTAGTCTTTGACTTATGAAAATTGAGGCTGGAACTTTTGTCACTAAGTGATGTGGCTGTTAAAGTGAATCACAACCTTTTTTTGCCAGTCATTAAGAAAATCACAGAGTTGTTAAGCAAATCTGGTTTCCTCCACCAACTTTGCTTGTTGAACCCCCACCCCACCGAACATATTGCAACTAGAAATACACACCAGTTGCCAAACACCCACATTTTGATCGTAAGTTACAGGGACATTGTGATGGTTATAAGTGTGGGGATCAGTCCTTTTTTTCAGTGCTGTCATAACTTCCAACTTATTGAATGGTTGTAAGTCAAGGACTACCTGTAATTGTCAGGCCAATTCATCCTAAAGAAAGTACAAGTAGTTCAGTCAAGAAAGTTTAATATAATATAAACTAACTTTTCATCTTCCTCATAGATCTTCCTCACAATTTCATCAATCAAGAGTTTCTCTCTAAGGAACTCCTTATAAGCCCCCTGCTTCCGCCTCTCCTCTTCCTCCAGCTGTTTCTCCAGTTCTTGCTGATAGAGCAACTTTTCCTGGTTGCGTCTTGTTTCAACAGCATTCTCTGCCTTGGCTGCTCTTTCTTGCTCTTCCTTCATTGCTTGGTAGATATCTGCATCCTCCTTCTGTTGGCACAAATCCATCTACTTACTCTGTTTTCCTCCTATTTACTTATAACTTAACAATCATTCACTTCATCTTCCTTGTCAGGTACATCACTTTTCTCCGAGAAGATAGCTTCCAGATCCATTCTCTCTACTGTATCACAAAATCTAAGGTTTGTTACAAATCATTTAGGTTCTCACATCACAGCATCATCTGCATATAAAAGACATCTACACTTATATCCCCAGTCAACACCAGCGTTCTTTATGTATTGGCCCATAAATATTTCTTCAGTTACATTTTCTGCCATTTTCCAACATTCTCACATTTATTTCATCAGCGTCCAAAAATTATTCCATAAAACTAGTTACCATTTTTTCATATTTCAGAGCATCTTTCTCAGCAATCTGAACAGCCCTCTCTTTATTCATATATGCAGATTTCAATTTCCTCTCCAATTCACGCAGTTCAATACTAGAAACAAACAGACAAAAAAACCATGAAAATGATTGATTCAAGAGCTCTCTAAAGAATTAGCATGAAAGGCACTGGTTGGGTGACAGTAGGAAGCGACTGGAGTGTGAGTTAATTAAGGAAAGTTACAGACACTCCTTGATTTATGACGACAACAGGCTGGAACTTTGGTTGTAAGTTGAGGCACGTGTGTCATTGAATCCAATGTAGTCTCCCAAATGGGCAGTTGTTGCCAAAAACCAACAAAGAAATTTACAAATTGCAGTCATGACCATGGGACACTGCAATTGTGTTTGTAAATGAAGCTGTCCGTCCATCCGTGTGTGTGTGTGTGTGTCACATTTCACAACAGTGCTTTACAAGCCATAAAACACCATTTCAGAGTCTGCTGTTTCTTTGAATTTGCCATTAAGACTGTAAGTTGGGGACTTCCTGTATATGCAAGGACTGATCCCCTCTGCTCCCAAAGATGCTTGGATAGACGCCAGCAACAACTTCCAGCTCCTCCATATGTTGCGGGCTTTTTTCTGCTTGGGTCAACCATCAGGAAGACCCTCAAACAACACAGCCACAAAATGGTCAGTAAAGGAAATACCTATTTTCTTTGATTTGTTGCCTCATTTTTTCATCTTTAAGTTTGTCATGGTTTAATCTTGCTAATTCAGTTGCCAGTTTTTCTTCCTGCTGCAATTCCAGGTCTTTTAGCCTTTTACTTTCTTCTGCCTGACAAAACACAGAATCACATACATTTCAGTGTGTTTGTCTGCAATTGTCTGATGGTTCACGAAGCCTACAGGATGAATGATATGGGCTTTGGTGGATAAGAACGCCTACAAAACCGTCCAGGAAATGGAAGTACTTGATCAAATGTGCAGCGCAAGAGCGGATAATTGGTCAGGCAGCGCTTTAACATTAATAATTACCTTAATATTTGACTAGTATGCTTTCCTTTGCGGGGAGGGCCCCCCCGGGTTTTTGCTCCTTCTCTTTGAGGAGCAATGAAGCGGGGTGGGGGTGGGGGTGGGGGGCAAGGACCGCGAGGAGAGCCGCCTGCAACTTCCACTGCTGACCAGGGAAGGCTCGCCCTCCTTCCAGCCGCGTCCCCGGCGCTCTCCGCCCGCGCCCACCTTGCGCACGGCCTCCTCCAAGCGCTGCTCGTGCTCCTCCTCCCGCAGCAGCCGCGTGACGCGCTTCTGCTGCACGCGGTCCTCGGCCTCCCACATCACCTCCAGCTGGTGGACGCGATCCAGCTTCTTGCGGTGCTCCAGCTCCCGCATCTGCTGGAAGTAGAGTTCGTGCTGTTTGCGGTCCATCAGCTGCGCCGCGGTGGGCTGCCGCCGGCTCGGCTTCTGCGCCATGGCCGCGGAAAGCCCCCCGTCCCGGGCTGCAGGCGCGGAGAGGGGGGCCGGGCGGCGGCCGAGGACAGAGAGCGGGCGCCGCGCTGCCTAGCAACGGGCGCTTCCGGCGGAAACCACGGAGGGGAGCGCGCTGTGTCTCTGGGCAACTGCGCCTCGGCTGCTCCAGTTCCCCACCGCCCGGGTCCTTGTGCTCGCCGAAGCTTCCGGAAACCCCCTGTAGATGCGCCGGGGCGCCGGGAAGGGAGTGGGGTTGTCCGTCCGCCCTCGGCAAAGCTGCGGGGGATCCGAGGCGCTGGGACTCTTGGCTTCGGCGATACCAGACACGCTTACCCGCAAGTGGGCGGCTGCAGGCTCCGATGAAGCCCGGGGGGGGAGAGGGGGGGCGCCTGCAAGACCGGGATCAGGCCGCCCTCCCTCCTTTGTAGCCCTCCGTCCGTGGCTTGCAGGGGTTCCATGTTTATGTTGTGGGGTTTTATTGTCCTATTGGCTTTATTTGTAGCCAGTCAGAATTTGTAGGTTGGGTAGCTTATTCATCCTTCCAGTGCACACACCCATACCCGCACTGCTGCTCCGCAACAGCCAGGTGCAAAGGTTCCCCTCAGCCGCACCACCCGACTCTTCCCAGCAATGGGTTTCTCTTTTCACCGCTGACCAGCCCGAGACCTGCGTTGCCATCTTCCTATTTCCTCAATAGCTGGGGGGCCTGAGGGCCAACGAAAGCAGCTATGCAGCCTTGCCTCCGAATGTGCCGTGCCTTAACCCATCTTAAGGCAGGTTCTAAATGCCTTCCTTCTGGGGGGGAAAGCCTGGAGGCCTGCTGAGGGTGACCACTCCACAAACCACTTTCAAAAGCATACTCATGAAAAGGAATAAAACCTGTAATAGTTTCTTGCAAATATTTACTCCAAAATATGTACATTGGTGTCTTAACGGAAATTCAAAACATTTAAGTTCATAAAAACAAACCTCAAGTTCATAATCACTTTCTACAAGATTTAAAGGGCATTTTAGTTAAGTGTTAATATTGAAAATGCAAACTATTAAATCATGTTATACATTCCTTCACTAGCTACAGTATATCAAAAGGATTTTCATGCCACCCCACCCCACCCTTTCCGTTTATTTGACATAAATTTAGATCTAAAATCCCCCTTCAGTATCTGACTTAAATGCTTCCAAATTTCTTCTTCCTCCTTTTGGAAACAGATTACATCTTTTCAACTTTGTGTTTCTTTCAAGCCACTTTGTATTTTCTGGGCCTGTTGTTAACAGAATAAAAGCGTGACTGCCCCAAAGGAAGTGCCAGGGCTCACCTTTCCTACAAACAGGTATGTACAATTTTGTTCTGCTTGCACACAGGGAAACTCACAAGTATATTTATAACCATCCACTTTCACTGAAAGTTTTAAGTTGAACTCGGCCTCTTGTAAGATCACCCTGATCCAGAGGTACCCAGACTGTTGCCATTGATGGGATGGGAATGCAACCCTCAGCCCTTTTGAGTGTTCTTTTGGTACATAGTCGTTTTTCAAAAAAAAAAAAAAGTGGCTTCTGTAAGAGCCCTTCCTTTGAATCCAGTAACATCTTTTCTTCTGGGTTCACATATTGTAAACAGTCACGGGCTTCTTCTGGGCTACCTACCTACCTAATTTGCAATGGACAAGCTTCACCCCGCCTTGCTTGTTTTATCTTTCACGTCTGTGTTGGCAAGGCAAAGTGTTCCCCCTTCAGCTGGTTTCATCATTGGTTTCCTCCTGATTACTGCGTAAGTCCTCTTGGTTCGGGCTGCTGCTTCCAGAAGAAAGGTCAGCTGGCTCAGAAGTGAGCCCGGTTTTCTTGGCTGAGGCTGGGACCCCTCCCTTCTGCTGCAAGATCTCAGTGGCCTCGTGTTCGAGCACCTCGGAGGGAGTCAGCGGCTCCAGGTGAATGCTGCCTTGCTCGCTTGCATCGGAATGGGCGGAGTCGGGCTCTCCCCTTCTTCGCAAGAACTGTTCAAAGCTGACCTCTTCCTCATTGGATGCCAGCAGAGTAGAATCCGTGTTCACATCTGCCAGTTGAGCTTCCTCTAAACTGGCCACCTTTGCTTGGACATCAGAACCAGTCCACTCTGGACAAGCACTGCTTTTATTGCTTCCAAGCTGGGTGGGTTCTGCCTCTTGCTTGTCAAAAACTGCCTTTTCACAAGAGCTCTCCAACAAATTTTCTTGCAAACCTGGAGTCATACAGTTTTGCACAGCTGATGAAGAATTTCCTTCATGCTCATCTGCAGCTGGATTTCCAAGAGGATACCTCACCATTCCAGTCGGAGAGTTTTTTGAAAAGGTGCAAAGCTCAGCAATGGAGGATTCATCACCAACCAATTCAGAGATACTTCCTCCACATTGTGCAGTTAAAGACATGGCTTTGTCCCCATCTTCAATTCTGTCCTCATCTCCTTCGCCTGCAAGATCTGCAGAACCGACTGAAGGAGCTGATGCTCCTAAAGCAAAGGCATCTTCGGTTCTTTCACACCTGCAAACTAAAAGTCCAACATCACTTTTGTTTCTCAGAGCACCTGCATCCTTTGCTGCTTCCAGCACTGTGGAATCGCTTGAACTGACTGGGAGTTCCCACCCAGCAGTGCTCCCGTCATGCTCAGCACAAGCACCTTCTGGGACTGGCAAACCGGCTTTGCTTTCAGCAGCTACAAAACTGGGGTTTTCTGGATGTGCGGAACCCTTTATGCTACTATCTTTGGAGCTATAGAGTTCTGAAGTGGCTGCAGCCAACAGCAACGCAGGGCCTTCCTCTTGTGCCTCAGAAAGGTATCCATCCGCCTGCTTCCCAAGGCTGGCAGAGCTGCTTCCTCCTGGGCAGGCTTCAGGTTCTAGGGCAGAAGCTGGGTTGTCTTCTTCAAGAGGCGATGGTTGTCCTTCACAGCTGGCAGGTGGCACACTTTCCTCCTGCTGATTTCCAAGCCCCTCCAGGACCGGGCTCTTAGAGCAGGCTTCAAACTCTGAACTAAATCTTTTTTCTGGAACTGGCCTTTTAGTTCCTTCACTGTCTGCAGCTAAAGCAGCGTCAGTGTCCTGCTTTCCAGGAATATCAGCATTTGTTTCTCTCACAAACTCTTTCATCTGCAGGCTGAAAAGCAATAAAAGCACTTTAATTACTTGACTGTTAATTGCTGCAGCCTATGGGGTTTTGTGAGGAGGGTAGCACAGAGGGTTGGAGGGCTCTTCCTCTCTTTGACATTCTCACCCTGGCCAGGCAGGGGATGCTTCTGCCCTGCTGGCTCAGTGCCTGGAGGCTCTGGGAGGTGTAGGGGGTGACCAGGCTGAGCCTGAGAGAGAAAGGGGTCAAACAAGGGGGGTCATTGGACCCTTTACACTCACAAGTGATCCAAGCCCACCCACCTTTGAACTCCATTGGCTCTTATCTCCCCCAACTTGCTTTGACCGTTAGTGGTTCAGATTCTTGTAGAGAGCTTAAGCTTGCAATAAGCCTATATGTTCGCTTGAACTGCCTGAACTCCTGGTTTTCTGCGCTTGACAGCTCTGACCCAGTCTCAACAAGGAGTCGGGGGACCTGGTCTCTCTCTCTATTCTCGGCAGGGCAGCTCTGCTCTGGGTGGAGCTGTGGCACAATCTGGGGATCCTCCTGGGCCTGCAGCTCCTGCTTAAGGATCAGGTGACAACTCTTCTGGGGAGGGGATCTCTGCACAGGCCTGGAGCACATGGCACCAAGAGCAGGATACTGCTTCCAACCCCCTTAGAGCAGCCATCCAGCTCTCTGGGGTTGCCACCTGTTGCATGATCCAGAGAAGAGCGGCCCTTGGCTGCCTCCCAGTCTGATGGCCCTATGCTTCACCCCACCCCTAAGACTTGCAAAAATCTAGAGGTTCACTTGCACTCACTGCATAGGATTTAAATAGGCACATGCTCATTCACACTTTATTCTGTGAAAGATCGAACTTTACTTTTACCTTTCTGAAATGCATACTGCTCCTTGCTCTTCACATACAGTGGGCACCAAACGCATCTAAAAGAAAAGAGCACAATAAATTACATAGCATTGTCGTATTTTCCCTCAAGGTTCCCACAGAAGCTGGATCCCTGACAGGGACCAAAGACCAGCATTGCCACAGAAACACAAGATGGAAACATGCAGGTGTGGAGGCACCCAAGATCGAGATCAGCAACATGATAAAAAGTAAGTCAGATGGAAGTAACTGCTCCAGGGTAGATGGAGACAAAGCAAGTGGACTAGACAGGTAAGGGAGGGAAAAGAGCAAGCGTGAACTGGGACAGACAGAAATGGTGTGCAGCTGGGGGATGGGACACACTCCCAAGCAGGTTAAGCAACAGGTGGTACCAAATTCTGCCCCAGATTTTTACATTCAGCACTGCTATTTTCTACCTGCTTCCTTCTGAGGTGAAATTCCCCCCCTCCCTCCTGCACCTTCCTCTCTGCAAGACATGAATGGATTCCAGCAACCTTCAAGGCCTGGGCCAATTTGCAGTCAGGTCTGAGGTTTTTCTTCCTCCACATTAAAAGATGTAATTAGAACATTGTGCTACTGATACAGAGAGGGAAAAGGCTGCTGTTTAAAAATTCCTTATTAAGAATATGATTACCATTTTTAAAACCTATCATCTAAATATTTGAAAGTGGGTACTGTGTTTGAAAGCTGTGTATTATTGCCCTGTGGGTTATTTAAAAGTTACTATTATGGCTGAAAATACACATCATCCACTAAACACTTTCAATATATATGGCTACATAAAAGTTTTAAGACAAAAAAAGGGACTACCTCTGATTTTTCTTCGATTTCATTGTTCAATAATGCATCCTTTGCTAGGCTAAAGGACAAAACAACACTGGTTAGCTTTACTGTTGATAATATGCTGTCTAAAACTAAAATGAAAACACACTAGCATGTACTTTTAAATATGGAAGATCTTCAAACAAGAGTTGTTTGATTCTTTCACTTCCCACAAAACAACCGCCATGGAACAGAGTGGTGTGATTCTCCCTACCGAAAAAAGCCCACTGCTTATGCTCTTTGTGGCTGCCATGTACTCTAAGAAAGTGGGGAAAGGGTGTGAATATCTGGGATATTTGTCTTGGTGCATTAAGTAGATGGCATGCACAAAACTTATTGCTTTGGGAATGGATCCCAACTGTTTGCAACCTTTTTGTACAACATCTGTGTACTCTTTTATACTTTGAATGGAAGAATGCAAGCTACATTTTCTGGTAACCCCACCTAAAAGGTGTCCAGCTCCATTGCAAGCTCAAGCCAGAAAAGATGTCCAGCCACACCTGCTTCTCTGCCCATCCTTTCCCCAAGAAGCAGGACCTGCTAAAGTTGCCCCTTTAAGGAGAGGGGCTTACAACACCTCCACCTATGTCTCTCAGGGGCAGGTTCTCTTGCAGTGGAACAGAGTTGCAAGGACATCTGCTCCGAATAAAGCACAGAAGCAAAGAAAGGCAAGGCAAGGGACAGCCTAGAGTGCCAACAGTTGGGCCATGTGGCTGCTTTTGCCAATCTCAGGTTCTTCTTTGCTACATCAGGTAAGGGCTGCTTTTGTATTCATCTGCTTATTCTATAACTCCTGCAAAGAAACAAGAAGAGTTGAGGAGGGAAGTGGAAAGGAATGACTGCCTCCACCTCACCACACCTTTGTGGTTGTAACAGGTCAACCAAAAGGAGTGAGGGAGCCTTCAGCTCCATCAGTGTATCTTGACCAAACAAGGAGGCCATTCTGGAACGCTCTGGGCCCAAAAGGCAAGACCTCTATCTGTCACTCACAGCATAGATTTTTTTCTGCAGTAATTTTCAAGCCTAGCCTATACCCGAGGATATATTAAGGATATATTATTCAGGTGCATTGACTTCTAAATAGCTTATCACATCACCAAGATTCATTTTTACTGTTTAGGAAATTCCCCTAAGTGGATAGTGAGAAAGATGCGTCTTTTATAAAACCAGATATATTCATCAGTTTCTGTAATCCAATTTAACTTTTCAAAGGCTTTTTGTTCAAAGAAATTGCTGGTACCTGTATCTTCTTTGCTGATGCAGTGAAAAGTGAAACCTAATTCCCTGAAGATTGGCATAGCACCCACTGCATCATTAATTTTCAGTGCAACTTGTGGGCCAGGAAAGGCTTCACCAGTGAGCCCTCGGGATGCAAAGCATTTGCCAGCACTGAAGTTGCTCATCACTTGCACCATCCCCACTGCTTTCAGAGGGCAAATATCTTTGGCCCGGGTTCAGCTATTTTCAAAACCTCCAGATTAGAGGGAGGGATCCTAAGCACCATTAAAGAGGGGAGGTTCCACGCTTGTTAACAGAACATGAAAAAAGAGATGTTTCTATCTAATCAGCACAACCAAACTTGCTTTTTCCACAGCCTTTGTCTACATAAGGAAGTGGCAAGCCTTCAATTCCACCCAGCTGACCAAACAATTACATATCAAAAAAACTCACCCTGAAACAGCAGCAGCAGTGAAGCAATCCACTGGAATTAAAGTGAAAAAGAGAATTCAATATTCAAGGTAACACCAGCGTTTCATTGCAACATCTTGAGCCAAGGCCCCAGAAACACCTACCTTGTTCTACAATCACTTGGCAAGTATGAGTCTGGCTTTCATTAAGGTGGGTGGCCATCTTGTCCAAACCAGAATCCTCCGTCAAGAAATCACAGTTAAGACAAACCACAGTGGTGCCCCTGGGGAGAAAGCCATTGGAGAGACTTGAGCTCTACAAATACCTACCATGGAGGTCTACACTGTTGTTGGCCCCTATTTGCCTCACAACCCCACAGGGGCCCCGGGGCCAATAGTCTTGCATTGCTCAAGCAGTGCCAGTGAGGACATGATGCTGTACTTCCATGGAAGTAGCTAGAATGGCACGGCACACTATCAAAAGTACACAGCTTAAAAAAGAAAAATTAAAAGACGGTTACCTCAGTTCATCTGAATGTGTTTTATAAATCCAAAATCTTTTAGTTTGGCGAGTGCTATGAAAGCTACAAAGAAACAGAGTACCTGAAATTGAATTCCTGAAAGAAATGACTTGTTTCTACCATATAATATATTACATTAAAAAAGCTACCGTCACGTGGTTTGTGTATTGCATCTTGAAGCACATTCTGTGCTGACACAATTAACAAGAAATGTAAAAAAAACCCCAAAACCCAGGTTCACCTGAGAAGAGATTCTAGCAGCCCTGGCATTCTAATACAGTCCCAGCTGTGTTTTTCCACACCGGCCTTCAGGGCAAATGGTGCAATTCAGTCAGAAGCAGCCAAACAGGGAATCAAGTTAGGGAAACGAGGGGTTTTACTTTGTCAATGTTTGTACTTGGGGATTAAGGTAGTTTATTTTACTGTGAGCAGCAGCTGATTGTGTATCTAAACAACTGAACTCGATCCAGGCAGAAGCTGCTAGCTGGAAGGCTAAGCAGTGAAGTTGGCAGTACAGAGTCCCCTTGCTTTGCCATCTCAAGGCTTTCTGTCCCTCTTACCCAGACTAGATCTTAAGGTTTCTTACCTCATCATGTGGTTCACATAAGCTTTACTGCAACTGGTGGCATATCTGCACAAACTGCAGCGCACATACGCCGGGAAGTGACTTGCAAAAGTCCGGATGTCTGAGCAACATTCAATGCATTTCTGAATATTGAGACACCTACGATTAATCAACATCACAATTATCAAAGAGTAAGCTAATTCACAGGTCAAGCCACTATCTGTTAGGCAAGATTTGCTTGGCTTAAACTGGGGAGCCAGATGCAGTGGCCATTTGGACCTGCAGAAGCCCAAGATGCTGTAAGGCTTCTAAATAGCTTCTAGTAACCCCCGAGAAGAGTTACCTTAGGTTATTTAGCGCTGTATTTGCAACCTTATTTGTTTTCTTGCCACCACCGCTGCCGCCACCACTGCTGCTGCTGCTGCTGCTACTGCTGTGGCTCTTGTTTCCCCCGCTGCTGCTCATCCCCAGGACCTGCTTCTTCTGCACACTCAGCGGCTTCAGCTTGGCCTTTCCTTTGCAACTGGCAGTCGGCTTGTTCTGAGCTTTGCTGTTCGCTGCTTTAGTTCCAGGAGACAACAGCAAGGTGGACGTGTTTGTGCTCACAGGAGACGCCATCACAGAGGCAGGTTGAAGAGACCCAGATGAGGCTCTAATTGTAACCTAGAATGTGAGACTCTTTCAGTTTTCTCTACCTCACAAAAGCCAGCACTCAACTGCCTGCTCGGATTTCAAAAGGAATTTGGGCAATCCTTTTTTTTAAATACGCAAAGTAAAAAGTAGCCACAGCACAAGACTGCAATGTTCTCCGGAAGCCGCAAGAGAGCTAGGTGGCCAAAGGTTCTCCATCCAATTTCAGCAGAGCAAGAATCAAAGCAAACCATTTCTCTCCCCCCACCCCCGGCTTTTTTCTAGGGCCTCAGCATCCTCATGCATCACCCACAGAAGAGCCACATACTGGGGTTGGATCTCACTGTCAAACCAAAAAGGAGCTAGAATCCAATCATTAGTCTGCTACACGAGAAGCCACACCTCCCTTCATCTACCAGGAGCAAGACACCATCTGAAAAAGTCTCTGTTCCGCCTGAGCTTCCAAAAAGGGAAGGGTGGATGTGGCCAAAAGAATCCAGAGATTTTTTGGTATCATGACAAGTGAAAAGCAAAGTAATGAGACTATTTCTTCCATGGGACACCCCCAAAGAAGAAGAAAAAGCAAAAGCAGCAGGCATTCCCCTGGAAGAGCTGCGGGCAACAAGTCCTTAGGTTCCCAAAGGGGCTGCTCAAGCTACGGCCAATGTCCTAATCTCCCAGGGGAGCGGCCAGACAAGGCCCCACCGACATCCTGGGCAGGCAGAGGAAAGACCCCTTCCCACTTACTTTGGTTCCTGGAGGCAAGCCCTCCAACTGCACAGGTTTTTTGAATGTCCGATGATGCTGAGATTTGTGGTCCAGTTTTTCTTTGCAGGTCAAGAACTGTAGTCTACATTTGGTACAGCGATGTATTCCTTTTTTCTTCAGGAAAAAAAACAAAAGGAGGGCATTTGGATGCTCATCCCAGAATAATAAGACAGATCATTGAACTGAATTCACAATGCAACATTGCAAGAGGACCTGAAAATATAATAATTGTGGCCACTTGCAACAATGCCTACAAGGGGATTTATGGACATTCAGCATTCCATCTCAAAAACATTCACACTAAGCTGCAAAGCTCAACAGCCTCTCATCCCATGGTTTACTTTAGCCGTGCCTTCCCTGCTTCGGTCAGTCAGTGCTTTGCCCGGCATTAGCTGTGCCTAAGGTCTCTGGGGCAGGTCTTGGGCTGGATGGGCAGCAGCTACAGAGGCAGCTTGGGGGAAGAAGCATGGCGACCATCTTCTGTGGACAAGAACTATGAGGTGGGTGTGGGGATTAATTATTCTTTGGTCCCTGTTTACCTTCCTTAAAGGTTACAAATATTACCTGATGCCTCATGAAATGGTGCATGTAAGGTGCCCCAATTTTAATAACTTTAAGACAAAATGGGCAAAGCAGGTTCTTTGTGTTTTCATGAACGGATCTGAAGTGTTTTTCCACATCCGAAAATGCTGATGATCTGTAATTGCAAACCTAAATATCAATATAAAGAGGGAGGGGGGAATATTTACTTCTAACATCTGTTCTTATGAACAAGGAAACGTAGACAAACATGTTCAAGAAAAAAAAAGAAAGGGGGGTTGGGAGTACCTGGCAGACATAAGGCATTTCCCCAGGCTTGTGATTGTCTTTCATATGCTGCAACAGAACTTGCTCAGTTTCAAAAGAGAGTTCACAGATTTTGCAAATAGCTAAAAAAGAAAATAAGCAGCAATTGAAGTTTGAGACATCATACTGACACCTGTAATTCTGCTAGGAGTCTCAAAGGGTGCTTTATAGCCCATATGGTCCCAAAATGTTACCCTCTGGTCACAGGAGGGCAATTTGGGTGCTTGGCAATCTGTTTGCAGGTACATTCCTGCATCCCACTGAAGAAGCTCCCTTCCACACACGGAGGGCAGCTGAATTCCTTCAACCAGCCCGAGATGGGAGGCAATGGAGAAGCTGCACAGTTGGAAGCCCAGATTCAGGTCCCAATTGTGGCCATAAATCAAATTACTATCTATAATTTGGCTTCTAAATGAAAGCAAACAAATGAATATTATTCATGACATAGATATGGCAGGGTAATTATTTTAATTGATTGAACTGTATTTACTTTAAAAGTTAAGTCTGGGGGTGAGGTTGATATCATTGCTTTCTCCCCCCCATGGACAGACGGCTGAGAACTTCTAAATTCGGTTCAGCCCCAGGAGCCCAAAGTCTACCAAGGTCCCTGTGTCTCTGTGGATTGTTTCGCCTTCTCCCTCCCCCCTCCCCCCTCCCCCCCCCTTTCCCACCCTGAAGAACTCACTGGAGGACTCGTGAGGCGTGTGGGTGCTTTCAATGTGGCACTGCAGCTGAAAGGGGGTAGGAAACTGACGGTAGCAGTGCTGGCAGGTGGTGTGGCTTTCCCAGCTCTCACTGTTCTGTTTCTCAAGTTCCAAATGATGCTTCATGTGGTTCATAAATCTGAGAGGAACAGTTCACAGTTCAAGCAGCTGCTTTTAAAGGGAAACCTTTAATTCCACGCACCGAGGGATAGAGGGACCCTTCCGTTTGGCACATGTTGTCAATGGATACCCCTCTGGCTGCTGGCTCCAGGGAAAACCTTTACCATAGTAAATGGTTAATTCCTCTGCCACGTGAGAAGAACCCAAAGGACCAGAAAAGTAGTACATTAAAGCATGTTGGCACAATCGCTCATCCATTTGAAATTGATGAAAACTGGAGGGACTTCCAGGTATGAAGCAAAGATCAGGAGGCCCCAAGGCTGGACAGCTGAAGGAGTTCTGGCACCCCAATTATGGAAGATTTTATTTTCTTTGGGACCTGGCTATTGGCCTTTTGATTCTCCAAACACAATTTTTAATATTTAGATCTGTTCAATTATTGGCTGTGATTCTTTTGGGTTTATTTAGCAGAACTCTTTGAAGGAATGCAAAATCAGTTCTGCTAAAATTAAAAATAAACAAGAATGACACCTTAAGCAAGGTACTGCTTAGGCCTGCAATCCTCCACTCCAGCTGCTCCTAAGCTCCAGGTCGGAGCTGTGCCTCTTCCAGTCTATAAATACCTGATGTTGCTTTTGAGGACTTTCATGCAGCTGGAACACTTGAAAGTCGTGTGAGTCTTCTGCTCCTGACGCACCTGCTGGAGGTTCCCCTCGTGCTTGCCGTAATAGAAGTCATTAACCAACATGATCAATTTTCCTGTTTCTGCTTCAGCAATTTTAGGTGATATACCTGAGCAGTCTGCTTTGGTTATTCCCGAAAAGGTGTGCACCATATCAGGACAGCAATACTGAAAAGATCAACAACTATCATAAATTTTGAACAAAAGTACTGAATTGTTAGGAAAATGCTGAGAAGCTAATCAAGATGCCTTTGCAGGCTTTTAGCAAAATAGGGTATCTTGAGTTCAGAAGACTATTAAAACATATTATCAATATCTATTGTAAGTACTGATAATCCCAAATTATTAGCAAATTATTATACCATCATGAAATGAAATTGCTTCTGATGGAGGAAAAACAGGCCAAAAATTAAGACCAGTAAGGGTGCCAACAGAAGACCTTGTCAGAAAGAAATCTCCACAAGAAGGAAAAAATCCCAGCGAAGTAATAGCTTCCACAGGTTGCATAGAATTGTCTACTCTTCAACCTCATCTGTGCCTTATTTCAGCTACAGCAGTCTGGGCTGCGATTGATAGAGAGTGGATTTAGTGGGCATTTTCTCACTGGAATGGGAACACGGGTTCATCTCAAAACAAAAATATGGCAGCTGAACAAGCTGTTTTAAATGGTATCTGTGCAAGGCAAATCGGAGAAACCTTTAAAAGCTTCAGGAAAATGCAGTTGTCTTTATCTAGGTCCAATCTATACTAAGAATACAAAATAGAATAAAAGTCCCAGATTTTGTTTAGAAATGCCAAGTGACTCGATGTTACATCTATAATTGTATTTTACTTCCATCCCAAAGATATTTACCTTTATATGATTTTTTAAAGGCTCCAGAAGGTTAAAATGAATATTACATTTTGGGCATGCCTGTGGAAAAGGGGCTCCATTCTTAATATTACTTGAAGCAACATCTATGGGAAAAAAAGAACGGGATATGTTATCCAAAAGCATTCTTTAATCCATCTGACCATTCTCTGGAGGTGAATGAATCCCTTACATGGATTCCCTCGGATCACAAGCTATGATGCCCTCCCCTTCTTGTTAAGTATTTCAGAATAGTTTTTCAAATACCTTTGGACAAGATTCCCCCCAAACAAGACATTCCAGCAGGTTCTTGGTAGTCTTACCTTTCTCAAGTAGGACCAGGTCATCTGGACGTTTAACAGAAGATAGGAGAGGTGACTCACTCTCAGAGCCTGTTTCATTAGCCTTGGCCTTTTTGGAAGTGATACTATTGGCTTCAGAAGTGGAGGGACGCTTGGACAACCCTATAAATGTTTTAAAATTTAAATGTAGGTAGCTTTTCATAGCCAATTACTCCTCAGTCTCTCAAATTGCAGGCCAGGTGACCCTAAAGGCATAAAATTAATCCAGAGACACAGCTCACACTGCAATCAAAGTCATTTTTCTCAGAAGCCACACCTACTACCTTGTTCAACAGGACTGCCATGCTAGGAAGGCCCTCCATGCCTGATTTCAAAGTTATTGATATCAAAGAAGAGCATTCCTGAGGTACACCCTCAGCTTTCCTCAGAAGTTTGCACAATATTTGATGGTCCCTGATATGAGTAAACCCCACTCTAAGTTACCTAGTTGTGTAATGAAACATCTCCAAGAAAACACGATGCTCAGAAAACACCAGGGACCCCTCAATCCCCAACTAAATATTATGAGCCTGGCCACCCCTTTTTATAAACCCATAAATCAAAATGCTAAAGGAAAAACCTGACTTAGGCATACCTGCAGTGTTCATGGGTGATCCGCTCTGGTATTGGGACCCTCCTGAATTCTGCCTTACGCCAAAGGTCAGGCCTGAAGTTCTATCTGGGGTCACCTGCGAAGGATGTGTTCAATAGCTCAGCCACAGGACTCTTTGATTCTACAGCAATTTTCTGTTGCTGTAGAAACACTTCAAAAGATCCACACAGAGCCCCCAGGTTTACCCTTTTAAGTGTTCCATTCTGGCAAGATGCACTTTCTGCCAGGCCCTTCCCCATTTCCAAAGCTCTGACTGGCCCAGGGCCCTCAGTGCTGCTGCCCTCCTCTGTCAACTGCCCCATGTGCTCAGAACATGATCATTTCCAGGACATGGTAAGCAGCAGCTCTCACTGCTTGGGGGACTCTCACTGCTGGCATTGTGGGGCAACTCCAAACCTACCCGGTTCAGTGCAACAGGCTGTGCCGTTACGGTGGCCACTGGCCTGGATGTAGACTGGGTTGATGCAGGAATATGGAGATTCCGTGACAAAGATTGGGGAGGGGCAGATATATTGACGGGCTGGGAGATCCCAGCACTAGACTTAGCTCCTTCCTGCGGTGACGAACATCCTGAAAGTGGCTTCTGCAAGACCTGAGACGATCCTGAGATGCTGCTGACGCGTGGCTGTGGCTGAACAGCTAGGGTGCTTGTTGCAGGTCTGCCCGAAGAGAGAAACCCCGGCGAAACAGCCACAGCACCTGCCATGAGAACCAGGAAACAGAAGATGACACACTGTTAGACTCAGAGGCATTCGGGGACTTCAATGTTTGGCATCGCTGGAGGACATCATACCTCTTTTGGGGGCACCATTCTGCACTCCAATTCGTGTTGAATTCGGATTAACTCTGTTCAATATATCTGTTAAAAATGATCATTACTGCTTTCAGAAAACAAAGGAGAAAGAAAATATGCTCAAGGGAATTTATCAGTATGTACCTAAAGAAGGAAAGTAACATCTCATTGTGAAGTTGCACTAATTCTTAAAGTGTTTACAGTCTCCTCATTCCTGAAAGAAGTTGCAATTGTTCCAAGAATGGATCCAAGAGCATCATAATCAATTATCCCAGTTTAATTAAACTACATTTATGCTATGATTCCTACCAGTTCAACAAGGTTTTTAAGTGAACCCACCTGGGACAGACATGCAAGTTAACCTCGACTAGCCTATCAGCAACTGCCTGGTGGCTGCGGCAACTAACTTTTGTTCTTCTTTCCCTTGTGTGCACCCCATTCAAAACAGCCCCTTACAGGTATTGGTTGGTTTGGAGCTCAAGAACTCCCCAACAAAGATAGGCTCGTCATCGTCATCATCCTCGTCGTCGTCAACAACAATAGGCTTCGCTTTCTGTTGCCAGGGTTCAAGCTCTTCCTCCTCGCATTCCATGAAAAGCTCCGCCATTGTGGAACTGGAGGGTGAAAATAGCAGCAAGTGGAACAGGCGGCTGTTACGGGTGCTCAGCTGTTCTAGTCTGGAAAGAGGCCTGGTTCTGACATGGCTGCGCTCCTTGCTTTCAAGCCACGCTTGGCCCAGCTGCAAGGCAGGCCCAGAGAGGTCTCAGGAGCCCAGACCCCACCGCAGAGGCCCACAGCTGCCTCTTCACAAGGAGGAGCCCACGGGCAATTTTCTCTCTTTCAACCCAGCAGACGGGCCAGTTTCAGAGGTTCGGAATTTTGAAAGCCAGTGACGGCTTACACCGAGCTGCATTTAAGGCAGGCTGACCACCCCACGTCAACACTTGAGGCAGCCTCCGCCTTCTCCCTGGGCCCAGCCCAGGCTCTCTCACCCGGCAGCCGAACAAAGCTTTCCCTGAAGGGAAGTTGGGGGCAAACGCGGCTTTCCTCGTTATCTCAGGCTGGCCCAGCACAAAGAATTGCCTAGAACTCAGGCAGTTCTGCGGTCCCGCCGAGAACCTCCTTCCCAGAAGGCGGCCTTGGATAACGCCACCCTCAGCAAGGCGAAAGGCGGCACCGGCGGCTTTCGGACTGGGCGAGGCAGCGCGGAGCACGTCCAGGGCAAAAGCCTTTCCCGGGAAAGCCCTTCTGGGAAGGGGAAGCAGGTGGGGGGTTCCCGATTCGGCCTCCGGGTCCCGAAGCCTCGGCCTTTCCTACTCCTTTGGCCCAGCATCTCCTGGGAGAGCCACGCGCAGAGGGGCCTCCACGGCCTAGCGAGCCCTTCCCTCCCGCCCGAGGTCCACGCTCTCCGCTTCCCTCTCTGGGGCTTCCCAGCCAGACTCCGGCCTGTACGAGATGGAGCCGCCGAGCCCCGCGTGACCTGCCTGGCGACCCTCCCGCCACCCTCGCTTTCCCCGCCCCGGGAGCCCGCCGATCTCCCGCCCCAGGCCTGTCTGTGCCGGCAGCGAGCCTGCCAGGGAAAAGATCTCGCCCCCACCGCCACTCCCCGGGCCTCCCGCGTCCCCCGCCAGACCCTCACCGCCCCCGCCCGCCAGGCCCGCTCGAAGGCCGCGCTCCATCCAAGATGGCGGGGCCGCCGGGCGCCTCCCCTGCCGGACTGCGCGGGGCGGCGGCTGCGGGCTTACCGGGTGGAACGGGGAGGGCGGTCGGGCGGCGGCCGGTCCACGCGCGGTGGGGGGGGCGGGACGCGCGGAGGCCCCTCCCCTCGAGCGCCCCACGTGGCCGGCGGTAGCTGCACCCGGCCGCTCTGCCTGCCCGTCCCGCGTTAGATCGCGGCGGAGACGCCAGCCGGTCCGGCAAGGAAGAGCGACGCGACCGGCAACTCCCCGCGCGTCAAACCCGCGAAGCTCCCAGCAGGTCCGGAGGGGAACCACTGTGCGCCGCCCTTTGTTTCCCGCGCGCGGTCGAGGGGCATCCCTGGAAACAGCGCCCCCCCTACCACTCCGGCTGGCTTGGCCTGCGAGACGCTGTCCGCAATCAGCGCCGTGGGCGGAGCCTCACGCGCCCCGCCCTCCACGGGATGCTCGGGGCGGGTGATGCAGGCGCTTCAGGGAAGGGGGCGGGGCCTCTATCGGGCGCCCCAGATGTCTGTGCCGTCCGACGGCCCTCGTCACTCAGCGCCGGGATCAGAGCGTAATGAGAGCCGGGTGTCGGGTGGCCTGTGGGGGAGGAGGGGGAGAGCGTGGGTTGTCACGGCTGCACCGCCGAAGCGTCCAAAGATGTGACCTCGGCTCCGGCCGAATGGGTCCCCGCCCACCACGACCTCGGTGGTGGCGCCACCTTTCGGCCGCGGCGTCTACGCCGCCACCCGGGCCGCGGCGTCTACGCCGCCACCCGGGCAGCGGCCCTCGGGCCCTTCTCCGGCGCTGTTGCCGCGGCGGGCCGGCGGCGGGTGGGGTTCGGGTGGGCGGGGCAAGTCCAAACCCCACCCCTTGCGGAGGGATCCCGGGAAGGCGGCGCGACGTGCTGCGGCTCCCCAGAACTCGCCCGGGGGAGGCGGCGCTTTCCACCGGGGGGGGCGGCGGCCCGGTTGGGACAGACAGGCCACGTCGGCGGCCTCTCGGCCGCCGGGGCCCTCGGAGCGGGCGGCGGGGCAAGGGCGGCTTCTCCGCTGACGGCCGATACCCGTCTCGCAGGTGGCGGAGGCCAAGATGAACCCGCAACATCAGCAGCGTCTGGCCGCCATCGGCACCGACAAGGAGCTGAGCGACCTGCTGGACTTCAGCGCGGTAGGCCCTGCGCGGGCGGCGGGGACGGCTCCCCTCGAAGCCCGCCGCGCCCCCGCTGAGGAGCCGCGTCTTTCTCTCTCTGTCTCTCTCTTGTCTCCCCTGCAGATGTTCTCGCCGCCCGTGAACAGCGGGAAGGCCCGGCCCACCACGCTGGGGAGCAGCCGGTTCGGCGGGGCAGGTGAGGCCGTGCGGGAAGGCGCCTGCGGGCGGAGGGTGGGGCGTTGGCGGAGCGGCCGGGCGGCTCTGCGCCGAGGCCCCGGGGGTGCGGGCACAGGAGGCGAGCAGCGGGGCGGAAGAGCCTCGGCGCGTCTTTCCCGAGAGCTGCTCCGGTGGCTCCGCTCGGGTTTTCCGCCCGGCCTTTCCTTCGGGCGACCGTCTTCTGGGGCCCCGATTCCACCAACAGACGGTTCAAGGGCTGAACGGAGCTGCCTGCTGGCCGTCGGCCTCGGGGAGAGCCTTTTCAGCGCTCCGCTCCTCCTCACGGCTCCCCTCGCTTTCCGGCGTCCTTCGCTTTCCGGCGCTGCAAGGGTGCGACGGCGGGGGGGGGGGCTTAGCCCAAGACTCCCCGGCTTGGCAGTAGCACAAACCCCCAGAGATGGCGGGAAGGCTTCCTGGCGCTTTCCCAAGGAAGAAAAGCGCCGCTTGGGCTGGGCCAGGATAGAGAGAGCGCGGGACGTGGAACTGCCGGCAGAATGAGAGCCGTAAGCCGAGGGAGGGCCTGGGGTGCTGCTGTCGGCACTTGCTCGCTCGGCAAGCGGACCGCATGGGGCAGCCAAGCCCAGCGCCTCCCTCCGCTTGGGCAGACCGATCTCTTTCGAAGGGCGGGCCTCCCCCCCACTTGCTTAGGACCCACCGGGGAGGCAGGGAGAGGACCCTGCCTAGGTGTGCAGCCCAGGACAAATGAAGCGGAAAAGGTTGGTCCTGGGGTGCACAAACGGTCTTCGCATTGTAGTGTTAGTGAAGCTCACCATTTTATCCCAAGTCAAGTGATGGTTGCTAAATGTGCTTCCTTATCTACTTGGTGAAATGTTGAGGTAAATTTCATCGTTAACATAAGAAGCAGAAATAATTGATAATTAGGGTTTTCGGGCTTTCTTGACACAGAAGAAAGAATTATCTGTCTAGAAATTGCAGTGAAAATTAACAAAGCTGCAAACTTGCATGTGTTGGTTGAGTGATATCCTTAGTTTTCTCTTTCAATCCTTTCATTTACTTTCTATAAAAGAGCAAGTGCTTCTGTTAAATCAATATGTGCATAATTTTTAACATTTAATTTATTAAAGTTCATAATCATCCTTTTATATAAATGTAGGAGGGACTTTATTTCAAGAAATTACGTTTCTGATCTAATTGTAATACAGCATACCTTGTTGGAGTACGAATTTTTTTTAACATTTTGGATAATTGATGGATTTTGTGACTTCAAAAAATTTATAATCTGAAAACTACTTGACAAAATCAAATATTAGTACTCGGTTTTAGGAGCACATGTTAAATATTAATACAATGCTTACATGGAATCAAAAACTCATTTATATTTTTAAATGAAAAAAAATTCAGCACTTTAACTTGCTATGCAGTGCATCTATACAGCGTAATTTGCCCCATTAAGCTTTTAATTCTATTTGTGTAATTTTAAAATTATAGCACAACTTTTTTTCTATCCCTCTTATCTTTATTTTTTCAGGTCATTGTCTCCAGAGTCTTTCATATCATGAGTGAATTATTGTAATTATTTCCTGAAAATTAAATAATTTTATTTGCAATTGGGTATATAGTTATAGAACTTAGTTGGCTTAGTTTGGGTCCTGAAATCTAGTTTGTTATGTCAGGTAATTAATTGCCAACTGATTTTTAGTTCAAAGTTTCTTTGCTTCTGAAGGGAGAAGTTGTATTTTTGCTGAATCAAGTTGTTTCTTATCTTTGTAATGTTAGAATGTCTTTGTTATTTAGCAAAATTAGAAAACTGAGTTTTCTGTTCATTGAAGAGCATGCTTCAGTTTTTTGTGGCAGGTGCTTCATAGCCAATATTTAAGGGAGTTATGTTGTCTGTTGTTGTATTCCTCTTCCATTGCACCTCTGCTGTCCACAACAGCTCCTATCTGATGTCATGTAAACTTGCATTTAATTCTAGTATTAAATTCTAATAGCATTGTTCTACTATTAAATTCTAATAGCAATACTCTAATATTAAGTAATTTAAATTATATTTGTTTCTTACATGCTATTTGCTTATTCTTATGACAGTTTAATAAAGTGAAATGAGCACAATATTGACTTAAGTATTTCTAGTAATTCTCCTTAGGATATTTCTCTAATTCTCTATTAATAATTCTCTATAAAGGATATTGCAAATTTGGTTGGCCAAATTGTTTCCTTTTAACATATTATCGTTCTGACAGCACTTTGCAATTGCATTTTTAGGTATGATTTGAATATCTTGTGTTTGGGATTTGCCAGCTTTGACATAAAATCTGTTTATCCCTTAATGATTTCAATACTATTAGCCTTATTACAATTTGAGTCTTAAGTGATATTTAATTTAATGTCTACATTTTTATTATATTACGTTTAATGTTAATATACATCCTGTATCACTCAGTCTATACGATGAGCTATTTAATTTGGTGGCTAAATCTGAAGACATGCCAGAATCTTTCAGTATTTCCTCATAAGTGGGGAGCGTAAAACAGATTCCGAAATAAATTCCTTGGAGAAAACTTCAAAATTTCTTATACTTTAATACTATAATATGTATTTCTGGGTTGTTGTTTTTTGCCCTTTCAGATAAAATTGAATGGACAAGAAGGCCTCAATAGTGTGTTGGAAATTGATTGGCCTATATCCGATCTCCTCTAGACAGTGCAATAATTTTTATTTGTAAAATTAATTGGCCACCCATCTTACCATAGATTTACATTGAACTCTGCAGAGTATTCAGTGTGTGTTGGGCATATAGAATAAATATGCTACCTGGACTGATTCCATTTTTTTCACAGGTGCCTGGATAATTCTCTTGGTTATATTATGTGGCTCCTGTGAAGACTATAACTTTAAACTACCATTATAGTCATTGTTTCTGTGGCTTGTAGGGCTTAAAGTGTGCTGTTCTGCTTTTCATATTGTGCTTCAAAATTTTAGAGCACTAACTTTAGCACATGTGAAGGTATTTGGAAATGACCTTGGTGGCTGAGTAGTTTACTACAGACTTGAGTAATAAAACACAGGTAATCTTGACTTACTACCACAATTGAGCCCAAAAATTCTGTTGCTAAGAAGGACAATTGTTGAATGAGTTTAGCCTCATTTTACAATCTTTCTTGTCACAGTTGTTAAGTGAATCATTGCAGTTGTTAAGTGAATATGACTACCCCGCTGCTTGTCAAAAGGTTGCAAAGGGTGATCACATGACCTCAGGACATTGCACGTCATGAATGCATTCCAGCTGCCAAGAATCTAAATGAATTTTGGATTACATGACCATCAGGATCCTGCAATGGTCGTAAGTGTGAAAAAGTCATAAGTTTTTTCAGTGCCATGGAAACTTCAGATGGTCACTAAACAAACTGTTATAAGTCAAGAACTATAGTCAGTTTGCACTAGAAAACAGATCAGAAAAGCAATTAAGTAGTCTTGCACATAATTCTTATGTCCAGAGAAATTCTTATCAGGCTATAACATCCCAAAAGTAAATTGTCAATTGGAGCTAATAAACTCATTTCGATACCAGCAGCATTAGTTGCAGGAGTTCTGTGCCAGTGTAAACCTGTAGATAATGAAGTTATAAATAACAGTCCTTTGAGTCTGTTGGAAGTGTTTAGACCAAGAGTCTTCAAACTTGACAGCTTTAAAACATGTGGACTTCAACTCCCAGAATTCCAGAGCTAACATGACTGGAGGAGGAATTCTGGGAGTTGAAGTCCACACGTTTTAAAGCTGTCAAGTTTGAAGGCCCCTGGTTTAGATTGTGGAGTCTGTCCAATACACAGTAGCTGCATTCATTTACCACAATCGCTGGACCAACTCATTTCTATGGGGCATTCTTGCTTCACTTATCCTAAGAAGATAACAGCCAAAATGGAGCCACCTGTATTTGACATGTTAAATTCTTTGCAACTAAGTAGGTACAACAAACTACTTCTGTCAGATGGGGAAAATATTCCCAAATCAATTTTATGTGAAAAACAGTTCTGTCTGGAATTAATCTTCTAAAGTTAGTGTATGAAGTGCATTTTAACAAATCAGAACTTGAGGAGATGAAAATGTTCCCAGAGAAGAACAGATAATAGAAATTTTAAAAGAGTTGGATGAGTCTGTTCTTAAGCATGTGTTATATTTTGCATGTGTTATATTTTGTTATGGAACCCTGCAGCTTTTATTTCTTATCCAATAGAATTAACCACATTAGCTTTCTGTTATCTATGACAGGCGCTTTTGATCCTCTCCCGATTTCTTACAATGGAGAGCACTGTAGGATAGTGTTGTGGTCCTGAATAAAGTTGGATATCCTTAATCTCCCTGAGAATTTTACTTGTATTTTGTCATATCCACTCCAGAGGTGGGATTCAGCAGGTTCTGACTGGTTCAGGAGAACCGGTAGTGGAAATTTTGAGTAGTTCGGAGAGCCAGCAAATCCCACCTCTGACTGGTCCCGCCAACCCCATCTCTTCTCCGCCTCCTGAGTCCCAGCTGATTGTCTGGGTCTTTGGTTGCCCTGCACAGGAGAACAGAGCTGGAAAGGAGGTTAGTGGGGTGGGGAGGGAATGGGATTTTGCAATAACTTTCCCCCAGGAGTGAGGAGGGAATAGAGATTTTACAGTATCCTTCCCCTGCCATGCCACACCCACCAATGCCATAAAACAGTAAAAAAAAAATTGAATCCCACTACTGATCCACTCCCTTGCAGAATCTTTGTAATTTTAACTTCAACTTTTAATTTTAAAACAAAAAAGGCAAGTGCCTCTGAAAAGTTGATGACAACAGCTACTGACTTTCATGTTTTTTTCTTTGATTGCAATTGTGGAAAAATGCAGAAAGTTTGATCATCTGAAGATGGGGAAATTGGATTTATTAAAGCTTCATTTACAGCATAGCAGTGTTTTAGTTCCCTAAATACTAAAGTTATGTTCACAGAAGTTACTGTGTCAAAAATTTAAGCAGCCATAAATTTGTGAAATTGTTTTCTTAATGGCTTAATTCCTTTCAATTAAACATAGCAAAAATAATCACTAGTATTTGCCTACTGACTGTGACATTGTGGGGAAATATGTTTTTTAAAAAGCTTGAAAATAAAATGAACAGTGGATTTTTATTTCCACATGTAATATGCTTAGTATGTTATTTCACTTGTATTTCACTTGAAATGCTATCAATTAATAATAACCAATTAAACAAAATGATTTGCCTCTCAAAGCATACCCGTCTACAAAATCAGTTGACCCCCATCTGCAAGTTTCAGTCAGCCTCTTTCAAAAACAAATCAGCCACTTTCAAGAAATGGAAGCTGTTGCAACTAGTGAGATGATGGACAAACCTGGATAAAGAGAAGGCAAGAAGATGATGATATGAGCTAGTAGGAGTGAAAAGGGAAGGATAATAAGGTTAGTTAGGTCTTAGACTATGTGTATTTAATCCAGTGAACACTCCTGCCCTCTTTCAAGGAATCCAGGCTCAGAGATCTGTTAGCTCTTTGCACCTTATGATGCTAATTTCTATTCTAAAGCTGCTCATATCAATTATGTAAGATGTATTTGTCAGCAATTCCTTGGGAAAAATTGCATCAATTTTCAATCCTTCCTTGAAAATATTACCAATCACCCCGTATTGCAGTTGGGTAAACAAAATCGTGAAGGCTACATACTGAATTATACTGGTAAAATTTCAAATTAGGATTCTTAGGCTTCTAGATTAATTCCTTCCATGTCATTAAAACTGTAATATATTTGGCTGTGTAGTGTTGTACAACACTTAACATTCCTAGTTTTCCTACTCATAGGGTGACTAAAAATAATTATATTCAGAAATTTTGTATATGGTTTCTATATATGGCTTGTTACATTTAGATAGTTTTCAGCCTTATGTGTATGACTTGGTTTCTCATGCAGTGAAATGGTGATCAAAGAATTTTCTTCCCAATTGTGCAGTGTATTTTGTTTCACTTAAGTTAACAGACTTTTTTAAAAAATTAAATGAAATTTTTGAATATATTATTGTGGAAGCCAGAAATGCCACTTCAGGCAATGGATTATAGTTTCCTGAAAAAACAGTTTTACTCTGATAAACAATGAAATAAGAAACTAAAAATGAAGTATTAGCATTGCCCTCATATATAGATTATATCATTTAAAGTGCAAAAAGGGAGCAAGATATAATAAGCCAAAGAAATTAAGGCACAAGTATGTGTGTATGTATGTGTGTGTATATAATCTTGCTATTATTTATATTATGTTTGCATATAACTTACATCATAAAATTAGGCATTGTCCCTCAAAGTGTAATGCACCATTTTAAAACAAATCTAGCATTCATTTATGCAATAAAAATAATAAACTTGGTGGACTGGGGAATAACCTGCTTCTCAATAGGGATCTGAGGAAGGCCATGTTGGCAACCCTGTTGGCAGGGTTTTTTTTTTAATTATAAAAAACACAGAAAAAAACAGTATGATTTTTTTCTCTAGCAGCAGTACCTGCAAGGAACAAATGCTTAATGAATTTTTTCTCAGGATAATTTTTTATTTATTTGAATTGTGACCTTGTCAGCCATCCCAACTAAACCAGATTGAAAAATGACTAAGTGAACCAAATTTATTTTAAGCTTATTGGTTGTTTTTTGTTCCCCTAGGAATTTTCCTTAGCAGAACTACTTTATGATGCTACGTAGTTGGTTGTCTAGTTATTTGATGCTGCTAATTTTAGGAAAAAAACAGTTAGTTAAATTTAGTGTATATAAGTGGAGATCTTTTCTACATCAAGATAGGAAAGATATATGTGTGTATATCCCAGTTTTTATTATTGGAAAATATTTAATTAAAAATCAATTAAAAGGGGAAATGTTCCTTTGCTTTAAAGTTTTGACATTAAAAGGCTTTTGAAATGAAAAAATATCTTGATAACTGAGAACTAAGTCAGATTTATCAGTGTTTGCTGCAAATTCCAACTATTAAAATATGAAAACATTTTTAATTAGTTTTACATCTGCAAATAAATACTTACCAAAGTAAATTATGGTGTACAAAATTTGTGTTAGTTTTGATGGGACTATGGGATTTTACTGAACATTGAAGTTTGACTGTTCAGGTTGATCTGTTAAAATTCAATGATGCACCTTTAAGCAGTTTTGGATAAAGCGGTTGATCAGTCTTGTCTGAACTGATAGCAAGGATCAATCTGTCTGGATAACTTGTTGGGTAGATGAAAGCAGAATTGATAGTAAATCCACTTCTGCAGCCAGCATAGTTGCTAATGAGTAATGATCCACCAGGCAGCTTCTGAGTTTCTCTTGTAAATGTATTGCCTTGAGATATAACTAATGTAGTTGTGTTGAATCCATTGAACTTTGATTGGATATTATATTAAATTGGAAAAGTTGCCATAAATAGAGCATGTTTACAGCCTTTGTTGTTTAGTGATGCTAAAGATCTGGCATAGGCCTGCCCTTGTAAGAACAATGTTCTGCTTTTTCTATTACAAACCTCCAAATAAAGGCAAGTGTGGATTCATTAGCAACCAAAGTTAATTCCTTGTTTTCTGTCATTCAGATTTTAACGTGAGATTCAGTGTGAATGGATGATATGGGTATAATTTTAGTTTTTAAAACAATCACAATAGTCTTTGACTTCCAAAGAGTGCGTTGAGGATTGAATTTCAAAGCCATCTTATGGTATTGATTTTGGTGGCACTTTTAATATTGGAAGTACACTGTAATTAACTGATGGCTGCTTCTCTCATTTACACAAGAACAGAAATACTGTATTCCAAAGAAACACAGACATTAACATGCTTAAGACTAACAGTAATTAACATACCAGGTGGAAACCAGTTGCTTAAAAGGAACTGTATTTAAGAATATAACCCAAGCCCCATTATTTGCTCTGAGTATTTCATATGGAATTAAGTGTGGTTGCAAAGGTGTATTGTTTTCTGAGAGGGGACTTTAATCCAGCCTTCCCTGGCCTGGCGCTCATTGGATATTTGGGAGTGGTCTTTCCTTGATTCCCACCTGCCGGGCTTTTTAGCCAGACTGCCTAGGAAGCTTAAGACCTGTTGGGAAACAGGTTGTGGAGAAAGAGTCCTTTGAGCTGAGTTTTGTGAGAATTGCCCAGTGCTCCCTCCTTCCTTCAGAGGTTCATATAAATTTAGTAATGAATATATGATCTAGTGTAGGGCTGACCTAAATTGTAATTTTAACATCAACACAATTATTTTGATATCACCTGAGATTTAAGCACCTAACAGCTAACATATCATGTCTGATAGTTGGTTTGTTTGCTTTTCTTGGAAGATTTAGGATTTTGAGCCTGTAAATTCCCCTCATGTGGGGATGTTGCCATTAAAAAATTGTATTTGTTGCTGTCTCCATCTGCTTGCAGGGAACAACTGTACCCAAGCGTCTTGGAGGATATAGAAGAACTCCATGAAACAGAATAAGCAAGTAAGATATAACCCACCTCACCTCTAATATAGAAGCAGTAGAACTGGAAAGTGCAGAATGGCTTCTAAGGAGATAGACTTGTGAAAAAGAATAGAAAATTTAACATTGGATCTTATGATCTTAAAAAAAATGTTTCGTTAGTTTTGGGAGTAAGATTCAGATTAAAAAAAATCAAAGGCAAGGGAAACTACCTGTGGCCTTAGTTTCATTACCTTCTCGCCCTTGAATGTAACAAACTACATTTGAAATTGGAAAGAATGTCAAAAACCAAAGTCTGATGACTAGCAAGAAAAAGAAAATTAAAAATGTTTTGACTTCTGCTCAAATCACAGTCTTTTGTATTTCTACTGTATGTGTTTGTCTCCTGGCTCTATCTTGGTGTGAGATAGTTTTACATTCTTCAAGGAAACCTGTCAGCATGGTGGATAATGGCATCTATAAAACACTTTTAACATACAATTAGTCCTAGACTTGCAAACGTTACTTAACCATTCAGTTAGGAGGGACTAAAAAAAAATCACTTGATGATACATCTGCCTCACCACCTCTACAGTCCTGCAATGGCATTTTGGGCACTTGGCAAATGGCTCGCATTTACAATCAGTTGCAGAGGTCCTATGGCCACAAGATCACATTTTGCAAGGCTTTTTGCCATTTTCCAGCCAAAAACGCCTATTGGAGAACCTGGATTCAGACTTAAAAACCAGGTGATTCACTTAATCATGGTGACTTACTTAGTGATTGTCATGTAAACGTTTGTAAAATCAAGTCCAGTTGCATGACTCAACTTACTGCAACACTGTATGACCAAAATTCCAGACTCATGTTCATAAGTTGAGGATTTCCTCCATAGGAACTTAGATGCTTCATTAAGATCTTGGGATGAAACAAGGAATGCTGGTCTCAACCCCTGAACATTTCCCTTAACTTGGACTGGAATTAATTTGGCAAGAACATGTGGACAATAATAAGTTGCAGGTAGAATGTTGACCATTTTAGCCACATACAACCAATGGGAAAATTAAATTGCTGCTAAATTTTTTACATTACTTCAGATAAAATTCATGTGAAGGGTTGTTTTTTAATGGCTTTGGTTTATTATTTCAGCAGTTCATTCAGCTTCTTTGGACTATTTGGTGATTAGGAATCAGTTCAATTGCTATTTTGAAATTCTGCAGTTGCTAAAAGCTTTGAAATAATTGAAGCTCCTATGCAAATTATTTTTATAAGAAATTGAAGAAAGTTGATAACATAATTAACATGAATTTCATATAAGCTTTGGGATAATGAGCATGGATGTTGTGCTTTTGTAAAGCAATGGAAATTGGCCTTGAACAATATAAATTTTTGATTTTATAATCAGTACAATGGAAAATTCTGTTTTGGGTATATCTGACACTTCAAAGAATGTTCAATAAAAATAAAGTCCAGGCATTACAATCCTAACTTGGTGTTACTGTATTTTGAGCTAAAACTCAAAAGTATTGCTAAAAAGATTTTGAATTGAAGGTTGGGAATAAAGAAGTTCAAATATTACATCCTTAGCATTGAAAACCCTTGAAGACTGAAGAGTTTCATTCATAGGGTTGATAAAGCAATGAACATTGGATGGATAAATCTGAACGTGACTTGCAGCAGACGATTCCTGATAGGCGGTCATAGTCACTGGCTGGAGTCTTGTTTGGAGTGGGTGGCCCAGGAACAAGAGGATGTGAGCCTTTGGGTCAGTTTTGGGGAATGTTTTGTTTATGAAATAATTTTGCATAGCCTTTTTTCTTTTTTCCCATTTTTGAAACATTTTGTTAGTACTATTATTGCTCTTTATACTTTTTCCTGTTAATTTATTTGCTTTAGTTAAAAGAATTCTCATCGGAATGATGGAATTTTGAAATGTTAAGTAAACTTAATGGACTACTTTTTTCTGGGGTCACACTTTTTTTTCCTGTTTCTACCAAAGATCATTTAGCAGTTCAAAGATTTCTGTTACAAGCACCCATTTAAGGCAGTGCTCACCAACCAATGGGCCGGGGACCATTGGTGGTCCATGAGAAAATTTTGGTGGTCCATAGAGAAATGTCACTCCAAAGCCCCCCCCCCCCCGAGCAATTAATCCAGGCTGCACGGGAACACAAGGCGTACGTCGCTTGCAATGTGAACAATACAAGGTAGTAAGGAAAGGGGGAAAGGGCGGAGTGGGGGAACTTGGCCCATTCACCCCAAATGCCTTGCCTGGCCACTGGGCTGCTTTTTTCTGCTTCTGCTTTTGGCTGCATGCAAGGAAAGCAGCAAACGGATTTCTTTTTCTCCCACAAACTCCACCAGAAATGAGTCTTTCAGATCCTGCAAGACATCCTGCTCCAAGAGGCTGTGCCCACGCGACAAGTCTCACAAAGACTCATTTCTGGTGGAGTTTGGGGGAGAGAAAGAAAGACTTCTGCTGCTTTCCTTGCATGAAGCCAAAAGTCTCTCTCTCTCTCCCCCTCTGAGAATGGAGCTGGAGATGGTATCCTGTGATCCCAAATAAAGAATAATTGATCGGTAGGAGAACGGGGTGGGGACTTTACTTGCAGACTTTTTTGGGGATTTTCCCAGGGTCTCTGCTGCTTTCCGCTAAGACCCTGGGAAAACGTCAGCAAGCCACCGCCAGTCAAAATTCATATTAGTGGTCCACAAGATTTAAAATTATGAGTTTGGTGGTCCCTGAGATTCAAAAGGTTGACGACCCCTGGCTTGCTTACAAAGGCAAAAAAAACCAAAAACCTAGGTAGCTTGCATGAGTAAATCTGATTTATTGTAAAGACAAAACCCAGGAACTGTCCAATGAAAATGCAAATAATAAGGAAGTCAGTGGGATTTCATAGCTTTCCTAGAGAATCTTTGGGGGTCTTGATGGAATGTTCTTTGGGAAGCATTAAGTCCAGTGCAGTTGATTGGATAGCCAAGCCAGTGACTTTTTTGGCATTACACCTTGAATCTGGTTTGCTATACAATAAGAAAATAACTCAATAAAAGTGTTAACTTTGACATTATCATCATTTGCATGATACCGAAAAACTAGTTTCAAATTATTCTCAACTGATTGCATAATCATAATATATTTAAAGATATAAAAAAGAACAATCACCTGAAGATTTTTATAGTGAAATAATGTTTCATTCTTTGCAACAAAAATGTATAGACAGTGCTTTTCATTTTTCCATAGTCTGATGTTTAAATGATATTTTCCATAGCCTGATATTAAGTGATGATCACTTAATAAACCAGCTATTGGGTTTAGGGAGAAAACTACAGTACTTACTGACCCCGTTTGAATATTTAAATGTGATTATGAGAATTGTGTGAGTGTGAAATGATTTCTTTGGCTTATTTCCTCCTGTTTGTGAAAGTTGTTAAGTAAACCAGGGAACATCTGACTATCTGATTCCTGTCCTTATAATTTTTTTCTCTGGTGATCTCCCTATCCAAGAAGTTGGTATTTTTTGTTTTGCATTTTGATCACAAGAAGAAAGACAGTCCTACTAATTTGATATTAGAAGCGAGTTTGACAGAATTTTTCAAGAGAGTGGAATCTTAGTTGCATCTATGTAAGCTGTATACAGTATATTTGAGTCTATGTGTACTGTAGATTTTGCAAGTTTTTTAAATGTATTGTGTTCTTTGCCCCAAAGGTATTTTTTCAGGAGGCAACTAGTCCAGTTGCCTCCTGAAAAAGCACCTTTGGGACAACCAGGACCTGGATGACTGAGAATCTCCACAGACATATTGTTTTCTTTTTTTGCATCGGAATACAAAAGATCTTTATGTTTCCATTTGCTGTGGTGGTCATTTTGCCTTCTCTTATGGAGAAACAAATGATATGCCAAGGGTGACTTCTGCCTTTGTTGGTGCCAGTCACCACACTTTCTCCGTCCTTGGACCAAGTACTATAAAATTATTACATCGTTGTCAGCTGTAAAATGTGGCAAAGACATAGTGGGCAGTTGCTCTGGGAAATGCTCGAGAAAATTACCATTGTATAATGATAATTTACCTATCATGATGAGATTTATTGCTTTTGTAAGTTTTATGGAATTGTATTTCTCACTTAACAAATGTTATTTCTTTGTGCTTTTTGAGTTAGTCCTCAAATAGCATTGCCATTTAAAGATTATTCTCAAAAACAAATCATTTGTCCATGCAATGTATTCATGTAAGATTTTGTGCCATTTTGCATTAAGTTTAGCACAGTTGTTACATCCATTTTGCTCACAAGTCTTCAATTGTGTATCCAAGAAGTTAAGAGGAAAAATAAAAGTTATTAAAATTTACTACCAGTAGTAAAAGCAACCTCCTTTATGGAGCTTAAAAGTAAGGCAATTCAACACTGATTTAAAATAAATTATGGATGTAGATCCAGAGAATTACTGTCTTGATGCTTTTCTTCTTGGCATATTGTAGAACTAGGTGGCACTTTGGATATTTTTGCAGGATGGTACATCAGAGCTCACATAGAGCCCTTGTCTCCAGCTTTTGAAATAAATCACGCCTTTTCCCAGGTTTCTGCAACTGCCTCACATCCTAGAAAGAATACCTCAATTGAAGGAATGTCATTCACATCCTCAGTGTTCTGAGGCATCTCTTTGGAGTTGAGTTCAGAGTTGATCCAGAGCCCCAGGAAGCATGCAAAACAACCAGCTAGAGATGAATCAGCGTGGTCATACCGTTAAAACTTTTTCCCTTGCCAAACTTTGTGAATTTCCAAAAAGCATATTTGATAAGAGAAGAGAACAAGGAAATACCTGGTTTCATAACATTTGTGAATGACTTGCAATCAAGCTTGACTCTGCAGTATGTAAGGTCATAGATTAATATTACGTGGCAAAAAGATTGAAAGGAAATCAAAGACTTTCCCAAATTGCCTTAAGTATCTTCAACAGGCAAATGTGATTCAGTGTAACTAAGCTTAAAGCATTTTTCAGAATATAACTTCACTTAATATAAGCTGTCATCTAATTTGGGTGTGAGTAATCAAGAGAAAGCTACCCTAGGGTGAATGCTTTCAGGAGATTGAAAGTTGAGCATAATTTAAACTCATGATTTCTCTGAGTCTTTGCAGTTTATTACAGAGCATGCATTTTCTTTCTACTGGTAGGTATGGAGGAACAAGCGGGGGCGATATCTTGGGGAGCAAGTGGTCAGTCAAGTCCTTCCTACAAACCTACAAAGGTAAGAGTATAACTTAACTGTAGTTAAAGCTGATTACAGAAATATCCAATATCTGAGCACTTTCCTGAACATGTATTCTCCGTAGAGCTGCTGCGAACATCCAGAGAGTGGGAGGTGCTCCAGTCTTCACTCTTACAGGCTGAGCCTGTAAGAGTGCCTAAGGGCCTAAGTGAACTACAGAGTGATCAAGAGAGAAAGGCATCTGCAAAAAAACCCAATAGATCAAATTAACGCTGAGGCCAGAAAGAGAAAAAACCAAGCAAAGAGAAAAAATTATATATTCAGGAACGCTCCACCTCCTCCACATGACTCCTTCCTCGCATTCCCCAGTTTTAGCTCAGCCTCGCAGAGACAGGCAGCTCTAACATTTTGCTCCTTGGTCGAATTGGGATTCCTATTGATTTATCTCCAGGTTTGATCTGTCCTTATTATTTACTTATTATTTCCTCCGGTCCCTGCGCATTTGGCTTGTCTTGGATAGGAAGGGGACGTTTATTTCGCCCCTCAGGGGGGAGATTGGGGGGTTTAGAGCCTTTCCGTCCCCCCTACCCCCCCACTCTGGTGCCTGCCGCTTTTTAAGCCGTCTGTTTATAGCAGCGGCTTACGCTAGCATGTTGGTTAGCACTCTCGTTGTGCCTTCCCCCCACGAACGCTAGAGAGAGGGCGAGATCTCCTCTCTCAGGCCCCTTGTTCTGCCTTTATTTTTTCGGCAGTATTTTGTTGTGATCGAGGGGCTTTCCTTCCTTCTGAGCCTCGCACTGGTCCCGGCGGCCATTTTGGGTGCGCCTCGTGGCCAGCCACCATTTTGTTTTTCACTTTCAATTTTGCTGCGACGATTCTGGGAGGCTTGGAACAGGACCGGCAGGCCTGTTTGGCATTATTTTGCTGTTAAAGGGACCCTGTGGTTCTGTGCCCTGTGGCTCCGTTTCTCTGGCTAGTTGGTTGGTTACCGCAGCTGCTCAGTAGGCGAAGGAGAGGCACTTACTTCCCAGTTGTGTTGGGAGGCTGTCTCAAGAGGCCATTACTTATTTATATTTTTATAGATATTGATATAATTTTTTCTCTTTGCATGGTTGTTTTCTTTCTGGCCTCAGCGTTAATTTGATCTATTGGGTTTTTTTGCAGATGCCTTTCTCTCTTGATCGCTCTGTCGTTTACTTAGGCCCTTTTTTGGCCCATTTTCTGTTTTTTTAAAAATAAAATAATAATTAAAAAATAATAATTAAAAATTAAAGAAATTTTTTTACCAAAAGGGGGACGCGGCCCAACGTTAGGGTATCCGGCCCACAGTTAGGCCGAACTCCTAGGCGTGCCAACCGCCTTTTTATACGATATTGCCTTGTTCAGGCTTTATGATGGCAGAAGATAATCCCAGAGGTCCTTCATTGAAGGCTAAGTCAAAGACACACCACCTGCGCAAGTGGACCGAGGAATCCTCCAAAGCCTCTCAAAGGGATGCCCTAAGGCAACACAAGGCTTTGGAGAGGGAGTTTGATAAACGCTCTAGGGACTCTCAGGTACCACCAGCCCCCTCTACCCCCTCCACTTCTACTCATCCTCTTCCTTTGCCAGAACAACCTTCTGTTTCTAGGCGCAGTTCACCCGCCCGGAGCACCCCAGCCACCCGGCCGGAAGCGACATTCACGCCAACCGCTGCGGGTTTATGTACAGAGGGACTGTCTTCAGACATCATTCCAGACAGTGTCAGAGAATGGATGCAGCTGGCCATCCATCAGGGGATTGCCGAAGGTATCCAACACTTTTCCAGACCAGGTTTGCAAACAAGGACATCTGAAGTTGGTTCCGTCTCCGGAAGATCCCTCCCCAAGCCAGAACCGCACCACGGGCAGGTACCGTCTCCAAGGGAGCTTCCCTACCCAGAAGGGGAGGAAGAGGAGGAGGAAGAGGAGATGGGCTTCAAACCCTTCAGGGATGAGGAAGGGCTGGAGGGAGAGTCTCTTCATTACTCTGAAGCACCCTTCGAGATAGACCCAATGGAAGGAGAGATGTCCAAGGACGAGGGCATTTCTCCTGACCAACCCACCTTTGTAGGTCTGTTTAAGCCTCATATGTTCAAGTCTTTGCTATTTAAAGCAAAGAATATATCGGGCCTGACCTCTCAGCCACACTCTGATCCCCCTCCAGTAGCCTCTGGGAATCCGGAGGATTCTATTTTCAGGCAGCCAGTCGTTGAGACCGAGGTCATTCCCACACCACCGATTTTCTCTGACTTAGTTGCGAGACAGTTGGCCTTATCAGGGCCCCCTCCCACCCCTTCCAGCCAAGACAAGAGGTTTTTTAACCTCGACCCAGAATTCGTTGCCACGCTAGACACGCCCGAGGTGGATGACCCCATAGTATGCCTCGTATCATCTTCTAACTCCACTGATGCCCTGAAGGTGCTGAAGCCAGAGGACAAGCGGGCCAAGCTGGCCCTAAGACGGGCGCACTAAGCTGATGCCTGGGCCATTTGATCGGCCACAGCGGCATCTTTTTTCACCTGATCGTCCATCCAATGGCTTCGGCAGTTGAAGCAACATGTCTCCCCTTCTAATACTAGGGCCCATCAGGACATTGCCAAGTTAATGGCCGCAGCGGAATTTGCGGCCGATGCCACTTTTCATTCTGTAAAATTTTCCTCTCGAGCCATCTCTTCGCATTGACAGCTTGACGCCTCCTTTGGCTAAAACATTGGCAGGCCGACATCAAGAACAAAGCTAAGCTGGCCTCTGCCCCTATATCAGGAGGAAAATTGTTTGGTCCGGCCCTGGAACCATTGCTGATGGAGAGTCGAAACAAAAGGAAATTCCTCCCATCTCTTTTTCGTAGGCAAGAGTCCAGGTCCTCTCAGCCTTTTCGCAGGGGATCCTTTCGGACCTCCTTTCAGACACCCTTTACCCCCAGATTCCAGAGGTCCCCGCCATTTTGGCCTGTCTATCAGGACAGGGGCGACTCAGGGGACAGAAACAGAAGGGGGGGCCAGCTACAGAAGGCCCTTCCGGGGAGCAGGGAGCAAGGCCTCTCGGCGCCCCAGATAGGCCTTCAGTCGTTTACCCCGTCGATGGTTGGCTAAAATATTTTGCTGACCAATGGGCATCATCCACATTCGATTCATGGGTCAGGGACACTGTCAAATTTGACCTTTCCCTTCAGTTTTGTTTTTCCCCTCCAGATCATTTCATGGTTTCGTCTCTATCCAGAGACCGCACCAAACGGGCTCTCGTAGAAGCCGCTATTAGGCACCTTTCTGACATCAGGGATATACAGCCTGTGCCATCCTCTCAACAAGGACAAGGGTTCTACTCCCATCTCTTTCTAGTCCCTAAACACTCTGGGGGTTGGAGGCCCATCCTAGATTTAAAGAGACTCAACCAATTCCTTGTTCATCAGAAATTCAAAATGCATACACTTCAGTCCATCTTGCAGGGTCCAGGAAAGGAGACTGGCTCACTTCCATTGACCTTTCGGAAGCATACCTCCACATTCTCATTCATCCTTCATTTTTTAAATACCTGAGATTCTGTTATAACGGTCAGCATTTTCAGTATGTGGCCCTTCCATTTGGGCTAGCCTCGGCTCCGAGGATCTTTACTAAGGTGATGGCTGTTCTGGCGGCCCACCTCAGACATTTCCCCATCCGCATCCACTGCTATCTGGATGATATCCTCATCCTCTCTCCCACCCAGCGCCAATCCGAGGAGGACACAAAGACTATCCTCTCGGTCCTCCAGGCTCATGGTCTGCTCGTCAAATGGGAAAAGAGTCAGCTTACTCCCTCCACCCGAATAGCTCATTTAGGGGCAGAAATTAACTCGGTTGAGGAGAAGGTTTATCTTTCCTCCGAACGTTTTGACAGCATCCAGAAATCCATCAAGGTCATTAGGCGGGTCAGGAAAGCCTCTCTGCTGGATTTATCCAAGTTACTTGGCAAATTGTTATCATGCATATCTATTGTTCCCTGGGCCCATCTACATTCCGGATCGCTGCAGTGGTTCCTGCTACCTTGTCAATGCTCCAGAAAGCAATTCAAGAACCATCGTGAGGGTTCCTCCAAAGGTCCTCGTTTCCCTCCTCTGGTGGACCAGACCCGCTACCAACAAGGGACATCTTTTCAAGGAGCCCCAAAGGGTCACCCTCATGACAGACGCCAGCCTATCTGGATGGGGGGCCCACACTCAGTCACTTTCAGCGCAAGGAACCTGATCAGCAACCGAGCGTTGCTGCAACATCAACTGGCTGGAGCTTCACGCAGTATATCTGGCCTTATGCTCCTTCCTCCCTCAGATGCAAGGGCGCCATGTTCTGGTCCTGACGGACAACACTACAACCAAGGCCCACATCAACCGTCAAGGGGGCACTCATTCCGCCCGCCTCATGAAGAAGGCCAAGCGGTTATGTCATTGGGCAGAGGCCAACCTTTTGTCTATCAGGGCAGAACACATCTCAGGCGTCTCAAATGTCCAGGCAGACTGGTTGAGCGGGGCCACCTTAGACCAGTCGGAATGGCGTCTGCATCCCTCCTTGTTCAAGGAGGCCTCAGCGATATTCGGCCTGCCGCTGGTGGACCTTTTCGCGTCGCCGCACAACGCCCAAACACTCAAGATTCTTCTCTCGATACCCCACCAATGGGGCAGAGAATTACGACGCCCTACTTTGCCACTGGCCCCCAGGGCTCCTTTACGCCTTTCCCCCTCTTCCGTTGATCCCCAAGGTGATCCAAAAGTTGCTCCTCGAGAGGGCGGAAGTTCTCCTGGTGGCCCCATATTGGCCCAGGAGACCGTGGTTTGCGAATCTGCGCAACCTGTCAGTAGCTCCTCCCTGGAGGATTCCGCCAAAGGTCTCGCTGTCCCAGGGACCTCTGCAGCATCCGGATCCACAGTGGCTCCAGTTAGCCGTTTGGAGGTTGAGCGGGAGCGTCTAAGAAGCGAGGGTCTGTCTGTACAAGTCATCAATACCATTCTGGCTGCGAGACATACCTCGACCACTCGCATATATAACGCAACCTGGAACCTTTTTTGCAAATGGTGCCACAAGTCGCTCATCAACCCACTCTCTCCATCAATTGCACAAATTCTGGTTTTCCTTCAAGATGGGTTGGACAGGGGTCTCTCTCCCAACACCTTGAGAAGGCAAGTTGTGGCCTTGGCAACCTTTGTCTCTGGTAACTCATCTGACTCGCTTTCTCACCACCCTTGCATTTGCTCATTCCTTAGAGGGGCCACCAATCTGCACCCGCCAGTAGTTCACAGGTGCCCGACTTGGGACCTTAATAAGGTTCTCGTGGCGTTGACTAGGCCTCCCTTTGAACAGCTCAGGGAGGCGTCACTTCAGTTTCTCACGTTTAAAGTGGTGTTTCTGGTTGTAATCATGTCTGCTCGACGGATATCTGAAATAGCAGCTCTGTCCGTTAGAAGGGATTTATGTGTTTTCCACACTGATCGAGTGGTTTTACGACCAGACCCATCATTCCTGCCTAAAATCAACTTGGCTTTTCACAGATCACAGGAACTGGTCCTTCCTAATTTTTGTCCCGGACCTTCTCGGGAAAGGGAAAGGCGGTGGCATTCTCTTGATGTCCGGCGGCACTGCGTATTTACATCCATCGCACTCATTCCATCAGGAAGTCAGAGTCACTGTTCCTGTCATTTCAACCAAAAACGATGGGTTGCAAAGTATCCCCGTCTACTATTGGCCGTTGGATCAGAGCTACCATATCCAAGGTCTATTTATTTCAGTCTCTCCCTGTTCCTAAAGGGTTGACTGCGCACTCTACAAGAAGCGCAGCTACTTCGGCAGCCTGGGCTACTCAGGCATCGATTCTCGACATTTGTCAAGTGGCCACTTGGGCGTCTCCATCTCCCTTTATACGCCATTATAAGATTGATGTTTACGCTTCAACAGAAGCGTCCTTTGGCTAGCGAGTCCTTCAACAAGTGGTGAGAGATCCAGAGGAGATTCTGGACCAGACAGAGTCCCTCCCGTAGGACAGGCCATGCTTTGGTATGTCCCACTCTCTGGATGCTCGCAGCAGCTCTACGGAGAATGGGCGTTGGTGCCTACCTGACACGCCCTTTCTCGTCGAGCTGTGTGGAGCATCCAGCCCCACCCTAGTTGGTCCGTCTGGTGGGAGGAATCCTGTTTCGGCCAATGAATTGATCAGTTTATAGTTGACAACTGTATAATAGTTAGGAGGGTTGTTGCTTTTGCCTTCTCGTCTTCGTAAAACTGGGGAACGCGAGGAAGGAGTCACGTGGAGGAGGTGGAACATTCCTCAATTACAGCTCAGCCTGTAAGAGTGAAGACTGGAGCACCTCCCACTCTCTGGATGCTCCACGCAGCTCGACGAGAAAGGGCGTGTCAGGTAAGCACCAACGCCCATTTGCCTTGGGGTCCTTTTAATGAGCAACTCGGAATTATTTCCTAACACAAATAACTAGTCAAAAGATGAGATGCAAACTAGGGAGAATTGTGAACATATCTGAACACGTGTTACAGCAGCTGTCCAGGTTTGGGAGCGCGAGATTTGAATCAAGTTCATTACAGTCCGGAGAGGGCCTCATGTTTCCCACAGTTTTCCTGACTGCAGTTTTCTCATGAAAGCCTTCCAGCAAACATTGGTACCACTAGCCAAAATGTGGATGTTAGGTTTCATTATAAATTTGTTCTATTTATGCATGTCTAGTAAAGCAATTGAAGTAATTCTTACCTATAGAATTGGTAATATAGCACGCTTGTTTGAAATAGTTTGGGTCATGTTGAAGAAAATATTTTTTACTACTAGAATTCAATGGTTTTAAATTGTTAGTTGAAGCACCAGCCTATGGCCTAGAAACCAGAAGACTCAAGTTCTAATCTTGCTTAGGTCTGAAAGCCGGGTGGGTGACTTTGGGCCAGTCAGTCACATTCAGCCTAAACCCACCTCACAAGATGATTGTTGAGGGAAAGAAGGAGTATTGTGTATGTTTTCCACCTTGAGTTACTTATAAAATAGTAAAGGTGGGATTTAAAAAAATATATAATCTGTTTGCCTCTAGATGTTGTTTAATTACAATTTCCAGTCAGTTCAATTGTTTTAATTACAGTAATTACCAGGAATATTATTTAATTTAATGACATGTTTTGGACTAGAGGTTCACCCCTCTAGTAGAATACAGAATGTTACAGCAAAAAACAACAACCATAAGTTACTTGAAGAGTAGTTTGATAACTAGAATTGTAATGTCTCCCTAGCTAGCTAACACAATCCCAGTAGCACTTAGGTCATTGTGGCCAACACTACAGCATCAAACCCTGATTATAGCTCTTTTATTTTTTATGAGAATTCATAAACTCTTTTCCTAAAGGTTGGCAAGTGCTCTTGGAGATAAGTGGGTTATAAACATGTGACCATCTCCTTAGTTCTATAAGGAACTATAAGTATATCAAGACAGCATGGTTTTTATGTGGCATGTGTGCTTCAGGTTACTAATCTCTCCAAGAGCACCAAGTGTATATATGTATAATTTGCACAGTAATTCATGATATAAACTACTGTCCAAATAGACCACTGATCAGCCTCATCAATTTCATCAAAACTGAAATCATAAGTTTTCTTATGGTTATGGTTTGTTTATTTAGAAAAGGTTGGTAGATTATGCTAAATGTTTTTTCTCTTATAGGAAAATGGCAGCCTTCTTGGAAAAAGCTCAGATATTTCAACAGCTCTGGAGAAGCTGAAACATGAGGAGGTAGGATTCACTTCTTGTTTGTATTGACACTCTTTGTAGAATTTCTCTTTTTTTTAGATTTTTACACACAGTCTCCCTGTAATGCCAAACAGGAAACTTTCCTGATTCTACAGATTGCCCAATAAATCACAGAATGAAGAAATAACATTCCAGGAATAGTCTGCATGTGAGGAAATCATGGTGGTTGGGTTTTTGGGGGGTGGGGGGAACTAACCCTGGCAGAGAAGAAACACGTTGTGGCCTCAGCCCTGACTTCCCTTTCTGCCTTCCATTGACCAGCTGGACCAGATTACAGAGAAAACTATTTCAAGGGATGGATAGACTCAGATAGCGTAAGCACAGGGGAAAGGCTACAATTCAGAAGTGGTGCATTAACTTGGCATGCAGACCATCTGGCCTTGCAGTATTTGGGTGACCAACATAAATCTGGGGAAATCTTGCTGGCTGAGGAGGGAAGAGGTAACAGTCAGATTCCAGAAATGTCTGCTTTTAGAGATGGGACAATCCTAATTATCCCATATTTATATTTATATATTGTCTGATTCCATTATACAGAGGTGGGCAACTATGGCCCCTTTATGACTTGTGGACTTCAACTCCCAAAATTCCTGAGCTAGCATGGCTTGCTCAGGAATTCTGGGAGTTGAAGTCCATAATTCATAAAGGGCCATAGTTGCCCACCCCTGCCATTATATGACACCTCTTCAATTATAGTCTAACAGTATTTTTATCAAAAGCAAAATATCTACAATATAGAATCAACAATTTAAAATTTCCAACATAAAATGTCCCAAAGGTGCTTTTTCAGGAGGCAACTGGACTTCCTTATTTTTTCTTTTGAAGACATTTCGCTTCTCACCCAAGAAGCTTCTTCAGCTCTGACAGGATGGTGGAGAATGGTCAGAGCTGAAGAAGCTTCTTAGATGAGAAGCAAAATGTCTTCAAAAGAAAAAATAAGGAAGCCCAGTTGTCTCCTGAAAAAGCACCTTTGGGACAACGAGGACCTGGATGACTGAGAATCTCTACAAACTTCCAACATAAAAATACAGTATAGATTAAGGATATCAGATGGAGTAAACTTAACCAATTTACATAAGCATGCATACTTCTAGTGCTATTAATTACTGAAAATGTTACTAACAAAGGATTACTACTAATAAAATTGGTAACATCATACTACCAAACCTCCAAAGTCTATATATAATCATCCAATCAGGGATGTGCTCTGTTACTCAAAACTGCCACATTAGTTGTATAGGAAGCCGCTGAAAGACTGCAAATTATAGATGTGCTGCGCAAAATATTTTCTTAAAACCTTGTGCTGGGTTTGAATATAAAAGAGACTATTTTGATCTTGGTTAGCAACATCATGTTTTGGGGGCAGTTGTTACTCCATGCTGTCTGTCAAATGAGAACAGGTCAGAGTTGCTAGAGGACACCCTTATGATCATAAGCAAGTTATCAGTGTCCTTAAGATTATTCATGAGTGCCTGTCATGTGATGATTTTGAAGTGAATAAAGTGGAAGAATCTTCATGCCCCCGAAAAGGTAAATGTGAAGAAGGAAGCTGTGCACTTGTTCATGGGCATTTATCTTTACTTGCTGGTATTCCAGTGAGAACTCACAACAAACTAAAACAATTTTTAAAAATATTGTCACCATAGTCACAAGAGCCTTTCATTAAACATTTCTCAGACATATTGCTTGAGTCTGTCTCAAGTGGACAAGAACCAACCAATGACCTTGTGACCCAGTTTTACAGCAGGGAGCCCTAATTTCATAAACTATGGTGGACCACAGAGTCTGAGTCAAAGGCTCTTGGGTTCCCAGGCATCCTTGTATGGAACATACTGGATTGTATATGTGGGGCTTTGCTGTATTGGAAGGGGAAAGAATAAAAGAAGGGTATAGTTAACAAATGATTGTGAAATAGGTTACATATATTGTGACAAAGGCTTCGATTGTGTCAAAGTGCTCTTGTCTTCCTGGAATTGCTGTTAGAAGGACTGGGGAGGATGTTATACATTGTGGCTTAGTATCATTGTGACCATAACCAGAAATATTTGAACTGCTTCTGCATGTATGTATCCACCAATCAAAACACCCCCCCCCCCCAAGAATTGACATTCAGCATAAGGGGCAGCAAATTCTCAATGGTCTAATTAAAAATCATATTGATATTGAAGTCTCATCTCTTGACATTCATTTATGAGAAAGGTAGTATAGTATTTATAGTATGATGGAACTTTTAAAATGGTCAGCTTACATATATTGTGTGACACCAACATTTAAAATCCAATTTCATGAAAAATGACCCACTGTACATCCATGTTTTCAGTTTACTTGAACTTAGTAAGTGGAGCTGCAAAATAATAACTCCTTAAATACTGTTCTTTATGCACAGGGTTTTATAGATACTCCTTCCTATGGTGATCAGTTGAGTGATGAACGATTAGGACCCAGCGAAAGATTATCTCCAGCTCCTTTCCTGAATTCAAATTTGATAGGTAAGTTGATATTGATTTCTGTGTGGCTCCCTACAAAATGGTTTTTTCTCCCTTTTTTCTAGATTAATGCCATTGGTACGATCAGGCAAGAGCAAGCAGTCATTGCCAAGACTGGGGCATTAGAAGTTGATCCGTACCAGGACCCTAAGCATCTATTCCTTGGGTTTCCAAGAGGGATCTTGGAGTCGTAATGGACAATCGCTTGATTATGTTGCCCCAAAAGCCAACACAGTTCTAGGCTGCATTAGCAGAGGGATCGAATCACGAATGTTAGAATCGCTTTGTAAGGCCTTGGTATAAGGCCATCCTTGGAATTTTGCATCTACGATATAAAAAAGTTGTTGAGACTCTAGAAAAAGTACAGAGAAGAGGGTTGAACTAGAAGACCTCCACGGTCCCTTCCAATTCTGTTATTGTCTTATTCTGTTATTTTTGGCAGAAGCCATTCAATGTAGGACACACCAGAGAAAAGGGAAGCGGGGGAGGGGAGGGCAAGGAGCTGTCAAATGACAATAAAGAAGGAAGTGAGGTCCAAATCGAGAAGTTCTGTGAATAATTCAATGATTGGGGATAGCAGAGAACAAAGGAAAGCTGTGGCAGATACACAGAATTAGGGGAGTTGTGGAGCTGTGGTTTGGGTCAGTGCTGCTGGCAAGGCAAAGAACGGGTCTGCAAGGACAGCCATAATTGGCTTTTGGTTGCTTTAATGTCTGGTTTTAGTTTTCAGGGTTTGGACTTGCTAAATAAAGACAGAGATTGCAGTACTTTACTCAAGTATATTTGGAAAAAATCACTGTCATGATTGGTGCTTGCAATTCCATGGAAGAGAGGGACTGCCATTACAGTGATATCAAATTTCATGCTAATTTCTTAATTCTTTGAGTCTGCAGCTACCTGTGTGAGTGTATATTAGCTCTCTTTCAGCCCATAGGAGACGGGCACAGGTTGCAGGGAGTTGTGCTTTATGTTACCTCAACATGGCTTATTTAACCAATTAGGTTTTTGAGGAAGCCACAGTTGGCAATACAACTTGTGACTTACAAACTACAGTGACTGATTTAACAACATGTGTTAAACCCCATTTTGCCTTGGGTGATGTCTGATGTCATTCATAAGCAGATTTTGAAACTCCATGTGTTTCTTTACCAAGGTGTGTCGCTTTTTGAGAGAGAGAGAGAAGCTGATCCTTGTGTACTTGCTTCAAACTAGCTTACTCAAGCTTCCCCTGTTGGTTGTCTAGCAGATTAATCTTCACAGTATTTAAAATGGTGTAATTTCATAAGCTTTTCAAAAGTCCTGTCAATGCATCATTAAAAATAGTTATTTGTCAGCAGAATGGTATTTTATTTTACTATTTTATATTAACTTATGTTCAGTCACAGGCATGTTTGCCAGGAAAGATAGTGAAATATTAATTGCTAGTGGCTTGACCAATGGAGGTTTTAAACACCTTAATGATCTTCTACAATACTACATTACAGGAGCAAAAAATGCTGAAGAATAGAAAAGGATAATTATTCAGCAATGAACATTATGCTTTAGATGATGAATTTTAAAATTGGTTTAGACATTCTATAGTGTTTTTTGACAGAGGAAATTATTATGTTGAACTGATTTGTTTCTTCCTAATTCTAATTTTGTTAGGAAGACAACATGTAAAGAATTATACATTTTACTTTGACAGTAACTGTAACTGGTTATTAAAGAAAAGTCTCTGAATAATTCATGTGTATCTGCATTTTCTGGCTGTATATTGTTAATTTGGTACATAGTTGCAATGGAACAATAGTAACTATCAATATTCATAAATTTCAATTATAAATAAATTGAGGAAAGAAGGAAAATACAGAATGCTTCTTGGTTAATGTGTTCATGATGCAGCTTAAAAGAGGTGTTGTGTATGTGCCTCTCTCTCTGGGGAAGCAAATTATCCTTTCTAAGTGCTCTAATTACTGTGTCTTGAATATATTTTTATATTAATGATTTAAGTTACAAGAAAAATTTGCTTTTGGCTTACTTCCTTTTTCAGAATCATGTGAAACATAGATGATGGTTTCAGAAACAATTCACTTTGTCCAGACATTTTTAGATACTAACAATATGTGCAGCTTTCTGCAGTTTTTATTTTATTTTAATTATGCAGGTTTTCAAATTAGGGTTTATGCAGAGGAGAAATAACTGAGGAAGAAATTATATTTGGTCCATGAAACCAATCAATGAACAATCAGGAGTAGTGTTGATTCATAAAGTTTACTGTCCGTACAGTTATGCTCAGGCTTTAGGAAATAAAAGAAAGTGAGTTTGAACTCCTGCTACACAAAGGGAAATATTGAATAGTTTAACTGAGACCTTATGGGTCCTGGTTGCTGTTGTCCTGACACAGAGGTCCTGAAGCTGGGAACAGAGGCCATCCCAAGTCAAGGAGCACAGGGGGTCCTGTCTACTTCCTCTGCTTTTAAATTGGCTGGCTCCTTCAGAAACCTTCAACCATGACAGATAGCTCTACCAACCCAGGTGCTGCTCTTGCTTCTGCCACACATTCTTCTTGGGCTTTAGAAAGCAGGTGCTAAATCCAAGATGTTTCCCAATATATCAGCAGAGTGTTGGAGGTGTAGTTACAGCCAAGGAACGTCTATTCAAATGTGGTGGACCCCAAGCCCAGAAGTATTGGCTCAAAATTTAAACATGGTTGAAAGAAATAACAAGACAGAGAATTTAATTAAGACCTGAATTGTTTTTATTAGATATAATAGGATCAAAAGTTAGCAGGAACTTCCAATATATTATACTCCATATAATAACTGCTGCCAGAATCTCATTTACTCAAAATTAGAAAAAGGACACTATCCCCTCCGAGACAGCAATAATAAAAAAAAATTCTCGAATGTGCTGAAATGGACAGGCTAATGGTTATATTAAAAGATAAAGAAGAGGAAAAAGTACTATAAGATATGGAATGTTTGGTATGAGCAGTTAGAAAGAAGACACAAAGGCGTCTGTCTAAAGTTTGAGAAGGAAGCAATGTATATGCGCTCGCTCTCCTGCTGCTGTACAGGTAGTTGCAGGTAACCTGCTTAATATAGTTTCCCTCTCCCAGCTGGGGAATGGGACTGCTTCTCTGCTGCCCCTTCCAGGGCCCAGGGGGTATGGATGGCCTGAAAAATCTTGGTCCAGAAGGCACTGGAGAGGAAAAACACCCATTGGCCAATAATTAGTTCTCTATAGAGACTATAGAAACCTTGCTGGAGTTTGGATTGATTGTCTTGGCACACGGTTAAAATGGACATAGCCATCACCTCAGAAAATAGTTCTGAATAAAATGTGAAGAGACCCTATTGACTGAAATGTGGTTTTCTGTAGCAAATGTTTACATTATTTAAAATTTCTACCTATGTTAGCTTGATACATCATTATTTCTCTGTGAAGGTTAAATATGTAGTCTTTTAGTCAAAATGAATGGAGTTTTAGGACTCTTGGGCTGAACAGAAACACTTTTAAGATAGAAGTTTCCAACTTTGTATAATTCAGCCTTATGCCACTTCAAATCAGCGGCTTTGTTGCAAAGAATGCTCTTATTAACAAGTAGCTGTGAAGCACTTCCAGTGGAGGTTATTAAAATGCAAGTTTGTATCCTCCAGTGAACGTAATGATGTGTGATTATGAAGTCATCAGGCGTGGACCAGGAAGACTCGGGAGAGCCTTCCCCCACCTGAAGTCCTTGGGGTGCCATTGATTGGCGATCATGTGTTTGTGTCCGATAGACTGTGAAATAGGGTGTTGCTGCATGGCTGTGTTGCACCTGCGCCCCACAGAGGTGATGGATTGGTTTGGTCATGTGGAATGTCCCCATCTGGTCTTCAGTAATGTGTTCCCCAGCAAATAACAAACAAGCAAGAAAAAGAAAAGACTAAAGTAAATGTTCCTTTCAGAAATAAAGCAGTATTTTAAGCTATGCTTTCCCCCATTTCCATATGTTTTACAAAGCTAAAAATGTGCACGTTTCAACTACAGAAGGATGACAAATCCTTCATGAAAATCTCTGTGAAATAGACTTTTGGTAATGTCTGAAAAATATTGATCCAGCTCTGCTTGCAGAACATATTTATTGTTTTGGATAGCTGATTATTCTTGCAATCACACTTATTTAAAAATGCTTTATTGTGAATGAGTTTTGAAATCAAAATGATAAATCATTATCTGGACATTTTAATGTTTTAAATTGAGTGTTCTTGTTTGATTATTTCTTAATCTCATTTTTTCAATAATTGATCTATTCATTCCACCTTATGACTGATTACATATCAGCACTATTCATCACTGTAGAATGTAATAATGACATTTCAACAAAGCAAAAAAATAAATATGCAAATAAGACTCATTAACATTTGCATGAGCTGTTTGCATGAATAATTGTATTGGTGACAAGGCTGTAATTAAACGAAATTGATGCTATGTTTAGGGTTTGATGGTGTATTTTCTTAGCGATTTATTGTTCCTCTGGAGGCCAGAATTGGAGTTCTACTCTTTGAGCATCTTCTCTGCCTGGGTCACCAGGTCATGCCAAAAACTGGAGGCTTGGAAGGTTTATCTGTGACTTCCCAAATAGGCCTATAAAAATACTTGCCTTAAATAAATTTAACTCTAACGATACACTGTTGTATTTCTGAGTTATGCAACACCTATATTAAAGACATGAATATGAGAATAGAAGAATATTCATTTTTATCAGCATTCTTCTGTGAATCACATTACAGTAACGTAGCGGTTTTATTTTCAAGCACTCCATCAAGCTGTAGAGAAGGTGTGTGTGTGTGAGAGAGAGAGAGAGAGAGAAATCCGTATTGGTGCTTTCAGTTTATTTTGAGTGAATATTTTTATGAAAAGTATAATAATAAAGAGCACTGATAGAAGGTAATGGCCCCTCAAGCACAACATGCTGGGTGGAAACTCACAGTGGAACCTGGGCAAGCAAGCAATGGCCCCTTTTCCCTGTCACTCATGGGTATCTTAGATCCAGGGCTTTCTGGCTCTGGTGGTGGGAAACGAGCATCGGAATGAGCTGCCCTGGCATCCATCTCTGTGGGCCCCTTGAACTTCTTCTTAAAACCATCCTGACTCTTCTGTCTTGTGCAAGAAGCCCTTCTTAACCTCCCCAATTCTGTGATAGATTTTGGAGAAAGCAAGACTAACACCTATCTCTTCTATTTTCTGCAAAATATCCCGGTTCATGAGTTACTTCCATCTGTCCTATTCCCTGCTTTCTCTCAAAAATGTTTATTTATGGTTATTTAGGGTTCCGTTTCAGATACTGGTTATCACCTTGAAAGCAATTTAAGACAGAAGGCTGAGTTATTTGTGGGACTGTCTGTCTCCAGCTACTTCACTTTCCACAAGATCCCACATGCAAGGGTGCGCATGCTCCACATCCCTTTGGTTAAAACAACATTAGCTGGTGGGACCCAGAAGTGCCTCTGCACCTATCCTGTGGCCTCTTAGTGACCCCAAGGAGCTGGGGGGTTTTCTATACTCTGTGAGTGATGTATCTTTCATTTTTGTTTTGGTGAGTTTTTGCTATGTGCTCAAATCACATGGTAAGTGGGCAGCTATATAAATTGAATGAAGAACACATTGGAGCATTGTATAAATGCCAAGTACAAACACACACACACACACACACACACACACACAAAACCCCTCAGTTGTTTCAGTCAATTATTTGGTGCAAATTTGCTTGGTTTGTCTGCATACAAAGAGGAAGTGAAATTTGGATTTCTAAACTGTGAACAAAGTGAAATGCTAGTTCTCCACTTTTGTACACTCATCAATTTTAAAGTAATCAGCAGGCAACTCAAAAGGTCAGCAAAAAGAGGCTATTGAAGTAACAATGTGCTTACCACCATAATTATTTTTATTAAACTATGAAAAATAATTATACCTTAGTTGTGAGTCAACATTCTCTGTGTTCTTAGTAACTGCTTCTAAACTCTGGCAATCCAGGATGAAGACCGCCTGGGAGGAGAATGTAATTAAAATGATAGTAGGCCACCTGAAGAGTGGTTTTGGCTCATCTCACTCAAGGGAAGGATATCTGTTAGCAGAAGCCTCAAAGTGTAAACAGGACGATACGTTTCTTGAAATACTCTTCCATGGAGCAATTGCTTTAATCAGTTTTATTTGTAGTAAATGGAACTGAGTCCTTTCCAACTCTGTTATTCTGAATGGTGTTTCTCTAATAAACAGTTGCCTTCTGATCAGCTCCTCTACTGTAGTTGGTGGAGCTTCATTGGCACAGCCTCTTGTCTAGCTTAGCTAAAAATGAGGTTCTTTGGATGCCCGTTGCCTTATTTCCAGCAGTTAAAACTAAATGAAATACTCAGATTTCTGCAGAACCTGTTTTTGGTTTCTGTTTTTAATCACCTTACCTTGGTTGCATAGGAGTTACAGCTGGGAGTGAGAATACAGTTCATTCCATGTTATCCGAAGGGCAGGACTAGAAGTGCCATTGCAGTGATTTGATGAACGTACAGCTGGAGTGGCTTTTCTGCCTGGAGTTCAGGGAATCCCACTATTTGCCCCCTGCCCCCAGGTGCTTGGGGTGTGAGCAAGCCATCCACGCTTGCCAACTATGTTGTCAGAAGGGGTCAGTGGCAAAGGAGTACATGTAATATGTGAAAAATTAAAAGGCAGTGAAGCTTATTTGTTGCCTTATTTTAGATACAATTTGATTTGCATGATTTTGTACATTTTATACAGAAGAAGCTGCAGTACTCCAAAGATCTGTTTATCAAGGACTAATTTTTCAAGGAAAGATAAAATGTATTGATCTCTGCTGTTAAAAATCAATTCAATTAAACATATTAATGAAATAAATAATGCACTAATTAAACTCTTTAGGGCATGTACAATTCCTTGTTTAAATCACTGTTTCTGTTTAGCAAAATATTTTGTAGTTTCCCCTGTTCATTCCCAGCAAGACTAATTCAGCGCTCCTTTGCATAGTATTTGGCAGAAGGCAGTGGGGAGGAATATGGTGGTGATCTCACCACCAAATCTCTTGGCTTTGCCAGAGTTGCTTCTCTGAGGTGACACCAGGATGGCTAATGGTCTAATTGTAATTATGCAGTTGTTTTTCTAACAACTGATTGATTTTTAGTGATCTAAATGGATTTGCTTTGTCAGCGTTATCTTTCATTTTTAGGGCCTTGAGCGTTATTTGTAATGAATACACATTTAATGATATGTTCACCTGTGCTATGGATTTTTCTTTAATTGATGGCAGATCTAGAACCTCAGTTAACTTTGAAAAAGGCCCTGGTGGGGCTTTAAGTGGCAAACTCCTTCCTATTCCTACTGCCAAGCAGAGTTTGTGGACTGCAGGGAATGTAGCTTGACTTGAGAGAGGCTGTACCTTGTTAAAAAAAAAAAATCCGATTCATTGTTTTTCATTAATGGAGCAAGCATCTCTGTGCTCCCTGCGGTAAGAAAATTGCTAGCATAACTAAGTCATCAACCTTCCCCAAAAGGTCAGTTTTTTTCTGCTTCTCTGTAGCTGCTGGGCATGAAATGATATCTCTCCCCTCCCCAACTAGCTAAACTTACTTAAAGTACGCAGATTAATATATTTTTATCACCATTTTTAAAATTGAAATTTTAACTATAAAAAATAAAAATTGATTAAAATATTTTAGCCTCTATGGTTTCTAGCCTGCCTATTTTTACAACAGCCCTGTCCCATAGGGGGGAGGGATCTATTGTAGACTTGCAGTCAATGTAGACAGGCTGACTGCTGGCCCTCAACAGAGATGATTGACAGCCAGCGGTTCTGTTGAGTGCTCTTAAAGGGATCCATGCCCCCTCCCACAGGAGCTCAATAAGGCAGATTTAAAGTTTTCCTGCTGCCTCACAGTTATTTTTCCAATATTAGTATTTTGCTATTTTGCTAAAATGTTATTTTAAACCCTGCCTAAAATATGATATAACTTAAGGGTTGTTTATCAGTTGGTGCAGGCTTTTCGATTAATGGGATAGAAAATGCTCAGACCAGTTAGCATGAACTGGGATTAGCAGGATTAATATTGCTTGAGAAAAAAGGGCCTGCTGGGTATTATTTTCCTTGGTTGGTGTCTGGCAGTTTTTGGAGGACTTAATTGCTTGACTGGGCAACTGTTACTGATTTTGTTTTTAAATAGGGATATGAATTTATTCTTATGAGGAAAGTAGAGCTAGAAATTGGATTAGTTGCATCCAAAACCCATGATAGAAATTGAGGGGTCCTCAATTTGCAGTTTCACAAACATTTTTGTTGGCAAGGCAGACATTTTTGTTGGCAAGTTCAATGTGTTCGATGAACCTTATCAGGAGATATTTGGATTGTGTGTTGCAAAGGACGCAGAGGGTTATGAGACCAAGACCCAACCCTGTACCTTGGGGGGGGGGGAGAAAAGCACACGTTTGTTTATTATTTTAAAAGGTGATGGCATGATAAAGTGTAAGGTAGATAAGATAACCTTCATCACCACTTTGTGTATGTACATAGCATACATGAAAAATGAAATTCTGATGCCTGCTCTCAAAAGTGTGTGTGTGTGTGCACACATATACATACACTAATCTCAGTCCATTTTGAATATGTAGGGAGGGGGCAACAGGCAAATGGAATTTGCTTCACACAGGAAAAGACCCTTAATCCTGAGAAGTCTCAGCATGTTGTGCTTTGCATGCTATCAAGGTGTGTCAAACAGTTGGAAGCATTCTTAAGTCTTTTGTCCTCCTCCAAATTATTTACTGCTTTTGTTAAAAGAAACGTTGTGTTGGTTTTTATTTATATTCCTTTTTAAAATGTAAAATGCTGCCATTAAGAAGTTCTCAGTATGTCTATAATGGACATTCATTTTTAAGTTTATTTGCTTTCTAGGAAAAGCCTCTGAGAGGAGTCAGTTTCCAATGTTTGGTCGAGATGCCGGGCTCTCAGGCTGTCAGGTAGATCTGCCATTTAAAGATTTGTCATTAGTTTTTTTTTTTTTTTCTCTTTGAAAAAAATACAAATTACAAATAATACAAATACAAATACAAATTACATACACACAAACTCTTACAATATAGTAGTTATATATTAACACATCATCTTTATATTTCAAGGCTGTTGAAGCTGTGGCAGAACAAAGTTTTCTGTATTATTTATTAGATTTCTGCTTTATCCTTCCTCCAGAAGCTCCAGACAGTGTACATAGCACTCCTGCTTTTTCTCTCAAATATAATTTTGTGGAACAGATTGCTCTGAAGGAAAATGACCAGAATCTGAGACTCCCCTCAGGCAAATTACTTTTCCTCAATAGTTGTGATCTGCTTTCGAGGCAGAAGAACCAGAGATCCCCAATATTATGATATATGTTTTTACTCAAAGATTATTAGGCTTCTTTTTACCCAACTTTCAAAAAAAAAAAACAGAAAAGTATCAACAAATGTCAGCATTTCACTATTTAGTTGCCATTGATTGCATAATTTAGTCTATTAAGAAGCTGCTATATTTTGTTCAATTTTTTTTCCTATAAAACAAAATATAAAACTCAGTAATCGCTTAAACAGGGATTGCATGGGAACCTGTCAGGAAACATGAGGGGAAATTTCAAGCAGCATGTAGAATGAAGGCGTCTTGTGCTAATCTGCATTTGACCGAGCAGTAAAGTAATCTTCTCTGATCCTCTTTGGAGGGAGAGGGCGGTGAAAGGGTTAATTGGAGAATTTCTGCTCCATTGGGAAAGATCAGAAATTCTTGAGCAAAGTAAGAGAAGCTCCTGAGGAGGGACACTGCTTGGAAACCTAAATGCACTGAAGCAAAAGATCAGGAGGCCCCCAGTGCTGATAGAACTTAACCCTGGACTCAGGCTTTGCCTTTGAAGACCATCCTCAACCCTCTGACCATGCCCTACCACCCCAGCTTCATGGAAGAGGGCGGAAGGCCTTGGAGACCAAGTGGGCCTGTGAGGAGCATCAGGTAACTAGGCTGGAAATAGTGTTTGAAGTGCTTTGGAATGAAGAGCAGCATATGCGAAATACCTCCTTTTAACTTTTGAAGGGGACCCTTCCTCTCTCTCTCCTCTCTTCTTCTTCTCCCCCCCCCCCAAAGATTTGGTTGTAAGTACAGAAAACGGAGTTTCAGTTGGCTGGAGGACTGTTGGTCTGCACAACATTTCACTGAACCAAACTTCATGAGGAGAGCTGCAGCAATTACAAGTGATCAAGAGGAAGTGAGATCTTGATAACACCAGGCTTCTTATACTGATATCAGTACTATTCTTAGGAGGAATGTATTCTGTCTGAATATATAACCTCTGGGTGGAATTGATCTTAATATTGCTTTTATTTTTTGCAAGACAGTAAAAGCAAGATGAGTTAATTACATCTATATTGATTTTTAATTTGGCAACCAGTAGTAATTCGTATAAACTTGGTGTTATTTCCCCCAGGAATCAGCAGGAGTAGAAAAGAAACCTTATTTCTTTGAGTAAAGTCCTTTTTAGAAAGAGCAATTAGACTTATATACTGCTCTACAGTGTTCTACAGCACTCTAAGCAGTTTTCAGAGTCAGCATCTTGGCCCAACAATCTGGGTCCTCATTTCACTGGCCTCGGAAGGATGGGTCAACCTTGAATTGGTCAAGATCAAACTGCTGGCAGAGTCAGTTGGCAGAGTCAGCCTGCAATAATTCTGCATTCTAACCTTTGCACCACCAGACCATTCCTTATTGTTACAAAACTAGAAAGTTATTTGAAACTGGTTTAATGCAGCACATTAAATCATCATATGCTTTATTATTCTGTGAACTTAGCCATCATGAGTTACAAAACATAGTTTACAGATTAGTGCCTTGCATTAAACCTTTGTTTTCCAAAAAGTCTTCTGAAGTTTGATAAGGATTTTTTTCTTTTGTCTTAAGATGGGCAAACTCTGCCAACCTGCACAGCTAGGTTTCCACTGATGGTGATAATCACCTCCCATTATATAAATAGAGTCAGGTATTACTTGTTTTGTTTACAGACAAGTCTGCTTCGGTCTAACGTGGGTGTTGGAAGCCCAGGCCCCCTGGCGGCTTTCTCAGAAAAAACCGGAACACCGTATTATCCATTTTCCTCTGCAAATCCACGAAGAAGAAGGCCCCTTCGTGATTCATCTGCCCTGGGTGAGTCAGTCATGTGGTGCCCCTTTTCCCCCAAGGAACACCTTGGATTATTGGCTTCGTTTCTTGGATAAGATGCATTTCACAAAATCCTTGACTTAGAAATGGGAGCAAGGGAAAGAAAGAGGCTGCAGAAGGGAACTGCACTTTAATAGCCTGGAGGGTAGAATTCAGTGATAATTGCTCCAAGTTTCTCCCTTTGCCCCCTCTCCACATTGCCCCCTCCCCACAGAATATTGTATGTGTGTGTAAAAGAGACAGGTGTATTTTCTAGTCTGGATAATAGTGTAAATTGCTTATTTCCTCATTAGATTTAACTTTTCCATTTAATTATCTAATAATTCAATGTTATTTTTTGAAGAAAGGAATTTGTTGTAATTTATAATGAGAAAGCACAGTTGGAATGTCCTTCATCCAGGACTATTCTGATGATAGCACTTGAAAGACCTCACCCTGTGGCTTCAAATAGAAGTTGAACTATACAAGCTTCTGATCTTCTGAGTTCCTTTTGCCACTGCGTTGGGTCATTTTACTTCAATACCGCTACATTTTCCTGTTAATTAAAGCGTGGTTTTTTTTTCTGTGCAGATTCTCTGCAGACAAAAAAAGTAAGGAAGGTGCCTCCTGGTTTGCCATCTTCTGTAAGTCCTAGAGGTTTTTAACCTTTTAATTAGAAGCACACACGGATGTATCTAGCTATTTGTTAACTTTCTTAGTCATAAAGATTCAAGCTTGTTACTGAGGAAGGAGACAAATTAAAAAATAAAATTGGAATACAAACTTGTGGCTATTTTATGCAGAAGGAAAAAGGATTGTGCATACCTTGCCTTAGTTTTGAGCAGATAAAGAGGATTCCAGAGAGACCTTGGAGTATGCAGAAGGGGGGGCTGCAATGAGTTTATTCAGCATTAAGTACAAAAGGTTTTGAGGTGATACTGAGACAGAGCAGAGGGCAGATCCCTGGTCTGGTCCTCCCATTAAATCTGTGGCCAGCAGCAATTTGTGGGGTCCGTTTTACTTGCTTAATTCCTGTAATCCAAGGGGAAAGGAGTGTCACAGGAACTATCTTGACACACACCTGTTGATGTTTAATTAGTCATTATGTTGCTGAACAGGAGGACAGAGATTAATAGCAGAGAATGGTAAAATTTACATTGCTGATGATCCCAGTTGTCTTGAAGACCTTAAGATTTGATTGGTAGGACATGTACCACTCAGCTTGCTTCAATAGGACTGGGATTATTCAAATGCATAAATCACCAAGTCTGATGCTTATTGTGAAGCCCTGGTGGATTTCCAAGCCTTCATTAAGCCTTTTCTAACTTGAGCTGAGCATCAGAAAGGCTTTCAAGCAGCCGATTTGTTGATCCTCTTGCACAGTGTTTTTTAATCCTTTGATGAAAAAAGATTTGGAGGGGCTTGGTAGAAAAATCATTATCAACTATGAATATCTTATGCTTTGGGAGTTTGAAATAATAACCCTGTTTCGTTCAATAAAGTAAGAAACTTGTTAAATGAATCTGCATTTAAAATCCATATCAGATAAAAGCAGGGGCCTTCATCCTCCCTCCCTTTCAGAACACACAAGGTCACTTCTTGGTTGTGCAAATGGAGGTGTTGGGCTTTTATTCAGCAGCACTTGGCACATGGCTTAGGTGTGCTTGGATGCGTTATAACTCAGGAGTTGTGCAGGGTGAATTGGATGCGCTGCTGCTGAGGGCAGGAGCAAAGGCGGCGGGGCCTCCCCAGAGTGGAAGGTGGAGCTGCAGTTTGCTTCTCCTTTCCCTCATCAGCTGCTCCTCCTCCCAGATGCAAGTTGCTGAAATTAACCTAGAAGCCAGAAAAACTTTTTCTGTATAAGCACCTGGCATGACAAGCATCCTGATAAACTCAGGAGCAGACAGCCAAAGCCATTATTCCTAAATATAGGAATCTTCCCCTCCTCTTCTGTTTCCAAGAGAAGTTCAAAGCTACTTTTATGATATTTTTAACTACTACATTTGAATGACACACACCATGTAGTAACTTAGAAAAGAAAGTCCACCATAGATAGTTAACACCTGAACTAATAGTCATGTACACAAAGATAGTCAGGGCCATCTCTGCATCAACAGATAATGCTAAGCTGTTGCATAAGGAGCCTCGGTGGCGCAGTGGTTAGACTGCGGTACTGCAAGCTACTCCTACTGCAGTTTGGCAGATTGGTTTGCCACCAGGCTCAAGGAGGTTCACTCATCCTTCCATCCTTCCGAGGTGGATAAAATGAGGACCCAAATTGTTGGGGGCAAGAGGCTGACACTGTAAACCACCTTGAGAGGGCTGTAAAGCATGATAAAGTGGTATATAAGTCTAAGTGCTATTGCTATATCAATTTCTGAACCATTCAGGCTCACGTGAAACTAATGCATAAGCACATTTAAACCCAGGGCAGAAGCGTTTCTAGTTCCATCCTCCATAGCTTGGAGGAAATAATCCCCGCTTCTTTATGAAATGTTGAATGTGGATGTCTTGGTTGGACCAAGCTCTCCCGTCTGTGATTGGGGAAGGGGCAGGTAGAGGCAGGTGGGCAGTTGGAGCTCCATCCAAAGGTGTTCTGCTCCTTTGCCGAACTACCTGTTGGAAAGGGTTTTATCCAGTGCTGGGCGGCTGTGTGTTCTCTTTTCCACTGTGCTTGAAAGAACATAGGAGATGGAATAAAAAGCCAAAACTGGCCATACTTGTTTTGTTGCTATATATTCTATGCAGGGTTTTTTGATAAGCTGCAAGAAGAGTGAATCTGAGATATTAAAATGGGGATAGGGGGAATAAGCTGCGTATATATCTTAGAAAGAATTCACCGTTCCCATTCAGAATGCGAGACCCAGGATCATCCAGAGAGGCTGAGTTGGTCAAGAGAAATGGTGCTGTCTCACTTCTCACTACTTTGTCGGAGGCTGGCTTGTGCCTGCATGAATGGGTAAATGCGAATGTATCTTTTTTCCTTTCCTTATTGGAGAAACACTAACTGTTCAGAAAAGAACTAGAGCATTTTATCAGTTCGTTCAGCTAATAGGGATGAAAGGGAGGTTCTTAAAGATTTTGCTTGATTGCTTTCCTTTCATACTGTACAAATGTTCTTATTCTGTTATAAGCGGTGCTTAAATATAAGAGTAATCATTTGCTTCCTTGGTTTTGCAGCAATATATATGTCCTTATTCCAGGACATATAAATGAAAATCCAATAGAATATTATGGGACATTTAATCAGTTCCTCGAATCACTTTCTGTGCTGATCTATTAAAGGTGGCTTTAATCCTAAAAAGCATTTGTGTTAATGATGTTATTGTTTTTGAGATCTTCGGTTAAGCCAACTGTATTTGTGGCTGTCTACATTGCCTACTCATAACTTTGAGCCAGGTCCATGTCACAAGAGAGTTCCAGCAGTGTAGGCTATGCAGCTCAATTCCTTTAACAAGTATTTCACCAATTCAGATTAAGTTACAACTTAGCCTATCATAGGCAGGTGCAGTTTTGACCGATTCCTATAGATGGCTGTATAATCTAAACCTATTCTCTTGTGAGAATCTTTTAATGCCTAATGAAAATGTGCATGAGCAACTAGAAGCAAATTGCCACAGTCTAAGGCTAACTTCTATGGCAAAGGGGTCTTGGCATACAGTAATACCTGAATGAATGTTAAAAAGAGTTCCTAATTATAAAGACATCTGGCAATGGAACCAATCCTGCCAAGAGAGCAGGGCTAACTTGCTTGGATGCCTTCAAGTAGACGTTGGAACTGTCATCCAGCAGGGATCCAACTCCATCTGCTCAATGGCCCCCACCCACCTGGTTTCCCCTTTAGAAACATGCCCTGCACGGAGCTTTACAGTAGGCATACAGTAGGTATATAACAATCATATCTGAATATCAGTCTTTCTAGCTAGCCAAGAAACTTGCTGAATGTCACTCTTCTTGGTTTCTTGCCATTAAAAGACCTCTTTCCGGCAGCTCTGCTTCGTTATTCCATTTATTCTTCAAAGCGTTGTTTCCCGGCATTTTCCTTCCAACATTAGTAAATAGAGTATTAGTACTATGTATAAAACAGAGTTTAAATGAATTTTAAAATACTCAAATATTTGACTAGTTTAAATAAGAAAACTGAGTACGTTTCTTGCTATCTGGGTCCTTCCTCCCTCCCTCCCTCCCTCCCTCCCTCAATTCAGTCTTGGACAAAGGAACCAGATTGGGAAAAGTTGCAGCAGCTTTAGATTAGATTAGATCAGATTCAACTTTATTGTCATTGCCATGGATACAGGCAATGAAATGCAGTTAGCATCCAACCAGAAGTGCAAAACAAAAGTAAAATATAAATATATGTATGCAAATATGCAAGGCATCTATGAAAATGTCACTGGGAAACACAACAAAACGTATGTACACGAGCACACAAGGATAAGTGTGACTACACATATATGAGCATATACAACTTAGGGAGAGCCGGTGGGAGAAGTGCAGCCAGCCAGCAGGTCTCTTGTCTCCTTTTATTGAAGCAAAAGGATTACCTGGCTCAGGGGTGTCCGAGGTGCTTTGGAGTTCAACCCCCCCACCCCACCCCAAAAAAACAACAGGGATTGGATTGGATGGAGTCTAATGTCCTTTTAAATGAATTCCTTGTTGTGTTATCATGACAAAACCACCCTGGGGTAAATCTGAAAGGCCATTTCGGAGGAGCCTAGCTGTCTTAATATGCACTCACCCTATTTTACTGCCTGGGATGGTTCAGTCCTGCTTTGCATACATTTGTTCCAAAGTGCATCCATAGGTGCTTCCCTCGCTGCTGCTCCCCCCCCCCCGCCCCAAGAGCCGCTGTATTTCATCGGGTTCCTTTGACATCCCGGGTGGGCACCAGGCCTGGGACCATCCCAGTACCCTTTCCCAGGCAGGCATGTACTGCGCATCCCCAACCCCTGGAATGAGCAACACCACTTGGATGTACAACTACTCTGGGAAAAGAGTGAGGTTGTCTTTCTTTTGATCAGAGAGTCTCCACAATCTCCCCGGTCACTCAGAAGGTCGCCTCAGCCAGCCAGGCGGTGCATCTGCTGGTGTGAACTGGAGCCCTTTCGGCCCTGTTCTTGAGGGTAGGGTGGATTTTCTGACAGGTCTGTCGTTGGTTCCAAGGTGCCATTCTGAGGCCAGTTCAATACTGTGTGCTTCAAGAGGTGAGCAGTGTAGTCAGAGTTGTCTCTGGATGATTTCTAAGACTGCTGGGATGCTCTTTCCAATCTGGAGTTTCAGATATTCTCAGGATTGGGTACCAAATGATTTGGGGGGAGGGTTAGTAATATGTAATATTGTTCAAAAATTTGCGTTAACATTTATATCAAAAATTATCCATTGCATAATGATTATGCTCCCAGTTCAGAAACCTAAGACTCTAAAATAGGGATTTCTTGTTAGTTAGTGTGATGTAAATTGCATGCATGATTATTGCATATCATATAATAAAACGTACACATTTTAATCTTTATGCCCTGATAAATTATGTAAATAAGCCATGTTGAGGCTCAGTTACATCCACGGTGCAAATAATCTATAGTTATTGTTGAATCTTTTCTACTCATTGATGGGGATTGTGAAATCTCTTTGGATACTGGAGTTGGGTGACTAACCTTTTATTTGAAGCCATTTTAGCAAACACTGAATAGTTCTGGATTGACAGCTTAAGAAATGCAGGTTGGTGTCAGGACTGGATAGAAATTGTTGTTCTTTTTAGTGGTTTCTCCAGTGCAAAAGCGAACTCCTGTAGTTGTGATTTTGTTTCCTTCCCTCCTGCTAAAATCATTTGGAAGCTGAGCTGGGTAGTCACAGTTACTTCTCTCAGTCGTAACATAACAGCTTGGGTGAAGTGTTGATTTTACTCTTCCTTGAGCCCAGGCCGTCCCCTTTGTTCTGGGCGGAAGGGATGGCTTTGCTGTTATTAAGTATTTCCAGGCATATGGCGGAGGAGGGAAGTGACCCTAAAGCCTGTCAGGGCTGGAGACTTCAAAGCATCTGCTTGTTGTTTTTCAAGAGTAACTTGTGAACTGGAAGAAAATTGAATGAGAAGTCCCCATTTCATTAAACTCCATGAAAACAGTATTGTACATTTTACTAAAGGGTGCATACTCATAAAACTTCTATCTTTAAAGTGTATGGCACAATATGTTAAAAGCCTTACACTTTTGTGGCATTCAGGTAAACATGCATCCAGTGCATCACTCAGTGCCTCCTTGGGTGATGGTTCCCTCCCTGCCATCCTTTGGACTGATACCAGAGCCCTGCAGCCTGTTCCTGGCTCAGTTCAGGGCAGCTCCCTCACTAGGTTGGAAGCTTTGGGACTGGCTGCCCAACTGGGCTGAGCCCAAGACAGCGCAATGGTGCCTTTTTAAAGTGTGGTTCTTGGTAACATGCATTTTGAACTAAGTATGTGTAAAGGCTTTAAGCTCTTTTGCTCAACATCACCACAACAGGCCTCGGAAAGAAGAAGAGCCACATTTCCTATGTAGCAGAAATTTCATGGCATCCCAATTAAACCGACCATATGGTGAGCAACTAGATAAAGTCAGAGCTACAACTATAAGAATTCAAGTATTTCTTATCAAGTTTAAACAACACAGAGCAAAAATGGTGTTACTACCGGTTCAGTGACTATGTTTTGCCTCTATTTTCCTGCCTTTTCAACCTCAGCTGTGTCGTGCAAAGCAGCGGAGGTTGAAAAAGCAGGAAATAAAGGACAAGGAAGAGCCTGGGCAGACGGGTGGGCCAAACAACAGCAAACACAAAACTGGTTTGGTGTCTGCTGCTCTTCAGAGCTACCGGTTCTATAGAGCCGAGCAGAACCGGTAGCATCCCACCCCTGGTTAGAAGCCCATTTTCCGGGTGATGGCTCAGTTGCTTGAGGTCCCAACTTGACTTCATCTTTACCCTCGGTAGCTAAAGGGGACACAGCTCTCTGTGTCTAAGAAGAGCTGGGCCAGGTATGTGATGTGGAGCCTGGTGGGGTTGGGGAGGCCAGAAAAAGACCCACCCCTGCCCATTCTTCCAACAGATCTTCACCTCTTCACACCTCTGAATTGTTCCAGATATGAAAAGAAATATGCATAGTTTTTTTTTTAATTGCTGAACACAGGACACACACACAAATGCATGTAGAAACACAATACATTTACCAAGGGCATGATTTCCCTGGTTTTTGCCTGTCTATACTGGTATGGCATCTGGATGCCCAAGAAATTTTCTGCAGGCCTCCTTGAAAGATTCTAGCTAAACCAAGCAGGCAGTTGCATTCCTCGGTGGTTAGTAAGGAGGAGAAGGAAGGTTGCTTTGTACTGGATTTGGGTTTCTGCTTAGCCTGGGTCTGAAATGTGCCGGCAAATATCTCCATGCTGAAAATCCAAAATAATGTCTTGGTCAACTTGTGGCACTAAGTGTAGAGCTGGCTACTTACAGACTGCTTAATCTTACCATCTCAGTCAGCCTTTTCTTCTTTTACATTTTTGTGTGTAAGAACACAATAGAATAAAACCTGTGATTAACCAGGGTGGGAGGAAAAATTGACAATCGTCTGCAGGTGACTTGAGAGAACTGGTTTTAATTTGTGTGTGGTTCTCACTGTAACAAATGAAACTTGCTTTTTGTTTTAGAATTGGCAGACTGTTTCCCAACATCTGGACTGAATGAAGTCTGAGACCACATCAGTTGTGTTTTGCTACAAAAATTCTTTGATCAAAATCCAGACTGAAAAATGTACAGTTTGATATTGCTGCTTGAGGGGGAGGGTTGGAAATTGCTTAAAAACAAGGTGCAACTCTCAACTTCTATGTTCCACCGGAGCCTATTCTGCTGCTCTTTTCTATCTGTAAAAACATGGAGCTGTCAGAATTTTGTTGTGCAGAGTTTTACCCTCTTCCTTGTTCAAAACATAGCAAAGGAATCTCAGGTTTATTTCCAAGAATAGTGAATCGTCCTCTCTCTTTCTCCCTTCCTCTCCCTCTCCCCATTTCTCCCGCTGTGCCGTTCAATGGCAGGCCACGACTAGAAGGGATGTTTCTTTCAGCTAAAACCTCAAGTGGGATATACCGTGTGTGGGCACAGGCCGCTCTTGACTTACAACCATTCATTTAGTGACCATTTGAGGATACCACAGCACTGAAAAGAGCGGCTTATGACTCTTGTTCATGTTTACGGTTGTTGCAGCATCCCCGTGATGGTGATCAAAATTTGGACCCTGGGCAACTGGCTCGAACTGATGACCTTTGCAGTGTCCTGGAGTCTTATGATCCCCTTTTGTGGTCTCCTGACAGACAAAGTCAATGGAGAAGCCAGATTCACTTAATAACCATGTTACTTATTTAACCCCTGCAGTGAGTCAGTAACTGTGACCAGAAAGTAAAACTGGGTGAAATTCATTTCAATGTCTTGCTTAACAACAGAAGCTTTGGGCTCAGGTGTGGTTGTAAGCCAACCATCTGTACCAGATGTGAACTCCCCCCAAAGCCCTTAAGGGCCCTTGGAGACCTGAGGCTTCATATTCAGACTGTGCTCTCTGCCTGATTATGACTGGACCCTTTCTGCTGCTGTAGGTTTCTCCTTTTCTCCCTTTCACTTCACGGATTTAGGTCTATGCACCTTCTCCCGATTCAGATGACTTTAATAGAGAATCTCCAAGTTATTCATCTCCTAAACCACCTAGCAGTATGTTTGCTAGCACTTTCTTGTTACAAGGTAAGAAAGTTTTTGCTGACATTTTCAAAGTAGATACAAGAGAAAAGGAATAAATAGCATTTAGTAACCAAATAAATGAGAGTACAATTTATTATGTTTATGCTGTCTGAAGTCAAGAGAATCATGATATTCATAGGATGTGAATTGGTAATAGCAGTTTAAGGGCATATCTTAAAGTAGATATAATTAGCATTTTTTTTCTTATGGTTTGGGCATTTAAAATAGACAGTTGGGCTTTCATTTCATGACATCTTTGTCCCTTATAGAATAACTGCAACAGCATCATTGTTCCCAGGGGCTAAAGGAGGTAATTTTACCAGTCTTGACTTTTTCTGGATTCTTAGATGTTTAGCCTGCTTCTTAGTCACAAGGTTCCCAAGGAGATGAGCATAAAATACAGGAGATTGTAAGGTAAAACAAAACTGGCAAGCAACAATTGCATCTGTACCAACGAGGTTTACAGTGGTTCCTTGGTTCTCCCTGATTCAAGTAGACTTCTTGTGCCACTTACATATCCTCTAGAAAAAGGATCTAATGGCAGTTGCTTCTTTTACTGCAGTAAAATGCTCACTACTATACACTTAAAGCAGGGAGGTTATTTAATTATGCAAAATCTCTTTGTCAACGCAGACCAAGCTGAAAAGGCCAATCCAAGATTCTGAAAATATATTTGCCAGGACACATGTCAGTGTTAGATCCGTCTCTTATTTTTCAGTTTCTCTTTTAAGAAACTAGGTTATCACAGTTAATATGCTGTTCTTCTGCACAGCTTTTGTGTGCTTAGGATTGTTCTTGGCTAGTGAATAGGCCATTCACTGAAAATACTTGTTCTTCTGATTTCTGTTTGACTTTCTCTGAGAAATGCTATTTTGCTGGGCGCAAGACTCAGAAACCAAGAAAGTAAAGTTATAAAATAAGTCAAACTTCAGATGGTTAGACATCTCTAACTGAGTTGAAAGGATGGGAGGAAAGGCTTGATCCGTGGGCACCTGCATGCTCGTGTTTTCTGAGCCACTCCTCTCTCCCCCACTCTCAAGCCTGTGCAGGCCCTGCTCTTTGCCTGTTCCTAAATGCAGGGCTGAGTTTCTGAAGAGTAGAAATTGATAACTGTGCCTGATTTTCATCCAACAATAAAGATGGGACCCATGTCGCTCCTGAACTTTGGAGCCCCTCCCATGGAATGAGACAGTCAGGTCATGGTGGATTGCTGGAAAGTCCTTCTCATCTGTCGCCCTCCGGTAGTTACGGCAGCCAACATCCCCACGAGCGCCAGGTAAGAGGGTGCCACGTGTCCCTGCATAATCAGCTAAAGTAGGGGCCGTGGGAAAATCAGTAAGCTTTTTCAGTGCAAACTGTGGACCAGAGCAAACTCACTGCTGGTCTCCAGAATGGTTCGGGGTTTTCAGGAAGTTCGTCTTCCAAACCAGAAGAGCTTCCGGTCTTCAGGCATGGCCCAGCTCTCATCCTTGCAGTGGCCTGATCAGGCCTGTGCAGCAATTCAGATTTGTAGGGAGAAAATTGCTTCAGAGCTTGCTCGTCTCTACACATGGTGCCTCTTGGCACCTCAGTTTAATAACGTATGGACTGGTTAGAAAGTATTGTATATATGGTGTCTGATACTATTTATATTTTCCATGCCAGTCAAATTGACCAACAACAGCAATCAAAAGGAGCTTTCTAAAATTGTGAATCAGCAGCAGAAACAATTTTTGCAGAAATACAACATGATAGCCACAAGAATGAAAAAAAATTGTCCTGTAGTTGCACAATTCAAATAGATTTTTAAAAGGAACTCCTTTTTATCACACTGAACAATATTCCATATTTACAAGGCAATGCACTGTCGAGGATTGAAAATAAAACAGTATATATATAATCTGCCTCATTATATCTGCAGTATGCTTACATCAAAAAATGAATAAAGCACAGTTCTTGCTGTGAAGAGGGCTGAGAAGGGTCACTTTGGGCCTAATGGGACGTTGGCTTCCTGTTTCACAAATGGGATTGGATGAGCACTGAGCTCCCACATGCCTTTTATGCATCCGGTTGCTTATTGCATTTGAACCCGCTAACCCTAAGAATTGTAAAACTAAGTTTTAGAGTTTGTTACCAGAATTCAGGCTTCCATTTGCTGAAGTGTTACGAATTTCAGTTTTAACCAGTACCTGTAGCAGCATCTGCAGAATGATGGGGCCCTAGTTTTTATTTCCAGCTGATGGAGAAAGAGAGTTTCCCATTATCTCCAAATGGCCCCACCTCCTTCATTCAGTCAGCATTGACTTTAATGCCTAAAAATAAAATTTCACATTCAGAGATGATTGTGGATTATTGAGACAAAGTATTATTCTGCCCTTTGCTTACTTCATGAACTCTGGTTTAGTTTGGATGACCACTGTGCTTTTTTTAACCAAGAGTTTAGGGTTACTCTGAGTTTTGCTAATACGAAATTGCCACTCTTGTTCCCTCCTTGCCCTGGGATTCCATTTCTGCTTTTTCCTAGAGTTGTCCTCATTCAGCCTCACCAACAGATGGAAGCCTTCCACCAATGTCCAGCTTCCACCGGGGCAGTAGCAGTAACTCATTATATGCTGCCACCGCCTCTCATACTCCACCAGTCAACAGATCAGAGACCAGTCTGCTTGGTAAGATCTCTGGGTCTTAAAATTATCCATAAAAAGTATAGCTGATTTAGTTATAGTTAAGTCCTGATAGTATAATTATCTGCTAAAACAGTAAAAAGGGTTTGTCAGCTGGCAAGACTTACAATGTTGGTATTTTCAGGGTTGGAATATTTTCACATCTCTCTTCATTTGATCTCCACTCTGAGAGCACCGCCTAGAAAACTTTTTTCATACTTGTGGATCTATTCACCAAGCTGGTGTGATGGGTCTTAGATGGCATTGTATGTCAGTCTGGATATTATTTGTGCACTGCTCCAAAATGTGTGACAGGCAATTGTTTTGAAAAAGTGATTGGACCAGGAATCAGTTATCTTTGATGGTAGTTGAAATATGATTATAACTTCTATTCAGGAAGAACATATATTTATCTAACGAATGAGCTTCAGTTTTTCCCCAAATCCCAGATTTATAGATCTTATTGAGGTGACATTTCAGCTTATTCATACATTTGGTGTGTTTTGTGCACTCTGATTGGTGATTCTAAAGTCCTTTCTGTGATTTCTTATAAAGATATGAATTTAAAAAAGAAGACGAGGATTCAGTCTTAAGCAGCGTGTTTTGGGCTATTTAACTGAAGTGTTCCAAACCACTAATTATTTATTTGTGCAAATGTGAACCTGAAAAGCTGTATGATGCTTATCCAACATGATGGGACCAATGTAGTAATCCAGGACTAAATAGTTGGTTAGGCAGATGAGTTTTCCTAGCTTGAACAATACTCCTTGAGGATCAGATCACCCCAGCAGCTTCATTTTCATTCTGACTGGTACTGATAGGCTAGCAGGCAGCAAAACTAGGTCCGTAGACAGAGAAGTATAAATTCACGTACACAAGGAAGCATGAAAGTGGTGGCTCACCTTCTCAGTAAGACATCAGCAATAAAGGTGGAACATGTCTCTTGTCATTGGAGCCCTATGTCCAAGTGGCTGAACAGACAATTTAGAAGACCAAGATGTTTTGCCTGAAGACTTTTGAAAATAGGAACATATTTGTCTAGCCTAGCATTCTCCTCCCACAGTGGCCATTCGTTAGGAAGGATCCTGAATTTGCCTAAGGGAATCAACCTTCTCTTTCATGAAGATTAAATGCTGCAGCTGGATCTGGCATTCAGACCTAAAGTTACTTCTGTTTTCCATAGATTTTGGACATGCCACTACCATTCTTCTTATCTCCCTCACCTGAAGGGTACAACATTTGAAGGGCCTTGGCTTCTTTATAGGCAGAACTAAGGTTCACAGAGAAACTGCAAAGTTTGATGTCCTCACCGATGTCAAGCTTCTGCTTCTGCCATTGCCAGGGGGCTCAGAGGGAGAACGCCTCAAGGTCTTACCCCTTCTGGGCCAGGGGTAAGGCTTCTCCAAAGGATACCCAAGTCCATCCCGCAAAGCATGGAACCGTCTTAGTTACTCTGTCAGGGAAATCCAGGATATTTTAGATTGAGGCCTCCGGCGTTGATTGGGAATTGCAGTCAATGGGCTGTAACATTGACATACATTTTTAAAGCATAATAATGCTACCTTTGAAAAGGGTGCAGAATGAGCACGAGTAAGGCCTATTCTGTACGGACGTGTATTTTAAATGCCAAGTGTGAATATTTTCTTACCTTTGTACCATGGATGGAAAAAAAATGTTTGGATTTACGTTTTAATTCTTGACCATAATAAGACCAGGATAGGGCAGCCCGTTTACCTAGGTCCCTAAAGTGGAGAATGATCCATGGCACAGCTCCAAATGGAGGCGGTTGCCTCTCCTTGCTGCAAGTTCTGGAATTCCAGGGGATGGGAGAAGCGATTCAGGGAGTGCTTTGGGGCTCTGCAGTTGACTGTAGGGTGGGATAGTTTGCTTTCCGGCACACTTTGAAGGAAGCCCCTTCTTTCTCTTAGCTTCTTTGCAAACTCAGCTTGCCTGTAGTTAAGAGGATGTGCTTTTCCCCTTTGAGAACAGCAGCTCAGAGGTAATGCCCGGTTTCCCTTCTTGATCTCTCTCTTCCTCTTCCCCCATTTTGCTCCCTTAAGTCCAGTCCAGGGGTTCTCACCATCTGCACCACATAAATGTTGTGTTGCCTTTCTCTTTACAGTTGATAGAGGGAATCCTGCTGGAGGTTCACAGACTGGGGATGCCCTTGGAAAAGCTCTGGCCTCTGTAAGTAATTGTATGTGGAGCAATTCCGTGAAGGACCCAAACTCCATATACAAATTCTTGCCCTTCAGATTGCGTCAAGTAGATCTCAGTGAGCAAACACAGAATGCATCTGGAGGTGTCTATGGCCAGGCAATCCCAGGGTGGCTTGGATTTGAGAGTGGCATTCCCATGAATCTGTGATTGATGTTCTAAAATTTGTTTACACCTAAAGTTCCTTTCAGGCACATTACCTGCAGGCATGGCAGCAAACTCTAACCCCCCCCCCTCCCCAATAGGCAGACAGAGGGGAGCATGCAAAACCTAAAGCAGAAGACAAAGTGATTAAATAATTATGTGCTGTAAAACTGCATTGCTGAAGGCTTTATATTTCCCAAGACTTTCTGAAGAGCTCTCCTATACAGAATTGTTTCTTTAATGCCATTTATATTTTAAGTTGTGACCCTTGAAATATTCCTCTACAGATTTACAACAGGGGCAGCTAATAAAATGGAGTAGCATAGCATAACACACAGGAAAGCTGTTGATTGTCCAGAGGTTAAGAAATACATTCATCATGAGAAGTCCATTCTACAATTAACTGCATGGCATAGACAGTGGTTCAGTGTTGCAGCTACCTTGCCTGGAGCAGTTTTGCCCTAGAGCTTCCTCCCCAAAGCTTCCTCCTGGGGTTGGCTTCCTCCACAGAGGAGGAGTTAGTTCCCTTAAAAATGGGAGGGAGATAGTAATATTGGATGCAGCCACAGTTTACTAAAGACCTAGTATGAGCGGGTGCTCTTGGAGGCAGAAGAGAGGAGTTTAGTGTGTGTGTGCAGGGAAACAAGCAGTTTGCATAATTGGAAGGTAAGGAAGCCCTTTGCCTTCTTGGTGCTGCTTGACATGAGCTAGCAAATCAGTTCACAAATTGGGGCCAATTGTCCGCCTCTCAGCCCTGCACAGCAGAGCAGACCTGGGTTTTCCCTCACCCGGAGATAGGTGTTCATTGCCCCCTGCTACTCTTGAGAAAGGAGGTGTGTGGGTGAAGGAACCCCTATACTTTGTCCATCGGCTTTAAACCTGTCCGATGAAGCAATAAAAAAATCATGCTGAAATTGTAAAGCTGCTGCCTTTCTCTCCTTTTTAAATGTTGCCATTAATAGTAGAAATAAGATTGCGTCTGATGTGGTGCTTTTTAAAAAAATAACAGGATGCAACATTATTTGTTTCTAAATCTAAATACCAAATTCCTTTCAAAATACTCCATGGTTAAAAAAGAAAGGTTAGTTAATATATTTGCAAAGGTCCTTTTATTTTAGATTTAAGCCTGGATAATTACAGTGTTAGTCTTAAAGCTGGAAAGAAAGTATTTACCCAAAGCTCTGAAAGCCCAATGGATTACACTTGGGCTTGGATAATGAACGTGTGGATAGAAAGCAAAGAAAATCTGGGCATGTCTACCATATCTAATGTGCCTCCCTGAATATTTGCCAAACAATAATTCCATAGATAGCGCCCATAGGGAGTTACATGGTGAGAGAAGCATCTGGTTTATGTCAGTGTTTAATGGAAAAGTAAAACACTTGGTTTTTAATTTAAAGAAGATCAAATCAGAGGTTTTTCTTTAATGTTGTTGGTTATATCAAATCTCTTTGTCCAAATCTACATTTTGCTTCCTACTTCCAGTTCAGAAAGAGCAGCCTTTGTGCAGCTTGGATAGCCCAGGGCTTCACAGTCTCTGAACAAAGAGAGGGAAACATTGGGAAGTTGATTTTTCCAAGTGATCCTTGAATGGCTTATATTGCTTGAGGCCCAGTAGGATGAGGTCATAGGCATTTTAAGTCCCCCTGTTAACAGCTCAGAGCCTGCAGCTGCAGCCTTGGTGACTTGGCCTTTGGCAATCCTGATGGAGTTTAAATTCCTCATATTTTGTTCCTAGTCAGATGTGCATTTAAGGTAAACAGCAGCATTGGGAACTATTATATAAGAACTATAGGAACTGCATTGGGGAGAGAATTGCAAGGAATTACAGTTATTGATAGAAGGGAATATTTATCCCTGGGGTTGAACCATGGGGTCCTTGGTACTCTCTGACCCTGGCTGTTTTCTTGCAGGCATTTAAATACCAAACTAGCTAATATCATCAGTCCTAAGTGTGGTTTGCTCTCAGTTACCAGGCTGAACATTTCTAGACATTTCATTTTCTTCAATTGTTGTTCAGCTGAATTTTTTAATGTGTAGATTCTAGTATATCAAATAGTTCAAATGGTTGTGATATTTCTTTTTTCCCCAGATTTATTCTCCTGACCACATTAGTAGTAGCTTCCCTTCAAATCCTTCAACACCTGTTGGATCACCATCCTCTCTCACAGGTAGTACCCATCTCCTCCTCCTTCTCTTTTGAAATGAATGAATGAATGAATGAATGCCTTTTATTGTCACTATCCACATGTACAATTTACATTATACACATAACAGTGAAATTAGAGCAACTCATCGTTCAGTGCAGTTTATTACACAGTAATAAAGAGATAAAAAAGTGATATTGCACTCAGTGCATGTGTGAATTTAAAATGGTTATGGCTTTGGGGAAAAAACTATTCTTGAGGCGATTTGTCCTTGACCTGATGCTCCTGTAGCGCCTCCCTGAGGGCAACAGGTCAAACAGACCATAACCAGGATGGGAGCTGTCTTTTATGATGTTCACAGCTCTGCTAAGACAGCGGGAAGAGTAGATGTCCGACAGGGAGGGGAGAGGACAGCCAATGATCTTCTGAGCTGCTTTGACTACCCTCTGTAATCTCTCCCTGTCTGCCATGGTGCAGTTGCCATACCACACTGTGATGCAGTATGTCAGCAGGCTTTCAATGGACGCACGGTAGAAGGTAATCAGCAGGCTGGAGTCCAGGTTGTGCTTCTTGAGCACCCGCAGGAAATGGAGTCTCTGCTGGGCCTTCTTGATGGCTACCGTGATGTTTTCCGTCCAGGAGATTTTGTCGGCAATGATGACACCCAGAAACCGGAAGGTGTGGATCCTCTCCACCTGCCCTCCATTAATATAGAGGGGAGCCAGGTCGGTGTTATGCCTCCTGAAGTCCACAATGAGTTCCTTAGTTTTCTTGGTGTTCAGAACTAAGTTGTTTTCTGAACACCAAGCTATCAACATCAGGACCTCCTTCCTGTAAGCTGCCTCGTCTCCCTTCGAGATGAGTCCGACCACTGTGGTGTCATCAGCGAACTTCACAATGAGGTTGCTGTCATGCTGTGGACTGCAGTCATGGGTGTAGAGGCAGTACAGGAGTGGGCTCAGCACACAGCCCTGTGGGGAGCCAGTGCTCAATGTGCGTGTGGAAGAGAGGTGGGGGCCAAGCCTTACAGTCTGGGGCCGGTCACTTAGGAAGTCCTTTATCCAGGCACATATAAGGGGGGGCAAACCTAATGTGTCCAGTTTTTTAGTCAATATTTCTGGAATGATTGTGTTAAAGGCAGAGCTGTAGTCCACAAAGAGCATCCGGACATAGCTCTGCTGCTGCTCCAGGTGGTTCAGCGCAGCATGCAGAGCTATGGCTATGGCATCCTCCGTAGACCGGTTTGTGCGGTAGGCGAACTGGTGGGGGTCGAAATCCGGAGGAAGATGGTTGATGATGTGCTGGAGCACCAACCTCTCAAAGCACTTCATAACTACAGGAGTGAGCGCCACTGGACGGTAATCATTGAGGCTGGAGATGGAAGATTTCTTCGGCACAGGGATGATTGTGGCAGATTTCAGACAGGGTGGTATAACTGCCTGGGCCAGGGAGAGGTTGAAGATGTCTTTAAAGATGGAGGCGAGCTGAGGGGCACATGCCCTGAGCACCTTACCAGGAACTCCATCTGGACCAGCTGCCTTCCTGGGGTTCACTGCACGGAGCACCCGTCTGACATCATCCTCCGTCACAGAGAATGTACTGGGTGAAGTGGTAGAGCTGGATGTGATTGGAGGTGGGAGTAGGGCTGGTGCAGCTGTATGTTGTTGTGAAACTTCAAAACGAGCAAAGAAGTTATTCAGCTCCTCTGCTAGCGCTGCACTCAGGTGTTCTGTTGTCGCATGACAGCCCCTGTAATTAGTGATGTCATGTATGCCCTTCCACACCTCCCGTGTGTTGTGACTGGACAGATGGGACTCTATGCTCCTCCTGTGGTCCGTCTTGGCTTTTATGATCCCCCTCCTCAGGTCGGCTCGGGCGGCTGTGTACAAGACTCTGTCACCTGACCTGAAAGCTGCATCGCGGGCTTTAAGGAGTCTGCGGACTTGGGTGGTCATCCAGGGTTTCTGATTTGGGAAAACCCGGATGTTTTTGTCTACAGTCACATTTCCGATACAGAACTTGATGTAATCCAGCACTGTACTCGTATGCGTTTCCAGCTCCTGGTGTTGAAACATATTCCAGTCTGTCTGCTCAAAGCAGTCTTGTAATCTGCTGAGTGCATCCTCAGGCCAGGTCGTTACAGTCCTTGTAATGGGCCTGCCACTGCGTCTGAGGGGGGTATAGGCTGGAGGTAACAGGAGGGAGAGATGGTCTGAATGCCCGAGGTGGGGGAGGGGTATAGCTCTGTATGCATGTTTGATGTTGGTATAAACATGATCCAGAGTGTTTTCTCCCCTCGTAGCACACTTGACATGCTGATAGAATTTCGGGAGAACGGTTTTCAGATTGGCCTTGTTAAAATCTCCTGCAATAACGTGAACACCATCAGGGTGGGCCTGCTGCTGTTCATTTATGATGTTCAGCAGGAGAGAGAGTGCCTTGTCTGTGTTTGCATCGGGTGGAATATACACCGCTGTAACAATCACAACAGTTAGCTCTCTCGGTAGAAAAAAAGGCCGACATCTTACAGACATATACTCGAGATCAGGGGAACAGTGGTTGTCTATAATTGTCCCATTATTGCACCAGTTCTCATGTACATAGATACAGAGCCCCCCTCCTCTGCTCTTACCAGAGTCCTTCGTTCTGTCCCAGCGTAAAAAAGTGCGGCCTGCTAGCTGCATGCTAGCGTCAGGTATCCCGGGATGTAACCAGGTTTCGGTAATTACCATAATGCAGCAGTCTCGAACACAGCGATTGCCAGCGAGTTGTAGGTTTAAATAATCCATTTTATGTACCAGGGATCTGGCGTTGGCGAGATACAGGCTCGGAAGAGGTGGCTTGTGTGGATGTTTCCTCAGCCTTAATATAACACCAGACCTGCAACCTCGCCTCTGCTTTCTCTCCCTCCTCCGTCTGCGCCGCCTCCCAGTCCCGACAACAATCCACGGAGAGCCCGCCGGTCTCGCCATCTCGTCGGGGATGTTATGTATGCGGTGAAAATCACTCGAAACAGACATCCGGCATTGGTTTCCCATACCTATGATGTCCGATCGTGTGTAGAGTTGGTTCATGGAACCGATAGTCCACAAGTGAACGAGAAAGACGCATACAAACGTATACAAACAACAAAAAAGAACACCGAACGGGAGAGCCATAAGCCGCTGCGTCCATGCGCGCCGCCATTATCTTGTAAGACCTGGTTTTCTAGCATAGAGATGCACTCTGACAATTGTGCTGCTGTTTTGTTGGCTCTCTGCTCTCCAGTAAACATCAAAGAGCTGCTGAACATGTGCAGACAACCTGTGAATGCCCCTTTGGCCAAAATGTGTTATTTAAGGTGCTCCCATTCAGGAATTTGGGAATCAGTCATTACTTTTCTGGGATGGTTATCTCCACTCCACCCCCAGCTTTCAGTCAGCATAATGTGCTTCGTCCTTGCTGGGCTCCACAAAGAAAACTATTCCAAATTGCTTATAAAAATAATAGAAAGCTCTTTATAAATCAGAAGATGTTGGCAGCAGTAGGATATGTTTCTCCTGCACGTGCCATGCTTCAGTGTTGATTTTGACAGGTGCTGGTCAATGGTCAAGAACTGGAGGACAAGCCCCTTCATCTCCAAGCTATGAAAACTCTTTACATTCATTGGTAAGAATGGCTTTCTGTTTTTATTGATACAAATCTTACTTATATGTTCATTTCCTCTTAACAGAACCAAGATACTTATTTTAATGTAGGTTGCTTTTCAAAATCATTTTCTTGGGGAAATGTACAGTGCATTAAAATCATGTTTCCTTTTTTTAAAGCAAATTCAGCAATAATTAAAACTAACATCAAAATAAGTTTTATCTTCGGGAGATTCTTACATTGAGTTGAAAATAGCGTAATTCTGCTTGCTACTTACATTATTACATCAGCATCGCTCTTGTTCATGGACCATTGGTCTCAAAGGATATTGCAGAATTTGAAAATATGCCAAAAGGCAATTGGTATAACGAGAAAGGGGGTATATTGCATTGGGCTCTTCAGCACAGAAAAATTAAGGATAAAAATCCTCAGTGTGTGTGGAGTGAAATGAGATCCAAACGTGGGACCATCGGCCTGGAAGGCATTTTGGGGGATGAATCCAGAGCGGTGGCCGCTGCCTCTGGGTACTGCGGAAGAGGGAGGAGGCCCCCACTAAATCCCTTGGGTACCTCTGTGGAGGGGAGGCGGTGATAGGAATTAGTGCAAAAACTCTCAGTCCTGCCTCAGAAGCAGAAGAGAAAAATGTGTGCAATATTGATGAAGCATTTTAAGATCTCTCAAGGTAATACAAATACAGTAATTTGCCTGTTGCCTTCCATTGCGAGTGTACATAAGCAGTCTTTTATCCCCTTAGTTTCCATTTTCATTCAATCTTTGTGGAATTAACTAACCACTGAGGCTGACCTGCACACCAGCTATTTACCTCAGCTCTTTATCCTTACTTAACTTGTGCTTTGTTTCTTGTTCTGTCTTGACTTTGCCAGAAAAATCGAGTTGAGCAACAACTTCACGAGCATTTGCAAGATGCTATGTCCTTCTTAAAAGATGTCTGTGAGGTACTGTTCCTCTTCAGAGGGTACCTTTGGGGGGGGTTTTAGGGTGGTTTTTAAAAGTAACAGCCCATCCTATTTACGATGGCACAGCTGATGCATCTCTTCCTTCCATCAGTCTTCAACTTTAAACTATAAACAGGCTTTTTATGTTTGAATGCTCTTTCGCATACTTTATTTGAACAATCAGTGAATATATGGCAAGATAAATGCTGGCATGAAACCAGGAAAATCTGATTTGAGAGTTCAAACCTGAAAGCAAACTGCTCTCTCTCAACCCCCCCTTCCCCTTTCCTGCCTTTTGCATCCTGGCAATAATGGTCAAATTGAAGCTCTGGGAAGAGAAGGACCAGATCCTTTTTAATCCCCATTTAGAGTTTTGCTTCTTTCTTTTAAGCTTTATTCCAGAACACCAAACAAGATTCGTTTTGTAGTTCACCTCTCTTTTGTTTTGGAGCCAGAAGTGTTACCCTCTCACACAGTTGCTGGTTGCATTCTGGCTGTTTTTGAAGTCCTTTTGATACCACCGCATTCCCTGGCTGCCTTTCCCATTTCCCATTGTAGAACGCCTGGGAATTGAATGGAATAAACCGCTGTGTGCCATAAATGACCTTCCTGCCCCTCTCAATCCTAACAGCAGTCCCGGATGGAAGATCGCCTGGACAGACTTGATGACGCCATCAATGTGCTGAGAAGCCACGCCGTGGGGCCTTCGACGAGCCTGGCTGGGGCCCATAGAGAGATGGAGGGCTTATTGCGGCCATCCCACAGTGGGCCTGCTAGCACTTTGAGTGCCACTTACGGCACGCCTGGCCTGGTCATAGCCAGTAGACAAGCCTGGATGGTGAGCTTCTGATCTTTCTTTATTAGGCAGAGCCTTGTGACTGAACACCCTACCTTCCTTCCCTGGTTTTGGTCCAGATGGCACTCTAGGCCCCATGAGACGCCTGGAAGAGGACAGGTCCCTCTACTTGGTTATCTATGGAGATTCTTGGTCATCCAGATCATGGTTGTCCCATGGTTGTGCCTTCTTCAAGAGGGAACTGGACTTTTTTTTTGAAGATGTTTCACTTCTCATCCAAGAAGTAGAAGCTTCTTGGATGAGAAGCAAAATGTCTTCAAAGAAAAACAAGAAAGTCCTCTTGAAAAAGCACTGTTAGGACCTCTGCTTGGTTCTTACATCTTCTCATGCCTTGCTCCATTCTTCATACTGTCTCTGTCTCTCTCTCTCTCTCTCACACACACACACATCCTTGACCACAGCATCACAGCACCTCTGCAGCTCTTAAATAGCACATAGGACCATCCTTAAAGAATGTATACAAGGCAGGAAACAAAGTGGAGACTTATCAGTCAAAGACACAAGAATGGATTCAGAGGGCTAAAATGGAAGAACTTGCCTTCTACAACCCTTGAAGTATAAATATTGTGAGAGTGATATCCTAGTCCACAGAACATCCCATGCCGTGCTTCCAGGAAGGGCACTCCAGCTCATTCCAGGTGCAGCCTGTGATTCCACTGCCTCACAAGCTGTTGCCACAAGCCTTGTTTTCTCTTCCTTCCCAAAAGTCAGCCACAGGGCCTTTCTTCTGCTGGGAGGGAAGCTTCTGCAGAAAGTGTGATGGAGTAGAGACCCTCAGAAGCCCCCTCTGCTGGCTCACTGAGTACCCACAACTTTCTCGGGTGGCATACACATGCTATTTCTGCTGTAGGGTTGCAGTCAGAACAATTGCAAAAAGAGTCAGGATGATTGGATATTGCTGACCTCATGCCAAGCTGAATGGTGATCTGTGTCTGTGCTGCCTTTGTCCTAGGTCAACACACATCGGGAAGATGGCGTCGGCCTCCATAGCAATCATTCAAAGCTGTGCAACGCTGGTCCTGCTCAGAATACAGAACTAAGCCATAAAACCCAAGAAAACTATAGAGGTGAGTCACATTTCAATTTTTTCAGTCAGGAAATTAAATGGGAATCTTTGTGAAATGAGTAACGAACGTGAGCCCTTTTCATGGATCGACAGGATTCCTCCCCTTGGCCACAAAGATGGTTTTTGCTTGCTTATGAGTTGACTAAAGAACTTACCATGCATTACTTCAGATTCCTCTGCTACATGTCTCCCCAACACATGCATCTGCACACATGCACACAACCTGGTTTTCTAATCTAAACCGTTTTATCTTCCTCTTGGAAGAGGTCTTGTAGCCAGTAGCTACTCGGATTGCTGTTTGTGCAACAGTAATATTCTTTTTCTATGGTGTTTAGACCAGAACGGTGCAAAGAATCACAAGAGAGGGCAGGATGCTGCTGCACTGGCAGCTTTATCTCCAGTCCCTTTCCGACTTAGTCCTAGCACTGAGTGTGCCTAGAGAATCCGCGGGGGCTTTCCAGAAGTTTCTCATCAAATCACACCCATCTGGACGTTCCACAGAAAGCTTGCACCCACCGCTAATAATCTGCTTTTTTCTTCAACAAGTTTCAAATTGTAACTCTTCAAATATGTCCTAGCACTATTTCAAAGGAATTGCTCTAGATTTTGCCTGCCATCCATTAAGAGGATTGGTCACAGCTTCTCTTTTCTAAAGGGGGTGGGGGTTACTGTTCTTTCTTCTTCTATATTGGTTTTTTTCATTGTTCGCAAGCGGCCCAGAGTCACTGAGAGTGACTGGGCAGCCATATAAATCTTACAAGCAAACACATAAAATAGGCCACGTTGCACTTTATTGGCTTTCCTTGCAGTGCTGCCCATCAGGCTACCCACCACCTCAGTAGCTCTGGGCCCGCTAGAAATCAAATCGGAGCCCAAGGAGAAAGATGAAAACACACAGGAACCTGCATCCTCCGATGACATGAAATCTGATGACGAGTCCTCCCAGAAAGATATCCAAATCTCCTCCAGAGGCAGGACAAGGTATGTTGGCTTCTTTCCTGCTATCCCAGAAATCAAGTGGATCCCTCCAGGGTGATAAAACTAGTTTCTCAGTAGGTGCCAATTGCAAGGATCCGTTGAATTTCCAGAACATGCAATAGGAAAGGATCTGGTAAGGGATCCTCTCCGTTTCCAGGTGTGGAGGGCTGGCCATCGCCTCCGATGAACAGAAGAGTCAGATGTTCCGTCATCCAGGTCAGGCTTTGCCCCTCAGGAGGCAAAGGCTTTTTCAGGAGGCAACTGGACTTGTTTTTTCTTTTGAAGACATTTCACTTCTCATCCAGTAAGCTGCTTCAGTTTCCCCATTATCCTGTCAGAGCTGAAGAAGCTTCTTGGATGAGAAGCAAAACCTCTTCAAAAGAAAAGTTGCCTCCTGAAAAAAGCACCTTTGGGACAAGGGACAGCGGCGGGTCCCTTGGCCTGGGCATCAGGCTGGGGTGGGGATGCCTTGGACAGTCAGGTTTCCTTCTTAATCTTATGTGACCGCATCGCTTAGCGACAGCAGCTCCGGTGGCTGTTGTAATCCCAAGTTGTGTCATCTGTTAAAAGCCCAGAGGCAGGAGTCTCAGGTAGCGAGCAATGCGGGGGAAGGGGGGGGGAGGTCAGGGGAAAGTAAAAGCAGGAGAGATTCACAGAGCTCCTTGCCACTTTCCCTGCATGACTTGCAGAAAATGGGCAGGGAAGGTGGTAATGGGTGATCAGCTCCCTTCAGCATGGTAAACGGAGGGTCCAGCTCACAATCACATCTGTGATGGCCGTCAGAACTTCAAGGGCTGCTTGCACTTCCATTGTCTTAGTGCCACCATAACTTTGAACAATTACTGATTGAGTGGATGGAAGCTGAGGTCTGCCCAGTCTGTTGTCACTTCTGAACCCTCTTGGTCCGTCTGACCCAAGTCACAAGGGCTTCTGGCTGCACTTGCTGTTCGAACAAAGCAGCATATGGCTAAATCTTAAAAGGTTGCCTACCACGCTGGACAAGTAGCAAGGGGAAAGAGGAAGAGTCCTCTCTCCCCTCTGCCTCCCCTTTATAACCACGCAGGCCGTGACTTTGTGCCCACTCTTCCCTTGGAGTGTTTGTGACAGAAAATGTACCCCCCAGAGGCTTTTCTGCAGATTGAAGCATGGAATTCCTGCTGTAGGCATTGCTTGAGAAACTCTGGCTGATTATAGGCAAGGCAATACTCAGTACAAATGCGGAAGAATGAAAGTCTCTCCACACCTTTCCTGTTTTTGTTTCAAAAGTAGCACAAACGAAGATGAGGAGCTGAACCCGGAGCAGAAGCTGGAGCGGGAGCGGGAACGGCGGATGGCCAACAATGCCCGGGAGCGCTTGCGTGTCCGGGACATCAACGAAGCCTTCAAGGAACTGGGCCGGATGTGCCAGCTGCACCTGAAGACCGAAAAGCCCCAGACCAAGCTGCTGATCCTTCACCAGGCTGTGGCAGTCATCCTCAGTCTGGAGCAGCAGGTCCGAGGTAAGCTGGGGCAGGGGGCACGAGGAGGGGGGAGGGTGTGAAGGCTTCCTTTGCCCCTGAAGGCAAGCACTGCCTGCTCTCCATTGCAGGCTGAAGGGGAGGAGGAGGAGGAGGAGGCAAGCTGGGAGTAATGTCTGTGGTCAGGCAAAGAGGACTTTGCTCAACCAGAGCCACCTTCCTCTAGCAATAGCACTTACATGCTGCTTCACAGTGCTCTACAGCCCCCTCTAAGCAGTTTACAGAGTCAGCCTCTTTTCCCCAGCAATCTGGGTCCTCATTTTACTGGCCTCGAAATGAGGAAAGGCTGAGTCAACCTTAAACCTCTCAGAATCGAACTGCCAAACTACAGGCAGCCGGAAGTCAGCAGGAGTAGCCTGCAGTGCCGCATTCTAACCATTGCACCCACCACCGTAGTTCATCCTCTAGAGAGGAAGTCAGTCCCAGACTTCTGTCCTTTTGCTCTTTCTATTTTTCTCTGTTTACTTGTTTTGTGTTTTACTTGTCTGCACCAGATCATAATTTGCCATCTGGTGCAGAGCCTTGTGTTGCAAACAAAAGCAAATCCCCCCACCCTCACACATTTTCTCAAGTTCATCTATTGTGATTCTTATATGATTTGCCTGATTTCAATAGCTGAAGTTGAAAATAAAGTTAATCTGTAGTAACAAATCCATATTTTGCCCATTTCAGATTTGAACAATCCTTTCTGGAGGTCACGTTATAAAATTCTTTATACTGTCCTCCTTTGGTAGAAGTGAAATGGGGGCCTCCAATAGGCAATAAGCTTTTTTATTCCAGAATGATGCAGCTGACAGCAAAGGCACCTACTTCCTGGGTGTCCCACTGGGGTTTTGCTCTTTATTCTGGGACACCAGCTGGATCAGCTGCGGTTCTTCCCGAGATGCTTCCTCAGATGAGGCATTTCCAGGATATCTATATAAATGGGATGCTGATGGTATCAGAAGTGGTATCTACAGGTGAAACTTGAAAAATTAGAATATTGTGCAAAAGTTCATTTATTTCAGTAATGCAACTTAAAAGGTGAACCTAATATATGAGATAGACTCATTACATGCAAAGCAAGATAGTTCAAGCCATGATGTGTCATAATTGAGATGAGTATGGCTGACAGCTCATGAAAACCCCAAATCCACAATCTCAGAAAATTAGAATATTGTGAAAAGGTTCAATATTCTAGGCTTAAAGTGTCCCACTCTAATCAGTTAATTAAGCCATAACACCTACAAAGGGCTCCTGAGCCTGTAAATGGTCTCTCAGTCTGGTTCAGTAGGAATCACAATCATGGGAAAGATGCTGACCTGACAGTTGTGCAGAAAACCATCATTGACACCCTCCAAAAGGTATTTGCAAAAGAAGTTGGATGTTCTCAAAGCACATTAATAGAAAGTTATATGGAAGGGAAAAGCGTGGAAGAAAAAGGTGCACAAGCAGCAGGAATGACCGCAGCCTCGAGAGGATTGTCAGGAAAAGGCCATTCAAAAGTGTTGGGGACTTTCACAAGGAGTGGACTGAGGCTGGAGTCAGTGCACCACACACAGACGGATCCTAGATATGGGCTTCAAATGTTGTATTCCTCTTGTCAAGTTGCTCCTGAACAACAAACAACGTCAGAAGCGTCTTACCTGAGCTAAAGAAAAACAGAACTGTCGCTCAGTGGTCCAAAGTCCTCTTTTCTGATGAGGGCAACTTTTGCATCTCATTTGGAAACCAAAGACCCAGAGTCTGGAGGAAGAATGGAGAGGCACACACTGCAAGATGCTTGAAGTCCAGTGTGAAGTTTCCACAGTCTGTGGTGATCCGGGGAGCCATGTCATCTGCTGGTGTTGGTCCACTGTGCTTCATTAAGTCCAGGGTCAACGCAGCTGTCTACCAGGAGATTTTGCAGCACTTCATGCTTCCTTCCGTAGACAAGCTTTATGGGTATGTTGACTTCATTCTCCAGCAGGACTTGGCACCTGCCCACACTGCCAAAAGCACCAAAACCTGGTTCAATGACTGTGGGATTACTGTGCTTGATTGGCCAGCAAACTTGCCTGACCTGAACTCCATGTATGGGGCATTGCCAAGAGAAAGATGAGAGACATGAGACTGAACAATGCAGAAGAGCTGAAGGCCACTATCGAAGCATCCTGGTCTTCCATAACACCTCAGCAGTGCCACAGGCTGATAGCTTCCATGCCACGCCGCATTGAGGCAGTAATTGCTGCAAAAGGGGCCCAAACCAAGTACATATGCATGCTTATATTTTTCAGAGGTCCGATATTGTTCTATGTACAATCCTTGTTTTATTGATTGCATGTAATATTCTAATTTTCTGAGATTGTGGTTTTGGGGTTTTCATGAGCTGTAAGCCATAATCATCACAATTATGACAAATCACGGCTTGAACTATCCTGCTTTGTGTGTAATGAGCTTATTTCATATATTAGTTTCACCTTTTAAGGTGCATTACTGAAATAAATGAACGTTTGCACGATATTCTAATTTTTTGAGTTTCACCTGTAGTCAAGGGTCTGAAGCACTGACACTCCGTCCTTTCTGCTAGTAGCATGGACCTATTTTTTTTCCTCTTTGTGTGCCTCAGGTTTTGTAAAGAAGTAAGAATTGGGAATTGTCCCTGTTTTTCAGATCCTTTCTCTTGGGAGATTGGGCGTGATGGCTTGTGTCTGAACCCTCCAATCCTTGCTTAGTCTGAGGCTGTCTGGGTGATTTTGCATCCATCACCTTCCCCTGCTTGACTCCCTCATAGGACTGTTAAGAAGCATTTAAGCCATCCTGGAGGTCTTTGAAGGAAGAAGAAGGGGTTATCAATCTATCCTATTGAAAGTGGACTTTTCAATAGAAAGGCTCCTGGTTTTTTACTACTAGAGTCAGTTGGACCTCACTAGAGATTCCAAGGAGCAGAAGCCAGGAGTCCCACAGAGCTCTGCATGGGGGAGCAGTCGGAAAGAGCGCAGGCAGGGAGGCCTAACATGCAAGGGCTTTCCTGCCAATCCTGCTCCCAGGTGGAGGCTGGGCGTCAGTGGGGCCTCAGTGCTTGCAGCTTAAAGAGATGTTTCCTGTTTCTTTCTGTCATTGCTTCTAGAGAGGAACTTGAACCCCAAAGCAGCTTGTCTTAAGCAGAGGGAAGAGGGAAAGGGGTCTGTTGTGTCAGCAGAGCCCCCAGCCCCCCATCCAGGAAGCCATCCAGCACTTAGTGAAACGGCCAATCCAATGGGACACATGTGAACGTCAACGAGGTGACCTGTTTTATGTCTGCAGCGATGGGGGGGGAGGGGATGACACGGGTGTTGATGGGCACGTGGGGTATGACAAGATTCAGAAACTTGTCAGTTAAACTTTGTTTAGTTGAACTGCGGCATAACAGAGCCCAGGCTGTGTGTTGGAATCCTTTGCAAGATCACCAGCACGATGGATGAAAAGCAACAGTCGCGCTCAATAAAGTGCATGGCTTTTGTTGGGGGTGGGTGAGGCTGCGCAGCTCTGGTGCCTCCACCTAAGAACTGGCTCCACCGGAAGCAGGGCAGAGGCCAGGCCGCTTGGCCTTTCCCATCCCTAACCCTAACCCTTTCCCACGGTGCCCTGCAACTGTTGGTGCTTCAAGAAAGGCCTTTCAGTGTCCAGATCGGAATCCGGACCCCCATGTGGAAGAGACCAAGAAGGGGGATCTTTTCTTCACACGGACCCTCAACATAGCATGAAGCAGGACCATCTCACCAGACAAACAACCCATCCAGAAGTGGCCCTGTGAGAACCCCCGACCCCTGCGAGAGAGAGGAGGGAGAGCGAGCGAGCAGCAGGCTCTTCTTCCAGCAGGACTTCTGCCCCAGAGGGGATGGCGCCTCTCCTCTCCACTTGATGGGGAAACTGACTTGTGCCTAAACCGAATTGGCAGATGCATTGTAACCAGAAAACATGATTTATTTGTAACGGAACTGTCAAGGTCCACCGTATGAAGGGAAACATTGATCCACTTAGAGCTTGGTTGAGATACTGATTTTGAGAAGTGCATTCTGAGAAGGAAGCTACAAGGCCACCTTCACATTCCCACCCTGCGTGTGCCCCAGCTCCCCTTTCTCTGGCCATCGGACATGTATTTCCTGGGTAGGTACCTTGGTCTTGAGAAGCAGCGGCCTGCGGGCAGCCCTCTGACTCACAGCCCTCAGCCTCTTGCATCACGGGCACAAGCCACCTAGAGCCATTGCATTCCTTGAGCTGAGCCCCCCTCTGCCTTCTGCCTTCTCAAGCGGCTGCCTCCCTTCGAAGCCTTGTAATGGGACTGAGAGGAGGAAGCCCGTCTACAATTGCCCTGGAGCTGTAAGCACAAGCACCGCACAGCCGGGGTGAGAGCAGTGCAGGAAGACGACCTGGGGTGCCCCGATGCCTGGCTCCCCCCTCTTCCTGGTTAGTAGCCTTTGCTGAGGGCCAAGCAGGGAGGGCCTCAGCAACCTGGGCAGTTGCCCCCCCTGTGATCCCCTCTGAGCTTCCATTGTGAATGCTGTCTTCCATTGTAGTGGCCCAGAGAAAGGCCCACCGTGACCCGGCCCTCCCACCCTGAGCAAATCCTGTCTCGCACAAGATTTGAATTGCGCCTCCAGCGTTGAATGTTGTGGCTCTAACTGGCTTCCTTTCTGTAAGGGGACGTGCCTTCCTGATGGTTCTTAGCACATGCTGGTTTGTTAAGTGGCTGTCCTAAAGTGACCCTGAGCAAGTTTCTGGACCTTTTTTGCCCCGTTCTTGGTATTCCCAGCCAGTGGACTTTGGCTCCTGGCTCTGTTGGGCTGTGCAGGGTGTGTGCTGTGTGCCCCAAAGTTTCCCTTTGGGAAATCAAGGGAGAAAACACTTGGCTTATTTTTCACTATAGCTAGACTTTTATACAATAATCTTGTAAGAAGTTTCTTGAATTCTAAATATTACTCTTTCTAGATTTTTGAAATCAAAAGTTTTCAGTAAAAATTTCTTACTTTATTTTACTATATTAGGTAGAAAAAAATTGTTGTTTAGGGTTGTTTATCATAACCTGTTCATTAATATCAGAAATTTACAATAACATTGTAAGAGCATAGTAGGGTTCTAGCATCCTGTGTAGTACCTTATGGAGTATTGTAAGAGCTATTTGTCCAAGATGAATTGCTTCTCATCTTATTACTCAATTCCCAAATGTTGGTGGTGTCAAATTTCAAGATATTACAGATGCATCTTTTTGACCAGCAACAAATTCAACACCTTTTCTGTCTTGTCAGAAAACACTCTGTATATAACATTTATGTAGCAATAAATGTGCCATCCTTTTGTAATTATTGTTTCAGGCAATCTTTAACCATTTTTATGCTCTTGTCTGTTTTGGCCCAATCCTTACCTGCACATGAATAGAAAGGATGAAGTTTAAATGGACATGCTAAGTAATTTAAAGCCATATTGATTTTAGTGTTTAAAAAGTGAAGCAAAGTCATTCCCCATTTAAATTAAGATTAACAAGGATGCTGAATTTGTTTCTCTAGATTTACACTGTTCCTCTGTGTGCTGGTTTAAACCATCTGGAACATGCCCAGGGCACAGGCCTGGTTCAGACAAATACACAGGCAGAGACCAGAGGAAATGTTCCTGAAGGGACTCTGCTTTTCAGGCCAAGGCCAGGGCCAGGGAGGTTGGCCACAAGGGCATTACGCCCAACTCAAGTGAGGTGCAAGGGCAGAAGAGCAGGAGGTACTAGGGACCTCAAGACAAAATGGCCCAAGATTCTTCCAGAAGTTGCGTTTGGGACCAGGTAGAGGTTGAAATGTGGAGATTGCCTCCCGCTTGATTTCGTTTCCGTGCAGATTGCTCTTCCCATGCCATTGCAACATTTATTTATTAAATTTATATGGCCACTCATATTAAGCAGATGTTTCTAGGTGCAAACAATCATAAAACATAATATAAAAAATAAATGTATATAGCAGCCAAAAAGCTCCATATATTCAATATCCATATAAGATACAAAATCTTCAAAAATTAGATTACAAAAATAACGGAAAGAGCTTACAGGAGCAGGCAGAAGACATTGGCAAAGGAGGCGAGCCACAATGGCTGTGGGATCCAGCCTGCCTCTCAGAAAGTGGGATTTGCCCTCAAGGGCTTCTTAGGGGCACTACTCACTAATTATTACTAGGAGGTTATATTTACATGTTACCAACGCCACACAGACTCCTTGTGGCATAAAGCTCAAAGTTCTGGAAGCAACTCTTGGACATCTTTGCAGGTGCATCCCAACCCTTTGCTGACCTGGAGGAGATGAAGGCAGATACGCCCCTGCACATTACAGATGTTGGAGATATTACAAACTAAGGATGCTTGAGATTTGCAGTAGGCGGACCATTACCCAGGGCCCTTAGGCTGCCTCATGGAATCTCCCCGAGTTGCAGGGAGCCCCATTCAGAACAACCTCACCCTTTGTGCCCTGTTTGTGATGGATCACCCTTGGGGGGGGGGCTTATGGTTACTCCCACAGAAGGTAAAATTGGCTGTCATCTTGGTTTGTTGATCACATAAGCAAATTGCTGAGAATCCCGATCGAGTCACAACTGAAAAAGCTAGCTTGAAATAGAATTGTAGAGCTCTTTTCCTAGCAACCTCGGAATCCAAATGATGGCTTAGAAGCTGCCATGATGTCTTTCTTTACTGTCAGTCAGTGAGCAAGGACCACAGGAGGTTGTCCCTGAGCCAAATTGTGTGAAGGATGCCATTTGGTGAAACTGAGCATCCTTTTCTGTCTTACTATGGGGCCTTCGTTAGGCTGTCCAGCCCTTAACACCATAGGGGCCATGCAACTAAAGCTTCGGCAATCCTTATGCTCCAGCTAGGTAAGTTTTAAAAAGACAAAAGTAGTTTTGCGATGTTGAGATAATCCAGACCTTGCTTGGCACCATTCTGCCTCCTGCTTCCGCTCCTTCCCCAAGAAGGAGGAACTGAGGAAGATGCGAGGAAGCTAAAGCTGTTGGGCCAGGTAGTCTTACAAAGGGTGTGCAGGCTGGCACACTGGATTAAATGGAGAAGTGGCCCATAGAGTGAGTGGTTAAGGCAGCAGCCTAGAGAGGACCCCCCCTTAGGCACAATGCCTGCTGGGGGTCCCTGGAAAGAGTGGGCGGCGGCGGCAAGGGCCACCCACTTCCGAAGCCTTGCCAAGAAAAGGGAGGCCCCTGTCCTCGTTCAAGAGAAGCCCAGGGCTTCCTCCAGCAGGTGGCGCTCTTGGCTAAGCTCCAGAACTCCGAGGGGCCCAAGGGAGGCCGAGCGGGAGGAGCCCCTGGATTTGAGGTGGGGGGGGGGGGGGACAGGCTTCCCGGGATTTCCTTTCCGGGGACACGAATGGGCGGAAAGAGCCCTTGGAAGCAGGCGTTGCAATCCGGCCGTGGACAGAGGAAGGCGGGGGGGGGGGCAGAGCCTTCGGGCCACGGTTCCCAAACCCATGGAGAGGAATCCCCCCCCCCGAATCGCTGCTCCCACAAGACGCCACCCGGGGCCGCCCCCTTTCGGCGGCGGGGGAGCCGATCGAGGCGGGACGGTCCCGATTCCCGGCTGTGCGGGTTCTCCGTCGGGCAGAAGCCAGCGGCTCCTGAGCGCGTGCAGAGGGCGGGCGTCTTCGCCCCACCCGGCGGGCTGCCCGCCGCAGGTCCCTCCCTCGGCGGCCTGGAGGAGGCGGGCGGTCCGGGCAGCGGGCAGAGGCGCTCGCTCGGCGGGGCTCGGAGGACGCGGCGCGGGCCGGACGGAGGTGCGCGGGGACAGGGACGCACTGGGCGAGGGGTGGAAAGGACGGGCGGCCGCGGACTCCCTCCGCCGGCCGGGGAAGCGGCGCTGCTGGCGCCTCGCCGCCTTGTCCGTGGACGGGCGGGCGCTACCGCTGCCTCGGCCGGCCTCTCTCAGTGGCCCCTGGAGGGACTCGGAAAGCCAAGCTCGGGTCGGGCCGGCTCTTGCCCCGCTGCCCCGGCTCTGCCCAGCCCACCCGGCTCCGGAGCGCGGCCCTGGCGAGGGGAGCGGAGGCGGCTCTTCGTGCTCTGGCCGGCGCCAGGCAGGGACGGCGGCTGGGCGCTTCTCCCGGGGTGGGCCGGTCCTGCGCTGCGGCCCCGGGAGATTCGCCTCCCCGCGTGGGTTTGGGTTGCCCTCTCGGGCGGGGGAGGCTTGGTCGGAGTAGGGCGTCGTTTGGAGGAGAATGGGCTTTACCTTCCAACGATGCCCGGGAAGCCGACTGTTTCTGGCGCGGCCCCGGTTGCAGGGAAGAGCCCTGGCCGGCCCTGCGTGGCTGCGGCCTTTCCTCCCTCTGCCTTTGGAAGGGAAAAGACGTCCAGGCTGTAATGGACCGGAGAAGCTTTAGGCACCTTTTAGGGCAATAATACCCCAGGTGGGAGCGTGGAAGCCCCCCCCCCCACACACACACACACGCAGCCGGGCCTGGCCTTCTGCTCTCCGCCTGGGGCAAAGGGGGGGGGGGCTGCTGTGCTGCCAGGTTGGGTAGGGGAAGCCACCTCGGATCTGTCCCACCTGCCCTGTAATTGATGGGTTTGGGAGTGCAGGCCCAGCTGTGCCCGGGGTCTGCACCACTGGTTTCTCTCCTTTGCAGCCCAGCACCTCCCTCTTTGGGGGTGGCGAAGGACCTTCTGGGGCCTGTGGCTGGGTGGCTCAACAGCACCGACTATGCATGTGGCACATCGGCCCCTGGGGGTGTTGGTTTTGATGGGATTGCTGCACTAAAGGCTCCAAATCTTGTGTGGCAAAAATATAAGGGAGGCCAAAGCTGGCTCGGTTCACATGCTGCAAGAAATTTATGGGGAGAAAATACTTGTTTGGGATTGTTTGCTGTACCATGGTAGGAAGGGAGAATCAACCAGTTTAATTTTGGTTTTAAGTCTTTGTTATAAATCCAAGCACTTTTCTGCCTCAGGTGCCTATCCAGTGTAGATTTTGGCACACCTCCAGCCACGCCATGAGATTTCTGGAAGCGGCTGAGCTGCTGCAGGGGGAGGCAGGCCTTGGGGTTCCCTCGGTCTCCCCTTTCCCTCACGGAACTTTCTTCTCACACCTTTTTGTGAAAGTGAGGCCAAAGGTAATTCAAGGAGATGCTGGGACTTTCCCAGGAGACCCTCCTCCAAAGGCCAGGTGACTAGGTGCATGTGCAGTGAAAGTGCAGAGAAGGGTCCGAGGGGCCCTCTGTGCCAGGCGCGTGGATGGGGCCACGCCTAGATCCGTAGAAGCAACCACCAGGGTGCAAGCTGACCAAAAAGCAGAAGCAGCTGACAAGGCCTGGCAGGTGGAGGAGTCAGAAAAGGAGGTGCACATTGAGGAGAGAACCTGGAGCTGCTGCTAGGGAGGTTGGAAAGGGGATTTTAAGGGGAGGAGTCGTTTGTGTGAAAGGAAAAGGAACACCCAACAGATCATTTGCTTGCAAGGAGAGAAGAATCGCAAAGGAAGCGCTGAACTTCCAAAGTCCTCGCTTTCAGGCACACCTGTTCACATCAATCCGGCATGCCCCTCACATTCCCACCAGAGGCAGGGTCCTCCTTTTAAAATGCTTGCAAATGGACTTCAGAGAGGCCTGCAAAATGGCACTGAGAATTAGTGTCAGTTGAGGAAACCAGTTGAGTTGTCACCAGGTCTGAAAAGACGAGATATTTTGACCCCGAGAAAAGCCTCTGCTGGAGAAAAGTATTTGCTCGGTCTCAGAAAAGGAGGTTAGATTCCAAAAAGGTAATCATTTATGGAATACCCACAGTGGACTTTGTAGAGTACGGGGCTGCAGCCAGTGTCCGCCACTTGTTTCCTGGCAGGCTAATTTCTCTTTACAAGCAAGTCTGTTTCCCCTGCAAATCCAGCTGCAAGTAGAACTGTGGTGGGACTAGCCAGAAACCAGGGTTACAGGGGATATACATTTGTATGAATAAAATTCAGAAAAGGCAACAAGATCTCCGAAGGTATAAAACAGAGGATGACAGCAAAAATGGAAAGTGGAATAAATGTAGGGAAACAGACACTTTCTGAGAGTCAGTACGCCTTGACCAGCAGAATGATTGACCTCTAAAAAGCAATAAAACAATGTGTGTGGCTGGTTCTATGTAGATTTGAAATCTGAGTCTTTGACTAAGTGAAAAAAAAGAAACCCCCTGGGGAAGAGCGGGGGGGGGGGGCATGTGGGCCCTGGCCTAAATGCCACCCAGAGAGCAGTGGAAGGAAATGACAGAATAGGAGATGGAGACTGAGGGGAATTGGGGAAAACGTAGAAAGGGAAGGAAAAGAAGAGACCATGCTCTGGGTCGACTTCATCTGAAGACTGCAGGAGGGCACAAAGTGGGGGAACTGGGGAGGCTCTCTGGGCACTGCCAGAGCAAGGGGCTGAGGAAAAGACAGAGGGCTGCCTCATTCTTCCAAGAGAACGGAATGATAACGGAAGGAAGGAAGGGCTTTTGTAATGCCAGGAGCTGTGCAGAGGAAAGAGGAACAACAGCTGGGGTTAGGCTAGAGGCCTGTGCAGGAGGAACTGCAAGGGAGAAGGGCACCCGAAGCCCCCGGAAGGCCCGGTCATCTTTCCCCTGCCGAAGGAGAGCTTCTCTGCAAGGGATCCATTTCAGGCACTCTGAAAAACAGGGCCTGAGCTGAAAGGAGCCCCTGCCGAGGAAGGCTTGGCTTGGCTCAGCTCACAGGCTTGGACACAAACCAGTGATTGTCTTTGAAAACCAAAGCTGCCTGTGGAGATTTCTGTGTGGCTCCCAGTTGCAGCTCAGCCCAAGCTTGGTCACTGCTCCTCTTGAAGGCTGCTGGGCTGCTTTTCTTGGTTTGGGGAGGAGTTCAACTTGGATTGGGAACTGGTTTGGTTTGGAGGCTCTTTGGCATTTGCAGCCGACTTAAAGGGGAAACGAAGAGAAGATGCAGCTGTGAATTGTGCGTGAAGCTTGTGGGTCCTTGGACTGAGGTGGAGCTTCCATGATGGGCCCAAAGCCCAGGAAGCTCTGCAAACCATCGTCTTCTGGGAGCTCCTCCAGCCGTTCTGCAGAGGAGTCCAGGTCCCCCTTTGTGGTGGATTTCATCTCCAGTTCCTCTGCTTCCTGGACTCCTTTAGGGAAGGACTGGAACAGTCGGCTCCAGAAGGGGCCTGGAGGAGAACTGGCCCTGCCTGGGCAGTCGTTCTGGCCTGCTGCTTTTGCGTAAGCGGCACAAGGCCAGCCTGTGACCAGCCCTTCTTTGGGAGAAGATGGATCTGGTTCCTGCAGGGCCACCCCAGACCAGGCAGGTTTGTGCCCAGCAGGCCTTGGCTCTGGCGGCGGAGTGTCCAGCCCCAGGACAGCACCCGCCCCCAACACCATGGTTGTGCTGGGAAAGCTCCCCTGGGCTTCAGCCTGGGAGGCTCACCAGCCAACCCAGCCCAGCCTTGGCACTAAGTCCCCCGCACTAAGGCGCCCTTTGCCCCTTGCATTGGGGGCTTCCATTTCCCAACTCCTCCTTCCCAAAACCAACCCTCCCTTTAGCAGCCAATGGGAATCCTCTGCCCTCTCAGCTTTGCCCCTGCTGATGGGAGGGCTGTTCTGGGGGGGGGGGGGAGAATTGTAAGAGATGCCGGGAGGGGAATGAGGAAGAATTCCCTGCTTTGGTTTCCCTTCCAGTCTGCCACCCCCACCCCACTCCCGGGCGACTGTCCCCTTTTGTGGGTGGCTGCCTGCCAAGGCCTGCCTGTCCGGAGCGTCTCTTCCCACAAGGGAGGATAAAGAGGGCGATTGTCCAAGCTTGGAGGCCAATGGAGCAGGCGGCCTGGCCGCTGGCCACGCTGGTTCAGCCGGGGAGACGCTACAGCCCCAGCAATTGGGCAGCCGGGCAGCAGAGCTAGTGAGGCAGCCCAATGACAACGCTGAAGGCCACTGAGGAGTTGCCCTCGGGACTCGCTGACACCGAATGAGTGCTGCCTCCAGCCTCTTATTGGCATGCCCGGGGCTCGGCTCAAGCGCAGGAGGCTGCCCCACAAGGCAGGCTGTGGCTCCAGAGTGTGGGTGCCTTTTTCCTTCCTCTGTTGCATCCGAATTCCTGGGTGAGAGCTGAACCCCCAGTTGCTCCAGGGAAAGCGAGGGCTGGCGGCAGCGGGATGTCTCTGCAGCCCCAGCTCTGTTTTGCAAGGTAGCTGTACTCTGGCATGCAAAGCAGCCCCAGAGAGGGCAGCGGAGCCAACCGGAGAGGCCAAGGGAGGATCCTGCTCTGAGTTTTGGCTCCAAACGGGCATCTGAAGAGCCTGTAAAGCAGCCTTGAGCCTCTAGGGAACAGGGTTCAAAGCGACATACTTGGATCAAGTATCACTGAGCTTGGAAACACTCTCAGAACTGGAGTGTGTCTCTGGTGAAACGCCTCCTCAATCCCCAGCTTTCTTTAGGAGGGCAGCAGCTTGCAGGGAGAAAGCGGGGAAGGTCTCTGGAATCTGCATCTTTCCTCTTTTTAGGGACACCACAAAGTGGCCTGGCTAGGGGGACCAAATTGGAGGAGCTCCAGGTCAGTAAAAATGTGATCATAAGTAACTTCCAGCTGGGCACCGAATACCGTGAGACTGGGATGCGAGATTCTTAACCCGTCTGGGAGAAGCTTCCCACCCTGCAGAAGCAGGATGGACACCCTTGTTGCTGAAGGAAGAGAAAACCCGGCTTGTGTAAAGAGCTTGAGGGTGTTGAGTCACAGGCTGCCCCTGAATGATCCAGGTGTCACAGCCAGGACATGGAGTTAAGGATTTGGGTTTATATGCTGATGTTGTTTTGTTAGAACTGTTACCATTTTAAGGACATGTCAATTACAGCCTAGAATCAAAACAGCATTAAGCCCCAAAAATCATTGGAAAATGATAACATATTAAGAGGCGGCAAATCATCTGATATTATTAGTAGACTCTGTTCAATCTGCATTTAGATGGTCATCCCTAAATTACAGGCTCACATTGTGTGGCGAGTCCGCCAGCCTCTTTGCTAGACTCCGTCTACATCAGTCACAGGTACAGTCTGTTTCTTACAAACCAGTTTCAAAATCTGTTCCGGTCACCTTTCGAGGTGTCTGTGGATTCCAGAGGGTGTGAGACCTGCTCTGGTGTGAGTAGATGCAGGCCTTGTTTCCTGGCTGTGGAAGCTGAAGTAAGGTGGGAATAGGTGGAATAAACCAGGGGGATTCATCTGAGAGTGGCTTGGAGGTCTGGGAGGAAGCGCAGGGCTGAGACAAGCCAGCAGGCCTCCTTTCCTGCTGAGGGCCGACTGGGGCCTCCTCCTCCTCCCTCGTCCAACTGAAGCTCGGGATCCCCACAAGCGGGGGAGGATTCCCAGTGACAAGCCCCGAAATGGGGAGTGGGGCTGGGCTCTGCACCAAACTGAGCAGAGGCAGGCTTGCCCATTGCTAGCCTTGGAAGCAGCCAGTCCAGGGCCCTCCAGGAGGGGGACCAGGCTTTGGGGTTGGGAAACGGAGGCAGGAAACAGAGCTGCTTGTTGGGAATTGAGGGGTGGCAGAAAAGCCGAATTCCTGACCTGGATTTATTAGCAAGGAGGCAGCACTGGGGAAGGGGCAGGGGGCAGGTGGCCCAGCTCTTTGGGTTGCTTACGGCCTGGGAGGGAATGGCAGGCTATCAAAGCTGGGACCTAGCCTGGATCTCTTGCCTGTTTTCTGCAAGGCTGGCAGGCCCAGCCTGACACCCCAGAGTGGTTCTCCAGAAAAGGCATGTTAGAGGTGCCAAATTTCAGCATTAGGACTTGGGTGCCTTCGGGAAATCAAGGGAGCCAAAGGGAAGTTTCCTGACTCTGAGCCAGAAGTTGAGACAGCAGAAAGAAGGCCAGATTAATGTTTGTCTGCACTTAGGAACCAACATTATTCATCAAAATGGGGGCTTCCGGAAGGTTGCCACCTCTTCCAACGGGAGACCCGTCCAAAGCAAAGTATTTATTGCCAACAGATGAACTGAAATGTTAATGAAGGCGGTGGAGTAACTGATGCAAAACACCACGAAAAACAGGTCCAGAGCTGAAGAGAGTAGGAAGCGCAGCACATCCTGGGCTTTGCCTGGTGCTCGGCTGACACAAACAGCACTTAGGCAGTGGAGGCGGCTGTACCAGCCAGGCACCCTGTAGGAGAGCATTCCAGAGCAGGGCGGCTGCTGAGCAGGCCGCCTCTCCTCCTCCTGTGCTTCCTGTCGCCGGAGGGTCAGGAAGCAGGGAGCCCCCGGCTATAGGGAGGGAGGGCACTGCTGCCAGGGCCTATAGGAAGAGGGGGCCTGACAAAGCTGGGGTGCCACTGAGCTCCACTTGCATCGCAGGGCGATTCGTCAGGGTGCCCTCGGACAGCTAGGAAGGTCAGGAAGTCTTCTTTCTCCCTGGGCAAGATCACCACCTCACTTCTCTGCTTTCTTTGCAGCTTTGCTCTGGGTGGATGATGAAGTCCTCTTCCAATGGTTTCCGGCCGCAGGGCCATGTGAGCGCCCCTGAGTTGGCAACACGGGAGAGCCCTCCGAATGCCAAGGCCGGGTCTTACGGCGTCACCATCCGGGTCCAAGGGATCGATGGCCATCCGTATCTCGTGCTCAACAACACTGAGGGAGGCTTGTCAGCAAATCTCTTGGGGCCTGAAAATGGCCAACAGGTTGCAGCTGATCAGCCGGCACCAGATTCTGCTCTTCCTGCCCTTGAACTCATCTGGAAAAGCCACGAAGGGAGGCCCTTTGGCAGGCTTTGGGATAATGTGCCACCCAGTTGGATCAAAAGCCTGAAGCAAGTCAGCAGGACGGAGGGAAAGGAAGCCACCTCACCTTCCCAAGCTGAGATTTCCCAGGCCTCTAATTTGCTGAACTTCCAGAAATATCCAGAGCTGCTTCAACCCTATAATCCTGCAAACAGTATCTTGAATCTGAAGGACCTTCAGCCTCGCCTGCTGAGCAAATCCCAATCTCTTGAAGATGAAGGGAAATCGGATTCCAGGCCTTGGAACCGGTCTTTGAGGGGGGCAGCATTAGGTGACTCCACCCCCCAGTTTGCAGAACTGGCTAAATCAAAACCAAAAACGGTGGACTTGACCAGGTCCTACCAAAACAAGCAGCAGCAGCAGCAACTGGGAAGCCCCAGTGAGGCTGACCATCCTGGCGGAAGGCCTGAATGGCTCACTTCTGGGGCAGGACCTTCACCTGCTGCAGGTTCCTCCGCCTGCCCGGATCCTAGGAGATGCAGGCCAGACCTCCTCCCTTTCCGCCAGCCGGACTCGGCAGGAGCAGCCCTGGATGGTTCCCAGAAATCTTTCTCTCCATCCACTACTCCAACGTCTGCCGCCTCTGTGTCCAGGTTTTTCCTAGATGACCAAGAATACGCCATCTATGCCGACCACGTCAACCGGCATGAAAACCGGCGTTATATCCCATTTTTGCCTGGAACCGGTCGTGACATTGATACTGGCTCCACTCCTGCAGTTGAAGAGCTGATTGAAAAGTTTGACAGGAAAGTTTGTCCCCAAAGGAGAGGAAGGTTAGGGTTTAGGACTCGAACACTCCCAGAGAACCCTAAGCGATCCAAGAGCGTAGACAGCACCTGGTCTCACGGGCCGCATTCTGGGCGCATCGGTGACTTCACCAGAAGCCTAGGAAGATCGTCGGAGCATTTGGTCCAGTCCTCTCAAGTTTGCCTGCAGAAGCCACTGTCTCCAGAGAAGAAGGCAGCCCCTCTTGGGAAGCAGGTGGCCCCTCTGGCGGCAGGCAAGCTCCAGACAACCCCAGAAATGAGAGCGTCTCCCAGCAGCCACTTTGGTTCCTTGCAGTACCTGAGACAAGATCAAATGGACCCAGAGAGTTTGCCTTTGAAGTCTTCTACTCTTCCAAGGCAGAGTAAAAAAAGAGACCATACAACTCTGGCCTCCACTCTCCTGCTCCCAGAAAGCACTGTGAGTCAGACCCACTCAAAGAGGAAAACTTTTGCTTCTGGTTCAAAAGGTGCTCAGGTAACTTCTGGCAACCGAGGCTGCTTCAGTGTGGGCCAGTCTGAGGCCATTTGGGACGGAAGGGGACAGCTATGCCTGAGGAAGGGTGGCTGCTGGGTGGAGAAATGGGCAGGACTGAGTGGAAAGGCTTCTGCCTTTGAGGCAGTTGGGTATTTTGGAATGAACAGCTCCATGTTGCAAATTTTAAAAAGAGATCATTTTTGTCCCCGATCTTCATGCGCAGCATTCTCTCCACTACAACCTGGCCTGTTTTCTCAGAAATAGCTCAAAAAGTGGGAGGTCGTCCCATTCAGGCTTTGGTCTCAAAGGGGCAGGGTTGCCTCCTGCATCTGAGGGTTGGTTTTCTAACCCTTCAGAGCTACTTGCAGCAACTGCTGAGCTGAAGGGCAGCACAACTTGTGTCGGCCCAATTGGAAGCGAGAGTCTTTCCTTCTGAGGCATCCTTTTCATCCTGAGTTTTGTGTTTCAGGTAACACCTGACCTGCTCAAGGGCCAGCAAGAACTTGCCCAACAAAGCAACGAAGAAACGGCCAAGCAGATTCTCTACAACTATCTCAAAGAAGGGTCAGTGGGCTTGTGTAACACCTTGCTTGTGGCATGGTATTTTGTACCTAGTCTTGCTTGGGGTCTCTGTTTCTGGGTGAAGTTCCACCCTGATGAATTCGCACAAGAACTCCCTACAGCAAATGCCCCTTTGCAGGCAGGTAGATCCTGCAGGTGGCTGGAGGCTCCAGGGTCTTTGCTTTCTGACCATTTGAACAAACTTTGCGTCTCTTTTCACATTTTAGTACTCATGAAAACGAGGACGCTACCAAGAGGAAAGTCAACTTGGTATTTGAGAAAATCCAGACGCTGAAGTCCAGAGCAGCTGGCAGTCCCCAGGTGAATGGCACCAAGGAAAGGGCCTTCAGTCTCCCGTGGCTGCCTGTTCTGGGAGGGCAGCCCTGGCCTGCAGCTGGTGAAGTGTCTTTGCCATTGTGTGAGGCAGGATTGTTTTTGCTAGCAGTCTCTTCCCCTCGAGCAACAAAGGTGTTTTGTGGCTTCTCTCACACAACTCCCTTTTGCTGCTATCTTTTGAAAAGTCCCCCAAGGTCCCTGGTGAAGGCCTTATGAGGCAGTTCAGATGTTTAGAACAAAGGAATCTTGTTTTACTGTAGACGCCTGGTGCTTCAGTGGAAGTCGACTTGTTGGTGGAAGAGAAGAAGCGATTGACAAAAGAGGTTTCTGAGCTACAGAGGAAGCTGGACTTGGAATTCAAGGTAGCCCCTTCCCCAACTTCCTGTCGGTCACTGATCCTGCACATGTGAACAGAGAATGGGGGTCTTTTAAGAGCGGCTCAGCCACACAGGTGCAGGAGCACAATTCAGCTTCCAGAGGACTGCTGGCCCTTAGAGCCAGTTGCGTTGGGGCCAATCGACAGATCCAGGCCCAATGCATGCTGAAGATGGGCTGTGCTCCTTACCCCAGATGCCTCCTAGTCTTTGCTTCACCCTGCAGCCTTCAGAAGGAACAAGGGGAGTTCCCTTGCATAGATGCGTGGCCCACTTGCCAATTCTCAGAAATACTGGAGTCTTTAGAAAGGTACAAAGAGATGTAATCGATTCTTTTTATCTTTTCCAAAATGTGCTATTTTAGAGTCAGCAAAACTTCAAAGCTGAAAGGCAGACAATGGAAGCCGAGCTTCAGAAGCTTCGACAACAGCTTGAAGAAAACAGGGAAGAGAAAGACACTCTCCGAAGGCAGCTGAAGGAAAGTGAGAACGACCTGAGAGAAAACCTGGAGGAGTGAGTTTCGCTATGAGTGTTGACTATAGTCATCAAATCCAATACAAACTAAAGAGAAAGAAAAAAGTATATTGTCCTTCCTACAACAATATTGGAATGAACTAAAGCCGCATCCCCTCCCCAACCTTTGGGGCACCAGGAATCGGTTTTGGGTAGAGGTTTTTTTCCATGGGCTGGAGGGGCCTGGTTCCACAGGCTGCCTCCTTCCCTTGGATGGAGCTTCACTTCTTTGCGCAGATCGATTGCTCGTAGGCGGTCCTGATCCACGGACTGCAGGTTGGACTAAAGATGAACCCTGAACTAAAGATTGTGACTGTTACAAGTAAAAGGAAGGAATATAAAAGTTGGTTTATTTGATCAAAATTAAAATATGTTGCTATTTCTGGCAGCCCATGATAAGACTTTCTGCTGACTCCAGGACTGAAAAGAGGATTTATGGATTTGTCCCTGGAGATGGGACCAGAAATAGGATAGAGAGAGAGATGTTTGTAACCTTGGAGAGTGACTAAATTTGTTTATACTTGTGATGAAAGTTATTTCTTTGTATATCTTTCTTTCTTTATTATACTTGAATTTCTTTTTCTTTCTTCTTTCTTTTCTTTTACATTGCACCATTTATTTTTTCTTTCCACTCATTCACTTCTCTTGCAACTCATCTTTTACCTTTTTGGCCACTGTTAACTCTTGCCACCAAACTGGGCTTTCCTGAAGTTTTTGAGGGCTTTTGATGACTGACCTGGGTTCCAGCTGGCAGACCAAAGAAGGCATCTCAAAAATGCTGTTTTCTTCCTTCCCCTTTGAGGCTTTTCCAAATGAAAATGGAACGGGAGCAGCACCAGAGGGAGATCCGAGACTTGCAGGATCAACTGTCCGAGATGCACGATGAACTGGACAGCACGAAGCACGTGGAGGCCAGCGAGAAGGAGCAACTCATAGAGGTGAGACGCTTCTTGTACTGAGAGGACCCTGAGCTGGAGTAGGAAAATGTGGCAGGCAGGAAGCCAGGAGTTTGGAGCCTTCTGAACAGGGCCACCCCCCCTTTCTCCTCCATTCCTGAGTTTAGGAGCTGATGCAAGTGAAGCAGGAGCTGCAGGTGCTGCTGGTGCTCCAAGACCAGCAAGAAAAGACCCTGAAGAAACGTGAGCGGGAGCTGACGGCCCTGAAGGGCGTCTTGAAGGAAGAGATGGCCAGCCAGGACCGGGAGATTGGCCACCTCAAGGAGCAGCACGTCCGGGAGCTCCAGAGCCTGAGCGACAGCCTGGCCAAAGCCACAGAGGTCAGTGAGGCACCCAGCAGAGTCCGCGGCTTCTCAGAGCAGAAGCGCAGCTCGGCCCTGGTCCCCACCAGCCCCTACCCCAGCCCTCGCCCTCCGCCTGAACCTTCTCCTGCACCAACAGACTCTTTGGTGCTGTGGTGATTATTGCCACCATCTCAGTCCTGGCACCGAGAGGGCTCCGCATTCAGTTTGCCCATCAGAAATAAAAGGAGGGCTCTTCATCACTCGCTCTTTTACTCTCCCACCCATTTTTGGCTTGTTTGGAAGATAGACCTTGAGACAAATCTGTTCATTGTTTTTAATTGGGTAAGTTATGCTTTAAAAAATATAATTGCCTGTTGTTATTTTTAAAAATCCTCACTCTGAACAGTTGAAGTTGCTCCTTCGGATCCGCTCCGTTGCATGTGCGCTTGACTTCAGGAAGTCAAAAGTCAAGGCAGGCAGCCCCGCCTAGGACGCCCTTCTTCCTTTCTCCTCGCTCTGCCCCACAGTACAAGCAGGAACAGTGCCCCCCTCCCCCCAGGCTGCGCCTCCTTGCCTCCCCTCATCTGGGGACCTTTGGCAGACTGCTTGGCAAGGGTTGGGTTGCAGCGGACCAGGCAGAAAAAGGCCCTGGTGCACCCAGTTTCTGATGGACTTGGCCTGTACCCCCCACCCCTCCACCAGGCCACCCAACCCCAGGTCTGTTGCATTTTGCTCTGGTTCTAGGCTGCCTGGGTTGGCTTTCTGCAGTTGAAGAGGAAATGTGTCATCGGAGACTGGGCCTGAGAAGCCTCTCGGACCAAGGCCCTGGGGCAGGGAATTCGCCTGGCCCTCACTGGGAACGGCAGTTAATGGGTGCCCGACAGCTGACCTTGGTTGCCCAAAAGAGCTGTGAGACGCCCACAAGGTCAGCCAGCTGCTATGCCCTGCCCCCTCTTGCAGCTCTGTATTGGGGTGCTGCTGTTTTCCAGAGCCACCAGCCACTTGGTTGGACGTCAGATTTCCTTGGAGAGCTTGGCTCTTCTGGCCAGCAGGCAAAGCTCAGTTTCTCTCTCCTGGCACTAAATCTGTTTGTGGTGCTCCCTCGAGTAGGAGGCGGGAGTAGAAATCAAACTCCCTTCAGGAATTCCACTGCAAGGAGGGAGAGGCTGCCAACCTGCCCATGCCTGAGTGGCACTTTACAGGGAGAAAATTAAAAGGTGGCAGCCACTGCCACTGATGCAGCTCATTCACCATGGGGAGCAAGAGGTGGATTGGCCTTGTGGGGAAGGAGGAGTTGAAGCAGCTCAGCTCTGCTCCTACCCACCTGAGAGCCAGGACAAGAGGAGGAGGGGAGGCTCTTTCCCTGGGGGGCTGGCCGTCCCGAGTGCCCCTTTCCTGCCTGGACACCGAAGAAGGGGAGCCAGAACAGCCTGCCTTCTGAGCAGGACCTACAGTGCGGCCGCCCCGTCTCTCCCATGTGATGCTCTTTCTTCTATCCTTTATTTAAATGTTCACAACTAGGTTTTCCATGAAAAGCATCGGAGCTGTGTCCTAATCTAGAATGCTACAGGAAATAACAATTCAGAAACAGGCATTATCAGGGTATAAACATGCAAGCAGGTTTAAAAAAAACTTCAAGATTAAGCAATGCAGGAGGTACCTCCTGGGCCAGCAAAATGCTTGGAAATTTTTTGGTTTCGGCATTGGAAGTTTGAAAGGGGGCAGATGCCATGACCTGGTCCCTCGCTGAAGGAGCAAGCCCTGTCAGCTCCACAGAACCAAGGCTGTGGCCTTGAACCCGGGCAATGTCACTAGCTCTTTCCTGTTAATGGGCAGCAGGGATTTGCCCACCGCGCTCCTTGTCCTGGTGAATGGTTTTGGGCGGGGAATTCACTCCTAAGTTTCCCCAAATTTTGACCTCTTAGGATTCAGCCAGACTTCCTGTTCCCTGACGCTGGAGATGTCACAACTCTAGAGCAGCAGCAGACGTCACCAAAGAGCACTAGTTGTCCCTGTCCATCCATCCGTCCGTCCGTCCCCTCCAAGGCTGAGAGGACCATTCCTCCTCATTGCACAACCTTGCAAGGAATTACTCTGAGGCACAACTCCTTAAGTCCAAGGCCAGTTGGACTGGCTCTCGAAGCACCTTGTTTGCGTCTTCTGGGTTCCTGATATTCTCTGTACATATCTGGCTCTGGGAACAGGTGATCCCGGCCTTGGTTTGTAGGAATCTCACCCAGCCAGTTAGGTGGCTGTGATGCAGGGCTGTGTGTTGACAACATGAATCGCAGCTTAACCCTTGGAAGAGTCGCAGGGAACTGCACTGCCGTGAGCAAGTTCAATGAAAACAAGTGCATAAAACTGCTGGATTCTGCTCCGCCTTTCCATGTGCCCAGGACATTGGTGCCCTCTGGCCAGGGCTGCTTCCTGGGCTGGGGAAACTGCCCTGCTCTACTTTAGCAGTGAGAACTGCAGCCCTTAATAACACGTGAAAAAGGCCCTATTACTTGCTAATGAATTCCAGGTCTACCTTCTCTCATTTCCAGTGAGCACTTTATTGCTAGCCAGAAAAGGTGTTGCTTCTGTTTAGCTTCATTGATCTGTTCTTGTGCCTGCAGACCAGATTTAAACCTTCCTGCTCAAAAGGAAGGGCAAGACCTTCTCCGAAGGCTCGTGGGTGACTGGAAGCAGGCAGCCGAGAGAGGGGACGGTTCCCTCCTCTCTGCCTCTCCTCCTCCTCCTCCTCCTCCAGACCCCACACCAGCTTTTAAGCAGCCTCTTTCTTCACAGTCAGAGAAGGTCTTTCCAGGCTCCTCTGACAGGCACAGGCTGCCCAGGCTGGGATGCAGACCAGGCTCCCTTGATTGCTTCCTCCCCAGCCTTGCTGGCCTTCCAGGGCGAGGAAGGAGGAGGGTCAACCGGTCTCAGCACTGCACCCCTCTGATCCGAGTGACGATAGCTTGTCTCCCTAGGAAATCGGTGCCCTGTCCAGTGCAAAGGCTGAAGCTGAGAAGACGCAAAGGAGCCAAGAAGTCCGAGTGGCTGGGATGGCCGAGCAAAACGGCCGGCTGAGGAGGGCCCTGGGGCAGCGGGAGAAGCAGCAGCAAGACCTGCAGCTGGAACTGGAGGACTTGAGGGGAGGCAAGGAAGAAGCCGAGGAAAGGCTGAGAAGCTGCATGGTGAGTCTCAGGGTGAGCAGGGAGCTGAAAACTGCAGGAACCAGTGAAAAAGTCCCTTCGCCTGTTGGGAGGCGTCACCAGCAGAAGGCAGAGCTGCCACCCAGAGAGGTCAGGCACCTGCCAAGTGTCCCAATCCCACCAGTGCCCATTCCTGAAAGGGACCCTCCAGGGCCGCCTTCTCCTGGCATTCGTGTGGGCCTTGGAGGAGGGCCTGGGGTTGGCGGGACGCCTCTGGGCAGCTTCGCAGCTCTTAACCTTTGTAAATCGGGCCCATGGCTGGGCTTCGGCGGGCTCGGCATCTCAAAACCCAGGTGCGGTGCAGTGGGTGCAGGCAGTGGCAGCTGCTGAGGTTCAAACAGAGCCAAGTCAAAGGTTTGTTTGATGGTTTGACACTGTATTGGTTTCATTGTTATTGTGAGCTGCCCAGATTTGCTTAAGATGTGCAGGCCAATGAGTCAAGTCTCTCGTCCTGGCAGAGAGAGATGCAGTCCTTGAGCCATGCCAAGGAGGAAGCCCGCCAGCTGTCCTCAGCCAAGGTGTCCTTGGAAGCCCAGCTGGAGGACGCCCAGGTGAGAAAGAAGCAACATTTAAAGGGGCAGGGGAGTGAGAAAAATGGCGTCCCAGAGTTGTACGGAACAGAGAGTATTAACAAGTAGCAGCAGCTGTGCACAATATCATCTCGACAGCTTTTAATGCCGGGGAGTTTTCCAGATGGTGGCCATTGTTGCTGGGTCTGCATACTCATGTTCTCTCCAGACGTGTCTGGAGTGTCCTCCTCTTCCTCTCAATTGCTGTCAACCTGTAGGCTGCAGCAGAGGCCAAGAGGCTTGCCTGCCCTTCTTTCCCGGCTTCCTTGGGCCTTTGCCTCCTGGTTCCTCCTGTGACTGTTGGAGCCACGGTGGGCAGCCTAAGTGCGTTCTGCTTCCCAGGGCTTTGGCCTTCCCCTTGCCAGCAAACGTCTGGTGGCTGCTGCAGAATTTGGATCTCACTTTTCATTTCAAAGATGTGTTGATTTTTTTAGTTCTTCTGATTGGGGCAATTTGGTTTATGGTGCATGTGGAACATCTGGGCTCATTTATTTCCCTCCTTCGTTATTTCTACAAAGAAGGCAGTGAACATCTCCAGCACCCCTTCCTGCTCCTATTTTCCCCACAGCAGCAACCCTTCTTCCCCTGTGATATGGGTTGGGCTGAGGAGGAGGAGGGACTGACTCAAAGTCACCCTGTTGGGACTTGAACTCATGGTCTCTAGCCTAATGCCTCCATCACTAGGCTGCACTGGCTCTGCAGGTAGCATTTCACGGCCTCGGGATGCTTGAGGGGGTCTCTCCCTGTGCTGAGAGGGGCTGTCAGCTGAAGGCAACAGTTGGAACAGAGCAGAGAAAGGAGACAGTTAGGGCAGATCTGTGCCTTGGTTAAGTGGGGAGAGCCTAGGGACCGAGCCTCGACCCTGCCTGGGAGGCTGCTCTGCCCCTGGCCACTGGAGTTCTCGGGGGCCCACGCAGCCACGTCTCCCTCCCTTCGCAGCGGAAGATCAGTCGGCTGAGCCAGGAGCAGCAGCAGCTGATGGGCTGCCTGGAAGACGAAGCTTCCCAAAAAGATCAGCTACAGAAGACGAAGTGCAAACTGGAGAAAGAGCGGCAGCAGCTGGATGGAACTGTTGAAACGCTGCAGAAGGAGGTAAATGGCCCATCTGGCCGAAGGGTCTGGGGCTTCTGGGTGAGATTAGCATCCCTACATCTCAACTGCCAGCCACCAAAATTTTAGAGGAGGCAGCACAGAAAAACACCTGGTGACCAGATCTCAAGGAAGCAGCATCTCCTGTTTTTCAAATAATGGTCAACCAGAGTCACTGCAGAAGTGCCTGGAAATCCCTTACAGGTGTTTACAAAACACGAATGGTGGAGTGAGCTCCCTGGCTCTCCAGGTGCGGCATTTCCGCAGCAAAAATGCTTTCTGTTGGATCCACGTCCTTCCCCATCAAGGTCCGTAGAGCCTGAGGGGAAAGAACCAGGGCAGGATCCAAATACCATGGTTCCTTTTAATTAAGACCTTGGCAGACCAACCTCGCAGGAAGAGGGTTTTCCAGGGGGTTTGGGGCACCTGCCTTTGCACCGTAGGTGTGGGAGTCCACTTGGCAGTTGAGACGTTGCAGCTCCCCTTCCCTCCTTGGAAAACTTTTATCCTCCCCCCTAGCAGTGCTTTTCTCTTGAGTAGATGGCGGAAATCATTAAAGTGTCCCAAGAATCAACCCAGAAACTCCAGAAGCAACTTGATGAGTACAAGGAGAAGAACCAGCAGCAGTTGAGAGACTCACAGCAGCAGCTGCAGGACAGAACCCTGGAGCTGGAAAAGGCCTCCCAAACCATCCTCAGAATGCAAGAGCAGGTACTGACCCTGACCTTCTCGCATTCTGCCTGCCGCCAAGCATCAATTAAACTCCACCCAAACTAGAAAGGACTGAAACAAGACAATGCCCAAGTGAGGCTGACTCCCAATTGTGTTGCTACAACATCAGCAAGTATTCCTCGCCCCACTTGTCCCACTGAGGGGGCACCCTTGACCAAGTCGGGGTACCGGCAAAAACCACATCAGGGTCTGTGAGCCTAAGGTCCAGCTGTCCTTGCCGGAGGTCAGCCCAGCCATTGCTTGGGAACAGTCTGCCTGGGTTGCATTCCCAGTGCCAGGACAAGCAAAGCAAGCTTCTCCTGGCACTGGGACTAAGCATGGAACAAGCCAGAAGGAGGGATAGGCTGGCTATTAAAACAAATAGGCGGCTCTTAAGAAATGTCAGCTGAAAATGGAAACATCAGGAAGCAGATTATACAAAGCAAATAAAGTGGGGCCATTTCTTAGGAGGCTCTGCCTTCCCTCTGCCACCAGCTGGGTGAGGGGCCAAGGACATTGCAGGCCCCTTTGTCCCGATTTCGGCAGCCTCACAGTGCATGGCTGCCCCCTTGTGGCCGGAAGAAGATTGCACATACATGCTCTCCGAAAGTTCAGTGCTCCCAAATGAACTTGTGCTCTGAGGAATGGGCTGACCGGCTGGAAGAGGCCTCTGGGCCTTATGGCCCAGGCATCTGTCCTCAGGATGGCCACCAACTGCCCACAGAAGACCTCAGTCTGCCAGCTGTTGCCCTGTGGAGGCAGCCATGCTGCCTTCCCGGCTAAGAGCCCTTGATCCCCAGGACTGTCCTAGATGGGTCAACCCATTCTTTAAACCAGCCAAGCTGGGAACCAGCACCGCATCTTGAGGCACGTGAAGACTGAGTGAATGTGCTGCACAGTCTGCCAGCTGTTGCACCCTTTCTGGAACAGATCTGGAATGGGATCTGGACAGGCCCAGCCAGCAAAAGGGACTGTCTCCCTGGTGTTTCTATGGGAAAGGATTGCAGAACCCTCAAAGTCTTTCACACTGTGAGCATGAGATGTTTCCGTTTATCACTTGCTTCTCTTTCAGGAAATGGGTCGGGGGTTAAAGTTAAGATTAGGGCTAGCGAACCAGTCTGCATACAGAATTAAGTGTTGGCTTCCAGTGGCACCTGTGCACCTTCACAGACTTGAGGCTAAATGCAGAAATGTCTCCTTGCCTCTAGATCCATCTGTCAAGCAGGTGTCTACAGAGCATACAGGTGAGAGGTTTATGGGACATATTCCTTTGACTTTCAGGTACGTTGTATGGAGGAAGAATTACAGGGTCACAAAAAAGCCCAAAAAGAAATCCTCACAAAGACTCGGCTTCTGGAAGACACGGTGAAGAACTTGGAATATGAACTGGAAATTAAAAGCCACTGGAAAGAAGATCGGGCAAGACAGGCCAAGATACTGGAGGTAGAAATGAACCGTATTTGGGGAGGCAGATGGAGGCGGAGAAATTAAATGTCTTTTACTGTGCAAAGGTGTCCGTCCACTCAGCATTTCGCCTGCGAAATCCTGAAGGGCATCTGAAGCAGGCGCCTCTTCTTCTGAGTAGCTTATTTCCTTGCCTGGTGCAGCATTCCTTGGTCTCTGGGCCCCCCCGGGATCCCACTTCAGATGGCCAGCCGACGTGGCTGGGGGTTGCAAGGCAGGTCCTCGTCTTGCAAGATCCTTGAAGTAAAAGCCACTAAGCTGCCGCCCCCCCCCTCCCCGTATGCTTGCAGATGAAGCTTGGGGGACTCTGAGCCAACCGAGGCCTCCCCCTCTCCATCTGCAGCTGGTGCACACAGGAGCCCATGTGTTCACTTGTGGAAGGTGTGGTTTCCCACGGCCTTTTAGGTGAAGGGGACTCCAGTGGGGGTGCTGAGAAGGCAGCTTGGGCTGTTTCAGGTGGAGAGGGCCTCTTCCCAGGGGCTCCGAGCTGCCTTTGGGGCTGCCAGGCTGAGATGCCTCCCTGGCTGAGCAGCTGCTCCTCTTCTCTCCTCCCTTCCCTTTGGCCGGGTCCCACTTCAAGGGGTCCTCCTTGCGTTGTACGTACCACGGATGTTGCAGGGGGACAATGTTCTTCTCAGGACAAGATATCCCAGCTGCAGCTGGAGCTGGAAGAAGAACGGAACAATTCCGATATCCTGTCTGGGAGGATTGGCAGGGACAGAGAGCAGGTAGGCCTTTGCTTCGCTCGGGGGGCGGGTGCAAGATTGGGGAAGGAAGGAGCAGGAAACCCCAGCTGGGCCTGATCTGCCTCCAGCGGCTGCCTCAAGAGCAGCCCTGGGAAGCAGGCTTGGCCCTCCCCACAATCAGGGCCTTCATGCACGCACACACCCCCAGCAGCCAGCCCAGGTGGGTTCCTGGAGGTGGTCCGGCCCCTGCAGTGGCCCTTATGGCTTAAGATGCCCCCCCCTCCCCCCCGCAGCCTGTGTGAGACCAGCAGGGACCTTCTCTTCCTGGCAAGGTCTGGCAGAGGCTTCCTTTGGAGGCTGGAAACACCATAAACCTCAGCTGACTAACCGGCCGAAGGCCTCCATTAGGCAAAATACGCCTGTCTTTTCGAGGCTCCAGCACTCCCAATTTCCTACACACAAGGACAAAGCCTGGCTTGTCCTCGGTCCGGCCTTGGATGCAGGGCTTCCTGAAGACGCATCACAGTGGAATAATAGCTCTGTTATTGGTCACTGTCACTGTTGAATAAGCTGCCAACCAGCTGGGAACAAGGAGGGCAGCCCAGCCCAGCTTTCCTCAGGGCCTGGATGGGCTGCTGCAGGGAAGGGAGCCCAAGGCTTGTCCCATCTCACGTAACTGCAGATGTTGCCACAGGTGCAGCCTGGCTTAGGCTGCCTCTCTTGCCTTCCCAAGTGCCATTTTACTGCCTGGGTCCTCAGCCTGGACTGCAGGTGGCCATGTTTCTTCCCTGGTTCGATTGACTATTCGCTTACTGTGGCTGTTTCTGCCCTCTCCCTCCTCTCCTCTTCTTCTTCTTCCTCTTCCATTGCAGATGGAGCAAATGAGGAGCAAACTCCTTCAGGAAAGGACAGCCAGGCAAGAAGTGGAGGGTGACAAGACCACCCTGGAAAGGCAGGTCAGAAGGCAGCCTGATCTTTGCTTTGCTCTGCCCCGAGCTTCGCCCAGCACCCTCCGTGTCCACGGCCAGCCTTGTCCTGAGTCCCCTGCCCTGGACCCCAGCCCCAGAGTCCAGCACGCTGAGGGTTGTACCCAAGCGGGCTGCCTGCACCTCAACACCCACCCCTTCCTCCTCCAAGCCTTCAAGCTCCCTTTGGCCTTCCCGAGGACGAATCTCTCGGCACCGCTTCATGGTCCCAGCAACGTCCCAAGGCTGCCCGGGCAGCCGCTGCCCATGGAGGAAGCCGGCCTGGGTGCTGCTTCCCCTCCCTTCTGGGACAGCCGCTCCTCCTCCGGGCTGAACTGGAAAGGCGGCTCCTCTGTCCTCCGACCACATCTCACAGCTTGGAGCAAGGGTCCTTGCTCGGGGCTGGCCGGTTTTCCGGCCTCTGGGCTGCCAGGTGCCTCTGCTGATGGACAGGGGCGATTCCTCCTCCAGAACAAAGAGCTGAGAGGCCAGATCCTGCACCTGGAAGCCTCTCACAAGCCCAGCAAGGAAGGCCTCGTGTCCCAGATGGAAGCCCGCCTCCTGGAGCTGGAGGAGCAGCTGGAGAGTGAGGAGAGGTACGAGGAGGCCCCTCCCAATGACCCTCCGGCTTGGAATCCAGCCCTGCCGCTTTGCTCCGTGGATGACTCCGGGATTCTTGCCCACAGACAGGAGGCTGATGCTGGGGTTTCCTTGCCCCCCCCCTTTCCAGGAAATAGCTTCATTAGCCAAACGGAGCTTTAGGAATAGGCCCATTAAATAAGACCAAGTTAAATTGAGAAAAATAACCAGCAGTGCTCTGGAGGGAGACAGGTGGAAGTGAGAAAGGCCATTTGGAGGGCCTGTCGCTGCACCCATCAGCCCCTGTTCAGTCACAGCATCTTTCCCCAAAGCCCAGGCCAGCAGGGGGCCCGGTGAGCAAGGCGGTATGGAAACATGAGACCCTCCCCACCCTTCCCTTCCCAGCTGGCTTGGTTACAACCCCTTCCCCCTCCCCCCTCCCCCCCCCCTGCTGAGGCCCCAGTGTCCAAAGAGGGCTAGTGGCCATTGGGAGGGAGGCCGGGATGAGGAGAGCCGGGAAGCACCTGGGGGGCCAGAGGGGTCTTCACCTGGTGCCCCTTCCTAGGGACCGAGCTCACCTTCAGTTGAGCAACCGCCGACTGGAGAGGACTGTGAAGGAGCTCCTGATGCAGGTGGATGATGAGCACCTCTCCTTGACTGACCAGAAGGACCAGGTAAGCAGGGAAGAGCCCCGGGGGACACATTGCTTCTTAGGGGCCCCAAGGAGCCTCTGCCTGATCCCAGGAGGGCCCTCTCCTCGCTCCACAGCTCAGCCTGCGCCTGAAGGCCATGAAGCGGCAGGTGGAGGAAGCAGAGGAAGAAATAGACAGGCTGGAGAACACCAAGAAGAAGCTTCAGAGGGAGCTGGAAGACCAAGTGGACCTCAACGACCAGCTGCAAGGACAACTGACCACCATCCGGCAGGACCTCAGGTGGGAAAGGGGGCCCGGCCAGCCCTGGGCAGCCTCTAGAGCTGCCAGCTGACTCCTGCTCCCTTCTTCTCCGCCTTCCTCTCCTGAAGAGGAGCGTGTTGCCTTGGCAGCCGGCCTCCCCTTGAGCCCCTCGGCCTGGATTCTCCCAACACGCGGGCCAATTTGTACTTGATTGCCCAGAAATGGGACTGGGCTGCCAGGACCATCTTCTTCCCTAGGAGAAAATACACCTGCCCCACAGCAGGTGTGCTCTGCGGGTCCTTGAAAGACGCCGCCCCCTTTGGCTGCAGCCGCTTTGCCAATTAGACCAAACTCCACGCGTGGCCCAGAAGGTTGCAGGCCGTGTCTCAGTCGGGGGGGGAACCTTTCCTTCCGCAGACGCCAGAAAACTTCCAGTAAGCTGCTGAGCGACTTTGACTATGAGGACGATGAGGACTTCAGCACTGATGGGGAGAGCCTTCTCGATGCCCCCTTGGGGTTGAAGCCCTTCAAACACAGCGACGGCCAAGCCAGGAAGGATGCCAACCAGCCTTAATGGCCGGGAGTCAAGGCTCCGCGGAATCCAGGCACCACTGGCCGCAGGAATCGTAGCATCAGGTGACCGTGGCTCCTTTTTCTTAAATGTGCCTAAATGTTCAGGTGTATTTCAGAAAGAAACTCTTGTGAAGGAAAAGGCCTTCCAGTACACACCTTCAGGGAGGCTTCCAGCTCTGAGCGCCTGGCTGGCCCCAGACTGCCCCCAACTGGAGGTCTTTCCCTTGGAAGCCATTTCAGAGGAGGGGAGGGAGGGTGTTTGTTACTATAGCAGAGGAAGGAATATACAGAGCGGGGGGTGGGGGGGTGAGAATGTACATATTTTTGAATCATGATTTTTTGCAACTCTTGCAACGTTTTTGTGTAGTTCCATGCTTCTGTAATGCACATCAACAGTGCATAAGCCTTAAAACCCTGTTGCAGTAAACTCCATTTGTTCAGCAAACGTGTTTATGAGCTGAAGGAGAGCAGCGTGGCCTTGGGAAGGTGGAAAAAACAGGACACCAGGAGCCATTTCCATTCAGAAAAACTGTTCCCTGTTCCCCGTCTCGGCTTCCTTGCTCTGGCTTCCAGGGATCAAGTCGATGGGAGACGGCTGGCTCCTGATCTTGCCACCCTTCAGGAAAGAGGCTTTTGCTCCGGCCTGGAGCAGCCCCGGAGGATGCAGAGGAGAAGCGGGGCTGGCCTGGCCTGCTGGAGCAACAGCTGCCTTTGGGTTTGGAGCTGGAACAGCTGCTTGGCTCTTCCCGGATGGCGATAACTGCTCCTCTGGTGGGTTATAAAGGGCTGAGAAGCACATCAGAAAAAGCATTTCTGTTTTCTTGTCCTCCAGTTTTGATGGTAGCTGCCTTTAAGAGGCATTTGAATGCCCTGGAAGAAATTACGAGTGTTTGCAAACGTTTCTATTATGATCTGCATTTTTATCTTTCCACTAAATCTTTGCTCTGTTAGGACAACCTTTAACGAGGAAATAATAGTATTAGCAGCCCTGGGCAACTGTTCTCTTCTACCACTTTGTCAAAGAGTTCAATTCGAAACTGGTTAGCCTCCAATGTCTTTTTTCAGAGTCCATATTGAGGATGTTAAATTCCAGCATAAACAAATCCTGGAAGCTGCACAGTCCCTTGAGAGAGGGAAAGTAATGCTCCCGAAAAGCTCTGGCATCTGGACTCTGTGGGTTTGCGAGTGGAACTTTAAGGAGGGTCCACAAAATCCTTTGGGATTAAGAGCCAATTCACTCCCTGGGACACGCCAGGATCGGGCTTCCCTCCCACCCACAAATCCTAAAGGCCGCATAGTAGGAACAGAGACCATAGACTGAGGAAGGGGACGGGAGGAGGGAAGCCCAGGATTTGGATTTGGGCTTTGTGAGCATGTCTGCACGTGCGTGTGCCTCAAGTACAGAGGCAGGACATCCTCGTGTCCAGCTGACCCGTTCACGGAAGGAGGGCCGCTGGTCTTGGTGGCAGTTGACTGCTGCTGTCTCTGGTGGCCACGTGGCTCTTTCTGTTGCCGTGAGAGTTGAAAAAGCAAAGTTCTGCTAGCTTGCTGAGCCAAGAAGAAGCGGCTTTTTCCTTGGCAGGAGACCCAGGTGGAGCCCCTGGCCAGCCTGCTTGCTGGTTCAGTCCCGCTATCTCAGGTGGGGAAGGAGAACCCTTGTGGAAGAGGAGGTGGCAGGTGGAGCGACCGAGCACCTTCTGCTCCCACAGGGAAGGGGCCTTGTTCCAATTTCATAGAATTATGTTAGTGGGAGCCACAAAAGATCACAGAAGATAACCTGAAAGATTGGAACTTCTTGACAGACGGTTTCTGATCATAGCAGATAAAGCAGGACAGATCTTGAAACCAGATAGTACTTTTTTTCCTCCAGTTCTTCATGAATGAGATCATGGAGTAATTTGTCCAAATTGTTCAGGTAACTTTAGAGCACGGGTGCCAAACATGCAGCACCACGTTTCCATCACATCATGTATGGTGATGTTTTTCCCCTTTGCGGAGCTGGGGTGACGCATCCAGCCTGTAGGCTGCCTGTTTGACATGCCTGTTTTAGAGCTTGTGTCCTGCCAAGAGAGAAAGGAGCTGATTGACTCCTTGATGTCATGATCTGAAAATATGTGTCAAAACTTATTGTAAAGCATTCGTATGCACTGATAGGTAATGGGGAAATATTTGCCCTGAGATGTACTTGATTTTCAACAGATTTATTCTCAGGAAGTTTGCAGCTAATCTGAATGAGATGCATTTTCTTTATCTGTCAATAGCTTTTAAAAACAAGGAAGAAATGACCTGGAAATGTGCTGTGTTGACAATCAGTTCAAACTCTTGTATTTTTTCTTCTGATACTAAAATGCCACCTTTATTTTAATACTACTTTTTACAACTCTCTTCTTGGATCGTGTCTGAGCAAGCTGAAGACAAAAATCTGTTGGGAAACAAATTTACTTTTAATTTCAAGGGCTTTTACTGGAAAAACGTCCAGTATAAACTAAGACTGAGACTGTAAAGAATTTGGAGAAAAACCAAGGGATTTTTGCAGCTACCTCCAGACATGCTAAACCATAAAACTCTATAGTTATTTTGAAATAAATGGTAAATCTTTCTGCCTTGGTGTTGTCGTGTGCAATTCTGTTGTGCAACATTAATGCACAAGGGTCCAAAAATACCCTGTTATTTCCACCAATTAGCTTGAGGAGTTGAAAAAAAAGGCAAATAATCCTCAGATGTTTCCTGTTTCCATTTGTTGGTAAGTTTCCCATCAGGTTATGGCTTGTGTGATGATGTCCCAGGAATGTTGCTGTTGATCTCAGGAAGGGGAGGGGGGTAATCGGGGCCATGAGTCCCTTCCCTCTGGAGGAGGACAAGAGAAAAACTGCTTGTGCCTAGCTCAGTAGCCAAACAGCTTCCTCTCTACATCCCCCTTCCTCAACACACTGTATTTCAAGTTGTCTGCTCCAGCAGGGAGGCAAACAGAAGTCCCTCCAATTGTCTCCCCACCCCCAGCAGGTCTTAACTGGAAGCTTCCCTAGCGCTGTATGAGATGGGCAGATGATCAAACTAAAACCTATCAGGAACCCTGGCTCAGACCAACATTCTGCACATTTCCAAAGCATTGATGTGGGATCTCATTAAAAGATGGGTTATGCATCATGCTACAGAACTTAAATTACAAAATTATTCCTCCTCCTAAAATAATTTGCTTCCTGTTAGCGAGTTCCTGAGTCACTTGACCTCAGCCTAAGCACATTCTCCACGCTGGCCTACTTCCATAGTTTTGGAGGACACCCATTCATCAGATTCTAAAGTGATGGTGTGCATACAGGTGCCCAAGGCGAACAGTTGGTGCCACTTAATCAGCTGTCAGTAGGTTCCAAGCAAGATAAACAGGACATCAGCCCCAAGAGCAGGAGCAGAAGGGTAGGAGGGCAATCTAAATAGGGGCTCTTGAACAGAAGTCTCAGCTAGAGGGTTCAGAAACATCTTTTTCCCCTCAGGTACTTCAATATTTAATCCTGTCTGTGGACCATCTGTGATGGTCTCTGAGCTTGGCTCTTTGCTTGCAGATGTTTCGTTACCTGACTAGGTAACTTCATCAGTGCAAGGGAAGGTGGGATTTGCTCCCAGTATGTTCCCTAGTTGGTTAACGAAAGGTCTGCAAGCAAACCATCAAGCCAGGAGAGCACAAAGGGCACCAATCTGGAGCTATGGAGATTCTCTTCTATTCACTCCTTCATTTATACAACTGTAACTTGGTGGGTGAAGCAAGAATTAAAAGGTCAGACTCTCTCCAACCTTTGAATAATCATTGAAAAATCAGGATATTACTCTACAAACAAAACAAATACTTCCAATATCAGATCCATGGTGAGGCCATTATGTAGCCCTAATTAGTGTCAGAGCTACATATATGATTGAAGGCAGAGCTGCAATTAAAGTCAGATTGGCTAAATTATTATAGGCTTCAACAAGACCCAAGTACTTATTAAGTAGGTTAAATATTGTAAGTAAGACTAGGAGTACACAAAGAGAATACACAATGGCTGCCAAGTCTCCCAACTTGCCCAATTCCAATGGCCGATAGGATGACCCAACGTGAAGAATTGACCATTCCCAAGATGGGGCCCTCCGGCTCCAGCTCCATATTGTCCCTTTGGGGGGAGAAGGGAGTTGCCTCTCTGCTTCTGGGCTCCTTGGCCCCAAGTGGCTAAGGCAGGCCAGTCTCACGTAGTACCCGGGTGCCTATAGGAGGAGTGGATGAGGACTGCTGTGTAAATGACACCATTTAGCATGATGTTAATTTTTATGGTTCCTTTTTGTTTGTCAAAAGGGGGTTGTGTTTGACTGTTGGGATTGTCTGCACATTCCTGAGGGCTCAAGAGCCCCCTTGTTGGGTGTGCAGAGAAGCCGCGTGGAGCCGCCAAGGTCCCAAACCACCACACCAGAACAAACAAAAGCCAGGGAGGGAGGAGCCGACTCCGGAGGAGAGGTGCTGATTCAGGGGCCGATGCGTCATGCCATGCAAGACCTTGCTGCTGATCATGGCTCCGGGCCCTGGGATGCAGGGCAAGCACTGCCTGCAGGCTTTTGCCATTTCTTCTGGTTCCTCGACAGGAAAGCCTTTGGGTGGACAGGCAGGAGAGAATAAAACCACTGGGATTGGCAGCCACTGAAGGCTGCTGTTCACCAGGGACTGTGCCCTTGGGTGTGTCACGTTTGTGTCATTCTGGCTTAATTGCTCAACTGACATTGTAAGGGTGAATTCTATCCCTGATGCAGCAACCTTGTTATACCTGTATTGCCTTTTGCTGAAGGAGGCCAGCAGGTTTCCCCCCTCAGCTGCCATGTGCAATGAGCCCACTTGTTTGAGGAAATGTTGACTAAGAAAAGGGCACCATAGAGGCCTCTTGTCATCTCCACGAGCATCTTCTCAGCCCGGAAGAAGATTTACCTCATACCTAGAGCATAAAAATATCTATTTAGGGTGGAGTGAGGCGGGGCCTTGGGGGTTCTCTGGCCTTGCTTGTTTTGTGTGGAGAGGTTTCAAGGCCCAAACCAGGCAGCGTCCCCAGTGCTAGTCAGGGGCTTGTATGCTGGTGGGGTGGCTTCCCTGTCAGCCTCGGGGGTTGAGGTGGGAGGGAAGGGCCCTTCGGGAACGAACAGCTGCCCACGGCGTTTTTGAAACAGAAAGTCAACGTTGCCCTTGAAATTAGGGCGCCGCTTTCCCCTCGGAGCCCAAAGTTCGGCTTCGAAACAGGCCAGAGGGGCCCGTGGCCCGTCCCTCCCCCCGAGCAGCCGGCCCTTCGGACCCACCGCAGATCCCCGGAGGAGCAACTTTCGCCTTCCGGGCTCTTCTGGCGCCGGCAGGGCCGAGCTGAGGCAAACGGCCAGCTGACTTTCCCACCCGACCGACCGACCCCCTGGGAGAACGGGCAAGGCCGGGCTGGGCCTCAGCCTGGGGCCGCCCTCCGCAGCTTGACGACGGCGGTCTCGCTGCCCGACCCGGGGCCGAAGCCGCGTCTTTGCGCCCACCGCTGGAGGGCTCGGCCAGCCTCGCTCCTCGGCCGGAGAAGAGACGGAGGCCGCCCGGCCACAGCGGCCCCGAGTTGGGCCCGGACAGGCTGAGGGGAGGCGCCCTCCACAGCCAGCCAGGGCAGCCTTCCCGGAGGCGTCTAAGAGGCGGCGACGCCGCCGCTTCCCTTGGAGCCGAGAAGGCAGCGAGCCTGGTCCGCGCGGGGCGAGGCGGGGCGAGGCGGGGCGAGCGTCCTTCGTCTGCCGCGCGGGGCGCCGGAGCGGCTCACTTGGTCCGAGGAGGCGCCGCGCCCGGCCGTGGCGGAGGCTGCGGGGAGCGGCTGAGATGCTTCGCTACAGGTCGGGGCTGACGGTGACCCACACCAAGCCGAGGCAGCCGCAGAGCAAGCGGAAGGTGAGCGGGCGGCCTCCTTGCCCGGAGAAGCGGCCGGGGCCCTCGCGGAGGAAACGCTTCCAGACCGGCCGCTCCAGGCAAACTTTGCGACGAGCAAAGAGGCGCCTCCGCAGCCGCGGCTCCTGCCTGCCCGGTGGGCCCACGCCTGCCTTTCCCCGAGGGGCCCACGGACCGGTTGCTGGCCCGCCGCCCGCCTTCGTCCGCAGGGCCGGCGAGCGTTTCGCCGTCTTCCCGGCGAGGCTTGGCCCGGCTGGGCTCCGGTGAGGACGGAGGGAGGCTCCGGGGGCGGCCACAGGGTAGAAAAGCCCCGCCGTCTTCCGGCGGCGCGGGCCTGGCAGCGGCTCCCCGGAGCCTGGCGGTGGAGGCAGACCAGGACGGGCCGCGCCGAAAGTCGGTGGCGGCTTTGGGAGGAGGATCCGGCAAGGGAAGCCTCGGCTGGCTGCCCTTGCCCGAGTCGATGCAAGGCTGGCTGTGCCTGCTCCGGGGGAGGCTTGCCTCGGTCTGTGGGGCTGCCCTGCGATGGCGGCGCTTGTTGCCACCTTTCCCCTATCAAAGCGTCCCTCGGAAGTTCCCTTTTAGTGCACCAAAACCAGCAAGTGAAAAAAGAATCGGCAGTTTTAGTGCGTTATTTATGTCACCTGTAAACATTGTGAACCTGCCCGGTGCCCCGAATGTATTCTCTGTTTATGTTCGCTTGGAAGACAGTGAGCTGTTGCCATCGGCTTCCTCTTTTTATTTATAAAACTTCCCATGCTACTTATTCCATAAGAGCATTCCATAGGAAATTGAAGCTAAACGAGGTGAGTTTAGAAGAAAATGCCTGGGCAGAGACAGGCCCTGCCCTTGGACAGCATGTGGTCATTTCTGAGTTGAGCTGCCCTTCCTTCCCCTTGGCTGCTTACCTGCCCCAAATCGAAGGGAGCAGCTTGTCTTCCTCTTTGAAAAGAGAGGGGAAGATTGTAAGAGGAGTCTTACAGAGTGGTCAGTCCTTGGAATCTCTTCCCCAGACCCCCAAAACTTTAATCTTAGACTGGCTTCTGTTGACCTCACCCCATTCCTAAGAGGTCTGTAGGGGGTGTGCATCAGAGCACCAACGTCCCCCCGTTATTTGTACCCATTTCATGTGCTCTTAATCATGTTTCCAATTATATGTTATCACATGCTTGAACGAATAAATAAATAAATAAATAAATAAATAAATAAATAAATAAAATCTTTGCTGTCCTCCAGGCAAACATCTGTCAGCTGCGCTTAACTCTGCCCCCGGAAGAAAACTGGCCTCCTTGGGGAGGGACAAATACTGCTGAGAAGACCCCAAAGGTGAGATAGTGAAGTGCACCTAATTCACAGGATACCCTTTGATTTGTGCCAACCCCTCCCCATTTGTGGACCTGCATTTCTCCAAGTGGGCAAATCCTGCCACAGAAACACTCTCACTTCTTTGGGTGGGATATGGTATGGAAATTTCCTTTATCCTTTGGGGAGAAATCCAGCCAAAGATGTTCAGTGCTTTTTTTTTGTTTAATTTAAGGCAGATGGTTTGGTTTTGAAGGAAAAGTTGTTGCCGGATCTTAATTTTGAAAATGTTCATAATGTAGATTACGACCTGATTAGGAGATGATTTCAGAGTTCCTTCCTCCCTTCCCAACTTGAGGGACCCTTTGGGATTATCACCACAGGGAGATGGGTTGGCTGAGAGGGGGGTGGGGGTGGATGTTTGGACCTTTTATGGAAATCCCCTTCTGGCTGGACATTATTTAGTTCTTCCCTTTGCATGGTTTTCCTGACTTAATTGCTGTTTGTACTGTTGGGAGAAAATGCCCATAATAATAGGTTTACATTGGAGAAAGAATCTGAGAGAAAGGGTTCCTAGACTCCTGCGGGGGAGGGGGGAGCACAGGCACCCCGCTAGTGCAAAGAGGAGCTTTCAAGGCACACATCGCTGCGCCAGGCCAAAGTCAGAGTTCTAACAGCTTTATTATCACCACACCCATGGCTTTGTGAGGTCACGAGACCATCCCTGCGCTCTGAGATTGGCGCCAGTCAGACTTTTGCAACACAGCTGCAATCCGCCCTCTGAGGGACAATGCTGGCTGGCCAGGGTGGGGCTCCAGGGATAACACTAAACTGGCCAGCAAAGCAGCTTCTCTAATTCCTGGGCCCTGAGCAGCCATTACTCCTCCCTTGTGGCCTGGCTGGAGGAGTGATGCAAGAGAGATGGGGGTGGAGGGGCTGCTCTGCAAATCCAGTCAGAGGAGCCACCTCGGCCATAAAAGTCAGAGCTTGCTGGGCCAACAAAGAACCCCCACTCTCCTCTTCCTGCTGGAAATGACCTGGGCATTGCACAGCCAAAGGGGCCAGAGGTTTCCGAAAATCTGCTTAGATTACCCTGGAGGCTGCTCTCCGGATCCTGATGTGCTAATCTGCCTTCACACAGGAAAAAATGGGGGTGGCTGTCCTGTAGTGAGAAGGGAAAGAGCAAGGGAGGAGCAAATGCTGGGGCAGGAATGGCAAGGCCCAGGCCCCTTCTGGCCAACCTCTCTGAGGCCTTCAGCTGCTCACCTGGCCAAGAAGACCTTCGAATCCACCACCAGGGGCTGCAGGAAAGTTTTGCTTCTCCAGCTAACACCTTCCTGTTGACTGCCCTCTTGAACTGCAGCAAATAGGATGAACTTGCCTGGGAATACTGTTCATTTTTTAATGTGACTGGAAATAGTAAGCATCTTTCCCTTTCTCTTCTTAACATCTAGCATTTGGAGAAGGGAGTCAGGATAACTGAACGAACAAATTTAATTTGATTAAAAACCTGCAGCACAATTTATACTATTAATCTGATGTTTTACAGTCCTACAGTGAGAAGGATTCAGAGATGGTTGTATAAACTCAAATCCTACATCAAAATTATGTACCAGATTTGTTGGTTTGTTTTATTCATCCAGGCCTGGGTTGTGTGTAACTTTACAAATATAATGATTTGCCTCTAGAAAGAACCCCAAAACCCACATCACCTAATCAGCCTCAATACTTTTTAAAAAGCAGGACATCCAGAGGATTATCACCCATGGCCATAGGGGTCACTGGGATGGCTCTGGCGCTGTTAAATGGCTCTGGCGCTGTTGGGATTAGAGAGGAATCCTATGGATACTGCTCAGAAATACACACCATCGTGTTCAAGAAGGGCTCCTCTTAGGTCATTGTGTGTTGGATTGCAGATAATTAGAGTCTCCAGATTTAATTAGATTTGTTTCTGTGTAAAGTTAAGTTTTGTGTAAGCATAACTCATTGCTGAACTACGAGAGGCTATCTTGAGTGGGAAGAATGTAATACTTTGAGCAGTGCCAGAACTCCCCGTTCTGTACCTATTCTTCAGAAGAGCAGCCACTTCTGAACCGGTTATTCCTAGATCCAGTCATTTCATTCCTTAGTGCCAGAGAGGAGCTTTCACCTATGAACAAGATTATAGTCAAGTGTTGGATAGGAAACCAAATAAAACTATCCAGGAAATGAAAAATCATTTTTGCATCTGGCACTCCACCCAGGACATGCCTTCCTCCCCACCTTTTGTCTAAACAAAACAATGTATTTTGCATGATAATTCTGAATGCCATCAGGCAACGAGGTGACTGTGCCTATGTATTGTAATAGAGTAGCTTATGTTGATGTTTTAGACAATTGAAACTGGATCTCAAATGCTCTCTGGGCACTAAAGGCAACTCCCACAGGAGTTTCTGGGAGGGCAGAGAAGCAGAATCGGAAAGGAATTTTAAATTGCACCCCCGCCCCTCCTCTGTATGCATGCTTGCAATAAGATCATTTTAATAAAATAAGTATAGATTTTCCCTTCTTGAGGAAGACAAATTAGTTTTAAAGGTAGCCGCTGAATTAATTATCTAGAACTGTTTTGTGTCTTCTGTGCCTGATCAAAGAGTTCATAGCTTGGCTCAAGTGACAGCTACCGCTAACCGATGCTGTGGTTCCCTCTGGAAACATGGAAGGTACTCAGACAGGAACGTAGGAAGGTCCGGCTGAAGGCCCGTCTAGGCCAGCCCCAGAGGGTCGCCAGGCATTGCCCAGGGAGGCGGGCAGAGAGCAGCCCTTCTGTCCGGCTGCCCCGCAGCAATGCCTTAGAGAATTCTGCCCTGCCCTGAGGACCGGTCTTGCTGGCCCAGGCTCCACTTGGCCTCGGGGGATGTTAGTGCTGGGCCACCTTTTGATGTTCACAGCAGTTTTAGGAAAGAGCACATTCTGGTAATAATTACTTGGATGTTTAAAAAGTTTCATCCTTTTATCTTGAGGAGCATTATGAAATTAAAGGTAGGTTAGAAAAAGTCACACAATAGCTTGTTACTTTCCCTTTTCTTTACATTTATAACTTTTGAATATACTCCGACAGCAACTCTACCAAGCGCCTGGGGGATTGTCTGCTGGGGACTTAAAGCACGGTGTTGTGTACGGTGTGGTGCACCGGTCTGATGACAACCACAACAAAGAAATGGTGGTTTATGGATGGTCAGCTCACCAACTGAAAGAACAAATGAGATATATACGAGATGTGAGTCCCATTTTTATACAGTGTTCTTGCAGGAAAGGAAAGATTTTGATTGGCAGCTGCTCCCTTCCCCATCCATCTGTCCCCGAAGCAAAAGTTTCTCTCCTTCTCAATCCAGCACTTTTCTGGTGGCTTCTTTCCTTCCCATGGCTGGATCAGGACCATTCACTCCATTAGTCGGTGCACTCAGTTCTGGTTTCTATCTGAACAAAATTGTGAAATGAAGCCAACTTATTGTCTGGAATATAATTTGCACATCTTTCAATTTGGATTCCTGGTGTATGTATCACTGACCAGATGGCCCCATAGCTCTGGCCACATCACTTGTGAGTCTGCAAGAGGGTCACAAAGAAGAGAGGAATATGGGGAGGGGCCTCAGGTTCCATTAGGTTTGGCCCAGGCCTGTCTGTTGGCAAATCTCAGAGGGCAGTAGGGATGCATTCTGCCCCATCTCCCCCCTGAGGCTCTTCAGGGGCTGGATGCGGGGCAAGCCCCTCTCAAAGCAAGCATCCTCCATCCACACGTGGAGGGGCCCCGGGCATCCTTCTGGTCTGCCCCCTCAGACTCCGGAACAGAATGGAGGCCCAAAGCCCCAAGAGGGGCAAGGCAGGTGGGGAGCATCTCTTGCTCAGGTATAAGCTTCCCTCCTCCTGGGACAAGAGTGGAGGTGCTACCTGGCTCTGTGAATGGGGGGGGGGAGCCCCGGGATGAGGCTCCTGGGCTTAGCTGAGGAACCACATTTTAAGTCTGACGTGATAACTGCCTCAGATCCCGAGTACGAGAAAGGAACAGCCAGGATTTTCTTAAATTGTTTGGTTTCGTTACTTTTATAAACATTTGACTCTTTAGACTCTGAAAATTTTATGTATTGTAACCTTTCTGTTCCAGGTGAGATTAACATTGGAAAGAGTAAGAAACAAAATGTATGGTGAATATGATGAAATGAAACGCAAAATCCACGAGCTCTCAAGTGAGCTGACAGTAAGTACAATGGCGGCTGAGCAGCGAACTTCTTCCTCTCCGTTTTTGGCGCTGCTTTGTCTGTGTTGGGGCCTGATGCTCCAGCTTCATTTCTTACCAAACTCTGGTGCTTTCTGAGCGTGGTTGGAAGCCTCCGTAGCTGCAGCCAGCTCATCCCCGCAAAGGTGGTCTTTCTCATATCCCTTTCTCAAGAGACTCTCCTGCACTGGCCTAGATCCACACATGTGTTTTACGGAGCAATTTATTAATATGTGTTTATGGAAAGTATGGGTTGCCTTTGTTGCACATCCTTTACACTCCGATGGCTTTGGCATGTGCCCGTTCAGGGTGGGGGACACCTTCTTCGGTAGCCTGGCACAGCCTGGCCTGGCTTGCAGATTTCTGCTTCGCTTACCTTCAAGCCGCATTACTTTTCTTTGAAATGCCAAGGAGACACTTCTGTTCCAAATCTCCAATATGGAGCTTGAGAACTGGTGTAAGCTCACATATTTTTTGTTAATCTTTTTCCTAAAGTCAACCTGGCGGTTAGGATTTGAATCTTTTCTTCAGTGTCTCTTGAAAGGGAATATTTTATTTGGCTATATGGAGCTGCTTCTTGTCTCTGCCGCATGTTGGTGGACTGCCATGGATGGTCAGCAGCAGCAGCTCTTTGGGGAGTTAGTGAGCATCTATGGGTTCAGCAGTTGGCCAGGAAGAGGATGGCATAACTTTTTTTGCCAAAACAGGCTCCAGCCTTACTTCCCCGCCAGCAGTTTGTTGCTCTGGCAAATGTATCGAGCTTGCTTTTCCTTTTATGGGCTTCCAATAAAAGTCATTGGATGAGGGTGTCGATTCCAAAGCAAGCCTCCCTAATGGCCCTGGGCAATTCCTGAAACTCAAGCCTGGCATTACTTCTGCAGGTGTCACATGCTGAGCAGGCATCCCTAGAAAACCACATCCAGGTGCACGCAGCAGCCCTGGAGAGTTTCCGCGAAATGAGCAGTTCGCTCACCTCAGCATCCATTGAGCTGCAGGTAAGTTGCTGATAAAGCTCCCCCCCCCCCCCCCAAGCTCCTCTCCCACCCTGTTGGATCAGCCTTTGGAGGGCAGGGCCTGATCCGCAGCCCCGTCGATAGAGGAAATGGTTTGAATCTGAAATTCAGCATGCTGAAAGTTGGCTTCATTGCTCTATAAGAAGTGGCTTTGCTTATTGCGCTGAAGATTCCTAGGCTTTATTCACAGTACTAATCCAAAGACATGGTGTTGATTTATTAATTTAATTAACTCACAGGTTTTATTTTCTAACGCTTGGAAATTAGCAAGATCAATGTGCTGTATTTAAACACGTGGCAGAATTGGCCGTAATTCTCATTATACAATTCTAATATCCATTAAATAATCAACTGTATATATATTCAACTGTATATATCCCCTCCAATAAATCACTAAAATAACTTCTTAATATCTCTCATTTTATCTTCACTTTACTTATAATCATTGATAATCGTATCTTTTTAAAATTCATTTCCATTCCCTTGTTTTGATCCTCCAAAAAAGAAAAGGGTTCATAACAACACACTTTATATACAGTTAATATTCATATATATACGTAATTATACATTCCTAAGATATTTCCCTACAAGTTTTAAATTAAACACCAATATATGTTCCATGTGGTATCCCCCTTATAGAATCCCTAACCCTTATCTCTAAATTTTTCAGCTTTATTATTTATTTTAATTTTAGCCAATTTTCCCCTTTCTAAATTTCCCTGGTCTTCCTTCTTTCCTTCTCACATTTCACCCATCTTCTCTCCCCCCTTTCCTGTTCTCTTTTTTGAAGTTTCTTCTTGTATAATTTCTTCTTTTGTTTAATCCTGGGACCGTTTTCTCTTTTATTTATTGTCAGTCATCAATATCATAGTTTTAATTCCTTTAGTGTCTTTTGGCAATGTCTCTTGTTCTCCATGTCTGTCTGAGCCTCTTTCTTCTTCCTTTGACTCCGCCTCACTAGAATTTCTTCGTTCTTCAACCATCGCCATTATTTTCTTTTCCAATATTTCCAATAATTCCCTTCTTTCCTTCAGCATTCCTCTTACAATTTGCAATTCCAACTTAAAGTCTTTGCTTATTTCTTCCATTTTTATAATAAATTATTAATATTCAAGTCTTTTGTTGCAATCCTTGCCAAAAGTCGCCTTTTATCTTTATTTCTTTTGTTAATCCTTCTATCTCTTTGTCATAATCAATACCTCCAACAGTCCCAGAAAATTGTATTTGTATATCCTCTTGGTAAAATTACTCCCCCTTTTTCCAAAATTTCCAGGGCTCTTATTATTTGATTTGTCTTTTCTTTCATAAGTTATAGGTCCAGTAATTTTCCATATAATTTTGTAGGAAAAAGAGTATTTGACCATTAGATGGCGCTCTGTATCACTTTTCACTTTTTAAAGTTCTTTTCTTTTCTCTTTTAGTTATATTAAACGATAATTTCCAACCATTTCCACAATTAATTTTCTTAATATTGACCAATTCCAGGCAAGTCCAGCATTTAATCCAATGCCTAATTAATGCCAATTTATATCATTCAAAGTTTAGTCTCTAGTTTCATTGGAGCTTTTTATGAACCAATTTTGTTTATCTTGTATTTTCCTCTTTTTTTTCTGTTTGCCTCTGTGTTACTCTTACGCGAGGACACTTTCTTTCTACTTCTCAGGGTTATTACAAAAAAAAAATAAATTAAGTTCTTTTATCTGGTTGCACATCACTCACCACTTCACCGCTCCAGCACAAAACTTAAATCCCGGCAGTTTCCGTCTTCAGGGCAGCCATTTTCTTCCAGGGGAGTAATACCTGGCCAGGGAGGGGAGATGCAGCTCCCCTCAACCCAGCTGGTGATTTCCCCCTCTTTGCCCACGCCTCCAAGGTGGGTCAGGATGATACTGGTCCCACAATAAGGGAAACACAGACCTGAGCCGCGCATGATCGTGGTCTCTGATCATTGTCAACGGAAGCGCCACGGGAAGTCCACAATTGGCCATAAATTTGAGAGCATGTTTTAGTATGGCAGGACACAAACATAATAAACAGAAAATGTACAAGGTGGGTGTTTATTTATTTATTCGGTTTGCATACCAGCCAGCTCCCAGCGAATGTGATGTACTCGTTACTTTCCTTCCCTCCGGTCACACAATCCCGTTTCAAGGCTTAATGATGTTTCCTGGGTCATTCACCACTCAGAATCCCCTGGAGTTAGTCAGTTAATATTAATAAGTCAGTAATTCCTGGATGGATTTAAGCTAGAAGATGATTTGCTACCTTCTTCCAAAATAACATGCATTTTGCACATTTCCTTTCTTAAGAAACCCAGAAATGTAAGTTAGTTCTTTTCAATTCTTGCCCAAAAGTGTATTTGAAAAAAAAAAAAAAAAAAAGATGAATCCTAATTTTTGTCAAGCAGTTGTGAATGAATTTTATTTTTTATTGCACACGTTTTCAGAAAACCTTAGTTGATGTTACTTTGGAGAATACAGTTATACGTGACCAGATACATAACCTGAAACAAACTCACGAACAATCCATGGAAAAGCTGAAGGAAAAGCAGAAGGAACTGGAAACTGCTAAGGTGGAAAATGAATTGCTCCGTCTCAAGGTGAGTGGAGGGAATATCTGCCCTGGACGGCAGTTCCCAGGATACCCGTCCAAAACCATTGACTGGCTGGAAACGTTTTGGCAAAGAGGCATGATCAGGCAAGGCCTAAGCTCCAAACTTGCCCCCATTCCTGCTTCCAGTGCCATTTAGGCGATCAGGGATTTCAGGCCTCTGCATTCAGCGTGCCCCAGGTGGGTGTTTTCCCATAGGAGGGGCTGAGCTGCGCTGCTTCTGACTTGCAACTAGCAGGTTTTGCTTGAAGCCGTCTGCCCCATTTCCTTCTCCCCCATCCTACCCCACTCCAGGCAGGCGAGAGGAACTGAAGCCACATCCCAAACAAAAGGTGCTACTTGAAACTCACCCAATGTGTAAACAAAAAGGGGCAGAACCCTTTCAGACCTTGCCTGCTTATTAGCCCTGCCTTTTACTCAGATCCACTTGGCTGCCACAGACAAAGCTGATTTTCCATGGGAAGCATCTATTTCTCTCTTGCATTTGTCTCCCCCATCTTTCTATTTTTTTTTAAATAGGTGGAAAGCACACAAGAAGCAAACGCAGAAGTCATGAGAGAGATGACCAGGAAACTATACAGTCAGTATGAGGAAAAGCTCCAAGAAGAAGAACAGAAGCATAAACTTGAGAAAGAAACTCTCCTTGTACGTGGGAAGCTCTGACATTCCCTTCGGAAGGGCTGCCACTGTTAGTGCAAATCAGGATGGAGAGTCAGTTTCTGGGGTTATTTGTAGTCTGCGGACAGGAATTTTCAACTTAACAGTAGAAATTCAGTTTGCTAAATTACCAGTTGGAATGGGGCTCTTCTGGACATGGCTTGTTGAAGTGTGTAAAGGACATTTGTGCTTTTATACAATTTTCAGTTGTACAGAAGAGTGATTTACCATATACAGAAAACATTTTACTTAATGTAGAATCTCCTCTCTTAAAATATGACTTTCCAAAGTTTTAGAAACAATTAATGGGTGAGGAGTAAGGAACCCTAAGCAAATTTAGGAATGTGTGGATGTGGCGGCTTTGCACATATTATCTGGAATTAGTCTCATTAAACTCAGCTTTGAGCTAAGCTGACTTTAGCCGAGAAGAAAAGCTCAGGTTTTTCAACTATGAAAAAACTCATAGTTTTCAAATAAGCATATGGGGAACTGGGATGTCTTTCCTACAGTTCTGTATGAATGCTCGTCCTTTTCCTGGAGATTTTAACAGCTGTAAAATCACTGGGAATAAATTGCAGTTTGGGGTCTTGCCAGGAACAACACGGAAACAGGTTTGTGGGAGACCAGGAATGGATATCTGCTTATTGCTGCAAGCAGTTCTTAGGATTTGGGGAAGGAGGCCAGCAAGAAGCCAGGCAGTCAGCAGCCTTGGAATTGCCAGGCGGGGGAATGTGATCTGATGTTTTTTTCTCTTGGAAGTTGGAAACAAATTGTTTACTTACGGCCATTGAGGATGCAAATAAGAAGATGAGACTTACAGAGACAAGTTTGCAGGAAAAAGATCAACGGATTGGAGAGCTGGATCGACTCATTCAGCGCATGGAAAATGTAAGAACATCACTTAAATCTTTTTTTCTAAATATAAAGGTACAAGTGTGTTGGAGCAGCGTTCTCCAACCTTTTGGACCTCAGGGACCACCAAACTCATATTTAAATCCCACAGACCTTTAATTTGAATTTTGACTGACAGTGGCTGCAGGAAAAAAAAGTCTGCAGGAAAATTCCCCATCCCGTCTTCCTACCAATCAATCATTCTTTATTTGGGATTGCAGGATACCGTTTCCAGCTCTGTTCATAGGGGGAGAGAGAGAGACTTTGGCTTCATGCAAGGAAAGCAGCAGAGGTCTTTCTCTCCCCCAAACTCCACCAGAAATGAGTCTTTGCCGATGCAGCCTCTTGGAGCAGGAGGCCTTGCCGGGTCCCAAAGACTCATTTCTGATGGAGTTTGGGGGAGAGAAAGAAAGACTTTGGCTGCTTTCCTTGCGTGCAACCAAAAGCAGAAGAAAGAAGCGGAAGAAGCAGCCCGGTGGCCAGGCCAGACGAGTGGGGCAAGTTCCTCCCCACTGCCCTCTCCCCTCACTACCTCATGTTGTTCACAATGCAAGGCTTGTGTTCCCATGGGCCATGTGGGCGGCGCAGCCTTGTGTTCCCACACAGCCTGGATTAATTGCTTTGGGGGGGACATTTCTCTGCGGACCACCAAAATGTTCTGGCAGACCACCAGTGGTCCCAGGCCCACTGGTTAGCGACCACTGTGTTGGAGGTTATTTACTCTGCACTCTTTGCACTTTGCAAAATAAAGATTAAAATCCTCCGAATTTTTGCACACAGTATTTCACATATGTACCATGAAGGCCAGGGACAGCCCTTTTTAATCAAGCAATCAATCAATCAAATGTTTATTGTCAATGAAGAACATGTGTACAATGAAATTGAAATAAGCCTCCTTGGTGCTGGCCCTGTAAGTCTATCACATTAAACCTAATTGTGGTGTTGATGTAGCATTCAGAAGTCAGACAGCCCACGGATAAAAGCTATTTTTCAGCCTATTCAATCGGCTGGCTCTGCTTCTATACCTCCTGCCCAATAGAAGGAGAGGAAAGAGGTGCCGACCAGAGTGTGAATCATTCCTGAGGATTTCCCTCACTTTCCTGAGGCAGTGGGTCCTGGCGGTTTCATCCAGTGGTGTCAGGGGACAGCCCATGATTTTTTTGTGCTGTGCTCATCACCCTCTGAAATGCTTTTTTGTCCGTGGTCGTCAAGCCAGCATACCACACCATGACACAATATGTAAGGGCGCTTTCTCTCGTAGACCGGTAAAATGAAGTCATCGGTTTTATCATTTTCCTCCATATTCTAGAGGGGCTATTGTGTCTCTTCCTTAATCAAATGGATTTGGTCTGCAGACAAAAGATCCCTTTTGCAGCTGGAAGGCAGAGAGGGGGAAATACCCCTCCCCCATAGGCTGATCTCCCTTCCTTTCTGTGGGGTATTCCTGGAAGGGGAGGGGCCAGCCTCCAAGTAGCTGCCAAGTCTACCAACTGTGGCAGGAATGGACAATGTAGGTGGGTGAAAGATTGTGCCACTTCAGCAATGCTGTAGAGCAGGATGAGTTTTCAGAAACCAGAATGATGTGTCATCAGACTTGTTAACTCTTACGAACTCACAATTTGCCTAGGAAAACAAGTCCTGCTACCCAGATAATCCAGGCCACCAGAAGGGCAGGGCTGCAGAACTGGTTGTAGAAGATTCTCTTTCTCTTTTCAGAACATAAAAGTGCACTTTGTCCTGGGCCTTTTCCTCTTTCTTGGCTGAGACCTTCGGACCTCTCAAAGGCCCTTTCGGTGCTGCTGCTTTCATTTATTTGACCAGGGGAGGGGTCTGTGGGAGAGATTGGCTGGAGCAGGATTGTCCTGTTGAGATTGTGTTCTATGGGGGTCGTTTTTTACTGGAGGACCAGGATGCAGCTACAGGGAGATGGGGAATTCATCAAACCATGGTTTGAATGTCTGTTAGAGAGCCGTCCTCGCAATTTGCCTGGGTAGATTCTTCCTCCAGAAGATTCACAGGCAATTTTAAGGTGATTTTTTTGGGGGGGTGGGGGGTGAGAGTGGGGAGACTTGGAATCTATTAACTGACAACAGATTTATGAAAGTCACAACATTCACAGACTCCAATAATATCTGTGACAGAGAACTGTGGTACTCTGTGGCAGTCTCCAGACTGGTAACTTTAGTCACAGCACTGAATGTTGCTTTGAAAAGTCAGTGCTCTCACTTACTTGGCTGGCATTATGGCTACTGGGGGTGGGGTGGGGGGGCCGAGTCATTGATTAAAGCAAAATGTCTTCATTTCCCTCTGTATTTCTCCCCTCAGGAACGCCATCAGTTGCAAAAGCAATTAATAGAGTATGAAATGCAGCTACAAAGAGCTGCTCTTTACGACCAGTCCAGCCAACCAAGGTAAGGAACTTTTCTGTCAGGAACTTGGTCTTCTGGTTCTCTTGGGGAGGCTACTCAGTTGGAAGAGGGACATGGCCGGGCGTCCTGCTCCCATCCTGGAAGGTCTGCTCGAGCAGGCTCTTTTCTGGAAAACAAGGAGCAGAAATTGCAGGTTCATTGAGAAACCTCAGCAGAGAAAATACTATTTCAGGCCAGAACTTTTGAAAGCCCTTAAAGAACCACTTGGGACTGGTTTTTACAGAAAGGGGGACAAAGAGAGGCCCTTTGAGTCCAGGTCACTTTCAGCCCCTCCCCACTTGTCTGATCCCCTTGTCAACAACCCTGTGAGACAAAAACATATTGAGCTTGTGGGGGACATACCAAAGGCTGTAATTGTAGGGTGTGTTTTGTTTAATGGGCCTATTTCCTTGGTCAGGTCCCTCAAGCTGGAGGAAATTACTGACAGTCTCAGAGAACGAATCCAGCACCTGGACGACATGGTTCTGTGTCAGCAGAAGAAAGTCAAGCACATGGTTGAGGAGGTGAGTTGCGCACCAGGCAGAAAACCTGTAATGCATCCATACAAAGAGTCTGGCTGACGAGTAGAGCTCCAAGGGAAAAAACTCCAAGAGCAGAGTAACATCCAAGTAAACGGCTTCTCCTGCTCTGTGGTGAAGTTCTCACATCTCATGAAAGCTTCCAGAAGAAATTCTAGAAGAGTTGTCTTGAATGCGCACATCCAGATCAGGGTTTAGTATATCTTCTGGCTGGGATATAGCCTGCAATCGTGGCTTTCTCCAAAAATTCAGGAAAGGTCTGCAGTGGGAGAGGCAGCAGTTTGACCATTTTAGGGCCTGCCAAAGGAGGAATCAGCTATCAGATCCAACATTTTATAGGATTCCCAGCAGCATGTAAACAAAATTTTTCTCTTAATATTTGTTAGGAATTGTTTTCTCAAGTGCCCAGAAGTTCCGGCCTATTCCATCGGAATAGGCTGAAGTAAAATGAAACATCTACATAGAAGTTGATGTATTCTGTGAACCTCTGTGATATGAAATTGGCGCTTAGCAAGATTGAAAGAATGAAAGCAAAGTTAGTGTTGACTAATTATAGGGAGTAACATTCAGCTCCTTGTTCTGGTAGCAGACTTTCCCCCCTCAGGCTGGTTAAGGGATGGGAGGGCAGGATGTACCTGGAAGTAAGGTGTGAAAGGAAGTCCCTTATTTGAGAAACTGTTTGCAGAATCCACTTTGAGAGTGACCTTCCCCTAACCAACTGCATCACACTGTCTCTAGGTTATGGCCCATGAGCTGTTCTCCACGTTTAGTCTCAGATTCATCGGATGATGATAGATGGGGGTTACCCAGCACAAAAAGGGGCAGGATCCATTAGATACCATGGAGAAAAAAAGTGACGCTAGTGCCAAGAAACCAAACCGGATTGTGATATTGTAGCTCACCTGGAAAGGTCCAGTGTGCTGCGATGGCAGTTCTGATGGACGGCCCATCTCAGAAACCGAGCTCCAAAAGAAGAGACCCTTGGCCATAACCACGGTGAGCCCTATTCCCCAAGGGCTTCCCTTTAAAGGGTTCTGGAATGCTCAATGAGAAGGCCACCCAGAGGAATCCTTTTGGATGGAGTGGGAAAAGGGGTCATCTTGGTCTGCTTATTTTGGATGTCCAAAGGCAAAGCGTGACGGGGAATGAATACACAGAGGCATATTGCATCAGAGACGACTCTTCAAGCACTTGTGATATTTTTGTGTCATTTCCATTGAGAAACCTGAACTAAGACTTTAGTTGAGGCTGAAGGAAAAGCTGTAAAGACGGCTTGAAATAGTTCATCACCTAAGACCAACTCTTTGCAATGACAGTCACGTTTTCAGAAAGCGTGAGGCAGAGTTCAGCTCCAGCGGGAGCCTTGGGGCCCTGAGATTCTCCTAAGGTTCCCAGGTGGAATCCCATCTGGCTTGAATTAGGCAGAGCACCTGCGCAGAGAGAGTTGGCTCCAGAAGTAAAATGGTTCCTTTTGTGCTGGGGATGTTTGCATTAATAGGTGACTTAATAAATGTTTAGCGGTTTAAACTGTTCCCTGGCTCTTCTTATCAGTCCTTCTCCACTCCACGTTCCTCTTATGCAGTGTTCTGCTTTGGATTACCCTCTGGATGGATGAACCTGGAGGACACCTTCCGTTAACTTTAAATGGGTGGTAGCAAAAGCTGAAAGGGGCTTTTCTTTGCACGCGATTCTGGAGAGTTGCTGCTAATGGTGTAGTAACACCGAGTCAGAAGGCCCAGCGGTTTGGTACTCCTTGACAGGACACTGAGATCCTCTGGTTGGAAAGCCAGAATGGCTCCTTCAGATTCCTGCCTGGCCTCTGCAGTTGATGTGGCGGCAGGTGGAGGGGCAAAGGCCGGGGAGAACAAGCGAGGACCCAGGGCTGCCCAAGGAAAACTCTTCCACCGATGGAAAGTATCCCAAGGAAGGGGAAGCTGCCATGAAGACAGAGGGGAGAAGCAGAACGTCACCCAGAGGGTCCATGAGGACAGAGAAGGTTGCAGATGTGCTGGGAACAACTGTCGATTTGTCCCATCTCCCCCCCCCCCCAGCTTCCTTGTTGCACTGATGGTGGAAGATTCCCAGGGGGCAAAATTGGGACCTAGAGCGATCCCTTAAAGGCTGGAGACTCGGTCAGGGCACTCTTTATCATATGCTGCCTTGTGCAACAGTATTTTGTACAATTTTGTTGATTTTGTACAATTTTGTTTAATAAATACTTTGTTTTTAAAGAAAAGCCTACTGATTCTGCTGTTTCACTCTAAATTGGTGGTGGTTGGACCCAGAGCCTCCCCCACGCCCCAAAAGGCCAGTGCCTTGTATCTGGAGCAGCTTCTTGCAGACCTCAGGCTGGGGGGGGGCAGCGGAAGAGAGGAGCCCACCCCCACCCCGGGGGAGACAGGAGGTTTGTGTGCCTGGCTTCCAACACTTTTCTTAGGCTGCTCTTTTGACAACTCTATATTTCAGTGAACTAGTTTTTTTTTTTAAGTGTTCTGTTGCATAAAACTTATCATTGAAGTTTTAATAAATTGTTTCCTCTTGCAATTATGTCACTTTGAAAACATTCTTTGCTGGGGGGGGTAATATCTTTATTAAAAACAACAACAAAGAGCGACTTTGCTGACTACAGAACAAACAAAGTAGTTATTATTCCATACTGGAATAATAACTCTAATTGAGACAAAATAATCGTCAGCTGGTAATTTTTATGGGTTTTGTGTATTTCAGTGTATCCTTGGGAGCTGCTGTCCTCTTGGGTGCCTCTGAATCCTCGCTACACAAGCATTTCCTTTCAGGCTGGTGGAGCCAGAATTGTTGCTGGTGCCCCTGGATGGCCCTCTCTGTTGCACAGTTATGCACGCACTCAGCTCTTCCTTCGTTTCCCACCAGAACACCCTGCTCTCAACTCCCTGCTGGTCTGGTTCCTCTCCTACCAGCTTCCTGGTGCTGACAGTGGGGTAGATGTGTCACTTATGGCCAGGGAGGCCTCTGCCAAGATGGTGTGTCGCAAGAGCTCCAGGGAAATGCATCCTGCCCCGTTTGGCTCACTTAGTCTGCATTTCCTTAGGAGGCCAATTTGTCTGCCCAATTACTGACCAAGACACTGAAGTTTCAGCTTTTACAAATAGCTGCATGTTCGTCTGGGTGCCCAATAAATCTGGGCTCTTGTACGTTGGTTACTGAGATACGAGCCACAAGGTATTGTCACTGCCATTTGCACTTTCTTCTAAATAATGTGGGTGTGCAGAGGACAGGCAGCAGTTTCTTGTGCAAAAGCTGGGAGTGAAAGCTGAAGCATGAACATGTCCAAAACTCCAAGTGAGTCCTACTTGGGGCCAAGAGGCATACCCCAGCCTCACTGAGGAAGTATGACAATATGGGAGGCCTTATGTCTTAAATGAATTGCCTGCCCGCCCCCCCAGTGGAAGTCAAGAGGGATGCCAGGTTGGGGGTGTTGGTGACCTGCTTCACAGGCCCTCTTAGTTCAGCAGGGCAGGGGTGGGGGACGTGAATATTGAACTCCTGTCTGGTGGGGATCAACTCCTCCACTTTTGAAACCATAAAGGGCTCAACAGAAGCCCCCTCCAAGGGCTGGAGGCAGGGGGAAGAGTGTGCTTGGCCCCCTCCCCAGGCAGGAGGGGCTCTCAAGCATCAGCCCCTCGCACCGAGGGCTGTGACCCTTTCCTTCTTCTGGGGTCCGAGGGAGTCCTCCTCCTGGCCTCCAGCAGCTGCCTCCGCTCAGGGCCGGTAGGATTTATCTCGTGACTTTAATTGTATGTTTTGATCCTCTTGGCCACTTTTGCTGGAAAGGCAGGAAAAAAGGCACTAAATTAAAAAAAGGGAAATCTTTGGAATCCTAAAGCAAATTCTGTTTCCTGGTGCTAAATACTTACCTATGCCCCGATCGCAATTTGAAAATTACCCAACTGTATTCTGCAGAAAACATTTTAAGACCCCTCCTTCCACTGTCGGATGATAACAGACTGGGGAGAAGCTCCAACCGCAGCAGCGTCTCCACGGTGGGTCAAGCAAAGGTGCTGTGGCCTTTTCTGGAGTGACTGTTTTTTCTTCTTTTTCCATAGATAGAGCTGCAAAAGAGAAAGTTGAAAGAAAAGGAAATCTTTATATTACAACTTTTAGAGAAAATCTCTTTTCTTGAGGGAGAGGTAAGTGTTTAACTGACAGAACATGATCATTACTGGTTACACTCGGTCCTTCGCTTTCCCTGCGTAAAGTCTCTTGGGCTGTGTCTGTTTCAGCTGCCTTGAACTCTTTCAGTCGTGGTTTTAATTCCGACAACTGGCTTTGATTTTCTTGGGCCGTATCCGGCTCCTTGGGCAGGGCCCACCTTCAGATCCAGCTATTGAAGACCCTCAACCGATGATGTCTGCATTCATCCGTAACTCTGACCTTCCTCCGATCACACTTCAAAACCCCCTATCCTAGGCTCCCTGAAGGCTGGCCAGGAGACGGTGCAGGGTCCCCCGAGCGCCAGGCTGGGTTCAAGTTCTAGATCATAAAACCCCTTGGGCCCCTTGCTGGCCCCTTTCCAATCTAGCTTGCCTCACCGGATCAGTGGGAGAATGAAACAGGGGAGCCCTTTGGCAGTTAGCATCTCCTCCCTACACCTTACGAGAACCTCTGGGAAGTGAAGCCTTAGAAGAATCAAAAGTGTGACGTTCTGTGTCTCCCCTGGAAGGACACCTCCCTTCTCTCCTGGGCGCAGAGGGCTCGGCTGGCAGGGCAGGCAAGGTGGAGACAGGACTGCGTTGTGTGTCTTTCAGAACAAGGAACTGCAGGACCGTTTGGATTACCTGTGGGACACCCAATCCAGGCCTGAAGTGGACACCAGAGATGTTGGGGTGGAATGTGACCTCCCTGCCAGGTAGCAGCCTCAAGCCATCCAGGGACTCCTTTGCAGAGGGTCTCCGGGAGGGAGCTGGGGGGTGGTCTTCCATAGGGGGTGAGGCTGGAATCCCTGGCAACCAGACAGGAGATTGCATTTTGTCAGGGGGCCTCCCGCCAGCAGCAGGCCGAGGCCTTGGCCACAGGCTCAGCCCTCCCCTTCCAGCCTGCCAACTGTGCCAACTGCCAGTTTCCACCCAGAGGGGGCTGCAGGTGGAAAGTTTCTGTGCATGACAAGGCTGGCCTGACAGGCTGTTTACAAGCTGTCTTGTCTTTAATTTTCCTAATAAACCAGAGTTAATTTACAAGGGCTTTAAGCTGGAAAGATGAGATTGGCAACTGCCTGTAAGCCTTCTCGTGACCCTGCCTTCCTCCTCCTGAGCTCAGGGGTTTGTACCTCCAGTCTGTCCACCTGCCTAATATTTGTGCGGTGAATTACAGTGAAGTTGCTTCTGTCCCAACAGCCCCCAAAATGGAAGCCAGCTGCCTCTCGAAGTGCTGAAGCCAGCCAGGACCTACCGTCCGTTCATGCGAGTCCTGGAATATTCTTCCAAGCACCACCACCTGGGCCCGACAGCCCCCTGCCAGTGAGGCCATGCCCAGCCGGCTAGCTCGATGGGTGGAGGGGAGCAAGCAGGTGGGCCGCTTCTGGGACCATCCTGGGGCCTGCGAGGCCACAAAGGGGAGGAACGGGAAGAAAGCAGCGCTGCTGCGCCTTGCAAGAGGCTTCTGTCCAGGGATTCTGGGAAAAGAAATGGATCCGGGATCCAAACTTCATCCAGGATGGCAGATTTTCATGCTTTTGTTGGAAAAATAAGTCATTGTGGTGACTTGGCTTCTGGCGGCAGCTACAGCCCGAAAGAGGTTGCCACATGGCATGGATGAGGCCACAAGTACCCAGTGAAAGCCTTCCTCTGTGTGTGGGCATGTAAAGGTTTGGCCCCTCCAGCTTTCTGAGCTAAGGGCCCTCTGCTCATCACCCCATTATTTGCAGGTGCTGCTTTGCGCAGGAGAGCCTTCCACACCTGCCTTTCCATGGATCCAGGAAACTCTGCCCAGGCCTTACATGCCAGTACACACCGCTTGTAAAGATCCAGTTCAGATCCGCAATTTTATAAGCCCAGATTTCCTACGCATTTATCCCTTAAGGATGTCCCAGGACATCCCAGAGATTCTTGAATAAAGTTGTTGTTCTCTATGTTGTTCCACTACTTTTAGTAAGATCACATTATTTTTAAGTGCATCGCATGCATAGAAAGGTAAAATAAATGCTATATACCAACAACTGTCTAATTGGCCATAACCTGTGACGAGTTACATTAAATCGGAGTTAGAAACGGGAATTTTCAGGCTGCCCAAAACAAGAAAAACGGAGTTCCTCCTGAACGGTGCTGGGCACCTGGCCAAGCCGAAGCAACCACCGGGCCCGCCGAGAGAGGCTCCTGCCCCTTGCGGGCAGCTCTCCTCTCCACCCGGGAGCCCCGAAATCGTCGTTGGGGGCGCCGCTTCTGCAAGCTGCCGATCCGAATCCGGACCACTCGGCGGGCGGCCGCAGATCCAGCCCCGGAGCTCGCCCATGCTCGGGATCCGCGGATGCGCGCGAAGATCTCGAGGCCGAGGGGGCAATTGCACGGCTGGCCTGGCAGGGGGCGTCCCGCTCGGGACAGCTCACAATTAGCCCCCTCTCTGCGCATGCTCGAAGTAAGCCCGCTGCTTCCTCTTCCAGAGGCGCCGCAACTCCCGAGTCTTTTGGCCCGCCCGGCCGCCGTAACCGGCTTCCTGAAAGATGGCGGCGCCCAGCAAGCAGCGGAAGAGCGCTGCGACCGCCGTCGATGGTCCTTTGTTGCCGGCATGTCGAAGCCCGAGCCTAACCCGCTGAATGGGCGGAGCCTGCTGGAGCTGCGGGAGGTGCTTCTGCGGCAGGAAAGGCTGCTGGGCGACCGGTGAGGGGCGGAGGAGCGAGCGGGTGGGCGGGGGGCGGCCCGCTGCGCGCGGACTCAGCTTCTGCCTCGTGCCTTTCAGGGTGGTGGTCTCCCGGTTGCCCGACGGCGGTGAGCGCGTGCGCGAGTGCGTGGCCAGGCTGCGGGCGGCGGTGGCGGAGCGCGAGCGGCGGCGGAGCGGCGGCGGCCCGGAGGCGGCTCCCCCGGCGTTGGCGCTGGCCGGCCTCTCTTTGGCGGCGGAGAAGGGAGGCCGATGCGGGGCCGGCGCGTGAGTATGGCGGGGGCGGGGCGGGTCCCGCGGGCTCTTTCTCGGCCCCCGCTAAGCAGCTTCCTCCCGCAGGCGGCCCGGCGGAGCCCCCCGGAGGGAGAAGCGGCGCCCGGAGGATGCGTCGGCCGCCCGGCTGCCCCCTCTGCGCCACGCGCCCGCGCGGCTGCTGCCCCTGGCCGAGTCGGTGGCCATCCAGCTCCGTCAGGAGGAGGCCCGGCAGGTGCGGAGGGGGAGCGGGCCCCGGGGGGCGCGGCTGGGAAGCAAGGCTCCAACTCACCCCGGGTCTCTCCCCCCGCAGTGGCTTCTGTCTCTGGGGCGCTTTGAGTGCCTGGCAGAACTGGGGGAAAGGCGGGCGGGGTGCGGGGTCCGGTGAATGACCAGAGGGTGGAAAATAATTGCGCCGTTTGTTTAGTTAAATACAGTAGAGACAAGTGCACGTCAAGTCCGCTCCCAGCATCGCTGCCTCCTTTCCCCAAAATGCTTCAAGTGATTGGAACATTTAAACTTCTTCCTCTGGAAACCTTCACTTTAAATGTGACTCTGTAAAGGCTTTGATGAAACGCCTGGCGATGAACCTGTTTTATGATATGTGCTTGAACAAAAGTCTCAGTCCTGAGCTTGGGGAGTTTCTCCACTTCTCCATCCAAATAAGTTTCCTTTGTCATTGCTGTTTTCTAGCTCGCTCTCATTCTGATGCTCTTTTGATATCCAAATGCTTTCCAAGACTCTTCGTTATCTGGCCAAAAAACTTGCCATTTATTTTGAATCCTCCTTCCCCACCCCCCTCTTGCCTTTTGCAATGTTTTCCTGAAAGGAGTCTAGTGAGCTGCATACTTTAAATGTGCTTGCTTTGCAGTAATTCAATTTAGCTTTTTGTTTGACACTAATTCATTTGTCTGATGCAAGGTTTTCTTTCTTCTTGTTGTAGGAGATGCAAGCTAAGGTTGCTGCCCAAAAGCTAGCTGAAAGGCTTGGGATTAAGATGGTTCACTATGAGCCAGAAGGGCAGGTGATGACCGGCTACAGAGAAGTCAGGGATGAAGAGGAAGACAGCTCAGCTGAGGATTAATTCCGAGGAGAACTGCCTGGCAGACGAGGGACGGGCCTTGCTGAAGAGGTTCTCCAAGCTTAGAGCCCCTCGGGAGTGTGCTTTGCCTGGGGGCAGCATCACTATTGATGCTAAAGTTGCCCAGGGATGGACAGCTTGGCTGTGGTTTGGGCTCAGCACAGCTCTGGAGCCTGACAGCCGCTCATCACAAGCATTGGGAGAGGAGAGCAACACCTGAGCAAACAGCTTTCCAGGTGCCAGGATTGAAGATAAGCTATAGAGGAGCAGCAGAAATTTTGTAGCTGCCTTAGAGTCTTCTCGATTGAGGGTTGCTCCAAAACAAACACAGTGCAAGGCTGCAATATTTTTTTATTAGAGTTGTTTCTATATTCTTTTTAATTTACATTAAAATTTGGGACCTTTGTGCACTATATGGATCTTCTTGTTATCTCCAGGAGGAAAAAAGATATCCTGCATTAGGGGGGTTCTCTCTACTGCTCGGTGCAGGGAACACTGTCCCGCCTGTCCTCCCCAAATGGCTGGCCCTGAGGGAAGAGTTGGGACCTCGAAGCCCTAAGTCCTCTAGGTCAGAGGTCGCCAACCTTTTGGACCTCAGGGATCACCAAACTCATAATTTTAAATCCCACGGACCACTCATATGAATGGTGGCTGATGGTGGCTTGCTAACATTGGTGGGAAAGTTGATCCCATATTCCAGAGCTGCTGTAGTCACAGGACTGGCCCTTTGGTCATCCCAGAGCAGCTGCTCCTCCACCCAGCTGCACTGGCCTGCCATGGACTGGAGGAGCTGCTCCGGGATGACCAAAGGGCCAGTCCTGTGACTATGGCAGCTCTGGAATATGAGACCGACTTCCCCACCAATGTCAGCAAAGTAGCCCAGGGTGGATTTCACTCCCCCGCAGTTGGTCTTACCTTCCAGTTCCAGCTTGCATAGCTCTACTGAAGGTAAGATTTGCGCTCGGCCGAAGGGTGGGGGCCAGCGGGTGGATGGGCCATGTGGGCAGTGCAGCCTTGTGTTCCCGCACAGCCTGGATTAATTGCTTTGTGGGGACATTTCTCTGCAGCCCACCAAAATTTTCTCGTGGACCACTAGTGGTCCCCGGCCCACCGGTTGGTGACCACTGCTCTAAGTGGCTTCTATTATGGATGCTGAAATCCCACAAGCCTGGTGGGAAGGCTGGTTTAAGAGGTCCTGTGGGAGAGTTTGACATGAATGGGCCGCAGCTGTCCAGGTGTTCATTCCAGAGAGGTTTTTGTTGCTTTCGTAACCTTGGGGGAAGCTGCTCTTGGCTAAGGGGGAGGCCCCCTGGGCTGGGTGGGCATTTTGCTGGTTCTGCTCTCCCGAAAGAGGGGCTGAGTTTCAGATCCAACTTTTGCCCTACTAACATTTCAGTGAGAGGCCTTGTTTGCTCGGGTGACCCTCATAAAATCTTAAGTGCAACATAGTTCAGCCCACGTGACTGTCTCCCAGACAAAAGTGTAGCCTTAGTGAGGGTTTCAGATTGGGGGGAGGGGGCTCCTCTGTCCCTGCCCTTCATTTGCTTAAATTGGGAGCTCGAGAGCCACTGGTGTAGGCATTTAAAATAAGTGGTTATCAACCTGAAGAATAGAAGAATTACAGTCCTTTTCTGGAATTTTGCTTCTTTCTTACAACAGTTAATCCTGCCTCTCCCTTTCTGGTTACTTTTTCTTCCTTCCCACCAACTGGCTTGACTGTACTGGTGCTCCAGATATGGCAGGGGTTTTTCCATTCAGTCTTCTTGGGGTTTTCCAATAAATCCACCCTTCTTTTTGCAAGTGAACAGATGCACCTTACCACAACAATGGCTGTTCTCTCCCACACACATACAACCGTACACAGATATGTATTTTGTTCCAGTTGTGCCGTTCCCTTTGTTCCTGTATAATGTTTTTCAAAGTTGACTTTAAGATGTATGGCATTCAACTCCCAGAATTCCCCAATCCACACATTTTAACATTGCCAGGTTTACAAAACACTGCTCCAGAGGCCTTCCTTAGCTCTGCATTGATTTCTCTGGGAAGATTGGTTTGTCCATCTTTTAACAGTCCTGAGCTACCACCTACCTTTGTTTTATAGCAGATTGTTGATAAATGTATCTTTGGATTATTTTGTTTTGCCTTTTCTATATAAAGGAAGAGTCATTTCACCTAAATTCAAGTGCTGGAATTTATTCCTAATAAAATTGTGAAACATCTTATTTTCTAGTCTATTCTTTTTCCATTCTAATTCCTCCAGATTGTCACCACATCAATTTTTGCAACGGTTGGTGATAAAAAACCTTGGCTGTCCTCAGACTGAAGGCACAATCGTATGTCATGTATTCAGGCCGCTCTTTTGCAAACCAAGCAGATTTTTCCCCTAGTGGCAAAGGGCCAGGAATTTTAATGAAAGAAAACATCAAAGTTGCAAAAGAAATGAGAATATTAGTCAACGATTTGCGGAGGCTGTTCCCTGATAACCTTCTGTTAACTGACTTCAGAGCTATGTGGGAGCAACTTAAATAAACATCTGGATACCAAGTTTAGTCATCCCAAGTGACAAAACCCAGACAGATCTTCTGGGCTTGCAATAATAAATATCTTGGGGAAGCTTCCATGAATCAACTTTAAATCCCTGTTTTCAATTATTCTCATTTTAGAAAGACATCAGAGTTAATTATCCATGGATAAAACCACCTCTGAAGTTTATTGAATTTGGCTTTTTTCATTATGCTCAATTCCCATTTTTACTCGGATCATATAATTCAGTTTTGCTTCCAAAATGGTAAGCTGCTTGCCCTATGAAGTGCTCAAAATTTTACCAGGAGTTTTGTGATACAGTACTCTGTCCCATACTGCCCCTCCATCTCTCTCTCTCCCTCCCTCCTTCTCTCTCTGTCTCTCTGTCTCTGTCTCTCTCTCTCTCACACACACACACACACACACAGACTTGTCTTTACTGGGAAAAGTGAGGGGCAGCTATGCAACTCAGGCATCATACAACTCAAAATGGGAAATGCTGCACCTAGTCAAGCCTCAGGTTCCCAGGATTCTCTAGTAGCTGGGGAATTCTGGGAGTTGGCCACAAAACCAAGAAGATGTCAAGGTGGGGCCCTGCCGTGTAGTGTTCAGAGGCAGTGCTTCGACAGGAAAGAGTAAGGATGGCATGGCTGCCCTAAAGTTCATCCCTGCAAAGTGGGTAATGGTGCTGAGTGGAAGGGCAGTGAGCTTCACGAGTGGGATTTGGGGGGGGGGGTGGAGGGGGTGTTCTGCAGGGTAGCCAGTTCCTTTCCCAAGAAGGGAGCTTCTGCTCTTCAAGGCCAGTGGAGGAAGAGAACTGTGAGCCGGTTTCTCAGCCTGCCCCCATCCCGCCTCATTACCAACAGACCCAGATCATTGGCTTGCTGTCCTATGCCGTGCCGGGGCCAGCTGGACTGAGCCCTGAGGGAATTCCATCACACATTGGGTGCTGCTCTCAATAGACGCCGCTCCCTCTGCAGTGCCTGAGGGGGGCTGCTTTGAACCCCTTGCTTGGCTTCCTCTGCAGCAGCCTAGCCCCAGCTGGCTCTGCACTACAGAGGTGTTTCCAGGCTGTAAACATTGAAGGGCTCTTGAAAAGAAAATTGGATGGACTTACTAAAATCCGGGCACTTCCAGAGCAGCAGCTGTCAACCCTTGTGATAAGGAGGGAAGAAGGAAGAGCTTTAAATTAACCAGGTTAAAGAGGCCACCATTCAACAACTGGTTGAAGTAGCACTATTCCCAGGGAATATGCACATGCATCTGCTTTTGTCACATTAGCTGGGAGTGAAGCTTTGCAGAACTGGGAAGGCTCCATTGGGGCTAGGCACTCCTAGGAACCTCCAGATGGCAGAGCAAGAACATTGGGAGAAGAGGGAGGGGTCTCCTCCCCTCGCTCACATCTCCCCACAGTGCCAGAAGCCGTTTGGTGGCCGTTTTTGGGCTGCTGGCCTCTCCGATCAGCATAGCCAGCTCTTCACAATGCTTGCCAGATGAACAGGAATTGGGCAAACCAGCTGTGGGGGTACCACAAGGTTCCGTCTTGGGCCCAGGACTCTTCAATATCTTCATCAATAACTTAGATGAGGGAATAGAAGGGGAACTCATCCAATTTGCAGATGACACCAAGCTGGCAGGAACAGCCAACCCCTCAAAAGACAAGCTCAAGATCCAAAAACATCTTGACAGACTTAAACAATGGGCCCTATCGAACAACATGAAATTTAATGTTTTACACCTGGGAAGGAAAAGCCAAAGGCCCAGGTACAGATTAGGGGAAACCTGGTTCAAAAACAGTAAGTGTGAGGGGGACCTTGGAGTCCTCCTGGACGATCGCTTAAACGTGAGTCAACAGTGTGCGGCAGCAACCCAAAAACTTAATGCAAACCTTGAGTTGTACAAACAGGCATAGAAGTACTAGTACCACTTTATAAATCCTTAGTAAGGCCACATCTGAAAACCGGCATCCAGTTTTGGTCAGCACGTTACAAAAAAGATGTTGAGGCTGGAAAAAGTACAAAGAGAAGCAACTGAGGTGATGAAGAGCCTTGAGACTAAAACATGAAGAATGGTTGCAGGATTTGGGTTTGGCCAATCTAGAGAAAAGAAGGACTAGTGGGATATGGAAGTAGTATTCCAGGATTTGAGGGGCTGTCCCACAGAAGAGTTGGGGGTCAACTTATTCTGCAAAGCCCCTAAAGGCAGACCAAAAAGCAACAGATGGAAACCAGTCAAGGAGAGAAGCAACCTGGAGCAAAGGAGGAATTTCCTCGCCGTGAGGACAATTAACCGTAGAACAGCTTCAGGCGTTGTGGCTGTTTCATCACTGGAGGTTTTTAAGAAGAGACTGGACAGCCATTTGTCTGAAACAGTGTAGGATTTCTTTCCTGAGCAGGGGGCTGGACTAGAAGACCTCCAAGGTCCCTTCCAGCTCCATTCTGATTCTGTTTCCTGCCTGGCCGGCAGATGGCAGTAAAGAAGCAGCTGCATTGAGGCCAGAGGGAGTTGCCAATCTTGCAGTCCTTCCTCAAGCGGGGAGGGTCTGTGTTTTGGGAGGGGTGGGTGGGAGGAAGCAACAGCTGCCCAGAAGTTTGCCTCCACTTAGAAGTCATAGCTCGGCAGGGGTCCGCAGGGGTCCGGGAGAGCCCCCTTGCAAAGATGCTGCTGCGCAGTTTGGAGAACCCCCCAATCCCCTCCCCTCCCCGGAGTCCCCACACGGCCCGTATTGGAGGCAGGTGAATGCCGGGCTCACGCAGAGACTCGGGGAGGCCGGAAACAGGCCCATTTCCAGCTTCCAGAGAGCCTCGGGGGCAAAAACAGCCCCCCACACATGGTCAGAATTTACAAGCTAGCATCTGAAGAAGATCTTTGGGAAAAGGAAAAGCATGAAGGCAAATAAAAGGACCAGAAGTGATGCCTTTTGATTTAGACATCCAGGTGGGGATGGGGGAGCTACTCCAAAGGTATCCCAGACATAGGAGGGGTACCATAAAGTTGGTAGCCGAGGAGGATGGCAGTTTATCGGAATTGGGAAGAAAGTTCCAGGCAGAAAGCATTTAAATGCTAAAATTTGCGTGGAGGACATCTTCTTTGACAAGCAATCAATTTAATTAACTCAGTTGGAATTAAAGATGATTGTAAATGAATGAAAAAAGCAGGGGGAAGATGTCCATTTGACAATAATGGAGTTGGACAGTGTAAAATCCTATATGCTGTTTGGAAATATTTGTGTATCCATCCACAATTTTCCCTCCTGGATGCGGATTAGCAGCAGAGCTGATATTGGCTGCCAGAAGCTGTGGGGGGAGCTCGATTACAACAAGGACAGCTTTATTTCTTTTGATGTCCCTGGATGCAAGCTGTGCAATGCCAGAGATGCTTACAGCTACAGGCATATTTCACCTTTTGGGTGTCAGTAAATCTGCATGGTCTATGTAATGATTCTGAGGGGAAAAATTGACCAAATAGCCACAGCCTTTTCTCCGTCTCTGAAGCCAACTGACAGGGATGCCAGGAAGATCTCAGTCCAGGAGGGAAGCAAGTGAACTTCTAAAAGTCTGTTGCTCTTTATTGTTTAAAAGAAAAAAAGCAGGAGAGGTTCCCATGTGTCCCAGGCCAGAGCTGCCTCTCTTTCAGCCACAGAAAAGGCCAGTGGAGAAGGGAACCTGCCTCTGGTCCCAGAGGAGAAGGCAGAAGTGCCACAGCCTTTGCTGACTGGCTCCTGGCCCCTTTCCCACATGGCAACGGAGCAACTGGCTATGAGAAGGTCGGGCTTCATCCTTCAACGCCTTGAGGGTGATGGCCAAAGCCCTTCTCCTCTTGTCTGCCTTGATGGATGGGGTGTCCCAGAGGTGGGGGCCACCCATCTTGGGACCTTGTTGGGGTTGCAAAGGGACCCAGCTCTCCTCCCCTCAGCTGTGCGTGGAGGTTCACACCTCTGGCTTCACCCATCCCTCTCTTGCTGGAGCCAGCCCTTCACTGGGAAAAGAGGGGGGGAGCAACACCCCTCCAAGTGTTTTCTGTCAAAATCAAAGCAGAGGCTGTGGCTGCCTGCTGTCCCTCCATAGTTGTTACAGATGTGTTGTTTCAGCAGATGCAAATTATTTTAGGAAGCTCCCAAGCAAGGACCAGGAGGAAGCTGAAAGGGGAGAGACGGGGACAGCTGAGGGGAGGCTTTCTCCAGCCTTCTGCCCCAGGACAGAGAACCCAGCTTGGCAAGTAGCATCAGCTGCAATGACCAGCAGAGAAAATGGTCTTGGTGGCCCCTCAAGACACACTGGGCCCTCAGAAAAGGCCTATCTGGGAGGGAGCTCTGCCTGCTGCCCAATGAAAAGACCCACTAAAGGCAGCCGGGGGAGAGAGGCCTTCGTGAGGCTGTCTGAGCTTGGCAATGGGCACCTGTTGCTCCCACCAATTCATCATGGAGCCCACCCTGGGGGGGCGCTGCCTTGGGTCACTGCTCCCCTCCTGCTCAGTGGGCCACCTGCCGGGGTTCGGCTGGCGTTGGCTTGGGTGTGTTGGGCCAATGGCCCAGCATGCAGCTGGATTTGAAGTGCTGGAGGCAGCCGGGCCCAGAGCATTGCGGGCCCATCCCCACATTCTCCATGCTGCTTCCCAGCCACGTGCCAATAATGTGATCAACACTCCCCTCCAGGCATGTTCCCGCATCGCCACATTTTGGCACCAAGTCCTGTTTCCAAACATGCCACAAAGCCAATTCAGGCCTCCAGTTGACTCTGCCAATACAAAACTGCACAATAGTTGTGTGTGCATTTTGCAGGCAGATGGACTGACATGAAAGTGCTGGAAAGAATATTATTTATATAAAAATAAAAATGATCTCACTTGTATGTAAACAGAACAAAGCACCACAACAGGACAAAGATTGAAATGGTTTAAGCTTAAAACTGTATGCTTTGCTAAGAAGGAAGAAAATCAAGTGACAGAACGGCAGCAATAGATATTTTCTTTAAAAGTGCCAGTTTGTGCATCTGTTCCTTTGTTTAGAATTATGCCAGCCCTGCAGCACTTCCCAATCCGCTGAGTGGCAGTTAAATGGGGGTCCTTCCCAGGAAAAGGGCAACAGCAAAGGAGTGATGCTCAGACAGAGTGGTGGGAGGGGGAAGAGATATGGGGGAGCCCCAAGCCAGACAGCTCGGAAGGGTTGAGTCCATCAACTTGTGGAGAGACATGCCAAATTTTTCAACATTCAATTTCCAAACATTAGGGGTGCTCAAAAGTTGTGACATGCCTTGGGGAGTGTAAAGATATTTTAGATGTGCTTGGTAAATAACTACATAAATATCATAACTTTTTACCATTTTGTTTGTTTCATGCAGGATCTATCCCCGGACTCAGAAAGACACAATTCTGAGAAAGAGAACATGCAAACTCACCTGTCATGTCCTCAGCCTTGTGTGCAAACACCACAGACAACCAAGAACGTGGAAGAGTAAAGGCTGTGGGGTTTAATTTGCCATTGAGAAAAAGGAGCCAGCACAGTGGGCAGCTCCTCCTGGCCCTGATGTCTGAGCAACCACCAGGTACTCCTCCTCCTCCTCAGTGCCCCTTCCTGTGCCAGCTGCAGTCAGGCATCCACGCCCAAGCAGGCCAAAGAGCTCCACTCCTGCCCCTGAGCGCCTGCAGCAGATGAAGACGTGTGTGTCTGCGTGTGTCTCTCTATGTGTAAAAGTGGAGCAGTTGAGCCATGCTACAGTGGGGGGGCTTGGAAAAATGCAGCCCTTCCTGGGGATCCATGCCCCATTCAGGGATCCTGGGGAGGAGTCCTCCTGGTAAGAGTCTTGTCCTTGCAGACCCTCCTGGCAAAAAGGACAGGAAACAGGCTGCCTGGAGGGTGGCTGTCAAGGAAAGTGGGCAGGACAGGTATGTTCAAGAGGAAAGGGTAGGACAGCTCCAGCTGCCCAGCTCTACTCCTCTCTGGATCTGCTTAACTCCATCTCCATCCAAAACGTTATTTCCACTATCCACAATCTCTGGACAAAGCCTGCAAATGGGAACTTCTGCTTTGCTTCTCTAATCCATGAATATTTTTTGAATCCTGACACCTGCAAACTATTTCTCCAGATTTTACAATTGAGCAAGAGGGATGAGGGGGCCAGAGGGCTCTGTTCCCAGTGTTTGGACTGTAAATGATGGGAAAAAACCCTCTTTGTTATCAGATGTTGCAGTTATTTGAAGTTTGGTGCTCTTTTACCTTGGAGGCTGACACATCATTTATCAATTCTTTGCAAAAATGGTGGCAGAGGCAGGATGCTTTCAGGGCAGGACAAAGACTGCCCAGGGCCCAGAGCCAGAGGTGCCCGGCCCACCTCCATGAACACCTGCCGGTAAAAGAAAGCCCAGGCAGAGGAGCCAAAGGGAGCCCCATGGCGAGAAAGCTTTTTCCTCCGGCCTGATGCGGGCCAAGAGAAAAGCCAGGAGCCCATAAGATGGAGCTGTGCTTTGACTGCAGAGTTAGTACCTCCACCCCCTTGGCTTCTCTCCCACCCCCGCCTGGGTGCAGCCACCCCTGCTGGGCAGGGGAATCTCCAGTGGAAGAAGAAATGGCAGGGAGACGCATGTTTGATGATGGCCAAGCGTGCTAGTCTTTCCTTGATGTGGGGAAAAGATGCTCAGCCTCCTGAAGACGAAACGGAGTGAGTGGCATCGCTGCCCACCTTCCTGAAAAGGAAGAAGCGAAGTTTCTGTTTATCTGCACACTCATCCTGGCTTGGTCAACTTCTGCCGATTGAATAATTAACTGGTGAAATAATGTAGTATCCTTTCCTCAAGGGGTCGACTTGCTTTAAAGTAAAAGAAGAAATGGGCGCTTGTTGGCTTTTCTTATCAAGAATTCCTCAAAGGAACTTGAAGTGTTTAATTTGAGTTCCGTTGTTAGAAGCCTCCGAGATCTTCCGCTTCTCCTGCTCTCACTTCTCACAGAAGAAGATTGTTCACAGTCACCTTCCCTTGGTCTTTCCACCGCTGGTTTGGAAGTCTTTGGAGATGAACCTCTTTGCTCCCAGGAGCCTCTTTGGATAGGAACAAGCTACTGGGGTGGGGAGTTCTGGGGTGGGGTTCCTCCCTGGGGTAGGTTGCCCTTCTGGTCTTGGCAACTGGTCAAGGCAGCAAATGGCGCTGATGGACAGGGCTGGGAGGCGGGTAAAATAAGGAGTCCTTTGGGCACTGGGCCATGGAGAGATGCCACAGAGGTGCCAAATCTTGGGGGAGGGGGGGCTTCCAGGATGGATGCCCTGCCAAATTGGGAACCACCAACTGCTCCCGGCTGGCATTGAGGCCGGGGGGGAGGGGAGGGCTACTGGAGGAGGGCCTGGCCATGCCCGGGCCTCTCGCCCTTGACTGCCTCCCAGTCAGCCCCACCTCCTGGGCCTGGGGGATTTCCCTACCTGCTATTTGGGGAGATCCTTCTGGCCCATACTCCAGGGGCACAGAGGCAGCCACTCTGCAGCCTGGCATCTTCCCCTGGCAGCACCATCTGCCTGTGCCTTGCTTGGAATCCCCTCATGAATGGGGCCTTGCCTGGGTGCTGAGCTGCCCACCCCCAAACCAGCAGCTCCTGTTTTTTTCTACAAAGCGTGGCTCCCTTTGGCCCTCGTGAGGCTCCTACGCGCCCTGTGAGCTGAGGATGGAACCCCCTTGAGTGTAACTGGCTTCGCAAGGGGCTGCTTCCTCAGGCTTTGGCCCTCTGGGCTTGTAGTCAGCCCTTGTTTTCTTTTGCCCCACAGAGCTTAAAGGGAGCCTGCAACCACCCTCCCCCTTCCTGCAGCCCTCAGAGGCCTTTGGAAAGGAGCCCAAGTGAGGCTGGGGAAGAACCAAAAGAGCTTCCCAACCAGGAGAAAGCCATCGCTCTTCCCCTCCCCGATGTTTGGCAATAGCAACCATTTGGGGAGCAGAGCACCCCAGCGAAGGAGCTGCCCTCTCAACGTCTCTTTGGGGCAGAAATGGCAGGTCAGTGAGAAGCCCCTCCCCCCCCAGCCACATGCCCCAAAGACTTTGGAAACGCTCCCCAGATCCCAGGGCATTGGTCTCGTTTTTGACAGAGGAGGGGCGGATAAGGGTGGGAAGGAGGCCTGGTGCCTGTGCTGCTCCTGACCCTGTGGGCATCCTTGTCTTCCCATCTCCTCCCTGAGGCCTCCTGCACCCCCAGGTCTCCGCTTCGAGGCAACTGGAAGGTAGTGGTGGCTGCCTTGCTGGGTGTTCAGCGCAAGCCCCTCCCTCGCCCCCTCCCTCCCGTGACCCACAGCCTTCCTTTCTCCTCCTGGGCCAGGCCTGGTGGGGTGTCATGGATATATTCCTTTTGGGCTTGGGAGCGGTTGGGGATTGCAGGCTGGCCTGCTGCCCATTGCCATGGGGCAGGGGGGGAGGCTCTGGAGGGCCATGGGAGCCCAGAGCTTAAAGAGAGGAGATTCTGAGAGTGCCAGCACTGCTTCTCTTGCAAAGGTCACAACTGCTCACGATGAACAGCCAGCCATCCTTCTAGCTGATCCAGGGACAGGAAGACCTCACTGCCTGCCCTGAAGGCGGCCAGTGGATGGAGCTCCTGGTGCCCAGGTTGGCTGGGACCTTTTCCTGCAGAACTTCTTGGAAATGCAGCCTTGCAAGAAGAACCGCCCCAAAGTCTGCGTGGTCCTTGTCCGCTGAGCTTTCCAGCCACTCAGGCGTGGAGCGACTGGGGCCAAGGCTGACCTTCCAAGGCCCCCTTCTTTAGCCCTGGCGTTCCCAAGACCTCAGATCAGCGGACTTGATCCTGGCAGCCTGTGAATGTTGTTCCTGCCGGACTCCCCACCATCTGCTTTGAACTCCTTGCTCTCCCATGCCAAACCAGTCAAGAAGATTTATGGTGCTGTCTTCGGAGAGCCATGTTGTATGCTTAAAAAAGACATTCGCTTGCAAGGAGCATGTTCATCCTTTTGTAACCGTTACTGAACCCAGAAGGGAGTTATGGGGGGAAAATGTGGACTTTTTGAATTGAATACTTGGAAATCCAGCAAGCCTAAGGAATCGGAGGATCTAGCAGGAGCCTGCAATCCTTCCAGTCTCCAGGTTGCGCTCCCTTGAGAGGCCCCGTGATCTCTGCAGAGATGGGCAGCCAAGGAGGGAAGGGCACCTTGCCTGACCCTTGTTCTGGAGCAAAGAGCCCATCCTGAAGAGAGAGCACCGCTGCTTCCTAGGAGAGTTGATGGGCTCAGACTCCTGCTGTTTAATTGGGTGGAGTCTGAATTGGTTGGGCTGGAGTGGCAGGATGGCTCCCTCTCTGCTGCCTCCCTGCCCCTTCTTCTGAACGCCCCCCCTCCCCCCCTCCTCTCCCCTCTTGCCCCCTCTGACTTTCAGTCCAGAGGAGAGAGGAGGGGCTGGATTGGGCCCTTTGGATTTTAAAACCATTTTTGTCCCAATGAGTTGCTGTGAAAGGAAAAGACGGGGCTTGCTGGCTGTGTCCGTGCCTTTCCAGATTTCCTTCAAGGCAGCTACTGAAGGCGATCTGGATCCTCTAGCAGCTCTTTAAAATGTGCCACTGCGGAGCCTTTGACTCAGGGGCGGGTGGGGGAACGGAGGGATCTGGAGGTAGGTTGCAGCAGAGGTTTCCTTTAGCTCAGTGGCCGGAGCAAGGACCCTTTCAAGCACCTGGGTCCTCAGGTGACCCCTCCTGCTGCATCTCAGAAAGGGATCCATGTTGGAATGTCTTCCAGGTGCAAAGACACGGACTGGTCACTAAGATTGCCCAAAAGGCAATGAAAGCCTCTTGGCTCAGGTGAATCCTGGACTGGAAGGCTGCTGACAAGCCAAGGCCAGAAAGTTTGCAGGGCCAGGTGCCTCCAGAGTGGAGCTTTGCCTTCCACTCTTCCTTGGTTCACCCCCATCCATCGCTAATGACCCTCGGCTGCTTTTCAGGCCAGCCATGGCTTCCCCAAGGAAAGCCTGTGACGACAACTCTTCCCAGCTGGCCGGGAGGCAGGCGGCATCCCGGGAGGGCCGGGTCCTGTTGCACAATGTTTGTGGTGCTGGCAGGCGTACAGGCCATTAACACATCAAATGCAGCAGGACTGGTAGGAGAGCCTGGGAGCGGCCGCATCGGTTGTTCTTCCTGATCTCAGGTCCTTTTACAGTTTTGGTTTGGCAAATGGACAGATTTCAGTGGTGCCTTTGAAGTGGAGGATGATGTTTGGATAATGTTTCTTTTCCCCATCCATCTCTGCTGAGGAGCAGCTGCCTAGAGCCAGATTGAATGGACAGCGTCCTCTGAAGGCACCAGGCACTGATCCCAGGCCAGGCAGGCACAAGGCCCTCCCCCCCAGGGCCTTTAGCCTTGGCTCCCCGGGTGCTGCCTGACGATCCTCCCCCCAGGTTGAATCCCTGGCGGCAGCCCCCCTTGGCCGCTGTGCACAAACACCCACATGACGGTGGGGCCCTGGACGCAAAGCCTGGACGGGGCCTTGAACGGGAGGGGCAGGTCGCCCCACTGGTGAGCCTAGTGGCTGGCTGCCTTGGAGCTGGCCCAGCCGCAGGCTTTGCCCTCCTGGTCCTCGTGGGCCCTCATACCGTAGGTGACTCATCCCGAAAGGAAATAAAGCCCCCCCTCCTCAAACCTTTGTCCAAGAATCCTGCGGAGAAGCCCCAATTTGCTGCAGAGGCCGATGATTCCCTTTCGCTGATAGCTGAACTTTATGGCCACAGTGGGTGAGGATGCGTCTCCTCTGACCTGGATCACAATTCTGGCACTTTCTTTTTTCCAAAAGAAAGTGATGCAGCTGCAATAATATTCCCTCCAAAACTGGTTCTCCCCCCACTTCCATTCGGAAAGGAAAATACTGCTACTGAGAAGAAGGCCTCGCCTGGCTCAGCTAAGTCTCTGGAGGGTCCCACTGAGGAACAAAGGGGGCAACCCTTTAATGGGAGGCTTGAAGGAAAATGAGGGTTTTCTTCTGGTGGCCACCGCTAAAATTGTGTGCCAGATTTTAGGTGAACACAAGAGACTCCCCAGACTGATGCAACCTTGAAACTGAGCCCAGCCATTTGTTAATGTTTAAGGGGAAATGGCAATTTAGTTACCTAACAATAATTGTTTATTTGGAATTGCACACACTGACACCATATAATGTAGACATATAATGTAGAGTATATAGTATAAATGCTTATTGCTAGCACAGGTCTTTTTGAAGGTACACAAGAGAAAAAGAAAACTTATTTTCACCATGAATATTGGCTATAACAAGACAACTAATTTCTTAGAACATTTTTGGTTTAAAAAAAAAACAGAGCCTTCTGCAATAACACTACAGGATGTGACATTCATGTTGCACAGCTCAGGGATAATATTTGTATGTTGCTTGTGCTTCACCACTGGCAGAGAAGAAGAGCTGCGACCAGGCCCTGGCAGAGAACGCTGGAAGGGGAAGGAGGACTGAGGCAGCCCTGGCACTCAGAGGGAGCTTCTCCTGTGCCAGGCAGGTGGAAACAGAGGGTGCCTCTATGCACATCCACTGGGTGCAATGAGGCTTGTCTAGAAGATGCCTGCTACTCTGAGCCCCCTGTGCTGCCAGGAGCCAGTCTTGGGGGCAGCCTGTCTCCAAAGAGGCTGAGGGGTTCTGGCCCAGGCTCATTTGGGAGACCCAGCCACCGAATGCAGTGGTCCTCCCAACCGGCCAAAGGTGGTCCCAGAGCCCCAGCTCAGCGCAGCCCCTTCAGCCTTTGGGCTCCCGAAGCCCTGGGAGGCATCCTGGGGAAGCCCGGCCAGATCTGGCCAAGTGCTGTGCTGAGGCTGGCCGTGCGGTTCCCAGGAGCCCCCAGTTCCACAGCCAGGAAGGGAGGGTGTCCAGGGGCCCCCAAGTGAGTTGAGGGCTCCTTCTTTCGGAACAAAAGTTGCTGCCTGAGATCATTTCAAGCAGGAAGCAGCCAAGGATGGGGGTTCCTGCTGGCGTAACTTGGCTCCACCTGCCGACCTACAGCTTCCCGGCTTAATTCCAGCCACCTGTCGGTAGGCCGAGGTTTTGGGGAGTGACTGTTCTCCTCAAAACCTCTGCCAGTAGTGGGAGGGATGGCTGTTTGGTCACCCAGGGGAGCCACTTCAAAGGGGGCCAGGTTGGCATCTGGGGCAAAATCGTCTGGGGAGCTGAGAGAGGGAAGAACCGCCTGGATGATTGGGACTTTGGGAGTCAGCTCCCCAAGCGACTCGGAGGCACCTGAGCAGGGGAGGAAAGTATCTGCCCCCCCCCCCCAAGTGCCTTCTGCAGTCAGGCGAGGGGAGTAAATGGAGGCTCCCGGAAGCCCTTTCGTGAAGCAGCGGTAAGTCCTGCTGAGGGGGCCTGCCTGCCTCTTGGTGACCCCCAGGGAAAGGAGAGGGAATGGGAGAATGGTTGCCGCCTCTCCAAAGCACTTCAGGAGCCCCACCTGGCCAAGCCACCTGTTCCTTCCACCTGAGGAGAGCTAGCAGAGCCTCCCAAGGCAATGGCACGGGCAGCGGGATGGCTGCCCACCAGACGACCCAGGCCTGCCTGGCTGTGTTGCCCAGAGAATCAAGCAGCTTTCCCAGCCAGGGGCTCCTCCTGCAGCAGGGGAAGGGGCCGTCCAACGCAAGCGTCTTTCCAAAGATCAAAGGAGGGCAGTGTCAGCAGTGGGAAGAGCCCCAGGTTGAATCAGGAAGGCGGCTGCCATGTTATCTTAAACCAAACAAACATCAGTGTCACTTTTTAGCAATTCCTGAGTGCTCCGTGGTCCCTCTGGAGAAAGGTAGAGGCGCGTCTGGTGCTTGGGAGCCCCCTCCTCCTCTTAGGAGTTCTTCTGAGGAATCCGGATGGTCACTGTCTTCACTTCGGAGTATTCTCGCAGGCCATACTCTCCCCTGGCCGCAGAAGGAAGAGGAGGCATCAAGGCTGGGCCTGGTGCCCCCAACCAGCCCTCGGAGGAGCCTGGGCCGTGGACAGGGCCAGTCCCTACATTGGCCAGAGGAGGGTCAAGAAGGGACACATGGGGTGTGGACAGCTGGGACTCACTCCCCGAAGGAGGAAGACAGGAGCCAGGCACTCTTGTCCAGCTGGGCAGTTCCAGGCAAAAAGGAAATCCTGTTCAGCTCACCCCCAAATGTTATCCAGCAGGGGGAGCTGTTCTCCCACCCCACCTTCAACTTCCCCTGATGGGGGGGGGCTGGGACCCTCTGGATTCTCCCCCGCCCCCCCGAAATGACCTGCTTACATTTCTCTTCCATTGCCAGACATCTTGAAACCCCCGAAGGGACTCTGGGCATTTAAGGCATTGTAGCAGTTGACCCTGGATGAAAAGAGGGAGAGGGGCATGAGGGAAGCCCCCACCTCTGCCACCACCCAGGACTATTGCCCAGCTGCGCTCTCAGCCTCACCAGACAGTTCCCGCCTGCATGGCGGAGGAGACGGTCAGCGCCTTGTTGATATCCCTGGTGAAGACAGCAGCCACCAACCCAAAGTCGGAATTGTTGGCCCTCTCGATCACTTCCTCCATGGTTTTGAACCGCAGGATTTCTTGCACAGGCCCAAAGATCTGGGGGAGGGAGGGAGGGAGGGACAGAGGGAGGGCAAAGGCATTGATGGGAACAAGGATTTGTGCCACCCCTGTGTGGGGCTTCAGCAGCACATGGGAAAGGATGGCTTTGTAGACACACCATTAATTGCACAAAAGAAATTCACGAAGCTTTAAGCCTGGGGCAATGGAAAACAGAGGAACAATGGGAATGGCAAAAAAGGGTGTGCCCCAGAAATGTTCCCCTTGAGAAAGCGACACACAACCCCCCCCCCAAGAGACCCCAGCTGCAAGGCTGAGAAGCACCCAGTGATACCTCCTCGGACCAGGGAAGGGCGGGAGAAATGCCTCCGGCCAGTTCAAAAGAGAGTGGCTGTCCCTGGGATGGACTTATTGGTGGCTCTTCCAGGAAGCCATGGAGATAGATGTTGAATCAACAGCCCAGTAGGGCCCTAGGACCGATCAGCTCAGGGGGGGCAGTTGGGTACCTCTTCCTTGGCGATTCGCATGTCATCAGTCACGTTGGAGAAAACAGTGGGTTCAATGAAGAAACCCTTGCGCCCCAATCCTTGGCCCCCGCACTCCAGCCTGGCCCCTTCTGCCACGCCACTCTGGATCAGCTCCAGGATCTTGTTGTACTGCTTCTGGTCGATCTGGAGAGAAGAGGGGGAGGAGAGGCTCCTTGGCACTCCTGCCCCGGATTCTGGCCCAGCTCCCCCTTCTGCCCTGCCGTTGTGGGTCTCTCCCAGCCGCTGGCCCCAGGCACAAGCAGCCCATCCTCTGCACACCCACCTGTGGCCCTTGCTCGGTGGTGGGGTCAAAGGGGCTGCCCACAACTCTCCTCTTGGCCCGTTCCACGCTCCTCCGGACGAACTCCTCATAGATGGGCTCCTCCACGTAGATGCGGGAGCCGGCCGTGCAGCACTGGCCTTGGTTGAAGAAGACCCCTTGGTGGGCCTGCTCCACCGCCTGGTCCACTGCAAGACCAGAGAGAGACCCCTAAGGCTTCACCCAGCAGCCCCTGCCTGGCCCTCTGGGGGGAGGGGGGGCTGCTGGGCCAGGGGTTTAAAAGACTAGTGCATCCTGTGGCTTGAGGGGGGGCGGTCTCTGCTGCATGTGGCTCTGCCCACAATGGACTCATTCCTGGCTTTGCTTGCACAAGCCGGGCTGGATAAAATCTGAAGCAAGGCAGAAGGGGGCCCTGGGTTCAAATGCAAAGGCAGTAGCCTCTTTTGCCTGCTGGGGTCCAGCCTGGACTTCTGAATGGGCCCCTCCTTTCTTTTGAGGGATGGTTTGGGTGATTAGAAAAAATATTAAAAAATTATGTAAGTCGTGCTGCGTTCATAGAATGAGAGGTTCGTCTACCCTTATAACCACTATAAAAGAAAATCAAAAAACATCTTTTCTTTCTCTTTTTTTCTGCACTTTGGTCTCTTTACTTTAAATATCATTTCTTAGTTTTCTGTCTTCTAGAAAGAGAGGAAGGGTTGTTCTGAGGAGTGCACTGCAAAGAGGCCAACTTACAATCTGCGTCTGCAAAAATAATGTTGGGGCTCTTCCCCCCAAGTTCCAGCGTCACCCGCTTCAAGTTGCTTCTGCCGGCTGCTTCTTGAACCAGCTTCCCCACCTGAAAGGAGGAAGGAGGAAGGAGGAGCTCCGGGCAGAGGGTGCCCCTTTAATCCCTCCACCAGCCCTGCTTTGGGTGGGTCAGAAGCAGTGGGGAGGTTCGAGTGGCACTAGCCCCGAGGGAAACAGGGGTGGGAGGCAGGCCGGTCTTGGATCTTCTCAGGGAAGACCGAGTCTTTACTCAAAGACAGGCCAGTAGTGCTTGGCTCTGCTGGCACCCTTTGCATCCTGTTACAGAAGGCCTGATGGAAACAAATTTTACATTGGTTCGATTCGCACAGAGCGAGGTTTCTCTGACTTCAGAACTACCAAGTAACAGCCAAATAAACTTATGCAATTTCGTGTGTGTGTGTGGTGTGTGTGTGTAAGGGTATCAAAATCCTATTTGTTCTCTACCCTCATTCATTCATATTCTTTGATCCAGTTTGTTTTGAACTGCTTTCTTTGCAACGTGTTAAAAACTCTGTTTTAAATTTGTGGTGAGTTGCTTTGGAGATGTGGTTTATGGCTGAATGGTGACATTAAAACGGAGGAAAGGAGGTCTGGCAGGTATTGGACATCTGGAGCACGCCAGGCTCATGCAGGCTCTAGGAGGGGCCCATTTGCTGTGCAAACAGGGGCCCCCTCTCGGACCGACATGGAAATCTGCTCCCTGAACCAGTCAGCCGTTGGTGCGCAGTTAAGCTCCTCCTGCCAGACCAGCTACCCCTCCGTCCAGGAGGTGGCTCTGCCCACCCTCCATGCAGACCTGGGTTGAAGCCAAGGAGGGTGGGAGGCTGGAGCAAGACGTTTCAGGTCCCAGGTGGAAAACGGAAAGGAGCTGCTCCCCAGGGGAGGCCCCGTATCTGTGTTAGGGTGGAACTTGAGGTGGCCTTCTTTTGGCGCCAAGAAGCCTGCTTCCCTGACCTCCTCCACCAACTCCCCGCTGGCTTCTGGGCTTCCATGGCTGGGAGCAACTTCCTAGCCTTGCAAGGAGGCCCCATTCAGGGTTGCCACTGAGATGGAGATCACTGCCCCATTTGGCTAGAGGGGATCTGAAAAGAGGTCCAGGAGCCAGGCAGAGAGGTGGGGGGCTCCGGGTGTCCAAGATGCCCTGGGAAAGGTGCAGGGCCAGGCCTGCTGCTCTTCCAGGAGGTGGCTGGCTGGCCAGGTTCTGGCAAGGAGGCAGGAGGTGCCTGCTGAGAAGAGCAGCGATGATCAGCGGTAAGACAGCTGTTTGCTCCAAACATTTGCTTGGCGTGAACCAATATTGGCCTCTCCCGTAGTTTGCTTTGATGGTCCTGCCCCGTATCTTGTTGACTAATGATGAACTAATGCTTTGTTCAGCTCTTCACGGCATAAAGAAAACACCCTCCCCAGTGAGGCAGGCCCCCTCTTTCCCAAGCCTTTGATCGACGTTGTTGAGGGACCTGGCCAAGCATCTTGGACCTTGCACCAAAACCATTCAAAGCAGAAGGAGTCCAGCTCGCTGGGGCGTGTCTCTGCTGCACCACCCAAGCCCCGTCCATTCATCTCCACACACAAGCCGCCTCCGATTGCCCAGGGAAAGTAAACTTGGACCGAACTTCAATTGTTCTGAGATGAGTCTGTCCGCAGGAGATGGGGGTGGGGGGAGGGAGGAAACGTAACTCATCTTTTGAGAGGGAACAACAATGCCCTGGCTTTGGGACAGAAACTCCAGCTAAGCACTGGGAATTTACAAAGCTCCCCCAAGAGGAGCCAAGCGCAATGGGGCAATCTACAATTAATTATGGCTTTCCAGCTCCCAAAAAACGACACCCAAACCGGCCTTCCTGAGTAAATCCCAGTGTGTTGCTGGCCCTTCCTCCCTCACACCCACAAGGCTTGCCCGAAGGGATCAAGTCCGGTCAGGCATCCGGTTTCCAAGAGCCCCCAATCAAGAAATTCCCAAGCAAAGAATTTTTGAAAAGCCCAATTGTGGTTATGGCTACCAAATGTCAGGCAGAAGAGACACCCTACAAGACCTCCTAATTTGGGGGCGATAATGGCATTTTGTCATTTGGTATAGGAAGTATTCCCCTGCCTCCATCTCTGATGTCTTCCTGCAATTTAAGAGGTCTAATGGAAGACCTTCACTCCGGATGCTTCACCTCTTGGCTTGGCAACCCCAATTTTCCCAACCACGTGAAAAGGTGGCTTTTGCCTCCTTGGCAGGAAACACCTTTCTGCTTTTTGTCTCAGCGGTGGAAAGGAAGCAGAAGGCACCCCAGCCCCGGGGGGTGGGGGGCATGGAAATGACCCACAGATGCACCATTGCCTGCCTGCCTCCCCAGCCAATGTGGGGCATGCAGAGCAAGGCTGACTTGGGACAAACCCGGTTGGCCCACAGCCTTGCAGCCTGGATCCATTGGTTGCCCAGGGAAAGGTGGGCGCAACTCAGAAATGGCAACGGTGCCAAGCAGCTGAAGGACAAGGATCAAAGGAGCCTCCTTCAGAGGGGCAGTGGGGGGGGGGGGCTGGTAGAAAGGGAAGAGAGAAGCAGGAAACCCCCCCCTGCCTCCCCCCCCTGCCTCCCCCCCCCCCCCGCCAGCTTCTCCGAATTCTGCTTTGCAGAAGAAGGGAGCCACATAAGGTAAAGGGGAAGCTGGCAGTCACCATTCCTCTGGCAGGGAAGGGAGGGCCATTTGGCTCACTTCCCCACTTCTGATGCCTGGGGCTCAGGCACAACTTTGGGAAAAATAAGGGCTGCACTGGGTCTGCTTTGCAGCGCCGTCTCTAATGAGCCATGGATGAAAAGCTGGCGATGGGGGACTGCGTGGGGAAGTGATCCATGACCAGGGAGTTTGGGGAAGACAGACCCTGGCCGTGAGAGGCTCATGGGCCGCCAGCCCTCCACCTGCGGGAGGTGAGCCCTGCACAGAGGAGAGGGCTCGAAGGGGGCACATCAAAGGGTCCCGGGAGGAGCATCCATTCTGGTGCCCAAGCGGGAGGAAGAGGAAAGGGGCCTGGATCCTGGAAAGGCCAAGCCAAACCTGCATCCCTCCCGACTGAGGAGCCACGCTCCTCAGGATCAGCCTGGGTGAAGCTGCAGGAGGCCTTCCCGTGACCAGCCCGGGCAGGGATCCTCTTTTCACCAGAACCCCTCCTGAATTTGGCGGCACCTTTTTCCAACCCAGCCTGCGGTGGGGCAGGAGCACAGCTGAAGAACTGGCGCTGCTTTGGTTTCCAGCCCTGCCATGACAGAGGCTCAGCCTCAGCCGGCCGAGGGTCTCTTCCTACGCAGCCTAAGGATTCTGGGGGAAAGGCCTGGCTGGCCAAGGGCTGCACGGCTGAGCACGGCATCAAGAACGCCTTTTGCTACGGGGGAGTAAAAGAAAGAGGGAAGGGGTGCAGGGAGCTGGCAAGCTTGCCCACCGGCCCACTGGCCCCCGAGGACCAGCCAGCCGGCTCCAGGGGGCATCCGAGCCCCACCGCAGGACCGCAAACCCTGCATCTTTTGAGACATCGGTGCCCCTGAGCCGAAAGCTGCTCTGGAGCTGAGTCTCTTGGTTAGTAGCCAGGAGCAGAGCAAGAGCCCCGGCAAGGCCTGGTGGGGTAGCGAGGGGGCTCCAAGGAACGTATCTCAAAGCCTCTCCGGAAGGGACTTGGCTGACCTGCTGCTCCAGGAATTCCACAGGACAGGAAATCAAAACCAACACCAAGCAGTTTACACTCAAGCTGCTCCTGCTTTAGGTTCTTAGAGAATGGCTTTTTTTTTTTTTTCATCCTGCAATGCTTTTGTCTTCCTGTTACCAGCTTTTCAAAGCAAATAATCAAATCTGGGCAAAATCCAGAGCATTTTAATTTTAAACACCCATTAAAAATGAAAGCCCTCTGAAATGACAGGGAACATTTATTTTGGCTGCAATCGGCAGTTCTGAAACCAAACCTTTCCGTGTTTCCTTCCCACAATAAGTCAGCAGCGGCCTGTGCGAGAGTCTCTGCTTAACCAAACACTGAAGGCTGGAGCTGTTCACCAAATTCACCAGCACGGGGGTCGGCTCCCCAGATTCTAAGGGGAGGCCCCTCCCTCATTAACCTGGATGAGTCATGGAAGGTGCCTTGAGGGGGTGAGGCTGGGACACACACACACACACACAGAGCAGGGAGGAAGCAATTACACACAAGGTCTGGGAAAGGATGGGAAGACAGGTTGCCATGACTGGAAAGGCCTCCAAGTACTGGCCCCGACACCAGCCACCTGGCACCCGCTCTCTTCCTGAAAGCTCCGGTTCCTGAAGGGATGGGGGGATGCTCTCTTCTCCCCCCCCCCTCGGCACCCACTCTTACCTCTGTGGAACCTGTGAAGGCGATTTTATTGATCCCTGTGTGCGAAGCAATTGCCGCCCCCACAGTGGGACCAAATCCTGGCAAAATGTTGACCACGCCTGGAGGAAACCCAGCCTGTGAAGGGAAGGGGGCAGGGAGGGAGGGAGGGAGGGAGAGCACGGCTGAGCGAAAGCCGGGGAGAGCCGGGGCCCAGGGCCACGCCTGTGCCGGGGGCTCCTTACCTCCTTGATGAGGGTGCCCAAGTAGAGGGCGGTGAGTGGGGTTTGTTCGGCTGGCTTGAGGACCACTGTGTTGCCACAGCAAAGGGCTGGCGCAATCTTCCACGCAAACATCAGGAGGGGGAAGTTCCACTGTGCAAGTAGAAGACTTCCGTGGTGAGTCAGCCAGCACATCGTTTGAGTCAAGGGGAAAAGGGGCTGCGAACCGGCTGACCGGACAGGTTGACTTCGTCCTGATCCTCGCAGCAACGTTCCCCCTCCTTTCATACAGCCACAAGTGACCGGGGGGGGGGGGCAGACCAAGTCTGTGATCCGGCCCCATAGATTGCCCCTTGGCCCTCAAGTGACTGCGCCAGGGCTCAGCCTGAGTACAAATTGAGCAGAGGGAATGGTTTTTTCCCAGAAGAAGCACTTTGAGGGGGAGGCTGGCCCCTTAATGCCCCCTTGGGAGCCCTGCTCCATTTTCAGACTTTTCGGCACCCTTCCTGCCAAAAACTGGGTGCCCCAAGGGAGGGCTGGCTATCCTCTGCCTGCCCAGGGGGAGAGTGGCCCTCCAGCTGCATCGCTCAGCAGACCCTCCAAGTCCCCTGGGAAGACTGGCCCGGTTGTCCTGGGGCGTCTCAGGAAAGAAGGCCCAAGGTATGGCCCCCACTGCCTCCCTGCTGGGTGCCCCAACATCTTGGCTCTATTGAAGACAAAAGGTGAAATGCCTCCACTTTTCTTTTCTTTTCCTTTCCTTTCTTTTTCCTTTCCTTTTTTTCTTTCCTTCCTTCCTTCCTGTCTTCCTTCCTTTCCCTTCCCTCCCTCCCTCCCTCCCTTCCACCTCTGCATTAGTCTCTCTTGGCCCACAGCCACCAAAGGCTGCTGGATTGTTTGGTTTTCCTCGCTCTGGTCCTGGGAATTCTGGGGCTGCTCTCAAACTCTATTAAGATGTGCAAACAAGCAGAGGGGAAGGGCGACCGACGGCTACGGATCCGCCTGCCGTGTGTTTCCCCGGCCTCTCCCCCAGCCTTGCTGCCCCTAATGAGAAACACACCCAAGCTGAAGCCCCTTCAAGGGAGCCGATTTCAATGAAAATAAATATGAGGTGCAGCGGAGAGACTCACCGGGATGATCTGTCCACACACCCCGATGGGCTCATGCCTCGTAAAGGTGAAATAATCTCCGTCTGGAAGAGAGGAGCCTGGTTACTCTCAGGAGCACCCCAAGAGGAGCAACCAGAGGGAGAAGGCCAGCTCTGTGTGTGTGCAGATAAAAAAAGAGTGAGGGTACCAGGGCTACTCTGGGGAGCATCACACTGCCAGCTACGAAGGCCAGCAACTCTGGCCCAAAGAAGCACGCACGCACGCACCCCAAGCCTTTCTCCCTTTCGAGGGCTCCCTCTGTTCCTTGCGCCAGAGACCCCCTCCTGCCTGGTGCCCCATCTGCCTTCAGGAGGGGCCAAAGCCCCCCGACCTGCTGGCTGATTCTATGGACTTCCTGGCTCTTCTGCTCTGAATGGGGCCCAGTCCTGCTCCTGCCTGGGAAGGCTCAGTTTGGAAGGGCTGATGCGAGCCAGCGCCCACCGGGCATGTTTTGGCTCAGAGGCCAACCAAGCAGGACGTGGCCAGAGAGGCCTGGCGATGCCGGACATCACTTGCCTGGCAGGAAGCTGCAGCCGATCCCCCCCCCCCAGCCATCTAGAGCAGAGAGCCAAAGGGGAGAGGAAGGGTCTGCCCTGACCTCAGGCGAGGTGGGAGGGCTTCTCTGGGACTTGGGCCATTTCTCCAGAGCTTCTGAGAAGGGCCCGCCAGTTCTTGGTTGTGAGGAATGGCATCCCAGGCCCAGCCTTGTTTCCAGCCGGACTCGGATCAGCCCTGGGACATCCTTTGCCTGGCCCTATTTCCCACTCCTTCCCGCTGAACATTTTGGGGAGGGGGCTGGAGGGAGGAGGACCTGCCTGGCCAGCTGGGGTCTGCTTTGGTGAGCAGTGATGTTTTCAAGGCATTCCAAGGAGCCACATAAAGACTGGCCAGTTATCAGCAAAAAGGGAGTGGAGAAAGGAAACCGGCACAGATAAGGGAAGCTTCCACCCCATGGAGGGAGAGGGGAGGGCCCGGGAGGTTAATTAGGAAAAGGCCCAGGGGAGATAAAAGGAGATGGAGCCCCCCCACCTGTCCTCCTGTTGGGTAGGCCAGAGCCATCTGGAGGGCATCAAGTCTGGGCAGGGCAGCTGCAGCCAGCTGTTTCTCAGGGAGGGGCTGCCTCACTCCCAAGGGATGTTTGGGACTTGAGCATTTGGGAAGCCAAAGACCCCAAACCAGGAGGAGCAAGGAGCCATTTTCTCTGCTCTGCCGAGCGATCCAGAGTCCCTGCGCTTGGACGAAGGCAAGAGGGGGCAGGCGGCAAATGCCAGTCCCAGACTTGCAGGCACGTTGTTTCCACAGGTCATCCCTCCTGGAGTGAGCTGGATTCTTCCTGCCCTGCCAGGGCCCGCTCCTTCCACTGAGAAAGGCCCCACGGAAGCTGCCAGGTGCCCGGGAGAGCTGAGCCGGCTACCTGCCAAGCTGGGGGCTTTAATCTCTCAGCTAAAGAGGGGGAAGCCCCCTGGCCCCACCCAGATACCTGCCTCGGGGCTGGGCGTTCGGGCACTCAGGACTTCCCTTAAGAGGCCCCGGACTTTGGGGCTTGTTCAGCCAGTTTGCTGTCCAATTTCACCCGGCTTGGCCACATGGCACCTCCTTTTTCAGGGCTGTTCCTGGCCTGAGATGGAGCCCCTGAGGGTGAAGCAAAGTGCAGCTTGAGGCCAGGCCAGGCCGGCTCCTTTGACTCGGCCCAACCTGCCAGGAGGCCTTTGGGGCCCCTTTTCCTCCTTCTCAGGATTTGCAGTTTAAGGGGCCAACGGAGCGGCCTTCCCTCGTGCAAAAGGGTTTCTGGGAGGAGGAGGGGGGGGTGCCTTGCCTGCCCACCTGATGTGCACCATAAAAGGGGTGTCAGTGAGGCCGAGGAGCAGCGTTTGACAAAAACAGACCGCCCGGCCCAAACGCTGATCTTGCTGCGGCTGTGAATCGTCCTTCTGGGCGGAAACCAGGCAGGCAATGCGGACAGTTTTACTGTTTCCATAAAACCCCTGAAACTCCCTGGCAATGAAAAGGATCCTGCTTTCAACTGGCCGCTTGTGGCTCTTCATCTGGCTGTGCCTCGACAACCTTCCCCAGCTCAGGGCACAGGGAGGACGGCTGGGGGGTGGGGGGAATCAGCACGCTCTGCTGCCCCAGAGGACGAGGGGTCTGCAGGAGGACCAGGGGCACGAAAGGGGCCCCTCAAGTGGAGGATGGCCCTGCATCCACTCACAGGGGACCAGTCTCCCAGGGGAGCTGGTGCTGGATCTTGAAATGGCAAAGGTGCCAATGGCCCAGCTTGGAATTGAAGGAACAACGGACCTCTGGCTTCAGAGGAGGAAAGGCAGGTGCCCCAGCCTGGCACCGGAAAGAGCCGCAGAACCAATGCAGGGCAGACTCTCACTTACCCACTGGGATGGTCAATCCGTGAATCTTATCTGCCCAACCGGCAAAATACCGCAACGTCTTGATGACGCCGTGAAGGTCGACGTAGAAGGCCTGGAGGAAGGGCTTCCCACTGTTCAGTGACTCCATGGTCTGCAAGGTCAAGAGGAGCAAGAATCAAGGCTTGGTTTTTGACCTGCTAGCAGAAATGGCAGTGAGGAACATCCTCCTGCAGGGACAGCTGCTCTTGGGGAAACAGGCTGGTCCGTGCCAGCGTGCACTCAGGGTCTGGTGCATGTGAAGAGAGCGGGCGCAGAGCTTCCCAGGACCACCAATCCATCTAACTGCAGAGGCCTAGCAAGGAGCAATGCAGTGGAATTCATGTGGAGTGCCCCCCCCCCCGCAAGCTCAAAACCCTGAGCCTTTGCGAAGGGGGCTGCTGCTCAGGACATGCAACTTCCACTGTGCACTGCACCCCAGCCAGTTCTGTGCTGTCTTTTCCCACAGGGTACCTCAGAGCCATTCTGGCAGCAGTTTTCTGGTATGTCCTCCTGAAAGGTGGGGAGGGCCCCCCACAAAAGCACCCTGGCTCTGGTGGCCCAAGGGCCAGAGGTCCAACCCGGGTCCTTCAGACCAGCCTTTTGGCCCCAGCAGAAGGCAAAATGCCCTCCGGATGCTGGGACCAAATGGCTACCAGGCAGCAGCTCCCAAAGAGGATCTGGACGTCCCTCCAGGGAGAGCCGAGCAGGGCTCAAGAATGCCCATCTCAGCTGCTGCCCGAGGCTCCTCTGCCAGCTGAGATAGCTCCCGTGCCCTACCCCGCTGAGGCTCCAAGCCAATCAAAAGAAGCCGCCGCAGGCCCTGGTTGAGGAGGCATTCCCATATTCCTCTTCAGGAACCCCCTAAAGTGTTTTAAATCACTTTTAAGAGCCCCCATTATCTGCCCACGAAGGTTGTGGCAGAGGAAATGCATCCGTGGAAGCCGCCGCTGGGTGAGAGCCATAAATCCAGCTGAAGCTCAGGAGGGCCACAGCTCCTCCGTTTCCCCTGCCAGTGGGGCCGGCAGCCGCATCTGTGGTGGACAGATTCAACAAAGGTTTGGCTCAGGAACCACAAATCCAGCCACCGGTAGACAGCCGACTGATTTGCTGAGCCCCTCCCTTCCCCTGTGGTGATTTTACAGCGTATGCTGGTGGTAAGATGATTTAAGTGTTGACAAAGCTGGAATTAAGATGTTTGCTGGCTTAGTTCAAAGCGTCTGACATGTGGAAAATAACATTAGCCATGCCACCGTGTCGGGTCTCACCACATGGGGCCTGGGCCATGCAGCTCAGCGCCTCTTGGGCACCCTGGGCAGGGGGAGGGGAGCCCCAGATCTGCCCAGGGTTGACCAGGAAGGTGTTTGCACCCTTGTCAGCCGACTCTGCCCTGAAGCTCAATGGCTACCCTCAGGCTCTCCCAAAAACGTACCAGGGCTTGAGTGGAAGAAGCGTTTGGAAAGGCAGCGCCCAGCCTCCCTCACAGCGTCCCACCCGCCTGACTTACGGCAAGGAGGGCCCGGTCTCTCTCCACCAGGTCGGCCAGCTTCTCCAGGAGGTGTCCTCGTTCAGAGGCGTCCATCCTCCGCCACACTGAGCCCAGGCAGAAGGCCAGCCGAGCAGCCTGCACGGCCTTGTCTGTGTCAGCCTGCCAAATGGGAGAAGCAGGTGGGCCGGAAACGCTCCGGGTGAGCCAAAAGCCCCCCCTCGCTTGGCAACCAGAGACCCCCAGGAAGTCTCGAGGGGCCAGGGGAGGCCTGGATGTTAGCTCTTCCTGGCTGTGGAGCCAGCCAGGTCATTGGCACTTGGCCATTCTCCTCTCAGGCTGGCCTACCGCACAGGGTCGTTGTGGGGAGATGCAAGGGCAGGCTAGAAAGGCCACTTATCTTTACCTTGTCGGCTTCTTGCACTTCACAGATCTGTTCTCCTGTTGCAGGATTAAATACGGGGAATATTTTCCCACTCTCTGAATTTTGCCACTCATTGTTGATAAAAATCTGAAAAGGCAAGAAAAAAAAGGGAGGGGCTTTTTGGTTTTGGCTAAACTGCAGAGGTTCCCCTTCCTCTTTCCCCTTCCGGCCCTTTTGGGGTGCTGGAAACCCCCCCTCCCTCCTAGAGAGGCCTTTCCCACCGAGCTTCTTCTTCCTGCACCCGAGTCCCAGCATCCCCGGTCCCCATTACTGATCCCTCCCTGGGGGCTGTGGGAGCTGCAGCAGCGCTTGTGCCAGGGCCTCCCGGTTGGGAAGGTCCCCCTCTGGACAGAGGCTGCCCTGGAGGACGGATTCCTGCCTGCCTCCTTTTCTGCCCCCGGCTATGCCTGGCTCAGAGGAGAGGGAGGGCCTCCAGTCTGGGCAAAGCTAGGGCCCTCCCACCGGCCCTCATACCCCCAAGGTGGACCCCGTTTTCCTTGGGGTGAGGCTCCCAAAAGAACTGGCCGCAAGCGGGCTGAGAGCCCCCTGCCCCGTCCAAGGCGGTGCTGCAGGGGAGCCTCTTGGGCATCTGCATCTCACGGAAACGGGCCGGCCGGGCACAGGAAAAGGCAGCGGGGGAGTTGCTACTGTCAATGGTTAACATTCGCTTCTTCCTGTCCCACCACACTGTATAAACAAAACTCAGGCTTTGCCAGATCATTTCTGTAAACGGACTGCCTTCAATTTGGCTGTGAAGGGGGAATATTTACTCTCTCCTCCATATAAAGTACCTCGTCCAACTTCTTGGAAAGGTTTCAAGACCTGAAATTCAGCAGCTGGCGGCTCTACAAGCCCGACCTCATGCTGAAATAACTCACTTTCGGGGAGTTTTAGGCATCTGGTGTCAGGTAGTGCCACGCCACAAGCCCCCTCCCTGCTTGGCGGATTCTTCAAGGATAAAGGAGGCTTCGCCAGCACTTTTAAGAATTTCCAGTGGACATTGATTAAATGCGGAGAGCCGCATATTTGATCTGACTTTCATTAGGGCCAGTTCATAAAAATGCCACCGGCTCGGACAAGGATGACACATTGTGCGAACAGGGATCCCTGCGAAGCCTCAAATGGGGTTTCCGTTCCACTCGTTTGTTTGGTTCTTATTTATTGCAACCATTGTGGTGGGCAATGTTAAATCAAGGCGACTACTTGACAACAAATGTTGCTATCAGTGAATTTTATACAGCTCTTCCCCGAGCCCAAAGGAAGAAAGGATATAGCCCCAGGGAGAAAGGGCCCCTTTGTAAATCATGCCCAGATTGGCACCGCCCAGAGGGGGCATTGTTCCTTCTCAAGTGGGAAAGCTCTCCAGCCCGCACAATTGCCCTGGAATCAGGGTTAATTAAGGCTAGCTGCAGCCATAAATCAGCTGGGGGATTTTTACAGCTTAATTCAGCCTTAAGCCACAGTGCGTGTGGGTGAATGTATGGCCGGTAACTGATTAACCAGGTTTCCCAAGAGTTGCTAAGACGAGGTGGGGGTGGGTGGAGTTTGGACACAAGGGGAAGGGGAGTACTTAGCCATAGGCTTTGTTGTCATCCAATGCAGTCATAGCCCAGACTGGCGGGGGGGGGGCATCATCCTGGAAAGTATGGGTGCAGAGAGCTCTTGGTGCCCCAACTCTGCCCCTTGAGCTCTGGCTGACCTCCTGCCCCTCAGCTGCACCAACCGGCTGGGCAAATGGCACTTGGTGCCCATCGACCTTCCCTTAGCCACAGGTCAATGGAGTTGTGGGCAGTTTTAAGGAGAGAGAGAAAGAGAGAGAGGGAGGGAGGGAGAGGAGAGAGGGAGAGATTGCCGTCCATTTGGGCCCGGAGTTCCCAGTTGCTGTCTGGCCTGGCAAGCTGGGCTGGGAGACCCTCCCGTGACCCCCTCTGTGCCACTGGGGAAGATGTCACCGGGCTGCCTCTTGGACCAGCCACCCACATCCAGCCAGAGCCGCAGCCTGTGGTCAGCAAGGAAGGCGGCCTGTGCTTCCCTGGCTTTAGTAAGCCCTGTCCTGGTGCTCTTGGACATTCCAGAAGGATTTTCCACCTTCTGCACAGGAAAGGCTTAATGACAGCCCCCCCCCCCCATCGGGGAGAAGCAGGTTTCTGGATGAATCAGAATTTCCAGTTGGCCTGATTTGGGTACCGTTTCAGTTCTACTGGAGTGGTTGGTTTCTCAGACGATGCTTGATCCTCTGAGAGTTTTTGAGGCCAAACCTGTGAAACTGGAGGGGGGGGGGCACAAATGCCAGAGACACGTCTGGAGGAATCACAGCTGTTTGGCCCCAAGCGTCCATCTTGCGGCTGGAGCTGAGTACATAACGGTACTTTGGGGGGATAATTTTGAAAACACGCAAGGAATGCGGCCGCTTGCCTTTCCCTTGGTAGCGATTTCATAACCCTGCTGACGCAGGGCCAGCACCTGAGCCTCTGGACACACTCCAGCCTTCCTGTCCTCGTCCTGGGCAAACGTTTCAGGGGCCCTGGCCCGGTTCCAGAGGCTGAGTTCCTGAGAATTCCTCTGCTTTGGGCCGGGGGTCAGCTGCCCTGATCCGCCCAAGGCCACCTCCACACAGGGGAGGCTTGAAGGCCTGGGCTCAGCCCCCCCCCCCCAGGAAGAAGGCTGGCTTGGCCCTTGGACAGAGGAGTGGGGAGGTCAGAGGCCCCTGCCTGAAATGGCTTGGCCCTTTAGGAGAAGGGACTGCCAAGGCCAGCCCGCTTCCGTAGGACGAGCACCATGGGGACAGGACTCAAGCAGGAGGGTCTGCCTGTCCTTCTGGGCCCCTGAGACCAAAGGGGGGAGGGGGCTGATTGATTTGACCATTAGTCTTTCAGTTGTCCAATTGGGGGGAGGGGGGGCACTGAATAGCAAATGACCCATGTACACTGGTGGGGTGCCAGGCAGTCTGTGGCAGCTGAGTCTGGGGTCCTCCACCTGCAAGATGGCGCAGAAGCCCCAGGAGAGGAGTCCCAACGGCAGAGAGCCAGGACGGAGGGGGAAGCAAAGGAGAGGGGCCAGAGGAGAGCCTGATGGGGAGTCATGGGATGCTGAGGGAAGCTCCTGTTTGGGGGGGGGCGATCAGAGGGAAGGAAGGAAGGGCCTGCTTTGGACAGGCCCCGAACCACCGGCCGCTGCTGATCAAACGGATCTCGTTCAACTCCGAGGACTCCAAGGCTGCTTGCAGGGAGCAGCTTGACACCAACCAGGCCCTGCTGGGAGAGTTTCCTGGTGGATTGGGCCCCTTTTCAGTAAAACAGGCTTGAATTATGCCTCTCTGTGTTGTTTTAGGTGAAGAGAGTAATTCTAGCCTTCCTGTTCATAATCAGCTTCTGGAAATGCTGTTCTTTACTAGAGAACACCTCATCGTTTTAGGGAGGACACAGCCTCCCTCTCTCAATATTTATCTCTTAAAAAGCAAAACAAAGAAAGGCCATGGGAAAAAGACCGGGGCGGGGGAGAAGCCCTCATTCCGCTCGGCTTGGGAGCTGCTTTCTCCACAGAGATGAGAAAAGGGCTGGAATGCCGCTGGCTCCATCCTTCCCGGCCCCTTTGGCCCGATGCTTCTCCTTGGCATGATAAATCACGGCCGAGCGTCCACCTTGCCTGTTTGATCTCAGCTCAGCCCCGAGATTCAGTGCTGAAGTGAAAAACTCCAGGTCTGATAGGCCAGCGATGAAGCGCAGAGCCCACTGACCTGGGGAGGCCCAGTGCAGCCCACCTGCCCGCCTCTTTCCTGCTTTCCCAAGCCGAGCCTATCTGGGGGGGGGCTTATGACCAAGCTGGACCTAAAGAGGGGTTCCCTGGCCCAAGCGACCCTCGCAGCCAAGGGCTGCTCCCAAGGGGCTGCAAAAGCCAAGCTTTGCTCCCATCCCAAGATTTCCTCTGTTGGGCAAAAGCCTCTTCCGGGCACCGAAGGCTTTCTGCAGAGAGCTTGGCCCGGGGGGGCAGCACGCAGGAGTGTCCCGGAGGGGTCCTTCTGTGGCAGCTGTCCAGGGCAGTGTCGGTGGCAGCCAACAGCTGGAACTGAGTTGCAGGGAGCTCAGAGACAGGGCAGCTTTGGATCCACCCAGATGGGATTACTTGCTGTTCTGTGACCCTGGGGCCTCGGCGCTGGCTCCCTGCAATCCCTTTGGGGATAGGGACCCCGAGCAACTCTGGGAGTCACATGAAGGGGGGCTTCTCCCACCCCTCGCAGCAGGTCCGCAAATCCCTCCTTCCTGCTGCAGGATCTCCAGGATCTTTTCTTGCCTGGAGTCAGGCCATGCCGAGCCCGCAGAGTGGTCCGTTTCCAGGGCGGCTCTTGGGCAGCGTGCCAAAGGCCTGCACAGCAAGCCTTCCCCTCTTACCCCTGGGAACTCAGGGTGCACACCTGGCCTGGGCTGGCTGGCACCAGGAGCCCCACAGAGGCCCAAGTCCACAAGAGGACGGCTTTATCATGGGGACCTCCCCACCAGCCCATCGGGTGAGCCAGGCAAGCCTCTGGCCGGTTCCCCAGCTCCCGGCTCTCCTCTTTGCAGCTGCTGCCCTACTTTATTCACAAACAGTGCCTGGTGCTTGTGGAGAACATTCCAGCCGCCCAGTACTGTGCAGCCACTGGCTGCCACTGCGGGGGTGGGGGGTGTAGAGGGGGGCTGAATCTGCACAGCAGGAGCAAGGAAGAGGAAGAGCCTTAATCTTCCCCTCCTGGCTGGCTGCTGCTGCAGCTCTGTGGAGGCTCAGCCAAGGCTGGCAGGTCAAAGAGGGACCGCAGGGGAGACTCCCGGATCCACCCAAGTGCCTGGTTACAAAAGGGGATCCACCCCCTGCTGCAGAAACCAAAGGCTCCTTCCCTCTTCCAGAATTGGCCCCTTCTCCAAAGCACCCAGGAAGCCACAGGCCCTCCGCACCAGCCCCAGCCCCCCCCCCCAGCCTCTTGGGATCCCGCCACCAGTGCCCGGGCAGGGGGCCTTCGGTGCTGGACTCAGAGCAGCCCCAAGATATCACTTGGCCTGTTGGCTTTGGCTTCAGGCAACATGGGGATCTGGCTGTTGTTTCCACAGGTACCTGAGGCAATTCTGGCTTATTCCACAGACCATCATTGCAGGAGGAAGCCTGGCATAGTGCCATGTGAGATCCCAGTGACTGTGATTCATGCTGGTGGGTATCTTCCACGTGGGTATCGAATGGGCCCCTAACCCCCTCTTTCCTGAAGGTCTGAGTCAGGACAGTCTGACCAACATTAATGGCCAGCCCTTCCAGCTGTTCCAGGCCTGAACCCGGGGCCAGTGGTGCCCTCCATTCTCTCCTGCACACGTTCCTTCATGGGGGGGAGAGGGGGGCTGTTTCATTCTGACACTTTCTTCCAACTTTGCTGCTGAGTTATTTATTAAATGTACGCCTTGCCACAATTTCATGGCTCTCAGCAGTGTTCAAGGAATGAGAAAGAAAAATGAAAACCTACCTCATAAGATTGAATTATAAGAAAATAAAAACTAAACTACAAAAATGAATTAACAACCATTCTCAGCAGAACACTAAAAATAAAACGCAAAAGATGCAAAGAAGCTGTCTGGGAAAAGCTCATTTTTAAGAGCCTCCAGGAGGCCATCGAGGGGGGGAGAGGTTGGATCTCTGGAGGAGCCGCGTCCAACAGCTCCCCTCCAGCCCTTGCAGGCTGTGCCCCTCTGCCCCCCAGAAGGGTGGGGTGTCTGAGCTTCTGGGGGCCCCCACCCTCACCAGCTCTTGGGCAAAGGACTTCCGGAGGAGTTCTCAGGGTCACAACCCAGCAGAAACCTATTAGAAATAAAACGGTTTTTATGGAAAGACAAGACCAGAATGCAGGCAATTGGCAACATCCATGGAAGCCCCACAAAACAGGAGGAAGATCTCCTCTGGTGCCAACCAAGAGGCCAAGGGCACCTGCAGGGCCCAGCAAGGCCTCCCTGCCACTAGGCTGGGTCTGCCACCCCATTGGAAGGCCTTGGTCTGGAGCGTGCCAGCATGGAGACCCGCTGCCCTTGGGTGCCCATTTTCAGACCCTGCCTCCCTCTTCAGGTTGCAGGCAGAGCCCGCCCACCCCCTCTGCAAAGGTGAGAGAGATGTCCCATGGTACCCCCCCCCTTCCACCCCCGCGCTGTCCCTGGTGAGCGGCTCCACTTGGCTTCAGAGGAAGGAGAGGGAAGAGCTCCGAAACCGGCCGGGGAGACCTGGATTGTTTCGGGGGGGGGGGGCGCGCGCGCGCGCGCGTCTCTCCCAGCCCAGCGGATGGGTGGCGAAGAGGCGTCCCGCTACTCCGGGCTATAAACTATCGGGGGGGGGGGGGAGAGAATTCCACTCTCTCCGCCAGCGCAACTGTCGAAGCGCGGCGGAGTCTCCGGAGCCGCCGGGCCGGCCAGGTGGGGCCCTCCTGCTGCAGAGCGGTGCCGCGGCCTTCTCTCCCGAGGTGCCCAGGCCAGAGCAGGCTGATCCGGCCTGCCTGTCCTCGGTTTCTGCCCCTTCCCCTCGCCTCTCACCTGCGCCCTTCGGCTGAGTTATTGGCGGCGATTTCCCCCCGGAGGGTCGGAACGCTTCCTCCCGCCTTTCTTCTCCTGCTGAAGGGCGAAGCAGGGACCGGGCAGAGGGAGGGGCCCCGCTTGGAGGCTCCGAAAGCGGGGAGGACCAAGAGCAGCATCTGCTGCTGCTGCTGCTGCTGCTGCTGCTTCTTTGCGACCTCGCCTGTTCTTATGCCCTCGATGAAGAGGCATCCTCGGCCAAGTTTGCCAAAGGCAGGCAGCTCCGGCCATTGTGCTTCAGAGAATGGCAACGTGTTAGAAGTTTGGCTTTCTTTCTGCAGGCTGGGGGGTGGGGGAGGCATCCAGACCGACTTACTGCTCCCAGGGTGCCTTGCCACAATGCAGGAGAGTGTACATTTAATTTAAAAAGGAAGCAGAATTTGAAACTCCCTGCATGAAGTTCGGAAATTGGAGTCCATTGAATCAGCATGAAAGCAGAAGTCACCCCAGCCCCCCCCCCATCCAAACACAAGAAGCAAGCTGGAGGTGGGGGGGGGAGGTTGTCCCCAGGATGCCCCCAGCCGCCCTTAGAACAAAGGCAACAACGCTGGCCGTGGCGGCTTTGGGGCTCAGCCAGCACAAACAGAGCTGGACGTGACCATCCCACTCATGGGCCTCCCTCGCTGCTCACAGGCTGGCTGGGGATCATGGGGAGGATGGTCCAGCCTGCACTAGAGCTGTAGCCCTCTCTTGCAGAGGAAGAGAAAAAGGCCCTGGACTCAGATGACCACCAGATTGGTGTGGAGAGATTTCCCTTCCTGGCATCTGTTGGGCAGGGAGCCCAGCTGAGGTGAAAGCTCAGCCGCTTCTGCTCTTGGCCTGCCTAGCTTGGCCTCACCTGGCTGGAGGAACCAGGCTGCCTGTCGGGAGGGTTGGTCTGGATGCCCTCCCAGAGTCCTGCCAGTTCTAGTAGCTTAGTAGCCTGCAGTGTCAGGCAGCCATTTGAAAATTCATGGATGAGTTGCTCAGAGGAAGAAGAGCAAGGAAACCATCGTGCCTTTTAATAACGGAATCTGAATGAGACAGTTGAGGCCCTAGGACCATTAATCATATTGTTTATTTAATTAATTGTTGGCCTTCATTATAGCTGCCCAACCCAACCAAAGAAATCCATAAAAGCAAAGAAGACACCAATTCAACAAACCCAACCCAACAAGAGATGAACTCCTGGCCTGGGACAAAAGACAACGGATCTGTCATCCAGCCCTTCGCCAGCACACAGGTGGTTACAATAAACCATCATCCTCAGCCTGTGCAGCCAGGAGGGTCTGGGGGGCAAAAGAAGCCAAGATGCAGTTGGGGCTTCAGCCCTGCTGTTGCGGCTGCCATCTTAGCTTTTTTGACCTGGGCCCCCTCTTGACCTTGATGCTGTCCTGAAGTGCGAGAGGGAAAGCATCAAAAGGAGGCCCCTCACTTCTGCCTGTTGCAACCCCCCCCCCCCGACCAGCACTTCTGCTTTCTCTTCCCAGCCGATCTCCAGAAAGTGATGAACTGGGTTTACATAGCCGGGGGGGGGGCACTGGCTGTCCCGCAACCCCCCCCAGCCCACCCCTCTTGGCGCTTCTCCATCCTGAGCACAGAGTGGGCAGAAGACCAACGGAGCTGCCTCAACCTTCATAACACACTTTGTCTTCCGATGAGGGGCGATTTATCCAAGACAGTTCCAGAAGCCACACTGGGGTGGGTTGGCTGCACAGGCCCCCTTGCCAAGGAGAGATGGCTGGCTCCACAGATCCACCATGGGGAAGGGGTGTCCTGCCTCCCCATCACAGCTGGACAAAATGGCCGTTTTCTCAGGGTTTCTCCAGGCCAGATGTGCTAACTGCCCCCACCACTGCAAGTCAGACAGAGGCTTGCAAAGGGATTTTCCTGCCTGTGCTCATCCCTCTGGCCTTTCTCCCCCACCCCAGCCATCCCGCCTCATCCTATCTGGGACCCCTTGGGTGGGCCCGTCCTGAGGGAGGGTCACTGGGGGCAACGTTGATGTGAAAAGTGCCCCCCGGCTGGGAAATGAGAGCAGCCAGGCTGACAGTCCAGGTGGGATTCAAAGGAAGCCAAACGATCTTTTGGGGGGACAGTCAAGTACACCCCCTCCCCTCCCAAGGACCCCTTGGGTCAAGGGCAAGGTGGGCCCACCCCAAGAGAGCCGCTGGTGGAGCCAGGAAGCCAGAGCTCCAGGGCGGAGAAGAGCAACAAAGAGGCAGCGGCTGCAGGCACAGTGCCGCCCTGCCCCGCCCCGCCCCCCCCCCAAGAAAGAGCCACAGCTCAGATGGTGATGCCTTTTGATGCCACGGAGAGGCATTGGCTCCATGCTCCAGGGGCCCTGACAATCTGCTGGACAGCCCCAGGACTCCTGTGCTTTGGCCTGCCTTTCGTCGGAGTCCCGGGCAGTGAAGAGGGGCTTTTCTTTACGCCTGCCCACTTATGCTTTCTGCAAACAAGTGCATGCATGTCCTGAAGCACACTTCCTGGGAAGCATTGCCAAGCGAAATCCTTGGAATTCATTTGCAAATCGTCCAGGTGCAGTGTCCCGTCCCCCCCCCCCATCCCCAAGAGCACAGAAGGAAACGGGGTCCAGGGCCCCAAAGCACTTCTGAAAGGGGGAAGCCCACAATCCATGCGCCTCCCCCAGTCCTGAGCCAGCCCAGCCTCAAAAGGCTGCCTTTCTCCATTGGACTGAGCCCCAATTAATCTGCCTGCCCCAGGTTTGGGCTGGCAAGAGCCCAGAAGGAGCCGCACAGCTGCAACCGAGAAGTGGCCTCATCTTTGAGCAAAGCCGCTGCTGTCGGAAGACTGATGGGTCACCAAGGAGGGCTTTCTTTCCACAGGCTGGGTTTATTTAACACAGACTTCTAGGCAATGTAAACCATTTCTAGAGCTAGCAAAATACTTCCTGGATCTTCTTCCCACCTCCAACCGCATAGCATGCGCCTGTGGTGAACAAATGGAGAAACAAATGCTGTTGCCCCACAGGCAGGCAGGCAGGCAGGGGGATTGGCCGGAGGGTGGGAGGGGGGCATACGAAGGGGTTGCTTGTGTGAAGGGTTTCTGCCCAGCAGCCCCTGGACAAGAGACTCTGGGGCCCTGGATGCCCCGACGAGCGAGGCCCTCCCTCCCTGCCCTGCACCAAATCCGCTGAAAAGGCCCAGGGGAGTGGAGAGTGGTCTGGGGCTTTGGACCCTCCGATGCAACTCCCAACTGAGGGCAAGCTCTGTCCTGGCTGGCCCTCGCAGGGCCAGGAGAGTGTAGAGCCTCACACTGGTTCCCTGCCTTCTTCTGCCAGAGTGAATAAGCAACAAGAAGGACCCCTACCCATCTCTCTCTCTCACACACACACACACAGAGTGTTTCCTTGAGATGCCGAGGATGGAAGCAGCTCTCTTCCCAACTCTGCTTCTGAATAGGATTGTTTAGAAAAGTTGTCACTTCAGAGCGAGAAGGGAGCCCAGCGCCTGAGGGAAGCCAGTCGGCTCTTTTCTGCCTCCCTGTTTTTCTTTCCAGAAAGTGCGATCCAGGGCCTGGGTGGAAGTCTGGCCAGAGAGCCAGGACCCTCCATTAAAGGCTCCAGGGAGCTATAAATCACTTGTCAGGCCTGCCTGGGGAGGAGAAGCTGAGAGAAAGGAGGATCAGGGAGAGAGGCGGCAGGGACCCCAAGAAAAGGAGCCGGGGTGGGGAATCTAGCGATAAATCCCTTTCTTTCATCCTTTCCCACTTTTATTTTGTAAATCTCCCCCAGATTCTCTCCAGGGATGTTTGGAAGAGGACGGTTCCACTTATCATCACCAAAAACGGAGCTCTGCAGAGCAAAACCTGGGAATCTGCGAGAGGGGAGCGTCTGCAACCCCTGGGAAGAAAAGAGTTTGACTCCCACCTGGCTCGGCTTGGATGATCCCAAGATGGTGTGACCCCCCTCTGCCCCTTGCTCGATCTTCCTCCTGGGACACTTCCCTCCTCTGGAGGTTTGACACCAACTCAGCCCCCATTTCTAGTCAGCCCCCAGAGTCAAGGGCCCCTTGAAACAGAGGGCAATTTTGCCTCTTCCGGTTCTACCCATGCAGAAGGCCTGCCCATCTGGCTTCACGCTGCCTTACTTGCGGGAGCCTCTCCGCATGTGCTAAATTATAATGCCAGGTGCCCCATCTGTCATGACCAACAACCCGCATGGGGGGGGAGGATGCTGGGATTTGTAGTGCAGCCACCGGTCGGTCGCCAGCCTGCCTGCCTGAGAGGAATGAGCAGAAGCCTCCATCCTGAAGGGGAGGGCCCCAGGGCAGAGCTCTCCCCTCAAGAAGGAGTGCCTGGCACTCTGCAAGGCTGGACCAGCAGCTCCACCTTCTGTCTGCCACCCAGGTGCCAGGGCAACCATCTTGCCCCTCTGCAAATGTCAATGGGAAGAAAGAGGTCAGAAGAAGAGACGCTTGAAGACTCTCGGAGAGATTCTGAGCTCCGGCCAAAGATCAGCAATGAAAAAAGGAAGGGAACACTAATGTTGTCCCCCTGTCAGTTAAAACGAACAGTTAAATAGAAAGAATAAGGGAAAAACAGAGTTGGGAGGGTCCTTGAAGGTCTTCTAGTGCTACCCCTTGCTCAAGCAGGAAGCCCTATAGCATTTCAGACAAACGGGTTAAGCAATTGTGGTAGACATTGAAGGGAGGGTGTACCCACAGCCCTTCACCCCACTGAGCTCCAGAGACTTCCAGGCTGCTTTTGCAAAGTTCACTGCAGCTCCACTCCACCTGAGCTCCACCACTCACTGAGGTCCATGCTTCCCCTCCCTGGAATCTGGTCAGTGATTGACAAGGGATGTTAAAAAAAAAAAAAGATTGCAAACAAACGAAGGGTTTATTTTTAAGATGAATGTGGATAATTGATCCAAATGATCTGCAAAGCTACATAAAGGCTTTTAAATCTGCTTAGCGTAGCTATTTCTTCATTTTTTTAAAGAAGTGGTAAATGAATAAATAAATGCAGAATTTCAATTTGAAAGTAAAATGATATTTAGCAAATGGAAATAAAAACACACCACATAACCACCCTATCCTTAGGTTGGTACCTCCCTTCAAGTGTTATCCATTGTTTTTTCAAGGTTGAAGCACTGGATTTCCCTTTAAAGCATTTCAGGATTAGCGAATGAGGAAAGTTTGATCTGGGTTATGATCTAATGCAGGGGTTCCCAACCCCCCGGGGGGGGGGGGCGAGATGATATTCCAGGGAGTGCGAAAAAAGTCCAGGTAAATAATAGGATATTGGCTATATGTTGGCATTTTTATTATTTATTTCAGGGGGTGCGAGGTTCGAGTGAAATTTCTTTAGGGGTGCGGGAGAAAAAAAGGTTGGAAACCACGGATCTAACGGGAGCATCTCTTGCAAAATTTCACCCAGTTGAAATCACCCTGAAACCTGTGCAAGGAATCTTCCTGGGGATTATGTCCAACATCACTGAGTAATAGAAACAGGAATTCACAGCCAGAAAGTTGCAAATTTCAACTGGCCAATAGAACTTGAAGTAATTGTATCTCAACCTTTGACAAATCCCAAGTCTGCCTCATGTGTAAATATATAAAACAAAGACTTGGAATCTCAGGATGGACCTTATTTAGTGCTGGAAAACAAGAAACGAGCCTTTCCCCCATCAAACAGTCCCAACTATTTATTTCCTTAAGAAGCAGCTCAGCAAAGGAGGACTCCATCCGAATTAGCCAGACTTGATTGGGTTGCATCTCGGACAGGAATGCTAACGGAAAAGCCGAGATGGATCTATTGAGCCGGTTTAAACAGAAAGCAAAACAAAACACTCACAGCTTTAGTTGAAAAGAACGAGGTTCGAACAAAGGAACACATAACTTCACCCAAACTCATCCGGAACAACTGACATTTAGAAAGAAAGACAGAGAGAAAGAAAGAAAGAGAGAAAGAAAGAAAGAAATAGATTCTTAGAGAAAAAGAAAATTCTGATGTAGCAAGTTAAAAGGGAAGCTGGGAGACTGAAACGCAAAGGGGTCTTTTCTCCTTTGTGTGTGTGTGTGTGTGTGTGTGTGTGTGCAAATTACGGCATGGGTCTCCCTCTCGGCGTCTGTCACCCAGTTAACTGCTGATGCTCAGGCTCTGGAGAAGCTCTGGAGGAAAGTGCCGAGGAGGAGAAGGTCCCTCCGAAGGCTGCTCCGCTTTGCCAGCATCCAAAGGGCTTCCCAGTTTTCAAAGCTTTCCAGGAAAGGAGGGAGGGAAGGGAGGTCACTTACTTTGGTGTGCTTGATTTCCAGGTTGAGGGTCGGAGAAGGCAGCAAGTGCAGAGAAGCCATCAAGGCTGCTGGGTCCGCCTTCATTCCAGCAGGCACCTCAATTTTGCTGGAAGTCATCGCCTCTCCTGCCTCTCCCAGCGCAGCTCTGTCCCCGTTATCTGGCGGGGGATGAGGGTGACGGATGAGGGGTGGGGTGGGGAGAGACAGAGAGACGGGGGAGGGGGGGCGGACGACTTTCCCGACGTTATTCCCCGTCCCCCAAGATGAGTGCTGAAGACGCGGCTGCTCTCCTCGGCGCATCTAGGCAGGTGTTAAGGCGGCCGCTTCTTATAGGAGCCGAGGGCAGGGCCAAAGAGGCCGGACCGTCCTACCTAGAACAGAGGCTCTCCGTTTACACGAGCCCCTCGGGCCCCCACCCACCCTGCCCGTGGAGGGGGCGTCCAAGGCAACAGGTCTTCCTCCCGGCTGGCAGTCTAGTCCAGACGGCCTCCTCGGCCTTCCCCGATGCCCGCAAGGGAGGAAGCGGAGGGTGAGGAGGGTGCAACGGGGCTCAGGGTGGGCAGGGAGGCGGGACGAGCAGGAGAGCGGGGAAAGGAGGATCTTCCCCGGGACAATGAAAGGAGAATGGGCACCTCGGTCTCCCATGCAGCGCAGCCGAAAGGCAGCCGGAGACCGGCGGTCGGTCTCGCAAGAGAGGCTGCAGGAGGGGAAGGGGCTCCAGGAGGAATTTGGGGATCGAATGAAGGACTCGCTGCGAGTGGGGGCGGGGGGAGGAGAGTCATCAAGATGTCAGACCCTGACAATCTCTCCAGGCGTGCAACTGCGCCCTCAGTGTAGGTGGTGGCTGGGCCAAACTCTGGGGCAACTTTCTACGGACCCCCCCCTGGGCGCCTCCACCAAGGGAGTTCTGGAATTCAGCCTCAGTCTCCTCTCTGCAAAATGGGAACAAATGAGTTGGGAACCAAGAGAACAGCTACAGCACAGATGGAGAAAAAAGCCCCCTGAGCCTGAAGGCACAGAAAGATGAATGCAGCTCTTCTCCCCTCGATGCCCCCCCCCAAAAAAGGGGAAGAGACATCCTTGCCGAGTGTGCAGGCAGGCTCCCTGACCCTGGGCTGGGCTGGCTGGGTGCTCAGGGCGAGGGGGCCCGCTGCTCGAGGGCAACGGAGAAGGACAGAAGGGGGGGAGCCTCTTGGCAGCGGGGGCAAAGGCCCCGACGGCACCAAGAGTGGGGTAAGGAGCCCTGCTCCTCGCCCCCCTTCTGCGGGGACCAAACGTGTCACCTCTGGCTTCGGGGGCGGGGGGGGGGCAGCTGCAGAGAAGCGCCGGGATTCCTTGGGGGGGGTGGGGGGCCTTCTCTTGAGAGCCGCCAAGCGGCGTCCAGAGTTTGCCGGCTCCCTGCATGCAAAGAGAGAAAATCTCCCTCGTGGTCCCCGCCCCGTCGAAGGCTGCTGCCCGCCGGAACTGCCCGCTTGTCAGCGAGCCGAAGGTCTTGGGGCCCACCGGCTCGGGCCTCGGAGGAGGAGTCCGCCCAGTGCAGCTTTCCGACCCTGGACTCAGCGCCACCCGCGGCATCTTCTGCGCATTTGCTGCCCCCTGCTGGAGGCTGGTGGAAGTGACCTTTCTCTCCCGGCTGGCTGCGGAGCGAAGCGCGTTGCTCGGCGCCCTGGCCTCAGCGGGTCGGGTGCCTCGCTCTGCGGGGCTCCCCAGCGTTTCCGCCGCCTGAGGGAGCCCCGGAGGACCAAGAGAAGAAGATCTACAGAAGGCCGGAAGCTTCTTTCATTCACTTGCAAGGCGAAGGGATGGACGCCGCTGAGGAAGGAAAGATTCAGAGGACGTAGAAAGGAGACGTTGACAGAGTCAAATGAAACCCCAGCCCCCCGCTTGAAAGGCTGCCGACCTTGGAATGGCAGATGTAGCTAGATCGGGCAATGCTCCCTTCGGCTTCGGCCTTCCAGCTCTGGGGATCTTCTCTCACAAATTCCCTTGCTGGCTTTCAAAGGCGACTTGGGATTTAATTGTAGGGCCAGGATAGATGACCCCTTCTGGCCTCCCTTCCACGCGTCCCGGGACACGTGTTAATTAAATGAATTCTTTAAGTGCCGCTGGGTGATTTTAGAACCAGCCACTGTCTGAAAGGCCCCGCGAATTTCTCGCTTTGGCTGGCTGCAAATGGCAGCTGCTGGGGTTGGGGGGGGAGGGGGGAGAGCCGGAGGCACGGCCGGTCGGATGCTTCCGCGGCTCAAATATTCCCCCTCCTCCTCCGGAACTTTCTTGACTCCGCCCGCCGGCACTGCCCTGTCAGCCTGGACGCGCCCCCCTTCCAGGCTCCGGGCTTGCTCGGGCAGGAACAGCTTCCGCGCTCCGCAGCTCCGGTTCTCCCGGCGCTTGTCGGAGCCCTGAACGCACTTGACGCGCAAGGCCGGGCAGCTGCCGACAGAGGCCGCGCGGAGTCGGGCAACTTCTTGGGAGACCCAATCCGGCGGGGAGGGGGAGGCGAGGCGAGGCGGGAGTGCTGTCTGGGCGGCAGGGGAGACGTTCCCCAAAGGGCGGCTCCGCCCTCCGCCCTCCGCCCCAGCCGAGGCTGATCAGGCCCAGCAAAGCTCCTCTGGGCGGCCGCGTGGGGCGCCGGGACACGAGCCCCCTTGAGCGAAGGGCTCCGCAGCCAGCACCATGGAGAGCTCCGCCGGTCTGGCTGCCCGGGATGCCTCGGGGGAGGCGGCTGCCCCGTGGCCCCTCTCGGCCCCCCCAGCCTTGGGTTAGCCTGGTGCGCAGAGAGCGCCGGTGGATATCTGGGCCCCCCCCCGCCTCTGCTGGAGAGAGGGACCCAAGGGTCCCCCCCTCCTCCTCTAGGGAGCAGCCCCTGCCCCCCCCTCAGCCCAGGAGGCCATTTATCTTCCCCTCCCCCAGCATCTCCAGGCCTTCTGGAAGTAAGTCCTGTCCCCACACCTTCCGATGGGAGGTTCCACACCTCAGTTGCATGTCAGGATCTCAAGGAGGACACCTCCTCAGGTGTCACTTACCAGTGTGTGTGCAAAAAAGATTCCCACCCACCCCAGACATCAGAGGAAGAATGTAGGGAGGTGGCTGTTTGTGGAGCCCAGGATGGACCATTGGTGGTGCTGACCACGTCTCATGAGGCAGGGAGTCCCAGAGGCCTGGAATCAGAGAAGAGAAAGCCCTGGTGCTTTTGCCTCCAGGATGGACAGGGGCTGAAGACAACCTTCCCAGCCCTCACATGCCACAGCCATGACAGTCATGGCTACGCTACTGCTTGGTGATGCTACTTCCCTTATTTTCAGCTCTTCCTTGCCCCCAACTCACTTGCCCCCCCTCCAAGAAATGCATCAAACCTGGAAATGGGAGGACCTTTCGGCTAATGAACGCTGCCTAACGAGCAGATGCCATTAAGCACATTCCTCCCTGAAAACCCCATTCTCCCCCTTAATTTTTTTTATTTTTACCCTTTCGACCAAAGGAAAAAGTCTTTGGTCTCATGAGGCCAAGGAACACATTCCATGAATGCAGCCTTAACAAATATGGGGGAAGGCAGACAAGGCCCCTTGAGGGAGGAGGCAGGGCACAGCCAACCCCCCTTATGTCATTGAGGGCCAGGCCTGGCCTCCCCCCCTCTCTGCCCAGGCCAGGCCAGAGGGAGGGGCCACACCACCCAGGGCCAGGGCCAGGAAAGTAGCCCGTTTCCCCTCTGGAGCGGCAGCACTGCCTGGCAGGCAGTCTCAAGAGGGGGGGAGTAGCTGTTTGGCCCTTTCCCCTGCAGAGCTGTTGTTCCAGGAAGGAAAGGGGGAGGTCAGCCAGGTGATGGGAAATGCAGCCGGGTCACAAAGGCCGGGCAGTGGATGTGCACAGGATGTTTCCTTTTGTTTCCTTTATCCCTCATGGCCGCTTCCTTTTCCACCAGCCAGCCACCAGTGACAAAATGCAAAATGGCACCAACAGAACAGGCTCTACAATATCTGCACTTCCATTGTGTCAAACAGGGAACCAAAGTCCTGCCCTCCCATCCTGTGCCCAAAAGAGAAGTTCCCAAGAAGGGCAGCAAATTGCGGCCCCTTCCGGCACATCAGGTGGGGATATGCCTGGTGGGAGTGCAGGACGGCAGAAGGACAGTCATCGAGCCCTGAGGGTGCAAAGGCATCTTGGCAGCCCACCTGCCCAGGCTTCCTTGGGTCTGTTTGGATTGGACCCCTGGCCTTGAGCCAACTAGGTGGGCGTCTGCAGCCCCCGTGCTGGAGCTGCAGCACTCCGGGCGAATTGTGGGGAAAGGCCAACGGACAGCAGACTCCCCGTTGGACTTCTTCACTGGTGAAGACAGTGGAAGCAGGGACTTGCAGCCAGTCACGAGAAGCTGCTTTGCATCCTTTCCAAGTAGGGAAAAGTCCCATTTCTGGAGCTGTTTATTTAGCAAAGAAAAATCAATGTTGATCAAAGTAATTATGAAACCATCTTTGTCACAAGGACATAGAGAGAACATGGCTCTGCCCCTTCTCTGGATCTAGAATACAGGGTTAGTTAACAAAACCATCGAGAGGAGCTTCAGGAACCGAAAGAAGGCGAGGCAGTGCAGAATTCACCTATACAACTCCCTGCCACAAGATCTAGCAATGGCTAAAAGAAGTGCGCAAACTGCTGTCAGGGAATCAGCTTCTGGGAGGGTTCCGACTGAAGGGTTCATACTTTGGACCTAGAGAAGTGGGCCTGTTCTCACCAGGGCACGTGAAGGCAGCTTGCTCCCCCAAGCCAGGTGTGGAACCTACGGCTCAGGTGTGTCTGAACACGCCTCTTGGCAGCCTCCCCTGCAGCAGCAGCCAATCGCCAACTGGCCTCTGGCGGCTCCCTTTCTCCACTCTCCTCCTGCACCTTCACAGCTTTCAGCCATCACAACCGGGGTGGCTGTGCTGTGTGTGTGTGTTACTGGTACAATCAGCAGCTGGCTGGCTTCTCCTGGCAGCAAATGAGGGGCTGACCTACCTTATCTCAGCCTGTTATAAATAGCCTGGCGCATGGTGAGAAGGCTGATCCGGGAAGACAACGGGAGGCCCAGAAACCCCCAGGCTGGTCGGGGCGTCACAGGAACCATTTGAGGAGTGAGCCAAAGTTCAAAAGGGGGCAAGAGGGACATGTTTGACTGCACATTTTCCCAGTCAGAACAAGCAGACGCCAGGATGACCAGGAAGGCAGGAAAGAGCCTGAAAGAAAAAGTGACCCTAAAGAACAACCTGCTGAAGGAAGCACTGGCAGAGCTCCTGGGGACCCTCATCTTGGTTGTAAGTATGGCCTGCCCCCTCCCCCTTCCCCCACATGGGGGGCCTCCACACAGGCGCAGGGAGGGGGGCTGGAAACACTGCTCAGAAATCAAAGAACACAGGCGTTATTGTGGCAGCTCGTTGGGTGGACACTGGTTTGGTCAGTTTTGTGAAGAAGACCCCCCCCCCACAGTCTGTTTCTACCCCATACCCCATGCTTCCACCCGCTGCCCCGATCGCCTTGGGGCGCATCTGCTACTTGGAGGGCATTCTCTCTGCGTGTGGGCTGATGCCCAGGGCAAGATGCGATCAGGCTTGCAAAGCAGAAAGAGAGGGAGGGAAACGCAAGCGAGAGGGCACTGCCTCCAGGCCAGTTCCAGCTCTGGCATAAAACTCCGTCCCTGCCATGCTGAGAAGAGGTGCCCCGTCAGGAACTGCAACCAACCACTCACAGCTCCTTGAGGGCCAACGCAGCTCCCCATTTTTCACAGGTCCATCAGCAACATATTCTTGCAGCCCAGAAGATAAACCATAACATCCCCAGGGCTTCTGGGGCTCTGGCTGAAGTGCTCGCTAACCAACCGCCAGACAGCAGAAAGCTAGAGGGGCATAGACGTGTCTGTTCCCCTGACCAATCCCTCTCCTGCCTCTGCTCCCAGCCCCTGCCAGGCGACAAGAGCAGCCAGGCTCTGTGCCCCTTGAGGTGCCCCTGGCCAAGGTCAGCCCAAGAGGCAGGCAGGAGTTGCTCGGGGGTGCAGCTACAATCCAATCTGTGCAGGGTCTCCTGGGACCTTGAGGAACCTTCTGGAGAACTTGCTCAAGACGGGATCCCAGCGGCTCCCTAGGAGGGAGGGAGGGAGGGAGTTGCACAAGAGATTGCAATACGAGCTCCTTGGAAGAAAGAACGCTGGTTAGTCTAACCTAATCCTGAGTTTTTTGATAGGCAGACAGTTCATAGCTCTGCATATTTCTACATTTCACTTAACTCCTCATAAAATGAACCAGCCCTCCTCCTGTCAGCCCACCCTCTGACAAGCTTCCCGTTTTCATTGGGCTCTCGTCCCAGAACTGGACAAGGCCACAGGCACGAAAGGGGGAAGCTGCAGGCTTAATTCTGACCTTTGTTTAAAGGCACTTATTTGCTTCACTCCCCTTTCAACCTTGCAGTTGGAGGTGGAGCGAAATGGGTGGGATCACAGCTGAACCCTTAACAGGATCGAGGGGGAGGCCCCAAGTCCAGGCTGAGGGAGGCCCCTTTGGCCCGTGGCAGAGGCTTGCTTCCTCTTGGAGCAAAACTAGGTCCTCAGAGACCCTCACGTGGGAGTCCCGGGGAACCTGGTGGTTTTATCAGGACGGCTGACTTAGCTGCATCTCTTGGGGTGACTTGTCTTTCCAAGCAGCCCCCTCCCCTCCCCTGCCAGCCTCACCCCACCCATTAGGAAGTCTCCTCCTCTGCTACCTGGGACGGATGCAGGCCATGCTTGTGCAAAGTGTTTTGCAGCCTTCCTTGCGCCTTTGAGGAATCCATGTTCGATTCCCCAATCAGCACTGAGCAAGAACTGCTGGGTCAAGAGATGGCTTCACACTGGAAACTATGGAGGGGGGTGGCTGCTGCCCGTTGCAGTTCTTACTCTGCCCAACTGATGCCCTCTTTCCTGTCTGGGGTCCTCAAAAGGCCAGAACTTAATTCTGCAGCCTTCAGAGCGGCCTCTTTGGGGAACCGGTTTCCAGGCCAATCGTTTCGCAGGTGTCTTCTTAGCTCTTTCCAGCACAGGTCACCCCCTAACGACCTGACCCCAAACAGGCACACGGAGGTGGCTGCTAGGTTAGCCAAGCAGAGGCCAGTTTATTTGCCTTTGCTGGCCACCCCATGTCCAGGAGGGGAACGGGGCTTGGGGAAACTTTCTGAGACAGATGGAGCCCAGAGGGGATGGAGTATCCCTGGGACTGGGGTCAGCAGAAGGCCCCCAGACCCATGCCAGCTGTGGTGCTGGGTCTCGGCAGTTGGCGGGCAGTGTCTTCTCCCCACATGCTGGGATGGAGGCTTAAGGCCCGTTCGACAGGGTGCCCCTTTGATGGCAGCTCCACATTTCGTTTGCTTCACACTTTCGGTGATTCAACCTTGGGAGGTTCTGTTTTGCTGTACAAGGCAACGTTCTCCTGGGCTCAGCTCCTCCTGCAGAGGGGCCCATTGGTGAGAGCCAGCAGAGGGTGTATGGGTGGAGGGCAGAGGAGGAGCAGATTTCATGCCTGCTTCATTTGATGCCCCTTTGCTGACAGCTTGGTGCCGCCAGGTGTTTTTTACACATTGAAATCCTCAGTTTTGGCAATACCACCATTTGGAGAGTTCTGTTTTAACTTGTTTCATCAGGCGAATCAAGGCAGGAGAGGGAACGCAGCGCTGCCATGCCCGAAAGGAGCCTGACTTGGCCCTGCCAATGCTGAGGGGCTGCATCTGTGGCTTGCCCAATGCCCACTTCCTTCTCCCCTCCCTGGGTTTCTCCCCAGTCCAGAGAGAAGCCCGTCCCCCTCAGTAGCCTCTTCTATCGTGTGACTCCCTTTTGCTTGGCGCCCCCATCTCTGCCCTCTCCGGGTTCGATGAAGGGAAGGGACAGGAACTGCTGGGAAAAAAGGCTGCCAGCATGCGGCCCAGGGAGGGCTGTGAGAAATCGCTTCTTGCCATCAGGAGCCCTGAGACCTGAGCCCCAGGCTGGTTCGGGTGGCATGCAGAGGCAGAACTTTCCTTGGGAAGCTCGGATGACATGGGAAGGTCTGCCCAGGAAAGGTGGCTCAGGCGGCTGAAAGGAATTGTGGCCCCCACCCAGAGGACTAGGAAATTGCTCAAAAACTCTGGAAGATCCAATGGCCATGGAGGCCAAGGGCTTGGAGGCGGCCTGGGCTGCTTCTCTCCAGCCCTGGAGAAGATGGGCCTGGTCCGGAGACCGCGAACAGCTGCAGGGGGGCCTCAGAGTGAGAGCCAGAGGTGGGAAGGCCTCACTGCCGCTTTCCCCACCTGCCTCTTTCTGAAACTGCAGGCCCTGGGCTGTGGCTGCGTGGCGCAAGCCGTCCTGAGCAAGGGGACCATGGGAGGAGCAGCCACAATCTCTGTTGGCTTCGCCATGGCTGTCGCCCTCGGCGTCTACGTGGCAGGAGGCATTTCTGGTAAGCTGGCATTTGCCACCCCTCAGTTTGGGAAAAGGAGGCTGGGCTGCTGCCTTATTCTTGCAGCTGGTGCTTCAGCCCCCCCCTTCCTTCCCCCGAGGACCCCCCAGGGTGGGAAGCGGCTCCACAGGGCATCCCATAAAGGCCTCAGGAATGGTTGTGGCTGTGGCTGTGAGCCAAAAGATGCATCACAGCAACAGTGGAAATTGATGATGGGGAGAGATTTCAAGCTGGGACGTTTGGTTTCTCCCCTTTTGCAAAGAGATGCTGTGGCAGGAGAAGGCCAGGCAGGCTGGGGGAGGGCCAGGCTCCATCAGGGCCGTGCAAAGGCACCCTGGGGGAATACCCCCCCCCCAGGAGCAGAAGATCTAGCTGTGCCTGCAATCCAAGACACTGTTGGGGTTGGAGCCTCTTTCCGGGGGGGGGGGAAGGGGCCCCAAGGGTTCAGTCGGGGTAACCTCTGCTTGGCTCTGCTTCCTTCGGGACCCCTTCAGGCCTTGTGGCAGATGATAATGGATATCCATGTTTGGGTGGGGGGCAGGGGGTGCCAGGACCCCTCTTCTATGGCTGGCGCTGCAGATCCTGAACCCGATTCCAGCCACCCTGTTTCATTCCCTGGCTGAGACCCCCCTCTGCTCAAACAGCCACTGGTGACCGAGAGTGATCTTTGCTGATCTCTCATTAATCCTTCTTGATGCTCTTCTGAAACAAACCCTCAACCTTCGCCCAGGACTTAAAGAAAGGATAGAAATAATTGGATCCCATAAATAAATGATCAGCCCTTCAAAGAGACAATGAAAATGTCACCTCTTGAAGCCGAGGGAGCCTCATATCTCAGGTGGAGATGGGGAGAGATATTCCGGTCAAGCGGCCCCCGTGCCCACTGAGGTGACTTCCATTGGGGCAGGTTAGAAATGCAACGATTTATCAGCCCTCCCTCAAGCACCATCCCAAAGGGCAGTGGGGAACTTGACCTTAGACCATGAAGACCAAGGTGTCCAGAGAAGTCCTAGAGAGCCCCCTGCAAGTGCCCACCCACCCCAGTCTGGGACAGTCCAGCATGGGCTCTACGACAAGAGCTCCGGGACCGCCCTGCCTGTCCTAGGCTGGGGACTTCCCTGAGCCCACCTTCGCAGGAGAGCTCCTCCTGACCCAACCCAAGGAGCCGGTGCGAGCAGTCTTGAGAAAGGGCCTGAGGGGCCCAGAAGGGGCATCCGCCAGCTTCTTTCTCTCCTCCTTGTCTCCTCCCTAGGTGGTCACATCAATCCAGCCGTCTCCTTTGCCATGTGCTTGACTGGGAAGATGAAATGGGCCAAACTCCCTGTTTATGTCCTGGCACAATATCTGGGTGCCTTTCTTGGATCTGCAGTGGTCTTTGGCATCAACTATGGTGAGTGGGAGGGGCCAGTCTCCTTTGCTTCATCTGGGATTTTACACAGGAACCCCAAAATGTTCTTGCAAAATTGGGTGACTTTTTCCCAGATGGGCCGGAATTTGTGGCCACTTTTGTGCACTGTTTGGCCCTTGTGGAAACCCCATGGAGGCGCTTCCAAGCAGAGAATTCCCTGGCCCCGAAGGCAGCTTCTGCCTGAGAAGCCAGTTTCGCTTACCAGCAGGCCTGAGTCAGCTTCAGTGCTTGGAAGGCCACGAGAAGCATCCCGTTTTGGAACCAGAAAAGGAGTTCTGCACATCTAAGCAAGGCGCCCTTTCCGGTCTCTGGCCAAAGGCGATCCACGACTTGGCTTTTCTGTGGCCAGGCGCACTGTCCCTGCCCTCTTCCAAGGCTGCTTCTTGTCGCTTCCTCCGCAGATGCGCTCATCTTCTACACGGGTGGCTCCTTTGCCATCAAAGGGCCCAATGCCACAGCGCACATATTTGCAACGTATCCTCAGGAATATTTGTCCCTGGCTAATGGCTTCGCAGACCAGGTCAGGAGCAAGAGGGCTGCTTGGGTGGGTGTCCCACTTTTCTTCTTTTGGGAGGGTCTGTAACTCACCCTGAGTCCCAGGAAGGGGCAGGACAGAAACTGGGGCCTTCTTAAGGCCAAGGGAAAGGGGGCACCAGGGCAAAGGGGGCTTCCCATCGTCGCCAGAAGTCACTCTCTGTCCGGCAGCCTGGGGGCCCCGTCTCCCTGCTGCCTTCAAGGTCCCAGGGCCAGGGGCAGCCTGGGGGTAAAGCCCTTGCCTTTCTCTGCCAGATGATGTCCACGGCCTTCCTTATCCTGGGGGTCTTTGCCATCCTCGACACGGACAACTTGGGGGTCCCGAAGGGGCTGGAGCCCATCGCCATTGGCCTCCTCATCATACTGCTGACCTCTTCCATGGCCCTGAACAGCGGCTGCGCCATGAACCCTGCCCGAGACCTAGGCCCCCGCCTCTTCACCTACCTGGCGGGATGGGGGTCTGAAGTCTTTACGTGAGTCCTTTGCCCTGGGCGGGGCGGGAGGCACCTGGATCATCAGCCATTTCCACCCCTACTTTCTTAGCTCACCCATGGGGAGGGGGGAGGGGCGATTCAGTGGGGCTGGAAGGGTCGCTCCACGTGCCTCCGTGGAAGAGCAAGGCTGGAGCAGGAGCCGTCTGGGCAGGCTGGCGGGGCTCCCCCACCTCCACAGCTGGAACGAAGTCTGGAAACAGACCCGACAGGTAGCCGGGCCTCCCGCTCCCCACTTCGGGCCCGTCTCGCCGCCTTCCTCGGGGCGCTGGGGGGCGCTGCTCTCCGTGGAAGCCGCCCGTTGAGCGAGCGCGTCGCAAAGCCGCCACCTGGTGGCCAATTACGGCACTGTTTTTCCCCGGAGCGAATGCCCAGCGCCTTCCTTGGCTTCGGCCTCCTGTGGCATCCGGGCCAGGAGGGGCTCCGGGCCTTCTTTGACCAGCTCTGCATGGAGGTCCACTTCCAAATTAAGGGGACTTTGCAGACTGAAGAAGCTTAATTCTTCTCCTTGGAAGCAACGCCGCCGTTGCCTCAGGAAGAGGAAGCAGAGTTGCTCTTCCAACAATTGTAGGCAATGGGCACCCCAGGGAATGTACTTATCCCCACCCCCCACCTTCCAAAGCCCCCAAAACACACAATAGCCAGCCAGGCTCCAAGGGGTCTGGTGAGGATTAAGTGTCCCGAGAGCAACTCCCTAAACTCACCTGTTTCTTTCCCCCCCACAGAACTGGCAATAACTGGTGGTGGGTCCCCATCGCCGGCCCCATGGTTGGGGCAGCCCTGGGAGCTGCCACCTACCTGCTCTTCATTGAGATCCACCACTTTCCCCTGCCCCCCCGCCAGAAGACGGACAAGGAGGGTCTCTACGAACATGAACTGGCCCCCCTGGAGGAGGGAAAATAGGGCCCAAAGAAGCTCCCAGCCCCCACCCCCACTGCGCCCAGGAACGCCACTCCCAGAAGGCAAGTGGCAGGAGATCAGAGTTCATGGCCTCTCCCTCCCCACTTGCCCTCCAGAAAGTTACCTTGAAATCCTCGGCTCCATCTCCCACCCCCAGCCCAGCCTTGGTCTTCCACCTCCATCCCCTGCAAACAACCAAGAGCATCTGACAAAAGCCCCAGCAGCTCTTTGCCCTTCTGGGTGCTCCAGGGTTGGGTCAGGGCCCCCCTCCGGCACCACACCGGAGTTCCAAAACCAGCTTTGCCTTCAATCTGGGCAACCGGAAGAAAGCAGCACCCAGAACCAGCTCAGGCCTCCTGGGCACAGAGGTTCCCCCAAGGGGCCTGCCCAGGGAATGGTGCTTCCCGGGCTGTTTTGCACCCCGTGGCGGCTGCCCAGAGAATAGCAAAATGGCTGAGTGGCTGCTTTCCGCCCCCCTCCTTCCCCACGCAAGCCTCCTCCCGGGCGGCAGAAGCAGAGTTGGCAACAAAGCTGCACCCTTGGCCCAGGTGTGGGAGGACCCAGGTGTGTTTTGGAGCTCTGCAGTTACACCAAAGGGGACCCAGCCAGAGAAGCCCAAGGCAAAGGAAGGGCAGCTCCCTGTGTGTCCGGCGGGGGGGGGGGGGGGGGCTGTCAACAGCAGCAGAGAAATCCCCGAGGGGGGGGCTCCGGACAGAAAGAATCCCTGAGGGGGGCTAGTGGAGAGCAGTTTAGAGGAAATCTTGGTAGAATAATAGGGAGTAGCAATGGTAGCAGTTGAATAGTATAACATATTGAATAGTAATGAGCATAAACATTGTCAGAGTATGTTGTAATAGTGATTAACATAGAAACACTGTAGAGAAAGCAATAAAATGGAATATAGGAAGTCCTCACATATCACTTTTATACATTTGTTTTGACAAAATAAAACTGCTTCCCAGCCCTTAGAGACCAGAGATACAAAGAGGATCCAGGGCTTCAGGGTGTCTCCTGGGTCAGAGAATTGGGCATAATTTAAGAAAGAACCCTCTTGCTTATGCTCACACATGCGTGCACACTCACACAGACAACGCAGCGTTTGACAGGATCCCCAAAGGAACAGATCCGGACACCCCCCCCCCCAGTCCAGCCACCTCTTCACATTGGTCAAGGCAATGGAGCAGCTCGGACTTCAGCAAAGGTGCTGGATGCTGGATTCGAACTGGCTTCTTTGACTGTCTCCAGCCCCAGGGTGGAATTCTGCCTTGTTCCAGAGGGACATGCAGGGGGAGGGGGAATAAAGAGCATTTTCTCCCAATGGGAAGGTCAGTGTGGGAAGAATTGGTCTCCCTGGAGGGGTGGTATGTGTGCTACTGATGACACACACACACACACACACACACACCCTGGGCATCCAAGGAAGAAGCAAGAGGCACTGCAAGCAGAGAAAAGGGCCCTCCTGTGATCCATTTACCCTCCCTTCTGGTGGTCCCAGCCAGTCTCGAGAACCCAGCGAGCCAAGCTGGCCAGCCAAGGGAGGGTGACAGTCCATGAAGCCCCCACCTCCAGACCACAGGGAGCCAGCGTCTCTGTCTCAGCCCTGCACAGCCCAGCAGGTCCCCTTGGACTGCCCCCCGTCCCCTTGGACTGCCCCCCCCCCCCAATATCAGAAGCCGGGCCTGGTTCTGTTTGAGAAGTCAAAGGTGTCCCTGGTTTGTCTTCCTTGTTCGCTCCAGTGCCCTTTACTCCCGGGCTCTTCTCTCCAGCTGGTCAAGGAAGCCAGCTCAGTAGCTGTCCAAATGCCCCCCCGTCCCACGCAGTTTTAGATGCGAGCAACATTGGGCTCCGCCAAAGATCAGCAAGACCTGGTGAGGATGGAAGGCGTCCTTATGTCCCGCGCGTGTGCGTGTGTGTGTGACGGCGCGGGGGCTGGAAGGGATGCGGGACAGGCGGGGGAGGGGGAGGCAGACCAGGGCAAACAGGACGGTGCCAAAGGCCATGTTGACCAAGCGGCCAGGGGACGATCCCACAGGAGCCGCCTGGGCTCCCCGCTCGTGCCCCCCTCAGCTCCGAGCCGCCTTTCTGGAGCAGGTCCTGCCGCGTCAGGCTGGCGGGGGGGGGGGGGGAACGGGAGTCTTCTTCGGACGCCAGGCTCCACTTCCCGGGGGGGGGGGAGAAGAAGAGGCTGCCGGCGCCTCCACAAGCGAAAGGCCGAGGCTGCCCTCCCGCCTGGCCGCTGGAGAAGGTCAATGAAAGCGGAGTGGACTCCCCTCCCTTCCCCGCTTTCGGGGCTGCTTTCTCCGTCTCACCGGAATACAATCCACCCGGGGCGCCCGGGGCCAGGCGGGGGGGGGGAGGCCCTCTGGAAACCCCAGCCGGCTCCTGATCGGGCCCGGCAGGGTTGGCGTGTCCGGGGGCCCCGGAGAGCAACAGCCCTTCCATGCAAAAGGTTAATCATTAATGCGCTGCTAGTCCTCACTGGCCACCAGCGGCGGGAGGGCCCCGCTCTGTCCTTCCGTCCCTCCAGCAGCGGCAGCCACCTGGGCCCGGCGGGTTTGGGCAAAGGCGCCATGAGAAGCCGCCTCGCCCCTCCGCTGCTGCTCCTGCTCTGCGCGCTCCTTGCCGAAGGGAAGCCCAACGGTAGGAAGAAGAAAGGTAAGCCGCCGCCGCCGCCGCCTCTGGACCGGGGCTCACCTCCAGCAGGACGGGGGGTTCGGAGGAAGGTCCGGCCCAAACACCCCCCCCCCCCCGCAGCTTTCCTGTTCGCTGCAATTGGCGCTTCCCACCCAGAGAGCAGGGGGGGGGGGCGACAAAGCCCTCTTCATTCCTAGGGAAAGGGGGGCAGGGGAGGAGGGAGGGAGTCCAGCGGAGTTTCCCTCTACCTGTTTGAAGGGGGGCCCTCCGTTGCCGCAGGCAGGGGGGAAGGCCTGCCCCGTTGTCCCTGGGGGCGCCTGGAGTTGGCCGACCTTCCCCGAGCAACGCTGGCCTGCTGGATTGGCGGCAGCCCCGGCCCATCCTCCCCCTCCGGCCTGACTCCCTGGCCTGGCCTTCAGACTGAGCCCCTTCTTTACCCTGCTGACCAAAGAGGCTTCCTGGCCGCAAGGAACTGCCCCACACTTTGGGGCCTGGGGCCTCCCTGCATTTATTCACAAAACCCAGCTCGATGCTTCCTTCCTTCCTTCTCCCCTTCCAGGTGGTTTTGGGGGGGCTGAACTCCAGGTGTCCCCAAAAGGGGAGCAGAGACTCTCCGTCTCTTTGCTTAGCCCAGGTCCCCCGACATCCTGGTGAGTCCTTCAAGGCTGGCTTGGGGCAGCCGGACACACGGTTCCCTCGTTCCTTCGAGTCAAGAACGGGCAGGTGAGGGAAGCCTCCCAGGCCAAGACCGGCTAGTCCTGGGTAGCAAAGGGGTTTTTATCGCGGTGTTTGCTTAGCACTGAGGATCTTGATTTGGGGTTCCCTTTCAGGCAGGGTTTTGGAGAGTGGCAGCTTTGCCTGGTGCAAGAAGGATCAAGAAGCAAACTTTTTCATTTTGGATGCAAAATAAAATATTGCAATATTGCAGGACTAGTTAGAGATTTAAATTGAGACTGCTTGAAAATGATTTGCTTGAAGGAAAATTAAATTTTCTCCCTTCATAATTCCTGCAAACTAGGATATTTTAGGTAAAAAAAAAACACTGGTCCTCTTTGTCAGAACTTAGAAAGCAAACAGACACTCCAGGACCAATCGATTAACCCCCCCCCCCTTCTCCATTTTGCTGGCACCTGAATTCCTTCTCAGCCTTTAGAGACTGGCTCCAGGGGAGATCTGATTTTGGGGTCATCACAAAGATGTGGGAAGCCCTGGCAGAATTTCTTCAGGGACCACGCGGCTCCCTCCCCTGTTTGGTATAAGAGAAGCTGCCGCTGAGCAGTTGAATTCTGCCAGCCTCCCCTGCTCCCTCAAGCAGGACAACCTCTTCCGTGAGCTCCTGCAGGGCAGAAGGAATGGGGTGCTTGCCTCAAGAGCACCCACATTTCCTGCACTAACTGGAGAGCACCTGGGTCTGTTTTTAAGACCAGCTGCAGGTCCTGGGGAGAGGAAGGAGACGATGGTTGGGGTTGCAAAGGCTGGGCAATTAATATAATAAGCCTCTTAGTGCACCCCAGACTAATCTGACTAATCCAAAGGAAGGATTTTTGATACAGTGTTTTCAAGCCACCCCCTTGAGGTCCTAAGGGACTCCCAGGTGGCAAATGGCATTTCCCCCTTGGTAACACCTTGGTAGCAGACCCTGGCTGTGGGCTTGAAGGCTGATGGGCTGCAGTGACAGAGGCAGATTCTGCTCAGCCTATTTCCCCCTTTCCTCTCAGTCCCCATTTATTACAAATTCCTCAGATAAGAAATAAAGGCCCGAGATGTGTGAAATATTTACCTTGGTTAATTATGAATGGGACAATTTAATTTCTTCCTGAGTTTTCAGGCTCTGCGTTCAATTATTCTGGACCTGCAAATAAGAAATGTGTGGGAAGAATTCACCCTAGTTAATTATGAATAAAGGGATTTTAAATACAATGCAGAAGCCACATAAATTTGATGAATAAATAAACACAGCCTGTGCCCTTCCCAAATTAATACCTTGCAAGGAGCAGAAGCAGCTCTCCCTGCATTCCTCTCCGCTTCTGGCTGTAAGGGAGGCGGTCCTGTCTGGCTGGGGGTGGGGCAGGGGGCTCAGAGTTGAGGACAGAACCCCAGATCCTTCCCCACCCCCGAGCTCTGCTGGCCGAGACCCTATCTGGGGGCAAAGTTTTCCACTCAGACTGCAGTACAATACCTTACTCTCCTCCCCCCCTCAAAGTTAGGGCACAGAACTGAAAGGAGGTGAGAGGAGCCCGCATGGGGCATCCCCCCCGCCCCCGCTGCATCTGACGCAGCTCAAGCAAAGTGGACTCAACAATCGAAAGTCTGCCTTTTGCCCAGGAAGAAGAGCAAACAGAGGCAGCAGACAGCCAGATTAGATCAGAGCAATTTCCTGGGCGGGTCTGTGACTCCTTCAGCGACCCAGAAAGGCCTGGTGACCTTCAAGTGCAATCTCCCCTTCTTTGTCCCTGCAGAGGCCCCCTGCAAAAGGAAGGAAGACGGGGCCCCAGGGGCCAGCAGGAAGGGTTTTCCGGGGCCCATGAGACACCAAGAAAAGCCCCTGGCAACTCCCTGCCCAGATGCATTGCGCAGCTTTAATTAATTTAGCCTGGCACTGGGAGCTTCTGGGGACCCAAGAACTTCAATGTCCTTTAGCATTTCTGCAACTCAGACCTCCGCTGTTCCAGGAGGGGGGTCCCTGTGCGCCTCCTTGCTGCAACAGGTGGGAGGCCCGCTTCAGTGTTACACCTGTGTTTCTTGCAAAGGCCAGTGGAAGCCCCGCTTCATCGGTTCGGCTCCCACGCCATTTCCGGAAGGGAGCAGCAGAGGGAAGGGAGGAGGGGGAGGGGCTGCGAGGGGATTCCACAGCAGGACCCAAGAGACGCTGCTGGCTTTGGGTTCTTCTGGACCGCTGAGAAGGGAGGCTAAAAAAAGGACCCAGCAGCCCCCTTCAGTCTGCAAAGCCTGCCTTGCTCAGGTGGACCCCTCAACACAGTAGTTTGGAAGGGCAAGGAGGGGGCTAGTGCTCTAAAGAGCCCCCACTCCTAAAGGCAGGAGCCGAAGATGTGATAAACTGTGTGGCTGAAACTCTTCCAGAGTCTGGATAGGGGAGGGGAGGACACCCCCGACCTCTGGGAGGCTCACAATGTCGGGGTTGCAGTGGGGCCACTTGCTCCTCCGAGGCTGCCAGATGTTCAGTGGCAACACTGGGCTTCCTTTGTTGCTTTGCGAAGACCCAAAATTCACCGGTTGCTGTAAAAGTGCTTTAGGGGGCCTTCCGGGGGCTCCAATCCCAGGGACCCCCAATCTCATCAATGCTGGAGTGTCTCAGCATCCCTGAAGCCCCCGGAATTTTCCCCAAGGAGACCCTTTCAGAGTCTGTCTGACGCACCACATTTGGGCAGGTGATGCCCCGAAGGGCCCCTTGACAGACTGGTGAATTGTGGGGTGTGTTGGCCTTAACTGCTGGGAGCCTCTTCAGCCGGGGGCACCTGGGAGGTTTGTCTCTGGGGCTTTGGCTTTGCCTGCCAGCTGGGCACGTTCAGAGCAGCTTCTGAATTAAGAATCGAGCGACAGGTAAGTTGTGAGCGTGTTGTTGCCCAAATTCAGCAGCCGGCCAATGGAGGGCCGAGGGGCCTCCGTGATCCCCAGAAGCCAAGCCGCTGGAGACAGGCCCCTTTTTGCTGACTGTCTCTTCCAGGCTCCCCTGAGCAGCTGCTTCCCGGGAGGAGAGGCCCCCCCCGCTTCGAGGCCAAGTTCCTGCTGTATTCCAATAGGGCGGAGCAGGGCTGCCTGATTGAGCCCCACCAGGAGGAGGCGCTCCAGCAGTGCCCCTTCAATGCCTCCCTCCCGCTGGTGATGATCATCCATGGGTGGTCGGTAAGAGCCCTCGTCTCGTGGGAGGGGGGCCTGGTCTGGCTGCCACCCTGCCTGCTCCTGCACACAGCTGAGGGGGTGACACTGGAGACCTAGGGTAGGGGTGGGGGAAGAGCTTCCTTGGGGGAGGCAGCCCCGTATTCCCCCCTGCCCCATGCTGGAGGAGCCGTGCATTGCTACCAGCCACGTGTGGTCCTGGGATGCAGCTCCCCTCCCCTTGAGAGCTTCACAAGAAAGAAGGTGGCTGCTGCTCCAAAAGGAACAGCCCTCCCCCGCCCCACAACTGGACCCCTGTGGAATTGTGGCAGGCGTTTCTTCACTCCTGCAGCAGCAGAGGGACGAGTGGGAGGGCTGGAGGGTCAAGGCTGTCTCTGATGTGGAGTGGCACCATCCACTCAGGGCTGTCGGGAACTGGGAGGTGCCCTGGCCTGCTGGCACACTGGACAAGCTCCAGGCCAAGGGGCTTCCCTTCTCCTCCTGCGGCTGTAGGTGGACAGGCGACTCGAAGGCTGGATTTGGAAACTGGCTGAAGAGCTCAAAATCCAACTGCCTCACAGCAATGTCGTCATCACCGACTGGCTCTCTCTAGCACATGCACATTACCCTGTTGCAGTGCAGAATACACGCGACGTCGGCCGAGAGATCGCTCGCTTTCTGGAATGGCTGGAGGTCAGCTGGGAGAGGAGAATCGCTAAGGCACCTGACTGGGGGATGGGTGGGAGGGGAGCAATTGCAGCCTTCTGAACTGAGCCACGGTTTGCCCTGGTGAGCCATGTGGATGGACTGGCTCAGGCCTCCCAGGAGGTCGTCTCAGGTGACTGCAGAGCTGCTCACCTTGGTCCTCCATCCATTCCTGGCTCTTTTCCAGGAAACCGTGCAGTTTCACCGGAGCAATGCTCACCTGGTGGGGTACAGCCTGGGGGCCCACGTAGCCGGTTTTGCCGGCAGCTCCATGAGAGGCAACGGGAAGATTGGCAGGATCACTGGTGAGTCCATCAGCCTGGCTGGGCTTCACTTTACGGTAAACCCAGCTATTTGGCAGCTCCATTGGGGTGGGCAGGACCAGGCCATGGCCCCTGGGCCCTGAGGAAGAAGGGCCGGCTCCTCAGCTTCTGTGTGGAGCCACACCTGGAGGAAGTTTGTGAAGCTGGGTGGGAAGGAAGGAGCATTTCTCTCCCAGGTCAGCTGGCTCAGCACTGACCCAGAGGGCAGCTCCGCACCTCCCCACTCTCCTCCTCGGCTTGTTCCAGGGAAGAGAAGGCCCCACTCCAGCTCTGGCTGCCAGAGGAGGATTCTTAGGCCAGGAGCTGAGTACCGTTCCTGGGCCAAATTTCTGGCCAGCCTGGCTGTATCTCCCTTGCAGGCCTGGACCCGGCCGGCCCCCTCTTTGAAGGCATGTCCCCCACCGACCGGCTCTCACCGGACGACGCTGACTTTGTGGATGCCATCCACACCTTCACCCAGCAGCACATGGGCCTCAGCGTCGGCATCAAGCAGCCTGTGGCACACTTTGACTTCTACCCCAACGGGGGGACTTTCCAACCTGGCTGCCACATCATGCACGTCTACAACCACATCGTGCAGTACGGAATCACCGGTAGGAGAGGCCGCAGGAGGAAGGAGGGCCCAGGGAGCCCCCCGGCTGAGTCCCTCAGGGCCGGCAGGAGCCCCAAAGCAGAACTCGCAGGCAGCTGAGTGGGTCAGGGCAAGGCAAGCCAAGGGCTGGATGAGGCGCTCTGAGCTTTAACCACTGAGCATCTCTCCCCCTCCCTGATTGGGCATCCCGCCTGCTCCTCCTTGCCAGGAGTTCTGGAAGGCAGCTCCACGGGTGTCCATGGCCAGTTCCCTGTGGAACCTGCAAGGGTGGAATGGGGGGGGGGGGCAGGAGGGGTTTAACCTCCCATGCTGTGACAGCCAGAAGGAGGGGAGAGCATCCCTGCAGCCAGAGGGCCAAATGGGGGTCTCCAAGCAGAGCCTTGAGGGAGGCCCTTGGCCCACAGGCAGGGCACCCCCTGGCATGCCAAAGGACCCTGGCTCCGGGGCTCTGGCAGTGCTGAGTTGGATGCTGGCTCAGGATACCAGCCTTGACCTCTTGATCCACAGGCAGACGAGCCCTCCAAGCCTGCCCACAGAATGGTTGAAAAGAAGAGCCAAAGGGGTGGGGGACACTCTGGCAGAAGCAGCAGCAGCAGCTGGAGAGGAGAGCAGTGGGCAATTCTGTAGCTGGCGGGACTGAGAAGCCTCTGACTTGCTCGGTGCCACCCTTCTGTTTCCCTGCAGGGCTGACCCAGACGGTGAAGTGTGCCCACGAGCGGTCGGTCCATCTCTTCATTGACTCCCTGCGGTACAGCCAGAAGCAGATCACAGGCTATTGTTGCAAGAACATGCAGATGTTTGACAAGGGACGCTGCCTTGACTGCCGGGCCCACCGGTGCAACACCTTGGGCTACCACATTCGGAAGGCCCGGGTCCCTGGCAGCCAGAGGTTCTTCCTGAAGACCCAGCCTCAGATGCCCTTCAAAGGTGTGTGGGGGAAGGGACAATGGGGGTCTTGTGGAGGGGGCGGACTCTGCGGGTTATCCTTGGGCCACAGTGGCTGTGCAGATTCTGAATGGCACTAGTTCAGAGAGGAAAGCAGTCTGACCACGAGCGTGGCCTTATCTCAGATGAGATGACCAGCCCTCTGGGCCAGATGCTGCCCTTGGAGCTAGCCAGCTTCATTCCTGCAAAGGGATGGTGCCAGAAGCTCCTGTCCAAAGCCCTTAAAAGCCCAGGAAAGACAGGGAAGCCCCTGGACTGATGTTCGTGCCACTTCCTAAGCAGACGAGCAGACCTGGCTATTCAAAATGCTTCAGGAACAAATGACCACAAACTACTCGGAGGGATGCCAGATTGCCAGCGGGGCAGTGGCCGGTTGTCCACGTTAGAGTTTCCTCGGCCAGGTATAGTGCTCAGGCACCCATTGGATGAGGGCGTTACTCTCTCAAGGCCCAGCCTGCCGCACGTGCCTCCCTTGCCATGCCTGGGTGTGCTGTAGATAGAAGCAAAGACGTCTTAAGCTCTCCAGAACAACAGTTGCCTTTCACAAAAGCTAACAAGACAGGACAAAGCAGCTATTATTTTAGGCTCCATCGTGACCTGCAATTCCTTGCTCAAAATGTTGCAAAGACCATGTGAGGAGCAGAAGCAAGAACAAAAAACTAACACTGAGATGCCCCACCCCCAGTCCTCGGGTACCTCCTGCAAAGGCCATGGGCAACCAGGTCAGCCCTCGTGCAGACCGTCTCCTGCACCAGCACCAGCGGCTGATGGGGACAGAGGTGGCAGCCCTGTCCCTCTGCCAGGAGGTCAGAGGGTCTCCTGCCAGATCTGGCTAAATTCAGGGGGCGTGAAGCAGGAAGCCTGTTCAGAGGCTCCACTCGGGTGTCCCCCCAGATGTGTGTGTGCTGCAGTCCTGTGATTTCTGGCCAGGAAATGGACCCTGACAGTGTGAAAATGCTCCTGGGGCAAAGCCCTGCCTGCAGAGGCTCAGGGTGTAGATGGCGATCAGAGTCTGAACTTTCTTTAGGGCAGCACAGGGATAAATAAATAAAGGGTGAACATATATCTCTTTGGAAGTGAAGACACAGCACGCTCTTCTCTCTCCACAGTTTATCACTATCAATTTAAAATCCATTTCATCCACGAATTCCAAGAACCACGAATTGATCCAACGTTCACTATCTCGCTGACTGGCAACAAAGATGACGTGGAAAATCTCTCCATCACTTTGTGAGTTCCAAACTTTGCCCAACCTGGCTGGTGTCAAAAGCCTTGGCACAAAAGCCATGCTTCACATCATGTGGTGCCTTGGCATGTTTATCACCGAGGAGGCTAATTTCCTCAAAGTGCTCCTTCCTGTGGAGACAAAATAGCACATCTGCAGGTAGCAGCACCTTTATAGCTTTTCCTTTCTCCCAGGGATGCCGAGATCCTGGAGCCAGATGTCCACACCTGGACATAATTTCTTCTTCGACCTCTTTTGTACCAGTCTCCATCCACTGAGTTTTTTGCATTGTTCCACTTCAAGTCAATAAACCATAGATATATCGATCCTCTTTGTAACGTATATATGTAATTGTTTAACACACTGTTGTTTTAAATTGGGAAATTTGTCACTGCTGCTCCTGAACTGGCCCGTGGCAAAGACGACTCGGTGGAAGAGCAGAACACAAACAAATGAATGGACACCCCCCCCCCGCCCCCCCAGTTCCATGAAGCTCCAGGCAGAGACTCTTAGAGGGTTTCTTCTTCTCTCCATTAGAATCGAAGGCATCACTCAGAATAAAACCTACACTTTCCTTGTTCCTCTGGATATTGACATTGGAGAGCTGATGATGATCAAACTGAAATGGGAAGGAACAGCCATCTGGGAAAACATTTGGGACACTGTCCAAACCATCATCCCTTGGAGAAAGGGGGACCGTCGGCCAGGACTCATTGTGACCTCCATTCGAGTCAAGGCAGGAGAAACTCAGCAGAAGTAAGTGTGCCCAGACCTGCCAGCAGGTGGGAGAGACAAAGGGTCCAAAGTGACCGGTGTGCAACAGGGGCTTGCTTTCCGCAGCCAGGTCCAGCAGCAGCGTGGAAAAAGTGGCTCAAAATCATCTGTCTTTTCATTTCACAGGTCTCAGGCTACACCTGGCCTTGCGGAAGAAATTCACTCTTGGTTTGTTCATTAGTTTTTCTGTTTTCTTTCTTTCCAGAATGACATTCTGTTCTCAGCGTGTGGATAATTTGCACCTCTATCCAGGTCATGAGAAAATGTTTGTGAGATGCGAAGTCAGTTCCCAAAAGCTGAAATGAGCGTATGGGTGATAAGCAAACGTTTGAAAAAGCTAGTCTGGAGGGGAGACGTCTCAGCTTTTATCCTTTTCTTAGAAAAAGAAAAAAAGGAACACTTTTTTTTTGTAAAAACACAACAATCTGAAACCTAGAAAAAGTGATGTATCAGGATGTATTGTAAATTGTATACATTCAAGACCAGATTGAGTAAAGAAATAAAAAGTGAATTAAAAACAAACTAAATCTGCCTTGTGCAGGTCAATTAATAATCCATGTCTTTTTTTTCTGGTAAGAAAAAAAAAGTATATATTTTTTTCTTGGAAGGGAGGTTATATTGTTAAGAAGTCTGTATGATTTCTGGCATTACTGCTACTGGTCTGGCTAGGCGGGTGGAGTGAAGGAGTAATCACTTTTCTTTTGGCTATGCTGGCTTTGGCAGATAAGAACCAGACTCCAAAACGTGAACATTTGAATTCTGATGTGCAAACGCAACATTTGCAAAGTAAGGTCAAATACGGTTACTTCATTAAAAATTAGAGCTGAAAAAGCAGCAGTTCTGACCAAGAGCTTCCTCTGGCCTCCCCAAGGATGCCCTGACGTGGCCCTGGGGAGAGAGCCAGCTCCCTTTGGAAGAGCACTAGTTCTGAAGACTATAATCTCAAACACCTCTAAGGGTAGGAAACGAAGGGCAGGGAAGTGGGTTTTTCAACAAGAGGCTTCTAGAAGAGTCTTCAGAGAGTTTAGGCTGACCTTGCTGATAAGGGTTGCGTCACAAGCTTGTGGGAAGGAGAGCTGTAGCTGCCTTCCATAGACGCACATACCACGTCTCTGCCATACGGCACAAGCATATTTTATATTAAATATTTTGCATCTCTTGCTGACCACTGTCCAGACCCCTAGAATAATAGCAACCTAGTTGCTAGAGTGCAAAGAACGTAGTAGCGGTGCAAATTAACATTTTCAGAAAGATGAGGCGAAAGGCTTCATATTCTAAAGTCTCCATTTTCAATAGAATCCAGCAATAGGACCTGCTTGGCCAAGCTGCCTTGGAGGCCCAGAAGGCGGGAGGGGGACCCACAATGCTAAAGCCCTCTCAGGTGCAGGTGGGACCACCTGATCGACACGGCTGGGGCCTCATCTGGGTGGTTGTAGCTGCCCTTTGGCCCTTGTTAGGCCCACCAGTGATCCTCCCCCCAGACAAATGGCACCACCATCAGAGCCAATCTTCCTTCAGTTGCGAAGGGGGAGCCTTCATTGAGCCCCAAGAATCCCTAGCAGAGAGTAGGAAACAGGATGCCCCTAAGGGCTCCACCAGCCTTCTCGAGTTGTGGCTGGTGGGCCAGGGAAGCCAAGGTCTCTCCCTTCCTATGGCCTCCCATTATTTGGTGTTGCCTTTCCCTGACATCCCCTCCGGAGTCTTGGGGGTGGAAGTCCCTTGGCCCCTTCTGGGAAATGGCCTTTCCAAGCTGGGCGTACCAGCTGGTGGAAGCCCCAGCTCACATTGCCAGAGCAAGGCAGCTGAATCGGAGCCTGAGTTGCAAGGCCCCCGCAGTGCCCACCGCCTTTTGCCAGAGTCTGTAGACGGTCTCGCTTCGCTTGCCTTCAGACTACTCAGAGAAAACAGGCAACTTCTGGAGTGATTTCATCAGATCTATTTATTAATGCATTTCAAGTTTCAAAAACCCTTACATCTGTTTGCACAATACTTTATTTTTTTTGCAACTTTTTAGTAAAAATTTCCAAAGTCAACAAAAAGATACTGTATAAAACACAGTGGACATTAAACTGACAGTAGTATTAGATCGCGAATTGCCTTGATAGTTTTATTTTACCACATCTTGACTTGCAGTGGAGATTTCAGTGCATTTTTTTCTTTGCAGAAAACATGAAACTTCGGCCCCCAGTAAAAACGGGGGCAGCCACCTGGCTCTCTGCCAAACACCTCTGCCACAGGATAATATCACAAGCAAAGAATTTACATGGTCCAAGATCTATCATACTCGAGAAGTTACTAAGACCTCCTGTAGAATAAAAGCCACCATTTCAGAAATGCAAACCTAACCTTCCAGTCTTTGCACAGTCTGAAGAAGAAAAAAATCCCAAAATGTAGTTTAAAATGATTTAAAAGCAACTACAGAGACTTCTAGCTAGTTAAGATCCTTCAGAATTATTTATAATCTATTAGTCTGGGGAATTCATGTACAAAATTTGTCTCTAAACCATGTACAAAAAACCTGTATTCTGAAAAAAGTCACCACATACTGTACAAGTTTTACAAGGAAGGGATTCCCATTAGATTCTTTTAAAGTCTTCTGCCTTGCTGGCTTACGAGTCACACGAGGAGACCAAAATGTCTAAATCTCATACTCTTGAAAAACCGAAACAAAATCCATAGCTTGGCTAGCATCCGACCCCCAAAATACAACTGGGTTTCTAAGCAAAGCCAGAAATATTTTGCAGCCATTGGTTTCCAATCAGCTTGGCGCTTTTGGAAAAAGAAGCAGTGAAGTCAAGCTTGAATAATGCCCTCTTCCATTTCCTGCATAGCAGTTAAGCATATTATGACGTTGCTTTTTCTTTCTTTAAAAAAAATGCCAATTATATACACTTGCAGTAAAAACTTTGGGCCATTGTGCTGTTTGAGATCCTCTTTAGTGCCTTCCACATTCCCCAGCCTACAATAGTTACACAACCACAGCAATTCTCACAGTAGTGGTTTCTGTTTTAGTGGTTATCTTTTAAAACAGTTTCATGCTGAAAGATTATTCCAATACTTGTTAAAACAAGAAAACACAGCTTTACTGTCTCCCAAATTTTCAAAATTGGGATCCTTATTACCGCTTATCAAGGTGATCTGATTACCAAATCCTTGTGGGGGAGTCAACACTCCTTTAACAGAACAGGCAAAGGTGTTTTTTCTTTTTGAATACTTCTGCGGCCTCTCGAGAGGTCAGGCGCTCAACCGATCCCGGGCAGGTGAGCCAAACCCCAGACAAGCTCTTCCCATAGCAGCCTGACATCCTTTCAGCAGAGCCAGGCAGGGGGAGGACCTGAACGCAGCACCCGGACAGGAGAGCCTCAGGGGTAATTCTGACCGAAACAGAGATGCATCAAAATTGCTCGGACTTGACGTCATTCACAATTCCTGTGTAAAGCATTACAGAATCCTGGACCTTTATACACCGTCAACCTCCTGTTATCCTGAGTATGTCAATTAAACAGTAATTTCTTCATTAAGAGAATAAAAGGTTTATCATATAAAGAAACATCCATATTGCAATTATATTGTTTTACAATTGCACACAGAAGTACAGGTGTACATTAGAAATACAATGTCTGCATATAACCACTTATGTACATTGGCAAAGGAACGCCTCGCTTTCTAGCCCAGGCAGCCGAAAGAGATGCCTTAATTCCTGCGAAGAAGAAGAAGCGGTTCTGCCAGAGCTGCCATTGCCTACAAGGGGAGGAAAGGCATCCACGAAGAGCTGCGGAGGAAGAAACGCCTTGCTTAGGACTGCTAAAGGTCTGCTTCACGGCCGGCCACTTTGCTTGGGGGCAGGGAAAGGGGGGCTCAGGGCCTGAGAGCCTCCTCCATTGGCCAGGGACAATGACTTAATACAGGTTTTCTTTGGAGTGAAGTTTTCCCACTGTAGGCACTAGGAAGAACCAAGGCAAAAAGCAGCCCTTAGCGTCTCATGTGGCCCATCTGGTAGCTCTCTCGGGGCCTCTGGCGTGGAGGGGCCTGAGTCGTTTGGGGGGGTCTCCTCCGCTTCAAAGTGCCTGCAGAGAAAAAAGGGGGGGAGGCATGTTCAGAACCTGCTTTGCCTGGCAAGCTGCCCCCTGCACAGCTGCCCTCCTATTTGCTGACTGCAGCTCAGCAGCCGGAAGCCAAAGCTTTGGGAAGACCACAGCCCCGTAAACAGAAGCAACTGTCACATGGATGGGGAGGGCTAGCACAAAACACCTTTCCAACCCCCTGCAGCCGACCTGTAGGACACACCCCGTCCTTCCTATTTGGTGCCCCCCCCCGCTGTTTCCATGGGGTCCCCCCTCCAGCCCTGGGATGAACCACCCGCGTTCTTGATGCAGATCACCCCGGAGGCCCCCTGGCTCCTCCCAGGGGCTTTTCTTCTCCTCCCAGCCCAAGCTGTGCAGGGCACGCTTTCACCCCATGCCCCCAGCGGAAGTTCTTGCAGAGCTAGCCAAAGCCTCACCTGGAAGGGGTTTGGGTGGCGGCAGCTTTGGATTGCTGCTTGGGGTGTGAACACTGCAGATCTTAATGAATCCCGCCATCAACATGATGAGCGCAATGCCCATGAGCAGGACGGCCCACCAGTGCGCCTGGAGTTGTGAGACAGAACAAAAAGGGTTTTCCCCCCATCTGACCGGGCGCTACGAAGGCCCCAGGCACAAAGAGGAAATGTCGCCCTTCAGCGCTGAGGAGTCTCCTTTAATAACGTCTTTCCCTCGGGGGGCATCCTGTCTGCGCCCAGCCACTGGAGAAGGGGCTTTTATTGATTGATTTGTGAAATGTATTGGCTGCCCATCTTATCGTGCAGTAACGCTGGGTGGCTTAGTTACATAGACAGTTGAAACATAACAAGCTGAAATCTGACAACCTAGCCTCTTGCTTCAAGAGGGACCTTGCATGGCCTTCCTGGCAAGATGGGCTTGCTGCCCTTGGCCCGACTGTACTGAGAAAAGGAGAGTCACAAGGAATGCAGCCATGGGGGGAGTTAAAGGGAGGAAATGCAGAGCGACTTTAATGAAAACAAGATATTGCTGCAGAGGCAGATGAAGAGCTGGCTTCCAGAAGAATGAATGGAATTGAAAACACAAGTGATGAAAAGTTTTGGGAAGAGGAGAGAGATTGAAGCAGCTGCTGTAAAGGGACTCTCCAAGACAACGGTAGTCAAGAGAAAGTGACAAGTGCTCTGACAATGTTGAGGCTGCAGGTATGGATGATGTACGTGGAGAAATGTTAACATGGGCTGGGGAATGCTTGTGGAGGGCCTGCATGATTTGCTTAATGTATGCAAAAATTCCCTCTGTCCCGAGAACTGGAAGAATGCTATTATTGTTTCCTAGGCAAAAGAAAAACTAGCAAGTGAATGCAAAGAATGGGAGTTATGGCGTGAATGTCAAAAAGCAAAAATGGCAAGCTGTCAGAGACACAGCATGGTGCTGGTGTAAACTCCTTTTTGCTAGGTCTCCTTGTCTGAAATCTTTAATTTCTGTGACTTACTAGATCTACTCTCTGCTGAACTTTCCTTAACCCTGAGAGGGAAAATTGTGCTTGGTATGCCTGCAACGGTCCTTGCAGGGCACCCTGTCTCCAAGCAGTAAATCAATTCTTATTTTTGCAAAGAAAATGGCAAGGTTTGTTCAGAGAGTTCCTTCCAACTCACCACAATCCACTCAGCAATGTTTTCATAGAGTTCTGGGTTGAAAATGGCCTTCTTCAGCCTGGCCAGGGGGCCGTCTGCATCCACCAGGCGACAGCGCATGAATACATCACAGTAGCCTTTGAAATCATTGCAGGGGGACCCAGGCTGGAGGGTAATGGTTTTGAAATTGAAGTGAGCCTTCCATGCCTCAGATCCTGTACTGGCACAGGTTTCCGGATGCACTGGATAAAACAGAAACAATTCGCTCCTCAGTACTATAGTTTTTGGAAGAGGAATATCAGGATTTTGCTATTCAAAGCAGAAGAATTATGGGCATGGAACGGACAAACCAGGACATTGCCATGGGCAATTCTCCGGAAAGAAATTAGACTGCAGAAAGATGGTAGCCATTATCCCTAATTCCCAGCAAGACACAAGAGTCTCCCAAGCCTTATGATGCTTCACAGGCTCAGGCTCTCCTCTCCCCAGCCATGCTGGGACCAAGTGGGGTGCCCCTCTTCCGACACCTCTTTTTTAAAGCTGAGCAAGAAATGAACTTTGGGGGGATTACAAAAAAAGAAGGATGGAACCGGAATGACACCAAATGGTGAAACGGTTATCTGAAATGGTGAGGCCTCTGTACTTTTCAGGTCTGAGACTGCAACTGGAAACTATTTCAACTCCAGTGGCATCTGCTCAGCTCCAACCAGACACAGAAAGGAAGGGCAGAAGGACTCTTAAGAAGGAGGAGCGTGGTCCCCCATTTACATCCACGAAGGCTTAAGTAACAAAGTACTTGCTCTACCACATCCCAGCATACACACTGAAATAGTGTAATGCTGCAATCCAACTTTCAGTTGCTCAGCCTAACAAAACGTACTTCTCTTCATGCAACAGACGTGGCACAGTTCTTTGTCATCCTTTGCATCGGAGCTGGCACAGGTGCATTCTTCCAAGTCGTATTTCTCACAGATGGAACCGGCACATTGCTGGGGAGGAGACATACTAAAGTAGTTTCATCTCATCAAGCTTGGATTTAACCCATACGAAACAGTAAAATGAATGTGGTGGCCAATTTTGAACTTCACCATGTTTGTACAAATAAGAAACATGTCTGGCTGCCTAAAGCAGAGCTTGGAAAAGGGAAAGAGTTTGCTTCCCCACTTCACCTCCCCAGAACATGATTCCGACCCAGCATCGCTTACGTTAGGATGAAGTGGGGGATGATTGGAGGCTTCCTTTCTCTCCAAAGAGTGTTTAGGGTAAGGAGCCTCTTCTCTTAGCCCGGCCACAGACCAAGGGGGGATCTGTTTCAAAAACAGCCAGTCCAAACCTTCTGGTTATTGAACTTCAGAGGAAAAGGAACGGGCTGCTTTTACTGGCTGTCCCAAGAAAGAAAACTGCCACAGGTCAACAGAAAGAAGCACCGTCTGCTTTGTAACAACACTTCGAGGAGGACTTACACCATTGATGCAAACTTGGGTGTGTCTGTTGCACTCGGTCAGGTTTTTCTTTGGTGCAGATGTGGGGCAGAAAGAGGAGTTACCATTGCACCTCCCTTCCTCTGCACACTCAGAATCATTCCGGCACTTTTCCCGTTCTTTCTTGAATTCACAATTCTGTGTGCAACAGGGGCCTTCACTGGGACTAAAAAGGGAGGGAAAAAAATTAGTTACCCATTTCAAAGGAGGTCTGTATTTGTCCTAGGAGAGCCCCACTCCCCTCACCCAATAGGTCACTGCCTGGTTTTCCTCCAAAAAGCCCTAGGAGGATCTGTGCTCAGCTTGCTTTGCCCACCATCCAAGCGCTCGAGTAGCCTGCTTGGGTACGCCAGGGCTTCTCTCTCCAAATCAGTCTAAGCCTTTGATACGATGTCTGGCACAGTCCTTCTTTAAATAAGGCATCTTTCCAATTCTGACAGCAATCAATAAAATAATTTCAATCAACCAGCAGCAAAAGGTAATGAAAATGTCATTTAAGCATGCCAAGTTATCAAAAGCCAGATTTGCTGGTTGAAGGGAAATGCTGCGCATGAGAAGCAACTTCTCTTCTTCTTGCTTCGCCTGCCACTAAACTTTAACCCGGGTTCTTAGAAGCCTGGCTCCTTCTAGGCTGCGGGGCCAAGAGAGGGAGGCCTCCTCAAGAGCAGAAAAGCCCCCGAACCTGCAGCTCTTGCCGGGTCTCAGCTTGCACTTCTTGTCCTCCGGCTGGTTGGCATCATAGCAGCACTCGTCTTTACACTGGTCACTGTAGCCACAATCGCACTGCTCGCCTTGCTCTACCAGCCCGTTTCCACAGATGGGCTGGCCAGATTCTGAAAAACAGGAAGGTCCTCTGAAGGCGAACTGGGGAGAGACTTCCTTAGGACCAAAGCAGGACACGGGACTGTGCCTCCTTTTCAAGACCTGCATCCCTTCTGTACAACAGCCACCACCCGGCTCTTTCTCAGCCCAGCCAGAGATCTACCTTACCAACCTCTGGCACATTCCTTTCTCCAAGATTCCTCTTGGGAAAGGAGGAAAGGGTGGAGGTGGCCTTGGCTGCAGTCCAAGGGCTACAGCCATGTTTCATCCTGTGTGTGTAACACAAAAACTCTGAGCTTGCCTAAGAACTCATTCACAAAGGGGAGAGTTCTGGGCACTTTTTGCTAGAGCTGGGGAAGGGGCTAAAACAGGAAAGTGGTTTTCAGAACATGAGCCAACTGTACTCAGAACATTTTCTAGGCTCCCAGCACTAAGCCTGCAGGGATGGCATTTTTGGGAAGGGCCGGGGGAGAGGAAGGCTGCAAGGGTGTGTGTACAGAGCTGTTTGGCCTCAGGTGTATCGGCTCACAGTCAGCCAAACATTTTGCCATTCAGAGGGCAACCTCTGAATGGGAAGACTCTGGCTGTGAGTGTGTGTGACCGCCAGAGCGATCCTTGTGGCCAGTGACAAAGGGCAAATCCAAGCTGACACATCCCAGGGGTGGGTTGGAGGCCATCAAGAGGAGACCGAGAGGCCTTCATCTGCCAGTCGGGGAGGACCAGGCGCAAGACTCCCTTTTAGAAAATGGAAAGCTACAGAATGTCAAGCTGGCCCCAGTGATGTTCCCTCATTTTCATCTCATGAAAAATAAAGGCCATTGTGTAGAAAAAATACATACCAACGAAACAGTTATTCCTCTTTTTTTCAAGGACTTGGCTGATATTCCGCACACTACAGATAGAGAATTTGTTGTTGTTCAGTTTGTCACCAGAGGTTGCCCGTGCATACATTATGTAATTGCCATTTTCTTTTTGCCCCAGGTTTTTGGACTCTCCTGGCGTGCATTCTGTTCCAGAATCATGCTGCAAGAGACAAAAATTGCCAGCTTTTTTCACTAGGAGCTCTGCGGTTTTCTGCTCCTTGAAATAAGCCATTGCGCTCCAGTCAGGAGCTGCTTAAAGCCTCCCAGGAAAAAGGTAGAATGGCAAGTAGGTGAGGTGGGTGAGAAAGAAGCCAGCATTCCCATGATTCACTCTAAACCTTTTTGCAATATGTGACCCAGTCACTGATAAAGAACTCTTTCATTCAGTGTGCCAAAATTATTCCTTTTATTATCCTGATTTATCCATTAATTTAAGAGTCTGGCTTCCAATCTTTACACGTATACTTCGTATAATTGAGGTCAGACTTGTACTGGACTGCAGGATGGTTTGGTCACAACTTTTAAGGGTCCCTGAATCTGCTATGAAAGTTGGACCAGCCAGGGAGAGCTGGAACACATATACTTACAGGTGAACCAAAGTTATGCCCCACTTCATGCGCAAAGGTGATGTGGGAGACCTTAGGAGGGACATGGGAACCATAGTTTTGCACAGTGATTATACCAGTATTTAAGGATTTCTTTTTCCCATCAGAATAAAGCTTGCTTTTCTCACAGATTCCACCAGAGCTCCCTGTAATTAAAATCAAACAGTAATCTTTAACAAAGCTAATTAGAAAATTATGAAAAAAACTTTCTCATTAAGCAGCACTTTCCATCTAAAGAGACCATTTTATTGTTAAAATACTCTTCAAATATATCAGCTTATTCTGAATTTTGACTCTGTGAGCTAGTCAGAAATCATGAGAGCTCTTTGAGCTGTTCTGGGACTCTGAGGGAAAAATCATTGGCTTTCAGCCAAAACAGTTCTCAAGGGCTGGTTGATGGCTGATTTGTCTGAAGGCCAAGCTTCCAGGAAGCTCCCCGCGCTTGGATTGAGGTTGGTCTAGGATGTCACTTGAAACTATGGCCGAGTCTGCTGCCCACATCTTGTGAGGTGAAGGCATTTTCATCCTGTCTTCTGACTGCTAGTTAAGTGTTCATCTGCTAATCTTCTACTGGTTTGTCCTTCACAGCTGCTCTTGCAATCTTTACTCTGAGTGTTGCAACCAATGCCGTTTTTTCTTCTTCCTGAGCTGCTGCGTCTTTTGCTTTACTTGCAACGTTTTGTTGATACCATGTAGTTGTTAATAGTCTGTTGGTTGTTTCTGAGATATTTCTGATGTATGGCAATGTTATCCTTTTCAAAGCTTGGTTTGATTGTGCTGCATTGTGCTTGAGTAGTCAGGCACTTTTTGATAAAGTTGCATGAGTGTCCATTTTCTTGGAAAACGTTGTATAGGCAGCCCGTTTTCTTTTTTTAATGTTCTGGTTGCTACAACGTTTCTGCAAACCTCCTTTTGTGGGAGGATGGATTGTTATTTTGGTAATGGAGCACTAAAGTGTTGTTTTTCAACACACTTGCATTCCTAATTTGCCATTGTTTCCTCTGATGGTGAAGATATCCACGAAGAGAGTGGGTTAATGTTTTCTTCTCCTCTAGTGATTGAAGATGTTGTGGATGAATTCACATGATTGTTCCTTTTTTATTTTATGATGAGAAAGGGGTTGCATACGGATTGGAGCCATGGATTTGCTGGTATGTGTGGGAGTGCAATACGTTCTAGATGCTGCATTGGTCTCTGGTATGAATTCTGGGTCAGGGGTCGCCAACCTTTTGGACCTCAGGGACCACCAAACTCATAATTTTAAATCCCAGGGACCACTAATATGAATGTTGACTGACGGTGGCTTTCTGGCATTGGTGGGAGAAAGAGAGAGAGAGAAAGAGAGAGATCTGATCTAACCTCTCTCTCCCTTTCTCTCTCTCACACACACACGTACACAGAGTCAGGGGTGGAATTCAAATTTCTTAACAACCAGTTCTGTGGGCATGGCCTAATTTGTGGGTGTGGCTTGGTGGTCATGTGACCTGCTGGGCACGGCTTGTATGTAAATATTATAAATATTTATATAAATATTGATTTTTTTTAAAAAAAGAGCAACTTTTACCCAAAATCAGGCAAAGCAGGCAGGCAGATTGAGTTGCTCACAGAATCATTCAGTGATCTATCTATCTACCATCAGCTAGCTCAGTCTGTCACATAAAATTTGTTTGCAAGCAAACTCACAAACTCACAACACACCATGTATGTAAATATTGAATTTTTTTATAAAAAAACAACTTTTACCCAAAATTAGGCAAGCAGGCAGGCAGATTGAGTTGCTCACAGAACCACAGATTCATTCAGAGATCTGTGTTTCTGCCATCAGCTAGCTGAGTCTGCACTGCTTCAGTCCTCAGGAAGGTTCGGCTCTGCTTAGCTGAAGATCTAAAGATTAGCCATAATGCAAGAAATCCAATGATTTCCTGCTTTCTAGCAAATCTAAATCTCCTGGCACAGCAGAACAGCTGATGGTCGGAAAAAGGAAAAATAGCAACTTAGCAGGCAAGTTTGCCTGGTAAGGAGTGAGTGGGTGGGGAGGTCGGGCCATGTGGGCAGCTCAGCCTTGTGTTCCTGGGCAGCCTGGATTAGTTGCTTTGGGGGGGTGCTCTGGGGGTGACATTTCTCTGCAGACCACCAGTGGGTGGACCACCATTGGTTGGTGACCGCTGTTCTGGCCGATCCCCCAGGGATCAAGGGGATTTGTTGGTATATTTCTCCATCAAAATGAAAGTAGATAGTGAGGCAGAAGATGATGAGATAATTCTGAGTATTCTAATCTTAATTCTGAGTATTCTAATCTTAAGTGTATTAAGACAGTTTGGGCTTGTTGTGTAATAATGCAGCCACAAATTCTTCATTTTTAATCTCTGTGGCAAGATATTTTAGTCTCTGTGGTTTCAACTGAAACTTCTCAAAGACAGTTTTTCTGTAAATATGCCCCTAAGAATGAGTCACTCTGCTTGCTGAGGTAAGCTATTCTTGGGCTAAGTATTTTGCAACAACAAAGTGTGCTCAGGAGTTTGTAAACTAAACAACTCACAATGCTATAGCTGTAAATAATGCATCTGATGCCGAAAGAATTGGAACAGTCTTAAAAAATATTTTTAAAGATATGAGTTAGAATTTTTCAACTTTCTGGAAGTAAAATAATCAAGCAGCCAGAGATTATAGTTAGCACCAGGAAATTCACTCTTTCAAGCAAATTTATCCATAATGGGCATATACTTCAAAACAGAGAATACTCACCTGCAGCAGCCCTTTAGACATGCAATGTTTCTTTTAGCTCATTAAATATAATATCTAATAATGCTGTATACTTCCTTTTTGTCCAAGAATACATTGAACAATTATTTACCTGAAGGTGCTCCAACCCAGGCCAAGCCAAGGACACCATCATCAAAATCACGATCAGTAAAGACATAGGCCAAACAATAATCATCGTGATTCTGCTCAGAATTAAGTTCTAGAAATTTTTCCACACCAATGTTTGGAAATCTGAAGGGATTAGAAGGGTCTTTTTCATCTTGGGTTGTGTTGATCTGAAAGGACAATATATTGTATACTGTTAGACATCACTTTTGGATAAAGAAAAAAAAAATCTACACCTACTTGTTTTCACAAGTAATGACTCAGAGAAGAACAGTGTGAACACTACCCACCCCAAAGCACAGAGACGAGGTAAGAATTCTGCAGTGTTTTTGATGTACAGTTTTAATTTTATTATGAACAAGTGATGGCCTGAAGTTATTGTCATGAAACAGTGAAAGATGAGCACCTGAGCTGATCCACTGTCTAGAAATCAGGATATGGAACTAACAGGGCAGCAGAGACATCCTTCAGCTTTGCCTGTGCAAACTGTCAAGTCAAAAAGCCACTGTGATTTTCCCAACATTTGCAAGTAAAAGATGCAACATAAAAGCACTAGAAAAAGCAGAGCAATGTGTAAATAGAGTTACTAGCTTTTAAGGCTTGTCAGTGGAAGAAGAAACCCAACCCTCTACCAGCAAGGACTGTTTTGCCAATAAAAAGAGGACAATACAACTAAATCAGCAAGTGCATAAAGACTTCCGCTGTTACATTTCTGTATACTTACTCTGATTCGTTTCACCATAAAACTGATATTTCTGATTCCTGAGAAATCTGTAGATTGGTAAATGGTGTCAATTGCTTTAACATGGCTGGAAATCTAAAAGAAAGAGAAAGTTAAAGGTCCACTTCCCACTGCCCCCTGCAAGGTCCCTTTTTCTAACTCTAACCAGTCTGGGTCTCTGTCAGCCTCCACACAGCATTTGGCTCAGGCCGCCGTATCTACACTTCAGCTTCACTCTAGTGACATCCCAGCTTCTTTTCCTACCAGGATTTTAAAGGGATCACAGTTAACTGTCAAAACAAAGTAAACAGACTTGGGGGTTGATTTTCCAACCAAAGTTGTTTTTATTCGATTTTTACCCTGCCTTTATTATTCTATAAGTAACTCCAGGAAGCTAACACACATAGTACTCCTTCCTTCCTCTTCTTTTCTCCACAACCACCATCCTATGAGGTGAGTCAGTCTGAGAGAGACAGACTTCCCTAAGGATTCTTGGTTGGCCTGGAAGAAACCGAGTGAAACTAAACTTTCCCTTATGTCTCCTTCCAGGCTCTGGGGCAGAAGGGCGCATACCCCACAGGGCATCCCCAGGTTCTTCTAGGCCCCTGTACAGTATTGTGTCCAATTACAGCTCTCTGCGAGATACACATCCGGAAAGTGGCTGATAGAAACTCTTCAGAGATTCAGACGGGAATCTTTCTCAGTCCTCTTGCCGGAGCCACAGACATATCCCAGAGCTGTTCATAGGCAAAGCGTGTCCTCTACATCTGAGCAATGATAATAGTTTCAATCTTATAAAATTCACTGGATATTCAATTTTTAAAGTTATCTTTCTTCTAAAGATGCTGCAGTGCACATCCATGAAGTAACCCACATTCTGCAATTACCACACTTGTAAATGTAATTTGCTGGAAGAAAAGGCCTGTAGTAGTACACTTTTAAATGCACTGGAACAATCTCACTATCGTTTACTCAAAGTTGTATCATGGCCTATGAAAGCTCTTCCATTCTCTTGCCCTTTATTTTGACAAGGAAATTGGTCTTCTACAGAAACCTCTGAGAGCTTACCTGTGCAATCACAGCTTCACGGGTTCCGTAATACCTGAAGAAAAGATGGTCGGTTTGAATATAGAGTTGACAAGTGTTCTTTTCAGCTTGTGCAGCTCGCTTTTTCCTCAAGAGCCCAGGGTCCTCTCTGACCTGTTCTTCAGATGGCTGCTAAACATAAGGAACATTTAGGTGCAAAGTATTTATGGAGCCTTCTATTTCAAACACTTAGGAGTCCAACTGGTATGTGAGAATAAGAGGACTAACACAAAGTGTGGCCCTCCTTGTTTTCTGGAGTGATGTGTCAGAACATGCCAATTTCAGGTCAGCTTTTTCAAGAAACATGTAGTAATGACATATCAATTCAAAATTAAATAAATCAGTAGCTCGTTTTATGTCACATCCTGTCAATAGCAGAATACAGCTTCCCTGGTCAGATCAACAACAGATACACAGGAAAGATAACAGGTTATTTTATCAAATCATTTATTCCATGCTTGATACCTGCTGTCTTGGCTCTTCTATCCCACTCATTTGGTATTTCCTCATTTTTTCAAAAACGGAATGATCTGCACAGCCGCCTTGTGGTCCATACTTATGTGGGTATTCTAAAACAGAAAGACTTTCTGGCACATATTTTTTCTCTATGAATGCTTTTTAAAATTAAGACACTCAAATTACTAATTTTAAAATGTATTCATATCAGTAGGATTAAAACAGTAGAAAGGGGCAAAGAGGCTAATAAATATCCAGTATCAGTAAAAAAAAATAATTTTTTTTAATGAGGCTTAATTCAATCTGTTGAATAATCCTTTCTGTCTTTTTGCAGAGTGGAGCATTAAACAACATGACACAGCTAGTAGGAGGGGTCCCCTATGCTGTGTTTTCCTATTAAAGATAAATTTGGCACAAAACCCAAGTAGCTGCGGGTCCCCTTGACCGCAACACCTCATTTTTGGCTCGATTGTACATATGAGTTGCATATTGTGGAACAATCTGCCATTGAGCACAAAGCAATTCCCCATTTTTTACCATTCAGAAGAGTTTAGAACATATTTAACTAAGACTTTCTGATGCTATTGCTTTGCCTGCAGTTTATATTGGTCATGCGTTTTAATATTGTTTTTATGGATATTTGTACTGCAATATTATTGTCAGTCATTCTGCCAGTGAAAGAGAAGTCAGGATCCAAGCAAGGATCAGATTTGCCCTGATGATGATTAATTGTTGACTCCTTGCTGGCTAAAAACAGTTTTGGGACAAGAACAAGCCAATTCTAATCTGTATAGTTTAATAAAGCAGCAGTTGAATGAAACTTCCCTTTTAAACCAAATGCATCATAATAAGAGTCAACTTGGGTACAACCTTGAATCAGTGGGTTATTCCTAGCTGTTATCAAAAGGAGGTCCTTTGACATAAAACTATCCACTTCCGACAATTCAGACCTTTCCTTTATAGCAATACTTTGCACATATTGCATTTATTTAAAAGACTTACAGAGCCACTCATGTTATGCAACACAAACCTGAGCGGGTTACAAAGAATTAAAAAAAAAAACAAAATATAGCACCATCACAAAAATCTCTGGTTTCCCCCCACCCCAACATACTTCACATAAACATCAACTACTGCGCTCCAGCCTCACTACAGCTCAGTGCTGGTGAGAAAAGGTCTCCTCCAGGAGGCGAAGAGGGAAAGGGCTGCTACTGAGAAAGTTTTCTGCCTTCCAGATCCCACTAGACCAGAACATTTAAGGGAAGGCACCTGGAGCAGGGTCACTTCTGGTCTGGGGGAGTGGACAGATACCCTCTGGGACAGGAAGCCCCACAGATCACCTGGCCCTGTGCCACTCAGAGCGATCTGCAGAGCAACATGAGCAAATTCTTTGCATTTCTTATTTGTGCTTTTTTAGATTTTTTTCTCTTCAACTATGGATCTTTATCTGCTGATCTGGATCAGCTTCTACATTATATCTCTTTCCCTATTGTCTTTAGGTTTTTTGCAGCTTCATCATTCTGAGCCAAGCAAATACATTCAAAGAGACAGGTTACCTTGAGAAGAATAAAATGGCCAGGAAGCATTATTATTTTCTATCACAATCCAGGATCAGTAGCAAGAACATGCCACTTGCCCTCTTCAGAACGGCTTCTCAACTAAAGCTTTCACATGGCTGCTGCTCTCAATTTCCAATTTTTTCTGCAGTGATTGATACCTTCTGGCAGGGCCCAAGTAATGCCCAGACAAGATGGTTTGTTTCAGATCACTGTGGAAAGAACTGTAACTCCTGGCAAAACCATTTTTCCCAATAAATAATATCCCATGAATGTATAAAAACAGATTGAATGAGAATTTTAAATAATTGGCCTATCCCTTAAATCAGAATAAAAGGGTTGCCTTTATCTGGTCATTAAATTAAGAGAGAGCAACATAAACAAAGGACTTTGTAGGAAACCGTACAATATAATCCTCATTTTTAGCACTGGCTTTTGTTTCAGCTCTGAATAAGACTCCATTGTCATGCGGAACATATGCCCCATTGTTGGGCCCCAAAAGCGCTAACAGAATATTCTTGCAAAAAGTAAAATATGGGCTATGGAAGGGCTCACTAATTAACAACACAGATTCGTGATTAGAGGCATTTGCCTGAACCTTGTATGTTTCATGTACATCATTCTCAAAATCCTTTTAACAAAGTCTTATTCTATGAGCAGAGATATTACAAAAGGGTTGCAATTGTAAACTACCTACCGAATGAAAAGGACAGGGGCCTCTTTGTGAAAAACCAGCAAGACTTTTGATGTAAAGATCTATCCAGTATTTTCCAATGTGTGTGTCCTGAGTGACCATCACTAAATTGCTTAAATCCCCTAAACCGTGCTGGCTTAAAACAATCCTTCTGCTCTTTTTCTTTCAAAACAGTCATAATACACCAACAGAATCTCTACCACATTCCATGGCCTAGGCTTTCTAAGGAAAGATCGATGGCTCAATACTTGGCTTGGCTCATGAATCTTTTCATTTTCAAATCTGCTGAGCGTTCTTGTTTCTGTGACAGAAACAAAAACAATCAATTTATCTGAGGGAATCAGGAAATATAATTGGTAAGAAATTCTGTAGATTGAATACTAATCTGAAGGATCCCAGAGGTAGCAGACAGAAATTGGAGTCACATTAGAAAGCAGAAGACAAAGCCTTCTCTACACAGACAAACGGGATCTGCAGATCAGGATTTTCCTACAATATAGTCCTGATATTACAGATTTCCTTGAAAATAACTAACTTAAACGGAGAGCTGACAACGTTATGAGTTTGTTCTCAATATTCCCGCATGCCTCCCAATGGAAAAAAGTGGCCCTTTTTAAAAATGGAGAGGGGGGAGGGGGAAGTAACGTATTTATACCGGATAGTCTGCATGTAATAACACTAACAATACATTTGAAGGGTGATATCTAATAGGACATCAAAAGCTTTGTGGACGTAGGCACTTGTTACTTATATTAGCCGAGTACTTCAGGGGATACTTTAAACTAGGGGTTGTCAACCTTTTGGCCCTCAGGGACGACCAAACTCATATTTTCAAATCCCAGGTACCACTAATATGAATTTTGACTGACAGTGGCTTGTTGACATTGGTCAGAGAGAGGGGGGGGGGGAGAGAGAGAGAGATCTGATCTAACCTCTTTCTCTCTCTCTCTCTCTTTCTTTCACACTCTCACACAAACATACAGAGGCAGCAGTGGGATTCAAATTTCTTAACAACTGGTTCTGTGGGCATAATTTGTGGGTATGGCTGGGCATGGCTTGTATGTAAATATTGTAAATATTTATGTAAATATTGCATTTTTTATAAAAGAAGAGCAACTTTTCCCAAAATCAGGCAAAGCAGGCAGGCAGATTGAATTGCTCACGGAATCACAGATTCACACAGAGATCTACCTTTCTGCCATAGGCTAGCTGAGTCTGCACTGAATTATAGAAACTTCAGTCCTAAGGAAGGTTCGGCTCCGCTTAAAAGCAGAGCCAAATATCTCAAGATTAGCTAGAAAACAAGAAATCCAACAATTTCCTGTTTTCTAGCTAATCTAAATCTCCCAGCACAGCAGAACAGCTGATGGTCGGGGGGAAAAAGGAAAAACAGCAACTTAGCAGGAAAGTTTGCCAGGTAAGAAGTGAGTGGGCAAGGAGAGTTCCTGCGGGTCATGTGGGTGGCACAGCCTTGTGTTCCCACGCAGCCTGGATTAATTGCTTTGGGGGGGTGCTCTGGGGGTGACATTTCTCTGCAGCCCACCAAAATTTTCTCACGGCCCACCAGTGCTTTAAACAATATGAAATGAAGCTCAGGAACTTGTGTGAACACTTGAAAGAAGATTTCTCACTAGTCGGTCTTATGTGGATTATAACATTTTCTAAGCAACATGACTTACCCTGCTCAAGATAGATGCCCCTCTATAGCAGTGGAAGAATGAATGCTTAGAGCATTCAGCTTTAAGATTTAGTGCCTCCCTCACCCATAGCATATTATGTATAGCATATTTTCAACACAGCTTAAAAACTTACTGATATCATCTTCATGATACATGACAGAATGAAAAGGCAGGGCTTTGTCTTTAATATATCTTTCCGCTGGCTCAATATAAAAGGTTCCAGTGTGAGTCTTAACAAACCCCTCAAATCTTCCATCAACAACAGATCCATGGCTAAAGCTTCCCTGTTCACCTGTTTAAAAAAGGATGAAGGCTTTAGAATACTCTGGCAACTGTTATTCATTAGCATCAATTCCCAGCAAGAATAGGTAAGTTTCCTGAATCTGACTATGACTTCTCAGCAAGTGATCAGGAAATTAATGCAGCATTCATGAACATGCTTGCATCAAGTTATAGTCATCACCAGTATCAATAAATACCTCACATTAGTTCTGCTGGTTCTTTGGGACTGGAATTTCAGTTGCCAGGCAATGTAGTGGTTAAGTGAGGCATCACATGACTGGACCTGATTTTATGACCGTTCTTACCGTGGTCATTAAGCAAATTGTTGCTGTCTTTAGGCAAATCACAGGGTTAAGCGAACCGTGCTTCCCCAATTCACTTGGGTGCTGGAGGCAGGTTGGGAATGTTGCAAGCCTTGGTCACATGACTGCAAATACTGAAACCACTGTAAATGTGAGCCGGTTGCCAAGCACCCAAGCTGTGACCATGTGACCACAGCAGTCGTGCAAGGGGGGTAACTTTGAAGGGTCATAGGTCACTTTTTCCAAGACCACCTTAACTTGGAACTGTTGTTTCAAAGGCCATAAGTTGAGGACTACTTGTATATATTTAAGTGTGATTTTATTATTCCCGAAGTTTGTTCTTATAAAGATATCTGCTTATTCACTCCTATGCTTTATCACTTTTCAGTCTAGGCCCTATTATCTTACTTCCCACTTCTTTAAATATTAGTTTACTCAGTTTGCTGCCCATGTAAAGGATTTCCCCTGCAAAAGTTACAAGCAAATTTTTGTTTTCATTTTCACCAAGTATGTTAAAAACGTAAACGTAAAGCTTTGTAGCTTTCCACAAAGAGTGGAAGTCTGTTTGTTTGCTTTATGACTAGAAAAATCAGCAGATTTTGAAGATAATTTTTCTTGGGAGTATTTGAGAATTAATAGTTCAACGCTATATTCCAAAATAGCGTGGGGTACAGATATTCTGAGGCCACAGAATGGACCCTAAGCAACTGTCTATCATGAGAAGGAACACACTATGCCAGTAGGCCACATTTTCACCTGGAGTATGGTGCAAAGCTTTCAGTGTGAAACTGAACAGTCCAAGGAATGCAGCATCTCATCAATGTAGGATCTTTTGAGCTATTGTGCTGTTACATGGGAAAGATTCAAATCAGAATTTTTCTTCAGAAAGAAAACAGAATCATGATAAAATGAAAAGGAAAAAGAATATGAAATTTAACTGTACTTTCTGGCAACTTTTTAAAGACAAAAATGAACTTTCTAAAATTGTTTCAATTACTATGAAAATGGCCTGTTGCTCTGCACTGCATGAATGACTAAACAAGGAGTTATTGCCAGTTCAAAAGAGAAACCACAGTTCCTGTACTTACCATAAATGTGGCCAGTGTAAATATGGGAGGTATCATAATCAATTATTTTATCTGACATCTCTATCTTAAAGTCCTCACTAAAGAGAGACATATCTCTCTTCAGTCTCAGATTAAAATGTCTGCAAAGGGAAGAAAGGCAGATTGCATTTACAAAACACCTCTTACCATGTGTGATAGATAAAAATGAACGTCCTCAATCTTGTTAAGTATTTTCCATTTTCGCATTTAGCATTTTTGCTTGATACGCACTTATTTATATCTAAGCATAGTAAAAGAGCTATGCTTTTACCCCACACCTTCATTTACCTTAATATATGTAGGGGATCAATATAATCTGAAGCTCCATGCAAACTCTCACATCATAAATGCAACCAAGGAGATTTGGTTACCTTAAGGATAATCATGTTTCAACTATTTACAGGAAAACACGTTATCTGAACTTGGAGGCTAGGTTTTGTAAATTACAAATACTATCATTTTAAGCTACATCCTAGTTCAATTCTAGCTAGAAACATTGCAAGACATAAAATGCTACAGAAAAATAATGGCTTCAAGTAAGACAACAGCAACAGTGATGCTGGCTCATCTGGCACTTGCAGAGGGCTTGCCACAGGCTGCTCCACACAGATAACATTAAGCAAGCCAGCCGGCTGCCACTATGTGCACCAAATTTATATGCCTCTGCTTATATGTTTTGATGTACATTTTAAAAACAGATTGCCCTTCTTAGTTTTGCAGATTTTATAAATATTTGACCTAAGCTCTTATCTAGATTCAGTAAGGAGAAAGGGGGAAGCCTGGCAGATGCACTGCATATATTTGCTCTTGGCTTCCTCATACAGATATAAAAACTCAAGAACATTTGTCACATTTGAATATGGTGCAGCCATTTTAAAAGTCTGGAAAACTTTACAGATGGGAACAATGTATTTTCTTTTCTCTGAAAATATGCCAATACACAATTATTTCGTATCTGTACCTTGAATACTGACAGAGCATCCTAAAATAATGGCTCCCCAGTTCCACATATATTACCAAATTACTTACCTTGGAGCTAACAAAAAGATTCAAATTGGAATGTTGCTCCATTTCAGACTTCAGTAGGAAAAAATGCTAACTTTATATTTTGACAGAATGTCGATATTATGATTACTATTCAGTTATATTCAACTGTAGTTAATGGTGAAGGAGGAAATTAACTAACATGGTATTTACCTTCCATGAGCATGAAAATCTAAGCGCAAAAATTGGTCTTCATGAGATACTGCTCTTTTGGCACGCTGGTGTTTTTGGTGTAATGAATCCACATCATATGACAGTCCTTCATAATGTCTTATGTATTTATTGAGAGGGTTTCCATACTGACCTGCAAACAAAGGAGTGGATAAATTAATCAGAAGCACAGCCTACATTCAAATTTTTGCTAACAAAAATGAATGATTCATTTATAGAAAAAGGAAAAGCAATTACATTATTTGAAAAGCATAAAAGAGATCTATTCATAAATATGAGTGATGGCAGAACAAGGAAATGGAGCTAATACAATTAAAGTTGTAGCAGAAAAAAGAAACGAGAGCATAACGAAAATAGAAATTATGAAATGAGTGGACAACATACAATTTAAAAGCATATTCAAATTACACTGCACTTCTCCCATTCTAAAGCTTCCCTCCAGGTACAAGTAACGAAGGTTTTCCACTTGAGGCCAAGGTGTTTTTCTTGTTCCCAAATTGAAGGACATGTTTTTTATGGTCCAAAAGGACAAATGTACTTGGCAGGGAGATTGTAAACAGCTATCATCAGGCTCTTCTTTACACAAATGACAGTTGCATGCAACACTGTCAGGCTTTAATCAACTCCTTTTACCAACAGAGATAGAAAGGCTGACAAAGCTGCCAGACTCTTGGCCGTTTCTTTAGTCAAACAAGCAGTTTGTGGGATGCAAATACATTCACCTAGTAAATGTTTTGTTTCTACATTGAAAGTTGGAATCTATGTGCCACTTATTTGAGAAGAGTCATTTTTATTAATTATATTGACTTTTTATTTTTAGATTGGGGTCTTTTACTTATAGATTTAAGACTGCAAGTGGACTTTGGATATTTTTGTAATTATTTTGCAACAAAAACTAAACATGGCATATATTGTTACTTGATCAAGTACCAGCCAATTTCACTTACATGTACACATACAATTTTACCTTTTACAGAGTGATGTAAGAATTGGATTATAAAACTGTACTACATTTCTCCATTTAATCTAAAATTTAAGCATTTACAGAACTATTGTTTCATCCATTTTTAATTAAGCATTCAAACAATCAGCCACCATAGCAGCAAGATGTAATGACTGTAGCGCATCAGGTTGACTTAGTGGAATTCAGTATCACCACTTTGCTTTCTTACAAGGAAGCAGCAGTCGTCCGTCTCCCCCCCCCCCCCCACAAAAAACAACAACAACTGTGCTTCTTTGGTCACTGGATACAATAATCGGCAGACCTGCTTTCATTTCCTGTTCTCAATGCAAGACTTAATAGAAATGTACTGTACTTTGCAAATCTCAGTGCACTATGACAAATCTTATTTTGGGAATTAATTTAAGTGAAAAGCAACCCCCCCCCCAACTTACCAAATATGGCCATATTTTCCTTTTCCCCCCAAGGTCACTTTTGTAATTATAAAAGCAAATGCAGGATTTAAGGTATCAATTTATATCAGTTGAAAATGTAGTTATCAAATCTGCCAGGATGCATGCAATGCACCAGTCAATCAGGACTGAATCTATGATTCAGATGAAAGAGGTTAATTTTTTTTTACCAGCCATACACTTAGGAAATTGTTACCAGAAAATATATTATTCTGATGCTTGTATTTATTTTTCAGTCTAAACATTCAATGTTTTTTTTTTTTTAAATCAACATATTTCTTTATTAACTTCAATTATTACAGTGTTTTTGCCCAAGAATAGGAAACAATGACTTTTGTAAAGATGATTTAACTGAACGGAATCTGACTTATTACGAAGCTCTTAAGATCAACCTTCAGGCTCTGACTTTCCAAAAGGGGGTGATATGTTTATAGGATTCCACAATGTGGAAAAACTCAGGATTCAACTCTGACAATCTTTCCTGCATTTTGGGTTGGAGCAGAATATTTGTTAATTAATATCTCAATTATAATTTCATATAATTGTGAAACGGGTTCCTAAAGAAAAGTATATTTAAATCTAGGAGCAACAGAGATAACAAAATAATACGTCACTACTTAGTTTTAGTTTACTAAATTTCATCTAGCAAAATAAAAAAATAAAAGAATCCTACAGGATGAGAAATTTCCAAGAGCTCAAAATGGTGCTTCTACCTCAGCTAACCAAAAGCAAAAGTGAAAAAACAACAAGATTTCCACTCTGTCACTTCACTGGTTAAGGTTAAGAAGATACTTCCCTTATGTGCAGTTAATTCTTGGAAATGCCTGTTGTTGAAAGAATAGGCCCGCTCTTGAAATATATAATTATTTCATTGATTTCCTGGTTGAAAACAGACCAAATATTCTGAAGAACAATTATCTTTAAAACCTACTTATTTTTCAGTCACAAAGCAAACAAACATATTTCCATTATTTGTGGAGAAAAGAATTAACAATATTTTAGGAACAAACACATTCCAACACAATCAACACACAGGTCATGTTTTCAAAGATGATCTGAAATAAACTCTAACAAGCTCCCTGGCAGAAGGAATATGTGAACCACAAATGTCCTAGTCTACCATTCTTAGCCACCACACCAGACCTTTAATTAACAGTTTATTTCTGCCTACACAGCATTTGGCAGAGTTTAGATGTAATATGGTACAGAATAACGTTTGGTTGAAAAGCAAAAACAAAAGCCTTTGCTCTTTCTTGCACAAAAGGAAAGGGAGGGAAAATATCAAAGATGCCTTCAGGTCACTTGCACTAAGTTTCTCCTCTTGCTTAGCATAAAATATTGTATCTAAACAATCATAAGTCTTCCAATTACTCAATTGGTCCTTAATAAAAGTAAGAAAACTTTCTATTTATAGAAATGCAAAGAATTTGTCTTTTTCCCTGAGCTCTGGCTCAGTTCTGATTGGTTGGTTGGCTGTTTTTAAATACTATATGAATCTAGTATTCAATCCAATTTAGAAATATACAGAAGACTGATGCCAAAACTCATAATTGCAACCATGGATTTGAAGATGAAAGTGAAAGTACTGTGGTATTAACTTTATCAACAATCTTTAGGCGTTTTGAAGAATAGTTTGGCCCTTCTCGATATGTGCTGAGATATGGGAAGTTTATTTGCAGAGAAGTGAAGACTGCAAATTCTCAATTACAAGCACTGAACCCTAACCTTTTACAAGGGAAAGAATGACATTTCCAGAATAGTGTTACCAATCAAATACAAGAAGGAAGGTGAACAAGCTGAATTTAAATCCAGACAAGATAGAGGTATTGGTCTAGGATTAAATCTAATGTTTTCTGATGTAGATATATTATGATTCAGAATTTAAGATAACTGTTTGGAGGAAACTCCTCAGCCCATCCCTGTTCTTGGCCTTCCATGTAGTGATGATGAAAAGAAACAGATTACGCACAGTATGTCAACCTCTCTGGTTTCAGATATAATTGGGTCTTGGTAGTTTATCCATAAAGTGTCACCTGATTAACAGCCCTGTAAGCAGTTTCTTCTCTACTTCGCTCCCAAGCTGGAACGCTCACTTGTTCCGCTCTTTCAGGAAGGTCATCAGGTCATGTTTTTAGTTTAGTATTTTGAAATGTTTAGTTTGATATTATTACTGATATTTTCCATTTGGAAATATACCACATCAACTTATTCATTAATATTGCATTTTGTTTGTAGTAATCATTTTGAGCGCAATTTGATGACAGAAAGGTAAATGCAAGCAGGTAAATATATTAGCACCGCTAGGCTTCATGTCAGTGAAACCTTAAAACCTCATTTTATGGATTTGCAATGTATTTCAGAGCACAGAGACAGATTTTGTTTATCTGATTTTTTTGGACAAACAGCTCTAAATCGACCTGAGACCTTAGTAGGATTTCGTTTTTGCTTCCACATCAGGCAGGACACCCATTTTCTGTTCCCCAAGCTTCCTTGCCACATTTGGCTGGTGGGGCAGGCAGCCGGGGAGAAGGGCCCCGCTCTCTTCACCTTGCCAGCCTCGAGTCCTGCTGAAACCCCTTCCCTTCTCTGCTTGCCACAGATTCCTTATGGCTGAATGAATAAAGGCGCGTCCGAACTTTTCAGCGGAAGCCAGGAACTTTCCAAATGGCCGAGGGCCCCTCATCCCACTCTAAGCAGTTAGGGAAGGAAGCCTCTTGGGCCCCAGGCGGGAGTCCCTTCGGCTTTGGGGCACAAGCCAAGCCACGGCTTCGCTGCCCTCCTCCTCGCCCGCCGGCCCCACTTCCTGGTATCCGTCCCTCCCTGCTCAGCCCCATTACATCACCGGAGAGAGCAGGCACCATCACCCTTCCGGCAGCCTCTCGACAGGAGAACCGCGGACGGCCTGCGCCCCCCCCCCCCCGCCTCCCGCGGCAGATCCTTCATGGCCCCCTGAAGGATTCCCCCCCCCCCCAGCAACGCCCGGCCCCAGGTCCTACCGGGGCCTCCGAGACGGCCGCCCTGCTCCCGGAAGCGCCGGCTGGGCGAAGTCCACCAAAGTCAAGGCCGCTTCGAGGCGGCGCTGCCCGAGCCCGGAGAAACTTTCCAGGCCCGGCAACGGCGGCGAGTTGGGGCGGCCGAACGGAGCTTCGGCGGCGCTCACGATGGCCCTCGCACCTGGCCTGGGGCCGCTGGGGACGGGGAGAGGCCGCGGCCGGGCTTACCTCCGGCTCCGGCCGCCCAGGAGCAGAGCAGGACGAGAACCCTCAGCAGCACCATCTTCGCCCGGCCCGGCCGCCAGCCACAGCCAGGTGGCCGCCTCTCGCCGCCGCCTATCCGCGAAGCATCCGCCCGGCCGGGGAAGGAAGGGCGTAGAGACCGCGCGGCACCGCTTCCTCTTCCTCCACCCGCCGCCGCCGCCCGCCTGCGGCCTCGTTCCGGTTCCCACCAAAAGTACCACAGAACAAGCTCCCTCCCATAGGCGGACGGGCGCGCACGCGCGCGCCTCACACGCCGCTCGGCCACCGGGCCGGCCAGTCAGCGCAGGCTGCGCGCCCCCCCGCGGCTAGCAGCTGCCCTCCCGCCTGAGCGGCGCAGCCAGTCACAGGCGGCGTCCGAGGGAGAGGGGCGGAGCTTCGCCAGAGCCCGCCCCTTCTGCTTTGCCGAAGGCGCGCTTTCCTTTCCCTTCACGCGCCTCTCCGGCGTCACCTGATCGCAGGGAAGGGGCGCGCGGGCGGGCGAGTTGCGCCACCCGCCTGCGCAAGTGCCCGGGGGCGGGAGCCGCGGGGCCGGCCTTACAGGGGAAGGCGGCCGCCTGCTGCCTGCTCCGCCGGGGCTGGCCCGGTAGGGCTCGTCGGGGCGGAGCTTGGCTCCTGCCCACGTTTGGCGGTTTTCCGCCCTCCTGGCTCCCTTTGCCCCCGAGTTGGTCAGGATGCTGGGCGGCTGCCGCCACTTCCGCAGGGCAAACCGAGCCGTCGACTCGGGGCACTGGAAGCCCAGGCGGGGGCGAGTGTGCCCCGCTGCGGGGTCCTTTTCCACAGGATCGGCCTCGGAGCCTCCCAAGGTTCCCGGTTGCTCGCCCACGGGGGACGCAGCGGGCTAAGCTGGATGCGGCCTCGGCTCTCCTTGCACTTGTCGCTCCCCGACGTTCGGACGGGCGAAACCTCCGGCCCCTTTGGAAGGTTCCGCGGATGAGTCCCCTGCGATTCGGACGCCGGCCTCGCCGCTTCGTGTTTTGCCCTCAGAGAGAGAGAAGAGGAGGAAAGAAGCGGCGGTCCCGGATTCGGCCCAGGGAGGCGGCTGAGCCTCAATGGAGGCCGCTCGGGCTCCCGGTTACGGCCCGGGCTAGAAACCGGGTGTGGTGAGTCCCCGTCCCTGCCAGGCTGGAGCCAGCGGGGGGGGGGGGGCGAGGCGAGGCGAGTTCAGGGCTTCCCGCGAAGGCCACCGCCCCGAGAGCGCTTCTGCGGCCGAGCGGTTCCGGAGGGCCGCCTCTCGCCCACCTGAGCGGCGAGGGCGAGCGCCGCTGCTCCCGGGTTCCTTTCTCCCGGCCACGGACGGAAACCAATCGGGGTGGGTCGTGGGGGGCAGAGCCGGCGGGCCGGGAAGGGAGCGGCGGCCGCACGTGCGACTCCGCCCCCACTGCGCCTGCGCGCCACGCCCTCACGGCCGCGGGGCGGGGCCTCCGCCTGTCATGGCGGCGCGGTAGCGGTAGCGGGCCCGGCCCGGGCGCGGCGGCGGCATGGAGGCTCCGCCCGAGCGGCCGGGGGAGCAGGAGCATCAAAGGCCTCCGTCGCCTCCCGCGCCGGCCCGGGAGCGCGCCCCGCCGCAGGCCGTATATCACCTGAAGTGGGTGCGGTGGCGGGAGGCGAGCGCGCCGGTGGTCACGCAGAACGAGAACGGGCCCTGCCCGCTGCTGGCCGTCATGAACGCGCTGCTGCTGGCCTGGAAGGTGACGCTGCCGCCCATGATGGAGCTCATCACCGCCGAGCAGCTGATGGAGTACCTGGGTGGGTGCCGGCCAGGGGCGCCCGGAGCCCGCGCTGCCCTGGGAGCAGCCGCCGTGCAGCCGGGGGGGGGCGGGGGGGAGGCTGCCCCGTCCGGGAGGCCCCTTCGGAGAGGCGGGGGTGGAAAATGTGGGCCCGGGAAAAGGGAGGCGGCAGCCCAGAGGCTTCTCTGGCTGCGTTTCTTTTGGCTCCTCCCCCCCCTTGGGGGGGGGCCCAGGCGCCGCCCGGGCCCTTTCCTGAGCACCGAGACGGTTTTTGGGTTTGACAACTGAACCTTCGGCGGTCGAGAAGGAGGCGCGGAGCTCCTGCCCTACTGGAGTGAAGGGAAGCCCGCTGGCAGGAAGGGCCGCTGCCCCTGCTGCCCTCTGCTCCAAGGAGCAGGGCTCCTTTCCCTGCTGCCTGCGGGACGTTTCCAAGCGGGCCAACAGAAGCGGCTCCTTGGGCCAGTGCATCTGAGCGCTGGCTCCGGGTTGAAGAGATCCGCCCAGTCCAACTGCTTCAGTAGGCTCGGATCCCTCGCCCCAGTGGAGGACAGTCTGTAGCTTGCAAGATTGGTCGAATGGGTTTGGATTGCAGAGGGATGGTTTTCAAATGAGAACTTTTGGTTTCCTTGCAGGAGACTATATCCTTGATTCAAAACCAAAAGAAATCTCTGAAATCCAGCGTGTAAACTATGAACAGGTAAAACGCTTAACTTGAAGTGGCATTTCGTAACAGTGAACTCTAATGCTTTCATTTTTCCATTGGCATAAATGCCCAATCAAATTCCAAGTACCGAAGCCGCCTCCTTTGCAGGACAGAAACATAGAGTCACACTTTTGTATACTTTTTCACATTGTGAAGGGAAAGATGGTTTTGGCGAAGTTGTATAGGTTTCAGTGCATACATCCTGTTTCACAATAGGTCAGTTAGATCGGGACTGCAAAAATGCCCATGATCAATAGATGGCAGCATTCTGAAAATTCCAACTCTTTGCTGCCAACCGCTGATCATCTAGAATTTTGCAGTGCAAATCGAGTAGTTCTCTTTAACGTGAAAGTGGTTGTAGTGTGAGGCAGCCTGGAGATTTTGTAATACAGGGGCAGATGCGCTCAGATGACTTCAGCTTTTTCATTAATTTTTGTCTTGGTCTTAACAGAACGTGAGTGATGCAATGGCTATCCTGCACAAGCTTCAGACCGGTCTTGACGTGAATGTGAAGTTCACTGGGGTACGAGTGTTTGAATACACACCCGAATGCATTGTGTTCGATCTTCTTGATATTCCATTATATCACGGGTGGTTAGTAGATCCTCAGGTAAGCAAGAGGTTGTTTATGTGATTAGTATTATGGCAGGAAAACACTGTTTTAATATTTAATGCCAAAAGCACCAACAAGAAGAGGCATTTCAATTTAGCAAGGCTTTTAAAAGCAATTAAAATAAGTGAGCTGCTAAGGGGTCCTAAAAATCACAGGGAACAAGCTTTGCTAAAGGCCCAAGGAATAGCAAGGAAAGGCCCACATTCTCTGGCTTTTGACTCCGAGCGTCTGGAAAAACAGGGCCATTGGAGGGCTTTTTTAGAATGGGGTTGCAGGAAACCCCTCAGGGAGCAGCCATTGCAGCAAAGACGTTCTCAGTGCAGCCAGCCAGCCCCTCTCTGGGAAGGCAGAGTGGTAGACAATGGGAGAAGAGTTCAGCTGACAGGCAGCTCCCTGGGCTCGTGGGCTGCTGCAGTGGCTTCCAGCCTTCTCAATGCAGGCCATTGCCTCATCACCCAGGGGGTTTGAAGACCCCTCCCTGAGCGACAGGCAGGCACCAAAATGTGGATCTCGATGTTGGCCAAAATCTCAGGAGATGCATTTGAGAGAAGCCGCCCCTTGGAGCGATGGGTCTGCTGGAAGGCTTGTTTTGCCCTTTCAGCCACCTGGCCGCTGGCAAGAGCCCCCTCTGCTGCACCTTTCTGCTGGGGTCTGTTTAGCAGATGGTGGGTTTGATCGACGGTGGCCCTTTTCTTTTGCTGCAGGTTGGAGACATTGTGAAAGCCGTTGGTAACTGCAGCTATAACCAGTTGGTGGAAAAAATCATCTGCTGTAAGCAGTCAGACAATAGCGAGCTGAGAAAGGAAGGTGGGTGCGGCTGGGAAGTCCTGCGGTTCAGAGCAAATGTTCCTCTGATCCAGCATCCTTGTTGGCCACCCTCCGTGGCTCAGCCAGGCAGGAAGGCCGGAAAAGGGCCAGAGCCCTGGGCTGCTTCTGTTCCCAACGCTTCCTTTGGAGAGGCCCCATGACCTGCTGGTGGCTCGGGAGGTTCTCCTTGCTGGAGATGGGAGGGGCCTTCTGGCTGGAGCGGGGGGGGGAGGGCAAGGAGGGACCTCGTGAGAGCCGGGCAGGAAGGGCCGAGCTGGGTTTTCTTAAGTAAAGCTGGACTGACAGACTTTCGGATTCCTGACTTTGTTTCTTGCGGTGTCCGTCAATTCTTTGTGGTCCACCTGCTTGAGCTGATGAGCCCAGGGATGGTTTCTGCCTTGTCTCCCTGCTGGGGGTTTCTGCTCATGGGGTTTTCCCTTCTGACCTACTCCAGCCATCCCTTTGTCCTCGCCTTCAGGCTTACTTTGGATCGGATTTGGGAGCAGAGCAAAGCGACTAGGAGGCTGAACTAGAAACAGCTCCCAGGAGAGGGGTGGGGACCTGGAGTGAGTCTGTGGTGTCTTCTTCACATGCAGTGGTGTCTCTTTGCAGGTTCCATAGCAGAGCAATTTCTCACTAGCACAGCCACTCAGTTAACTTACCATGGCTTGTGTGAGTTGACATCCACCGTTCAAGAAGGAGAGCTGTGCGTGTTCTTCAGAAACAACCACTTCAGCACAATGACCAAACACAAGGTAGCTGCCCCCACACGGCACCGTTGTTTCCCCTGGGACCCTGGGCTGCTGTAGCACTTCTGCCTGGTCAGCAAGGGGCCCTCCGCTGCCTCCGGTGGGCAGGCCGGCTGTGTCTGCCTGGCATGGCAGCCTGAGGAGCCACTAAGGCCAAGGCGCACAGCCCCTGGATGCTGCGGGCCTGGGGGTTGCATGTCCTCCCCTCCCTGGGCCTCTCCCCAGGCGTCCTTGGCGCTTGGCTTTTCTCTCTGCCTTGTTTTCCCAGCTCCTCCCTCCCTGACCCTCTGCATTCTTTTGGTCGCCACCGCCTGCTGCTTTACCGGCTGAGCTCTTTCCTGCCCCTGCAGCTAGCATAAGAGGCCTGCAGATGCTCTGGCACCAGAAAAAATAAAGAAAAATAATAGTTGTCTCCCCGCCCACAAGCTGGCTATCCGCAGAATGGGACAAAAGCCGCCCTAAACATGGGATATGAGGCAAAGCCAGGAGGAGCACATCGCGCGACCAGGGTTCCCTCCCGGAGACCTTTCCTAGTTGTGCTTGTCCATGTTTGTTTTCCTGAGGGTGCCCGGGAAGCAGGAAGGGAGCAGCACTTCCTTCAGTGGCGTGTGAAGGAGTTGCTCCAAGAGGAGCCCTGCTTGGTTTCAGAGGGTGGGGAGGACGGAGTGGGGCTTGGCTCTCCTCTGCAGCTGCTCCACCCCCTGGCTGGAGTGCAGAGCCTTTTGTGGCTCTCTTTCCAGGGAAGGAAAGCTGCTTCGGTGGGGGCAACCCTGGGCACTAAGCCTTTTTTCGGGGAACGGGGGTGGGGGGAGCTTCCACGAGACAAGGTTGACGTAGAAGCTCCTGGAATCTGTGTGTGATTGCCTGCGTTGTGCAAACCCAGAAAATGCCTCAATTCACCAAGGAAGCGGCGTGTCCTATGCGCACCAAGCTATTTGCATTGCTTGCTACAGCCGCCCGGTGGCTGTCAGAGTGAAGTAAAAGAGTGGAGTGGCAGTTCTGCCAAGAAAGGAGACTCCGCGCCCTTCCCCCCCCCCAATGCTTTCCGGAGAATTGCAGAGGGGGGGGGGGAGGGTAGCATTGCTTATCTGCAAACGGGCTGTTCTCCATTAACAGGGAAATTTCCCCTTTCCCTCAGGGCCAGCTTTACCTTCTGGTGACCGACCAAGGTTTCCTTACAGAAGATAAGGTGGTTTGGGAAAGTTTGCACAACGTGGATGGGGATGGGAACTTCTGTGATTCTGAATTCCACCTGCGGCCTCCATCGGATCCGGAAACGATGTACCAGGGGCAGCAGGATCAGATTGACCAGGTATCCGTGGGAAGCTTCTTCTTTGCCTTTGCCTTTTTTTAATCTTCAGGGGCCGATTTCTCCCTCCTTCCCACTCACTTCGTTAAACTGACGCATTTGACAACCATTCCCCTAATAAACGGGGTAGGACTCCCCATTTCCCCCAAGTAGTTCTTGGACCCCCTTAGATCCTTCTGGTGTGTCCTTATGAAAGGACCTCCTCCACCTTTGGGAGACCCTGCGGGAATCCTCTCTCAGGTGCCTCCTGTCCATGGAGGGATGGGATGGGGCGAAAGCTCCCAGGGTTCCTCCTCTCTCATCCAGCATTTGGGGCTTGTACCCGGGGGGCGGGGGGGGGGGCGGTGCAAGCCTCGTAGTGCTCACTCATGCGTTTGGACAGAAGGCACCTGCCACAGTGGCGGAGGGCGGGCTCTGCTTGGGCCAAACTGCAGCAGGTGGATTTGCCCCTTAGGACTACCTGATGGCCTTATCTCTGCAACAAGAGCAGCAAAGCCAAGACCTCAGCTGGGAGCAGCTCCCTGAGGACGTCAGTGACCTTGAGCTGGCCAAGAAGCTCCAGGAGGAAGAAGACCGACAGGCCTCGCAGTTCTATCAGGAGCAAGAGCAAGCTGCCGCCGCCACCACCACTCCTGCTGCTGAAGGCCAGGTAAAGGGGCATCTGGGCAACTGTAGCTCCAGGTGCCATTGGAGAAGGGAGGGCTGTGGCTCAGGGGCCGCTTTCCATGCGCAAAACCCCAGGTTTGGTTCCTGGCACATCTGCAGGCGGCTCTGGGAATGCAAGGGGGGTAGAAAACGGTGCCTGGGATCCCCCGGCATCTGACCAGGAACCGCTTGAGGAGGCTCCTTGGAAAGAGGCTCGAGCTGGTCTTCCCTCCTGGTTTTGGACTGCTCTGCCACTACATTGGTAATCGTGTTTCTCCTGGGAGAGTCCCTTTTCTTTCATGGAAGTTGTGGGGAAGTGTTATTTTCTGATCTCAGAATAGCTATGCTAAAGCTTCCTTCCATCCCAAAACTGCCGGGGGCCTCAGTTGCCCCGTTTGTGGGATTGGCCACACCTGCAGCCTTGACTGCCCCTCCAACCTCCAGGCGTCCGTTGCTCAGCAGGGCCTGCAGCTGCTGGCCCTTGGTCTGTATCTTGGGGTCTTTGGCTTTATGGAAGCTCAGCCAAGGGTGCAAGCAAGCAGCCTTTGCCCCCTTTGTATTTCCCCCTTGAACAGCAAGCCCAGGACGCCACCCCTCCCTCAATGGGAAGGCAGTCCGGGGCCAGTGAGCGGAAGAGGAAAGAGCCGCGTGAGAAGGAGAAGAGTGCCTGTGCCATTTTGTAGCGGAAGGGTGGCTCTGGAGTCCAGCACATCCACCGGAAGTACCAGGGATCCTGCGAGCGGGAGGCCCTCCCGCCACCTGTGCCTGCGAAGCCCACAGCCGATGGCCTCCAGAAGATCCCCGCAGACACAGCCTTGCTTGGGGGGGGGGGGGAGCCTGCTGTAGTGGGGAGATGGTGAACGTGTCCCCGTAGTGGGCAAAGAAGCAGCTCGCTGCCTGCCTTGGGGGGGGGGGGGCATCTCTGGGTCATCGCAAGAAGATGCAACGTGGGGTCCAAGAGGCATTGCAGACAGAGTTCTGGCATTGGGGAGGGGGCTGAGCTTCCTTGGCTGACCTTGAAGCAAGAGGAGGTGAGATCCCCTCGGGACAAGGCTCAACGTCCTCTGGTCTCTCCAGTTTGTAATCAACTCTCAGACTCTGTAGGGAGTGGGGGGAGACTGGAGGAAGCGGGTGCTTGCATTGGTTTGAGCGTGGCATCAAGTGTGAGCCACGTGAAGCTGCCACATGACGTGAACTGCGGGTCCATTGTGTGTATCATGCGAAATGGATCGTTTCAGGACATGGATCCTCTGCACCCCAGTGGCCCTTGCTTGTTCCTTGAAGTGGGGGGGGGGTGGTTCCTCTTTGGGGAACTGATGTCTTTGCCCAGTTACCACTGGGGGTGGGAGGGTGGAATCCGGTTTTGTAAGACCCCCTATAAATCCACATGCTACCTATGTCATAGGATAGAGAGGCTTCCAGCTGGAATTACCTATTGATCTTTGCAAGGAAGGAAGGAAGGGCAGCAACCTTCATCCTCTCAATAACTTTATAGCACTTTGCAAATGCTTTAGACAATTTTTGCTGTACTTCTGAAGACTGGACTTAAGGCCAGACTTTGCTGTCGATATACAATTTCAATCCCACGCCAACATTCATACAGAATGTGACAATTTAACTACAGGGAAGGAGATGGTTGATATGTCATTGAAGACCTGTACCTTAATATTTATTCCTGAAATGAAGTTATTTGGATGGAGTCTAAACTTGCAAGGCAGTAACTGTCTCTAACTCTTGCCTTACAGCTCTTTAAGTACCTTAAGCCAGAAGACAATGAAGGGGAAAAGAATAAATATTTAACTTTACAACATTCTTTCCACATACGAGGTTTGGGTTCGCATCTGCTGCGTAGTTAGTTTGAAATATGAAATGCCCAGGCCCATTGCTTACACACGTGATAGTTTTACACAGAACTGTATTTACCTTGTATCATGTCGGGATGATATCTAAGCAGATGTCTTACGCATTTCAAACCTTTGATATGCACGCATTGCCCTAGTGTTTTAGACTGAGCGCCGTCGTGCGTTAACAACTTTTGAGAGCCTTACCACTGAAGTTAAGGTTGAGGTTTATCCTGAAAGAGGTGAGCCTTCTGTCCCCTCTGCTTGTCGAGTTGCTTCTGCTCCTGAGGCCTTACTAGCAGATTCCACATTGGCTACCTCCCCCCAAAGTTATCATCGACATCAGTTGCCTTTTTCTCTCTGCAGAAACTTTCTTCTTTTGCTTTGTTTCCACGTGATGCTGCCCACGTTTTGAGCTTAGCCCAGCAGGCCCTGCCTCCAAGGGGAACCTGGGCTTTGGTAACAGGTACCCAGGAGATGCACAAGGGGCAATCTGGGAGGGAAACCAGCCGAGGGTCTGCTGTGGGAATGCATGCAGGACGAAACTCATCAGCACAACCCTTGAGCGTTGCCAAATACTTTGGTAGGATACTGCCGAAAAGCCCCAAATCATGCCAATTGTGACAGGCACCTCCTTCCAGAACTAGAATGACTTGATAGCTTGGCTCTTCCCCACAGCAGCCGTTCCGCCTCCATTCTACAGGATACTGGGACGCCCGGGCCATTGGGTCAACTCCCTTGCTCTCTTCCATCGCCCCCTGCAGAGCCTCAGCCCAGAGTGGCTTTTGTGGCTTGGTGGGGCAGCCACGGCCTTCTAGCTCAGTTAGATGTGACACATTCAAGCTTCAGGCAGCATTTTGTTCAGTCCTCCATATTTGTGGACTATTAAATTGTGGCTCAATCACCAGCTTCCTTTTAGCAAATCAGACACTTTGCATGGATTTACACTGTGATCAGCCAATAGCTGCTTTCTGTTGAATCCTGTCAATATTCTTTGATGTCTTGAGCTCACAGCTGTTGCTAGTCTTGTCTAATTTTTATATATATATTTATAATTTTTAACAGATTTAATTGACTTTCTCATGTAATAAAAATTGATTCAAGTTCTAGCATTTATGTGGTATTTGAGCAAACAAGCCAAAGCTAACCTGCCTGCTCTCGCGGTAGGGTCAGGTTGCCTGCTAAGGTCATTGCTTTGGCCAAACCTTCACCAGACTCAGACTGACCTGGCCCCTAAATGAGCCAGAGCATTTTTGCTGACCCCCCCAGTTAATAGGCCAGATCAACTTCATCCTAGTTTTCAACATGTCAGTGGTCATCTCCATGCAAGTATGCCAAAGAAAATGCAATGCAACCCAAGCAATTTTTGGCAAGTTGCCACTTGCTAGCTCCAGGTGCAGCTTATTGTTAGAAACTCACTTTTCTGCCCAGGAATGCTGAAGATTGCCCCTCCAGCCACTAAAAGCAGCAGTTGCCTGCCATACCTGGGCAAGAATAAGTGAACCAAACTGGCCAAGTGGAGCCAGACAGAAGGACAAGACCACCACCAATGGTGTATTTTGATCAGCAATTAATAAGCAGCAAATCTTATGCTTTGTGGGTTGAGAGTACCGTTTTTGAAAGTATGCTTATATACCTTTAGCTACATTTTCCAGAAACTGTTACATCTTTTCATTTTTACTGCAAAATTAAATCAAGGAAGCGAAACAACACTAACAAAGCATGTGAGGATCAGAGAGCGGTACTGAACACATCAACCTATCCAGGCAGGTAATTATTATGAAGTTTATTTGGAAAGGAGATACATTGGTTTGGATAAGGATTCACTCAGTGTAACAAGTTCTGCAAAAATAGTTACATAATACCCAGAAATTAAAACCACCATCTGTATTTTCTACACACCAAAAAGCAGGGGGGTTGATGTACAGCTTCAGTTACCCATATATTTTGTGGTAAGTACCTAATTTTTAAGCCTGACATTCACAGAGCTAATGCTGGTAAATTAAAACTACTGGGTTTCTGTACAGGTCGCAAGTGTTTGCTTCCCATTCACTCGGGAACAGTGCTCTTCAAAAGGTATTATGAACTACCCCAAACCCAACAGCCTAACTTATTTAAAATGTCTCCAAAGGGAGGAAAAAGTAACTGTTAAAATTAAAAATTAAAAAGACAAATCTTCTTATCCAAAGCTTTCTGTTCACAAGAGATTTCCAATAAGTTATCTTGAAACCAAGGAATAAGCAGGTGGAAGGTCTCAAAATCTTCCTGCAGATCCACGCTTAAATCCAGAACCTCTTCCCCTCTGCATGGAACTGCGGCAATTTGTAGAACTCTGTTAATGGGTGAAGAATTACTGGAATAAATTTTAAAGAGAAACAGCTATGAGCTTTTGAAGAATGAAAAACTGAAGTCTTAACAGCTGGGCCATGCTGCCTTTCCAAACACTGCCAATAGGGAGTGGCAACAGGCTGCCACCTCCTGTGGGAGGAATGGCAGAAAAGAAAAAGGCAGCCACTGGGAGTGGGGGGCAGGCAGGGACCCTGTGATTTGTAACTCATGCTGTAGAAAAAGCCTTCCAAGCACAGGACTGCTAGCATTTCTAATCAGCATCATGCCCTGAACAGATTTAATAGCTGTGGGCCACTGCAGGGACCCCCATTTTGAGTGTTAACTGCTAAAAGATTCCCCTGTGGGGGGGAAGCAAAGGAAGCTGCATCCAACGTACCTTGAGTGAGAAGACATCGTGCCGCCTCCGGTTTGGCTCTCCCATCCTCCTTGTGTCGTGGTGGTAACTGCTGCCCTGTGAATTGGGGCCGTGCCACTCTTTCCTTGGTCCAGCATCGCGGCCATGCCGCTCAACCACATGTCGCTCTTCGTTATAATGCTGGGAAGAGAGGGAGGAGGGTGAATCTTAGACCAGAACAACGGCATAATACCTTTTGCAGCAGGGGGACAAGAAAGCATGGGAGAGCTGCTCCATGGAGGAGAGGGGGGGGGGGGTTTGGACTCATGAAAACGCTTGGTCTCCACACATTAAGGACATGTGTTTGGGGAGGGGGTCAGCGATGACAGCCCTACAGCTCTGTGCTCCCTGCCCCCCAATCACCACTTGGGACCTCTGAAGCCCCAATGGGATGGGCGAGGGGTCTGACATGGCTGAGAGGAGCTCAGTGGGGCCCTCACTGCCAGAGAGGCTGGAGAAAAGAAGCCTTTACGGTGCCCCAAATGGGCTTCGGGGAAGAGTTCTCCAAGGGCAATTCTTGGGAGGACTTTACACTGTTTCCTACTCACCGCCAGCCCATTCCAAGGCTCACCTGTCCACCACTGGCCCGCTCGATAACACCCCGTTCCGCCTCTCTGCTTCCGTAGCCAGATGCGCCACGGCGTCTGCCTGCGGGGGCCCCTCTCACGGCATGCCCAGAGACCTCTCGGCCGGATCTTTCCGTCCTTTCTCTGGGGAAACAAGAAAGAGTCAACCAGGCACTCCAAGCTGCCTCCGAGAGGGCTGATCCAAAGGTGACGGAAGTTCCTGGCCACAAACTGTGGTATGTGGCTGCCCCAGAATAGCCCAACCAAAGTCCTCCTCAGCCCAGCGCCCAGTCCTGCTTGAGGGAGTGATCTCCAGCCCCCCCATCTCTCACCTGGCATCCCTCTTGTCAGGGTTCATGCCTCCTTCACCCTTCCAAGAGCTTTGCCGGGAGGGGTTGGGCCCGGATTCCCGCAGGTGCCGGCCGTGAGGGATCTTGGGCCTCTCCTGAATGATCACAGTCCTCCTCTCATCGTGGTCTCCCCTCACTTCTCTCCTGTCACTGTCTCGGAGCTCGTTGCGAGGCTGAGGGGGTTCGTTTCTTCTTGAATCAAAGTTTTTGGGGTACCTCTCAAATCCAGGCTCCTCTCTTCTTCCGGTCGGACGAGTCTTTTTGCCATCACTTGGATTGACAAATCGTTCACGCCTGATCAAAAAAGCCAAGTGTGTCTTCAGATGAAACAGCCCTCCTTCTCCTCCTCGGTTCAACTAAAGATGCCTGTTTGCCAGCCTAAAACTCAGCCTTGGGGGAGGGCCCAGGAAAGGTGAAGGAGTCTTGCCGTCAGGCACAGGGATGCCAACTCAGACAGATGGGCAAAGCTACGTCACCAGCACAAAAAATGAACCACACAAGACTATGGCCTCAAAAAAAAAAAAAAAAAAATGCTGAGGCTTACACAAAAGCTCTGCTACGTTTTGTACAACTTTAATGGAGCCAGTTATACACCATTCACAGCAAAAGGGAATTCAAGGTGTATATTCCAAGGCAATTTTCAGTCAATTGTTTTACCAGCTTTATGTTTATTCAAATATAATGCTGATAAAGTAATTATTGAGGAAAGAATCTCCAAGTGATAAGTAATCTGATGATGAGGAAGATGTTCACCAAGGCTTTGCCATTCTAATTCTAGCTATTTTTAAGAAGTTTGTTCCCTGGGTTTTAATATCCTATTTTTCTGATGCTCCTTTGCTAAGGATCCACTGCAGCTGCAGAGGTGACTCAGCCCTCTGGTGCCCATTTTGCCTTCCGAACCCCCAGAGCTTCCTCTGCACCCACCTGTCGAAGGTTGAGGGCTGCACTGCCGAGCCCTCGGGATAGCGGCCCCGGTCCCGGTGGTCGAAGTCAGTAAAGCGGTTCTGCTGCCGGCTGTAGTCAGAGCCATGGCTGAAGCGGGCATCCGTATCCAAAGTCATCTTCTTGCTTTCATTCCAGTAGGACTCATCTCTTCTAAAAGGGAAGAAATAGCTCAGCTCTCGGGCCCACTCAAACCCAAACACGCGGGGCCTGGAAAGTCACACCGATGACACCCACGGGACACCCAAATGGTGTGCCGGCGCCATCCAGTTTTGCTCAGGAATGGCTCTCCCTCACCGGTGATCCACATCGTGAGGCCGCTTCAGGGCATTCCTTTTCTCTTGCTCGTAGCGAAGTTGCTGCTGCTGCCGGCGGAGCTCTTCTCTCTCGTGAGCGATCCGTTCCGCCTCCTTACGTCGCTCCTGACCAGAAGAGAAAGGCTGGCTGAAGAGGCGGCTTGGCTTGGCACTAGGCCTCACAGCCCTGCAGCTTCCCCAGTTGCACGGTCCGTGCTGAATTGGGCGGGGGGGGGGGGGGGAGAGAATGTCAAAATTTTATCCAAGGCATTGCAGCAAGACTAGCATTGCTGTCACTGATGACAAAATTATATATTAAAAACACAGAAGTCATTTGCAAAAGCAACAGCCAGGACAATTGGTAATATGTCTGAGGTTTGATCTGCACTGAGAGCAAAAGGTTAATTAATTAGTTGACCTGGTGGATACGCAACTCCCACAGGACTTCTTCTGAAGCTTCGTTTTGGGTTCAAACACTTCCTAAATGGTCCAAGCAGGGCTAGCACATTTCCAATACGGTTGGCGCGACAAAAAAAGCCATTTTGCTTAAACACCCCGCAGCAAGTTTGAAATGTGTGCAGCGCTCCACAAGCAGAGGAGCAAAACGAATGGGGAGCCCCAAGCACACCTGCTCAATCCGAATGCGTTCCCGTTCCAGGCGCTCCCGCTCCATCCTCTCCCGCTCCAACTTCTGCCGCTCTATTTCTAGCCGCTCCCGCTCCCTCTGCAGCCGTTCCCGCTCTTCACGCTCCCGCAGCAGTCGGATCCGCTCTCGCTCCCGCCTCTCTCGCTCCGCCATTTCCCTTCGCCTGTAAAAAGAGGCGTCGCAGAGAAGTCACACGGATTAACTTGAGGCACAGAACGACAAGAGGAAGCAGAGGCTGCAGTTCCCAAATGCTCTCCAGGGCACTCCCAAATACTTAAAAGCACAACCAAAACAATCGCAACAATAAAGAAACCCTGAAAAATAGGTGCCCGTGAAGTATTCAGAGGCCTACCTTCTGAGCTCCACAGCACGCCGTATTCGTTCCAATCGCGCAATGTGTTCCCTCATGCGTTGCTCCTTCATTTTCTCAAAAGGCAAAATGTCCTTTCTGCCTCGGTAGTCTCTGAACTTCATTTTATCGTGAAGAAAACGCTCTTTATTCCTTAACATAGGTGGCTAGAGACAAGTTGTACAAATGCACATTTAGCAATAGTTGTTCAAATCCTTACTATGGACTAATGCATTAGAAGTTAAGATTTGCAAAATGTTTCACTTGGAACTATCCTAACAGCAAGGCTTCACATTGGGTGAAGCTGCTGTTTCAAATGTTAACACCCTCAAATACTCAGGATGCCTCCTGAGGTCAACACACTCAACGGAGAACTTGGAATAATTCTAAAATACAGCTAAAATTTTTGTTAAGGTAGTTGACAAGAGAACATTTCTTACACACACTCTAATTTCAGAAAGAAAAACTAGTTGGCCACTAAGAGCATTTTATGAGAAACAATTCACCGCATTAGCATTGGTGCTGTCTAGCTGCTGGGTGGGAAGTACCCAATCAGCCTGCCCCCTGGTGGATGGAAAGGTCTCTGACAGCAAAAAGCAAAGCTCATCTGACTATCTGTCTTCCAGCTCTTCAACTAGCCTCTTGCTATTTCTACCTACAAGTTTAGAAAGTAGCAACTATTCTCTTCATTCTCACCTGCCAAAGCTTTTGCATTTTACATACCTTCTCAAACCTTCCCCTTCTTATGCTCCTTGGGTGAATCTGATCTCCTTTGGTTTGGTCTAAAATGACCATATGACTTGGACTTTTTACACCTTTAGAAGAAAAAGAGATCTATTTAACACAGAACGAAAAAAACCAGATGGATCCGCAACCTTGCCCACAGAAAAAAAATTAGCAACTGGATCTTTTAAAAATCAGAATTAAAAAAGAGACAGTACCTTATTAACAACACTGCTAAATAAGTCTTATTAAAAAGTGCCATATTTCATTGAAACGAATCAATCAGATACAGCTTAAGACATGAGGAGAACTTTTCCACTTGATGGCCTCCAGCCATGCTGAATGTCTTCTCTCGAGCAGCAGGCCTTTTGACCAAACCAGAGGGAGAGGCCAATCCAATACACTTGGAGCAATTTGCCAAGAATGGCCAATGAGTAGGACTCGGTCTCCAACTGGCCATAACCTAAACCTCTAAACAGAAATGATCCTCAGCTGCATTTACTGAGAAAGGTATTGTTTTATCAGAGGTCAAGTGTGCTGCACACTAGTGCGTAGATAGAATTCAGAACTGTGCGCCCAAATCTCCAAGTTCTACTGTCCCCCACCAAACTGTCCCCCACTGCCAGTCAGTCCAAGCGCAGCTTAGTATGCAGGCCTCTCCTGCTTGGGCTTGAGGAGGTAGAGCCTCTACTTTTGATTCCTCAAGCATCCCCCTCCTCACAGTGCATCACAGTGAGCATAAGGCGATAATGATAACGACTCTTGGGCCAAGGACCACTGCCCCCCCTCCCCCCAGGTATGGAAGCCCCTGGACGTACTCGGACGCTTCCTGTCCTCGGGGATCTTAGCAGGCTCTTGGCTGGTGCAGCCGGATCCACTATCGCTCTTCTCATCCTTCCCATCGGGCTTCCTCACATCCTTGCTCTCTTTCTTCTCAGATTTATCAGCTTTCTTATCATCCTTTTTGGAGGGAGTTCTGTTCAAAAAATAGGAGTAAGAACCATAAACGCAGACGAACTCGCTTCCAGAAAATATCAGTTTATCTGAAGGGAGATGATTCAATTAGGTGTGACTAAGTTATATATTCTCTTTAAGGCAGGCTTCTGAAACCGCAGAGCCAAAGTGTGCGTGTGTGTGGTGTGGGAGTGTGTGGTATATGTTCTGCAGAGCTTCCAAACCTTTGTTACCTGCCAGACAACTAGTTCTTTGCAAAAACCCTTTAGAAGGGCAACTAAATTTGGGGTTGTGCAGAGGTCTTACTTGCTGCTTTTGTCACTCGATGTCGTCTTCTTTTCTCCAGGGTTCCTGCCAGAGCCAGATTTCTCATCACTTTCTTTCTTCAGTTCTTTTTTGGAAGGATCACCTTTGACCTGTAGAGAGATGTATTATGCACACACACACACACACGCAGATTATGAATCAAAGGGAACACCAAGTCTTAGACGCTCCCGCCCTCCCGACGCTCTTCCCTCTCCTGCTAAGAGAACAGCAGGAAGGGGAGCCTCCAGACACCCTCCAGGGTGTGGGTGCTTCTCCACTGCAACACAGGATTCCCAGCCGCTCATGGCCTGCCTAACCCATTTCTCCAATCTGGCTTCTTTCAAAGAGGGTCGTTGACAGGAAGCCTTTCCCTCCATTCTGCAGGCTTCCTGCACAGGGACTGACTAGGTAGCCTGAGGTTTCTGGAGTGGAACATGCACAGGCTGCTCTTACAATCAAGCTGGTGGCGCCACCTTTTCTCCCCTCTCTCTTCCTCCCCCCCCTCGCCCCCCGCTGTAGAGACTGCTGGCCGTGGGTTCTCCCACCTACTTTCTCAACGGAAACCTGCTGCCCGTGGAGCTCTGTGCGGTGGAGGTGGGCAATGCATCTTGCCACTTCGGTGCTCGAGGACATGGTCACGATGCCGTAGCACTTTGCCCCAGGGCTTCGGGCACTGGTGACCACCTTTGCAGCAAGGACCTACAAAAGCCAAGGACCACCATGAAGCGCATTGTAACACGAAGGCATCATTCGGCTACTCAGGCCCTACGATTGAACCCTCGGGGGCTTTAGCAGCCTGCCTTCATTTGGGAGAAATCGGCCCTACTTGAGGACTCTACCGCCACCTGTACCTTCTCTGTTCACCGGGCTCCTTTTGTAGGAATGCTACCCAAGAGAAGAGTGTTTTAAGGGCACGAAATAAGGTTCATTTCAGTAGAAGGGACCTATTCCCCAAGAATCCACTGCAGCCTGCTTGTTTAGGGGGGCCAAAAGAGTAGATGGGTGGCTTGGCCAGCTGAAGAGGTCCACTATTTCAGCCTCCCGGCTACTGTGGTTTAGTTAAGAGCCACAGTGTTACTACCTGAGTGCAGGTATGCAAACCTCCGCTCTTTCTCTTAAACTTAATACTATAGTTCCTCTCGCATGTGGCTCCTGCAAATGAATGCTGCGCCCTCGAGTGCTTACAAGAGACGGAACAAACCCCCTTTTCTTTTCTTAGCCGCCCATTCTGCAATATAAATTATTCCTTCATCATCATTACCTGCCTCTTAGAAGTCATGACAATTAAAATATATGGTACTTTAAATTCCAGCCACTACTTTCCTAAGCCTTGACTGCCCCTGCTTCTTTAACCAAGAAAACCTGACAGCTCATAGAAAAGAAGAGCAACACCATTTCCTATTATATAACAAGCAATGAATACACCCCCCTCCCCCAGAGTTATGGGTCTGAAGGACATGGGAAATGACCATCCAAACCTCTCCTTGGCCAAAAAACCAATTCCCATTCAGGGTTCCACATCTTTTATACTGTTCTTTCATCTGGGCAAATACAGAATAAGCCCCTATTCTCACAATCACACAAGTGTCAGGTTGCTGCTCAGACTAGTTACAGAGTCCTATGAGTACACCACAAGGTATTGCACTGTAGATTGTTAATATAGCTTAGCAAAATGTTTTCGTATGGTTTATGCAGCTCTCTGGCGCAACCCAGGATTGCAACCCCAAAGTCGTTAGCTGCCCCCCTCGAGCAAAGCCGTACCTTGCCATACTTGCCAAAGAGGTTTTTCAGATCAGCAGCTTTAGTGTTGGAGGACAATCCACTAACCCATAAGTTCTTAGTGGAGCTGCTCCCGCTGCTGGCACTTCCTACAATGAAATTCGGCAGAAAAATGTTTCAAGGTCAACTGGCGCAAATATCACCAGTGTAGCAAAGGGAAACAGAAACTGTTTTCTTCTGATAAGAAGCAATCCGTAGAGAACAAGGGATGAGATCTGTGATTAGTTCCAAACTATGGCAGATGTATCAGGCTGCAGAAAACCACCACTTGCGTAAGGCTTTTTTTAAAAAAAGCAAAAGATGGGAAAGCTCCCCCTGCACCTTCGCAGAACTCGACTGCAAGCAAGAAAGTAGAGAGCCCCCGTCAGCCCAGGGCACTGAGAAGAGGCAGAGGGCAAATTCTCCAGCCTGCCACTATAGGATGTGGCCTTTGGGGTCTCTGGCAACTCTCCTTTGTAAACTGCAAAAGTCACTGGAGTCCCCAGTCTGATCCATTGGGAACTGAACTGCACAAGTGGCGGGCTAGCAAAGGTGAATTTGCACAAGCAGCACGCACACACACGGAAAACCATCCACCTCCTCTGCTGCCCCTTGGCATTGGTCTACAGAGCTAAAAAGGTTGGGGGCGGACCACTGCCCTAGAATGTGACATGACTGCTTCTTGCCAGCTGCAGTTTCTCCTCCCCCACACCACACTGCATGAAGAAGACCCAGGTACCTTTTATTTTGTTATATATCCTTATATTTTCAAAGTAAGTTGTAATACTGAACCTGTCTTGCAGGATATGCCAAACCATTTAAACGTTCATATAAACAATTTAATTAAAATTGGAAAAGAATTTACTTTGCAACATTTAAAATTGTTCTTTTTACAATCAAAGCATTATCTTTCTTCATTCTCTTCAAGAAACATTTCTATACCAAACTTCCTTTTGAAATCATCGATTAATATTCAGCATCAATTTTATCTTAGCTGCTTGCATTCCGCAAATGCCTCTTACTGTGGAAATACAAGAGAGCAAAAATGCGCCACATGTCGCACTGTTTTTAACTGCATCATCAGGCAGAAAATCCATCATTCCTGGCCACCAATGCATTAGAGAAACCAATTTCAGCACCAGAAGGGAAACTCCTGCAAGTTTGGAACTGGTTTTCTAGCAAGGTGGCTTTGGCATCTTAGCATCACCAAAGCCCCCCAGTGGGAGGCCAGTCGTCCCCTAATTCTCCATTCCTTCTTTCTTTTCCAGGGTTCAAGTTACGTTCTCTACTCCAACAGTAAGGGACCCCCAAAGCCAAACCTCCCAACTGAAACGCAGCCTCCTGTTCAAGAGTCTTCAAGCCAGGCAATGAGAAACCATAAGCCAAACCTTCTGCCAGAACGGAAGCAGCCGGAGGAGCATTTCCCTTCTTGCCTCCTCTCCTAGCAGCAATGCTTGCGGGCCTCCCTGCTCCCTCCCTGCAAGTCAGAAGCACCCACTTCTTCTGCAGACACAGCGCATTCATTACCTTTGTCCTCTTTGGAGATGCTCTTGCTTTCTTTAGACTCCTTGGCCAAGCTAGGAGGAGGAACAAATCAGAGACTGAACAAGCAGAACTTGCTTGTTGAGAATCTTACACTATTAACCAAATCATGTTTTAAAAAGGGGGTGGGGGAGAGGAGAATGAGGGTGTGAGTAAAAGCAGGGATGCATTGCGATTGGAGGAAAAATGATCTCCCCACATCATGGCTTCTTGCACTGATTCTCCCCAAGATGCCTGAAGATCTAGGTTTTCTGACAATTTTATTCAGTGGATATATGGTAATCTTCTCCACATTTCAGGACTGGGACTTGGCTTCATTTTGGTGTTTCTCAGAACTGAGAGTTGTTCATTATCATCACAAGGCTACTTAAAACTTGACTATTTGAAAAAAAACAAAAAATAAAATGCTGTCAATTCGTCAATGCAACCAGCAGGACAATGCATATGCGGAGATCCTGATATATATATTTTTTTTAAAAGAAAACCACACAGGAAACTTACGGCCATCAAAATATTTAACAGGCAGGAGCATAAGAGACTAATTATAAGTTTCTTGCTGCTGCCACTTTAATGCAGAGCGATCTTATTGACTGCTGGCAGTACCTTAAAGAACTGACATAGAAAGACCAACCTCATTGCTTGACCAGAGGCCCCAGCAGACGAGGGACCTTTCTTCAAAGTGTCCTTGTCTTTGTCTCCAGATTCTGCTTTCTTCGAGCTTTCTCGGGCTTCCTTCTTGACGGGCTCCCCCATCGCGCAGTCTTCCTTCTTCCCATCTTTATGGTTCTTGGTCATCTCAGAATCTTTGCCTTCTTTCTCCAAACTCGGTGCAATGGCATCTTGCCCATCTTTAGACTTGCTTGCTTCTGAATCTGTAATTTTCAGATTTTTACCTGTTTCCAGAAGGTCATCCCCATCAAAATCCAGAGTGATGGCATCTTCAGCCTGGATTGTAACCGATATGTTATCATCATCATCATCATCATCAGCTTCTTTCAGAGAGACGGTAGCTTCCACCTCTTCACGAGCCGAGGGATCAGCCTCAGCTAGGCTCTCTTCTGAACGAAGAGGTTTAGATACTTCTTGTGTACCATCACCAGAACCTGCTTTATCTAAGAGGATTTAACAGGAATAAATATGGCAAAACAAGAAGTTTACAACATTTTCATATGCACAAGCTAGAAGAGAGGACCTAGAAAATACAAAGCCAGTTATTAGAACTGATGGAAGGTTAGGGAAAGAACATAAGGGGCATCAACATATAAACCCAGGATCATTCATTCTTCATGGTTAACACATTTTCTAGACAAAAACACCAACCCTGAACAGGGTTCAGACAATGGTGCCATCCAGGAGATACCTGTTCTTCACTACAAGTATCTGGCTTCCATTGTGGGTTTCCAGGTGCAAATCTGCTCCTTTGCGTGGCTTGGAGGCAGCAAGAGCGGAAGTCAAAGGCACTGTACTTCTAGGGATCAAGGGCTCCATCGTCTCCCAGTCTTCTTCTGAGGGTCCTCAGTTCAACAGCCCTACACTTCACATCCTCTGGGCTGCCCCTTGTTGCCCGCTGTGTCGTCACTCCAAAGACTGGCTGCGTTTTTCATGTATGCAAGCCAAGGTTCCCCCTGGACTGGCAGTCCTCATCCAAAGGCCAGCTGACCAGTCCTGCTGTTAGGGTCTGCACTCTGGCCTTCCCTGAGAGGCTTCTCTCGTGGGAATCCTTCGAAAGGCCGATTCTGAGCTTGCACAGGGAAGGGTCCGTTTAATGAGGGCATCTTTTCGTGGAAGTCACAATGATTCCATTGTGTCCTTTAGACTACAGCGTGCAAGATCCTGAAGCGAGCTCATGAGAGCAATTTCTTCACAGGAGTTTTTGAAGTTCCATCCAGTTTGGCTTTTAGGAATATCACTGAGGAGATGACTCTCACTTATTCCAAAACCTCTCGTATGGTTTTAAAGAACACTAGGACAATTGCCAGAGCATGAAAGAAGGACACGGTCCACAGTCCGAAGGGCTTTCCAGTTCCATTCTATAGAGGATTTAGTTTTCGTTGGGCAGCTACTAGTTACTGCAGTGCAAGGTACAGCGTAGACATCAAGACTTACCGTATCCACAAGGCTTAAATCAAGAGAATTTAGCATCTTTTGTCCCATAAGGCCTATGAGGGGCCGTATGTCCATGTCCAGTGAAGTAAGTGAAGCTGGAGGGACAAAGCCAATCGAGCAGAGGTTCAGCCACTGTCCTTGGCAATGGCTCTTACTCGGGAGCAAACCAAGGAGCTTCTTATTTCCAAAGGGTGGGGTAGGAGGGGAGCAACCTGAAGTATGTTAGTACATTCAAAACTCTATTGAAATTCAAACATACCTCTCTCATTCTCTTCTCCGTCCTGCCAATTAAAAAAAAAACAAATAAGCATTCTGAAATGAAGTTCAGGTTCCTAAGAAAATAAACTGCCATCCATTTAAAGGAGCAAGACAAGCCATTGGAATACCATGGAGTGCTCAATTATGGTTCCCGTTTATAGAAATCTACATGCCGTTGAATTTTCTTTATTCTCTAATCACAGCTGCAATTAGTCCATTGTTTCTACTACCTAGAAAGAGACATTTAAAACGTAGTATGATGCGCCTGGGAGAGAGGCACTGTCGCTTTTCTGTGGCCAATTTTTCAGATGTGGTCTATCTGTCCTGAGTTCAGCATTTGAGCAACCCGAGACTTCTTTGTGAATACTGAGGCTTGGGGTGCTGAAAATCAGCAAACATTCCTTTTTCTCTGATTAAATCACTTCAAGTTTTGTTCACTTCAACAGAATGTGAACAACATTTGATGGATGATCACAAAAGCTGGCATCACACCCTCATTTTATCAGAAGCACTCCAGGTCAATTAGGGGGAAGAGGGAGAAGCCCGCAATAAAAACAGGGTACCGAGAAATGAAGCCAAGAGATAATGAATATTTAAAGAAACACCAGTTTTGTGTCCTTCTACATCAGAAACGGAGGCTTGTCCTACAAGTCACACTCCTACACACACACAGTACAGGCAGTGACTTCACCATTTGTTAGAAGCACCAGGTAACCTGACATAAGTCAGAGGTGTAAAAATCTTTTTGGAGACTGCAAAAAAATCTGACTTCAAACTGGCCAATATTATTATTCTCCAATAGGTTAAATGCAGCTACTTCCAGCTTCTCAATAAATCTTTAAAAAGCTATTTAGGAACTTACATGAGCGGGAGCAAAATTGTCATCTTCCAGGTCTTGAATATCGATGCACTAAAATGAAGAAATAAACCAAAACAGACTAAATAAGCTGGCTTACTATGGATATGTAAACATTGATGTATTAATACTAAACTTGCATTTGGACAACCGATTCCAAATCACGAGGAAGGCATCCAAGCAAGCCCTGGTAATCCAGCAAACTCTTCTTGGGGTTTCTTCTGAAGTAGCAAGCCTGCCGAGTAAACCATGAGCCCCAAAAGAGGCTCCAGCATCTCTTGCTTCCCTTACTGCACGTTGCCACTTTAGGCTTCTTCCAGGCATATTTATGGCACTTTAGAAAACTGAGCTCATTCAAAGCACGCTGAAGTCAATAAACAGGACAGCTTAGTTACTGGAGCACCATCTCTTCATAAACGAAGCTATAGCTAATAATGTGCAGCCACAAAAATACCCTAAACAAGGAACTTCCTTCAACTATAATACAAATACTGAGTAGAATAAGATTGTGCTTCTTTTCCTTGCCTTCACCCAAATTGTTGGGATGAAGAGCTAACCTCCGCACCACCTTCTTCAGCTTGGATTCCTAACAAGGTATTATTTCCTTCCTTGCATGTTTTTCTTCAATGAAATGCATATTTGGAAATGTGTGTGATTGGGGGGGAGCATGGTGGCTCAGCAGTAAGATGCTGGGCATGTCGCCTCGGCAGCCCAAGTTCAAGACTCAAGTGCCACGCAAGAGAGTGAGGTCCCATCTTCGCCTCAGCTGCTGCCAACCTAGCAATTCCAAAGCATGCAAATGCAAGTAGATAAACAGGTACCACTTTGGTGGGAAGGTAATTGTGCTCCATGATGTCATACTGGCCTCATGACTGCAGAAATGTCTTCGGACAGCACTGGCTCAACAGCCTTGAAATGGAGATGGGTGCTACCCCCTACAGTTGGCAACAGGGACTCCTTTACCTTCTACCTTTATGCGTGATGAAAGAATGCAGAATATTAACTACTAAACCCCATAAATCCAAGAAAAATCTATTTATCTTCTTGTCTCTGCTGACGCACTAAAAATAAAATTTATATTCAAAGGCTGGCCACCAGATTACAATTTATGGTTTTTCCTTGATAAGCAAGCCAAACCTAGGCCTGGCATCCTGCAAACAGTAGCCAAAGGCAAACTGACATCTAATGTTTCACCCGTTCATGCCGAATCACCACAGACAGTGAGTCTCCTCTATCCCAAGGGACAGCAGGGGCCAAAATAGTCAGCCTGATAAAAGAACCTCTGGAGCCTTATGACCCCTTGAATCCCAGGTGACAATGCTAAATCAGGGCTGCCACCTTTCTGAAGCAGAACACAGTGGGAAGGGTACCCAGCTAAGACCCCCGAAGCACCACCAAGGAAAAAGAGCAACATTGCAGCAGGAGGAAACAATAATGACTTGATGGCCTTTCTTACTAGTTCACAGAATGTAACAACTGTCACCTTCTATTACCTGGAAATTAGGAATATCTGGAAACATTGTCTGTTTAAGGGATTTTGTAGGGTACCTGATTTTCCAATTCTTTCTCTATCTGCTTTAAATTAGATTTCTTCTTATCGGCATGAGGCAGCATGGTAGAATTCAAGAATTCTTCATTTTCAGCAGATTCTTCAGAGTCTTTCAATTCATCATTCCCATCGTGATCACTTGCATCATGTGTTTCCAGTTCACACTCCTTTCAATATGAACATTTGACACAGAGAGGGAAACGGCCAATTTAGTGAGGTTTCTCCAGCAAATTAGGAAGCAGTTTATGCTTCGTGAACTGAGCTTTCATAATACCCTGCTATCATGGCTATTTAGATTCAGTCCAGTTATAGTTTGTTAGACCAAGGATAGCAGTTTAGAAGCTCTCATATTTATTTATTTAAAAATCAAACAAAACCCTGCAATTATCAAGTGTGCAGAGGAAACCCAGGAATGTGCATCAGAAGCTCTAATCATCTCTTTCCGAGGAAGAATGCTCAGAATCATGTCCCCAGCTTTGTTTCTCATAGTATTACCTTAACCAAGGAGTCATCTTCCACGGAAGCATCACCACTTAGTTCATCAATTTCCTGCTTTTTACCTAGAAGCCAGGACATACTAATTAAAATCTTTCATTATGGCATAATGGTAAATACTTCAAAACAAACAGACTGAAACTTAAAACAGCTCCAAGTTTTTCTGGAGACCGTTAAAAACGTGGTTCTTCAATCAATCCCAGAGATGTAACACCTGCCATCCCAGGGGTTCTGCAAGTGGTTGTAAAGGTCCCTGACCGTTGGGGGCCATATGGTGACCTTGCAAACCCCGCAAGAGTGAGTGCAATTGGTAAATGTGGTCACTCCCTCGCCCTCACAGCCAGCCAAGTTAGTTGGCATTTTAGCACCCAAGAAGGCAAAGCAAACAGGCCGCCTGATCATCATTACCAAGACAGCTTTATTGAAGCTCTGACCTTTTCCTTTGGTTGGCTTCTTATTCAGGGCATCTGTCGAAACGTTTATTTCAATATTATCAGGGTCTCCTCCTTCCTCTTCGATAGCCTAATAGAAAAAGAGGACAAGAGAGTGTTTTGCCCTTGGGCTCATCGCCCTCTAGGTTCAGCGGGCCAGTGGCGTTGAAGGCGTTTCGCGGGAAGGCCCAAACCAGGAGACGAGCCTCCCGGAGGCCAGGGCAGAAGGCCGCGCAGGCCTCGCAGCTTTGTCCCCTGGGGGACGTGGCTCAGTTCCAGCCAAGTCCCTCCTGCAACGCTTTCCGAGCAGCTCCGATGCCGAAGAGCCTTTTCCCAGCAAGGAGAGACCCTCTGCCGCCAGCTCGGCTGTGGCGCGGCTTGAGAATCCGCCCAGGCCCATCCGAAGGCGGGAAGGCCGCCTCCCTTCCTGCCTGCCTGGGGCCCTTGGCTGAAGCAGGGCCTCGGCCTTCCCGCCCCCGCTCGGGCCTCTCCGCCTGCCCGGCCCGCCACCCCCACTGGGCTGCGGCCTTCTGGAGCGCGCACCTGCTTGAGACGGGCGATGAGGACGGTCTTCACGCCGGTGGCGTCCAGGCTGCGGCGCTTCAGCTCCGACTTGAGGTCGATGACGCGCAGCTCCGTGATCCGCTTGCCCTCCGGCGGGGCCGCTCCGGGGATGGCGGTTCCAGACGGCGCGGCGGCCATTTTGCGGCGCTTCGGCGACCACAATACTCCCTCCCCCACCCGCGGCCTCGCTGGGCGCCCGCCTCGCCACGGGACCCGGATGCCGCCGGCCGCGCCTGCGCAGAGCGGCCCGGCCGCTTGTCCCGCCCGGCCGCCTCTCCCGCCTGCCGATTGGGCGGTGCGGCGCCGGGCGGGCGCTTGAAGTCGGAGGGGGCGGCGGGGCTCCAGATGGCCGGGCCGAGCGCCGCCAGCGAATGCCGCTCGCTGGTCAGCGCGGCGGGGCTCTGCGAGCCGGCACCGGGCCCCGCGATGCTCCCACCGACGGCCGGGAGACCCGCGGGCCCCGCTTCCCTCCCCTCTGAGTTTCTCCCGGCGCGGCGCGGCTCAGTCCCGGCAGCCCTGGAGCCGGACCGCCCGAGACCGCCTTTTATCGCGGGGCGGGTACAACAACCCGGAAAGGTGGGCCACCGTTCCCCGCAGACGGCGCCGGCGGCCGCGCTCTCCCCCGGCCGCCAGGGGGCGCTCCCCGCGGGCCTAGACGAGCCCTTCCCCTCACTGCCAAGGGGGCGAGACTGCCTCCCAGAGCGTTTCCCCCACACTTCGGGTTCTGCGACGCCTGCGGGGCGGCGCTTCTTCCGTGCTGCGCAGCGGCGTCCCCCGGCGGAAACGGCCGCTGAGGGCGGGCGGAGGCGCTGGCGGCGGGAGCGCGGGGCCCTCCCGAGGGAGCGATGCGAGCACGGCTCCGGGGCGACCCCCTCGGAGCCACCTAGGGGAGCGGGGAGACGGCCCCTCCGCGGCGTCCAAGGGGATCCGGAAGCGGGCGAGAGCCGGAGCCGCGGCCTCTTGGGGGCGCCCGGCGGCCTGCCGTAAAGCGTCGCGGGTGTCGCGCTGCTGCCTCCGCGGACAGGCAGGGAGAGGGAGGGAGGGGAGGACGGGAGCGGCGGGCGAGGCGGCGGCGGGGGGGCCGGAGAAGAGCTGCGGCCCTCGTGGGACGGCGGCCTCGCACCGCGGAGGCAGGAAAACTGAGGCGGCGCCGCGGCGGCCGAGGGATCCGGCGCCTGCTGGGCCCGACTAGGCCGCCGCCCCTCGCCTCGGCCCCCCTCAGGTAGGCTCCGGGGCGAGGGCCGCCGGGTTCTCGCGGAGCGGGGGGGGGGCCGTTCGTGTGGCCGCCCGCGGGCCGGTCTACCATCCCCAACGTCCGCGCCAGGCTCAGGGCGCTTGCGGGCGAGGTCTCTGCCGGCTGGAGGTGCGCGGCTGGGGTCCCGGGCGGAGGGGCCGCCTGCGTGGCAGCCCCGAGAGGGAAGGCCGGGCCGGGCGTGGGGAGCGGGCGCTTCCTAACGGGGTTCCCGGCTGGAGATTCTTGGCCCTTCCCCCCCCTCCTCCTCCTCCTGCGGCCCTTCCGCAACAGAGGCCCCGGTTGCTCTCCGCGCGTGAAATTGGGGGGGGGGGCTCTGAGATGGGTCTCCCTGCCCTCCTTCCAGCCAGGACAGGGACCCTGAGCGCGTCTCCCCTCCGTCCCTTCCTGGCTGGTTTCTGAAAAGCCCTGCGCCCCTCCCGCCCCCGCTCCTTCCTGCGAGGCTCTCCTGCCTTCTGACAGACCTGCTTGCCCGTCCGGCCTCCCTGGCAAGGCCGGTTGCCCCCCGGGGGCTGCTTCGCCCCCCTTCCCTAATGATTAGGAGGCCTCTGAATTGGTCCAGTCGGTCTCGGTCCCTGGCTCTGTCCCCAATGGCTTCCCGCTGTAACCGAGTGACTAGGAGATCATCAGTAGGAATGCCAGTTGGTGCTAATTCACCTTATTTTAATACCACCCACTCAGTTTCTGGGTCAGAAAAATTGCAATGGGGGCAAAGGGGGAAATACAAGGATACCAGAATGTTTCGTTTTTATGGCCACCGTTGTACTATGTTCTTCAACCATTAATGAGCAATCCAGCAATAGTAGCTCTGATGCCAGGTTTTGTGTAGAACAATGGCGGTTGGCAATAATGCACTGTTTAGCCTAAAGACAAAACGAAGGCTACAGTCTGGAAACTTTATTTTATATATTCATTTTTTTTATCTCACCAATCTCCCATGCAAGGTGACTCTGGGTAACTATAAACAGAGACATAGACCTTTTAAAAATCAGTTTCTAACATTTATTTCTCCCATCCTTTACAGTTAAGGCTCATCTAGATCATGTGAAATAATTCACATAAAAAATTTGGAAACAGCTGGAAAACCTCCAAAAGAATGTAATGTGTAGGAAAGGCTTGTATAAATAGTGGGCTGGGGACTGTTAATGGGCAATATGTAAGGATTTCCCCAGCTGAATTACAGTTTTAGGAAAGTTTCATACCCCCACTGCAAGCAGGGTGGCACAGGACGGCCCTGAAGAAGGACTGCCTGAGCCCAGTCAGGACCAGATAGCGTAACTTTATGGTCTCTCTAGCAAAATAACTGGATCTGCCATCGCCTCTCTCACGGTCTTGGCAAGGCCAGGTCTGGCAGGAGCAAAATCTGGACTTTGCACAGGATTGGAGGGTGAGCCGGAGTGGCTGGGTAGAAAAGTTGGTTTGTTTATGCTAAATAGTCGAGAGGGATCTGCGCCTGTGGCATCGGGCTCTCTGCCCTTCTGTTGTGACACACAAGGAGGGAACAGCTCCCAGAAGGAGATTTGAACCAACCCAGGCACCCCACTTTCCCTGATGTAAAAATTGTGCTTTTAATCCAAGTGCTTTTTCCAATGGACGAGACCCATTTGAATTGCTGGGATGCTTAAAGAATCAATGTGGGGTGGGGAGAAGGCTGAGTGAAACCTGGACCATTTTGTTAAAAGTTTATCAAACTCTGGTAGATGCCTCTGGGAGGAATGGAACATTTACCAGAAAGAGTGGAATGCCTTGGGTGGGACTCTGCTCTCAATTAGTCATGAATCCTTGTTGGATTCTGGCTGAAAATGCTCTAAGTTCATCTAATGCAATCCTATAAGGTATGAAATAAGTAAACTGTTAACTATTCTGAAATGTAATTTCTTATTAAGCTAGATTACTGGCTAACTGGCTTTACTACAGCTATCCTGGATGAATGCTTTAGCTTTGAGTGAATGTAATAGCCAACATTTTCATTTCTGGTGTTGCACAAACGTGGAGAAGCAATAAAACTATTCATTAGGAAATTGACGAGGACAGTGGAAGCCAATTCTCACCTGGGAAGCAGGTGTCCAGGGCATTCCCTCCTGCCCCTGGCAGGGTCCCCTGGAAGCAGAGGTCTACCCAGGCCTACCTAAGCTTCACATTCTGAATTTTCTCTTTGCATTGTGGGTAAATATCAATTTTTCACAGATTCACAATTTAACAAAAGACAAACTGGACTACTTAGTTCAAGCCAATGAGCCTTTGTGAGCTGGTTTGGCATAACATTTAGTATGAACAAAACCATAGGGGTTTGGAATCCATAATTTGCAACTGAGGGTGTTATGCTGATTAATAATGGTTTGCGTGGTACATCAATCCTTTATATCTCTTGCCCTTAATAAAACAAGTTCCAGTTCTCCAGTACATTTCTCTGGCTTGATTGAATAATTCCCCATCTCCGCCGCCCCTGCCCCGTGATTTTAGTTTCTGGCATCAACCATATTTGGGAAGCAATCTTTGTGTTCCCCAATATTATTTGGAATTATTTCAAAATTTTAGTTTATTTAGTTTATTCAGGTTATAATTACCGATAAAATGATTAGAATTGTGGGAAAAGCTAAACTATCCTCAGTACAATCAACGGCATTTTAACCCAGTGATATTTGCAGAAATAGTTAGCATTTATTACTTCCTCCAACTGTAGAAAACATCAAATTCCTAGCGGTTCCTTCACAGATGAAAAACTGTCTCTGTGTGTCCTTCCATGCCAGCTTCATTCGGCTTGAGACCCCAGAGCCCTGTGGGGAGGGAACCAGAGGAGGCTGCAGAGCCAGGAGTTTCTGGCTGCTCTGGGAAGGGTAGAAGTCACTCTGATCAGGCGCCTCTTAGCCAATGTTTGTCAATCTTGGCTGGCTGGGGAATTCTGGGAGTTGAAGTTGGCACATCGGGAAGTTCCTTAGCAGTCCTGGGAGGCGAAGAGTAACTGGGGCCTTGTGTTTGTCTCCATCTAGGCCCCCTGCATGGTGCTCCCATGTCTCAATGGGCCCCTCAATGTCGTAGCGTCTATACATTAGAAGCGGATATGAAGAGTGACGTTTCTTCTGGTGCACCAAAGAGCCAGGAAAACCTGAAGGGCATCCTCTTGAACCCTCCACCCTCCGAGGCCACCAAAAACTTCCCCGGGGAAGAAGTCGAGATGATTGCCAGCAAAGTGGGGGACGAATTCTCTCATCTCTGTGGTGACACCCAGAAGGAGAAGGACCTGAATGGAAGCCGTCCGGCCCAAGAAGCCATCGTCGTGAGGAAGAAACGCAAGAGCCAGCAGGCTGGCCCTTCCTATGCTCCAAACTGTGGGGGCAAAGAGATGCCCTCCATTTTAGGGATGAGGCGGCGTCTCGATACACAAAGTGAGGACAACGACTCATCCTTCAGCGACTGTGCCTCTTCACCTTCGTCCAGCTTGCATTTTGGAGACTCCGACACAGAGACGTCAGACGAGGACAAGGAGGCGGCCCCGGTGCGGCAGGCCCGGGCCGTCTTAAATGCCTCCAGCAGAATCCACAGTTCTCGGCCACAAAAGTGGCCCCGGACAGAGGCAGACTCTGTCTCAGGGATCCTGCTGAAAAGGCCCTGTTTCCACAGCGGTGGGGCTCGGAGGCGACTTCCCTACAGGAAGCGGTTTGTGAAAGTGAGCTCTGCGCAACGGACTCAGAACCAAAAAGAGCGGATTTTAATGCAGCGGAAGAAAAGGGAAGTCTTCGCCCGGCAGAAGTATGCTCTGCTGCCCAGCTCCAGCAGCACCAGCGAGAACGACCTCAGCAGCGCCTCCTCGTCCAGCTCCTCCACCGAAGGAGAAGAGGAGCTCTTTGTGTCGGCTGGGGAGAACCACCAAGCCAGCACGGCGGTTCCCTCAGGTAAAGACACCGCTGCTGCGGGTCTCTCTGGCTGGAGTGTGCCGAGCCGTTCTTGTTGTTGCCTGCATGCCGGGGAAGGGGGGGGAAGACACCCACCCCCCACCCTCAGAGGGCTTGTGCTGAGATCACCATTTCCCAACCATGGCAACTCCCCGGTGTGGGGCCCACACTGGCTGGGGAATTCTAGGAGCTGAGGGTTGCAGGAAGGTTGCATGCCAGGACTCCTGGCCCTCTCGGCTGCTACTTTATCCAGTTCCCCAAAGCAGCTCCCTGCTGCTGACCCTCATTGTGACACGCCAGGGTCTCATGATGCTGGGCCCTGCTAGAATTGGGCAGACATGGGGCTGCTGCTGGTGTTGGGGCAGGAGGGGAGGGTCTTACCGGTTCTTTGGATGCTGCAGCAGGAAGGGGTAACTCCAGTTGTGCACAAGTACTTGGCTTCATAGGGCCCCGGGCAGGGCTTCTCTTGCCCAGACAGCTCATGTCCTGTCCAAGTGTGAGCTGGAACACTCCTTGGACACAGGGCGATAGTTGGTGGAGGAAGAGCGCGATGGCCAGAGTCAGAGGTTGCATTGCTGCTTTTATCTCTACTTGCCTGCCTTTCCCAGTAGATCCCTGACCACCCTGGCGGATCCCTCCTGATAGAATTTGTTTCCAATTCCCCCTTCTTCCTTTGGTGCTCTGTTTCAGGGAGTCTTGATGAAGATGTGGTGGTGATCGAAGCCTCTTCAACCCCCCAAGTCACCGCCAATGAAGAAATCAACGTTACCTCGACAGACAGCGAAGTGGAGATTGTCACTGTGGGAGAGAGCTATCGGTAAGACGGGCCCAGCTGGGTTCTCCGGGCAGTTGTGGGATGGCTCGAGCCCTGGAAGCGAAGAAGGCAGGATCTGGTTGTGGAGACCCAGAGGGAGATTCCCTCGAACAGGCTTGTTTGAGGCTCCTTCTGACAATTGGAAGATCCGCCTGAATCCAGAGACTCTGGCAGGGATGTTGCTGCACCTGGCTCTTCTCCTTCCTTCTTGGCCACAGGGAGCAGGCCCAGCTGCAGATTCTGGCTTTGGAAGGGGAGGAAGCTTCTCTTGTTTCAAACGGGGGTGACCTCCCTAAAATGCCACCTTTTGCCTCTGGTAGCAGGGTGGGCATGTCATTCCCCGGCATTGCCCTTTCCCCCTGAGGGTGGGGCTCCCTTCTCTTCAGTCCACTGATGTTGCCAGTGGAGCCAGGCCAGCCAAGGGGCCAGCCTGTAGTTGGCAGAGACCCCTGGCTGCCTGCTCTGGTCTCAACCTAGGTTTTGCTGGCTGTGAAACGAGGCCGCCTTTCGGGTTCTGGCACTTCCTATCCAGCAAGGCGTTCGTTGGGTGGAATGAGGCATGTCATTCGCTCAGGCTGGGGAAGAGGGGGGGGGGAATTTCAGCCCCTCCAAGGAGCATCTTCTCAACCGCCGGGGCCCCCTTTCCTATCACCCACGATCAGATCTCGATCTTCGCTCGGGCATTCGAGATCCCACTGGGGCCACAGCTCGGGCTCCCATGCTTCACGGCCAGCAGAGCAACGGAACCGCAGCCGAGTCTCCACGGTCATCCAGCCCTTGAGGCAGAATGCAGCCGAAGTCGTGGACCTGACGGTGGATGAGGATGGTAGGTGGCTGGGAGGCTGAGCCCCACCCTCCTTTGCCATCCCTGGCTGGAAATCCTCGGATGGCGCCAAAGAAACGCACATTCCAGGCCGCCTGCGCAAACTGCCCCACCTGCCCTTCATTGTAGACCCAGCCGTGTTGCCGACCTCCTCCTCCAGAGGGGACGCTCAGGCTGCCGGTGCCGCTTCCGAGGGCGGCCCCACTGCCACCCCCTCAGAGCTGGTCCCCAGAGGAGCCTCGGGCGTCTCCAGCAGCCAGCCCTCCTCGCAAGCGGAGCCCTTGACTCTTCCGTCCCACAGCGGCAGCACAGCTGGGAACTTGACAGCAGGTAGGAAGGTCTCTCTTCCCGCATGAGGCTGGCAGCCCAGTGGATCCCACCCACTCTTTGGAGTTGTGGTCCTGTTGTGGCTGGAGGGACGTTTGCGTGGCAGTTGAAAGTAGTGACGGTGTGGGGGGGGGGGTTGTGTTGTCCGTGTGCTGATCCGAGGAAAGCTGCTTCTCCTGGTCCAGGCATGAGCTGCTTTCTGCTCGCTCAGAGTGGAAAGGGCAGGCAGGGCTTGGTTGCTGCCAGGCAAGGAGGAGTCCTGGCTGCTGCAGGGCAGGGCAGGGAGCCTCCAGGAGCCCCCCGATGGGCCAAGGGCTGGCTTTGCTTCCTGGTGGGCTCTGGGCGCCTTCGGACCGCTGCAGCTCAGGCCGGCTTGCTCTCCTTCCTCACTTCCCCAGGGGATGATGCAAGAGGAAACGCCTCCAACCCTGCTCTGGAACCGGGGGCCCCGGCCATGCCCAGGCTGCCCTCCTGCTGCCCCCAGCACTCTCCCTGCAGCATCGTCTCCACACAGAACCAGCATGTCCTGGGCCCGGCCCACGCCAGCTGCTTCCAGCAGCACAGCCACCACTTCCAGCACCATCACCTCCACCACCAGAGCCCCCACGCCGGCCTCCCCCTTTCGCCCCCCTTCAGCGACGCCAGCTGCCCCGTCGACAGGCCTCCTGCTGTCCCAGCCTCCGGGGGGCCCAGCAGCAGCACTGGCGCTGCCTTCCATGACCAGGCAAGTTGGGAGCAGGGAGCTTTGGTCGGGCGTTTCTCTCCCTCGTTCCCTGAAGAGAGGCAAGGAACCCCGCCCTGCTCCCAGGGACAAGGCCATCCGGGCAGCTGAGCCCACGTGGACGCCCTGGAGCCAAACTGTCACACCCTCCTGGCCCTCCTTCCCTTGGGCTTCTCTCCGAGAGCAGCTGGAATGGGCCGTGTGCTGAATGTGGGAGGGAGGAGGACTTGCGTGGTGGCCTCAGTGGCCGGAGAGCAGGGCCAGGGGAGGTCTGGCTCCCCTGCGTGCTGGCTGCGGGTGTGTTAACCGGGCCCCTTTCCCTCCCGGCCGCTCTCCTCCTGCGCAGCAGGCCCTGCCGGTGGATCTGAGCAGTGGCGGCAGCGGCGGCGGCAGCATCCGGAACCCCGCAGGCGGCTCCTTCCATGGCACTTCGGCCTTTGACCCCTGCTGCCCAGGCTCCTCCTCCCGGAGCTCCCTCTACGGACACCAGGCGGGGGCCACTTGCAGTCAGCCAATCAGCATGGATGGCTACAGCACGGGCCTGGCCCCCCCGCCGCAGCCCCCCACCCAGGCCTCCCTCTCCTCCTGCCGCCATTACCTGCACTCGCCTTGTAAGTGGGGGTTTGGAAGGGGGGAGGGGCGGTCACCCTGGTGGGTTTGGCTCCCCCCTGGAAGTAACGGCTGCTCTTCTCCCTCTGCTTCCAGATGCCTCCTTGACCCGGCCCCTCCCCCCTCAGGCTGCAGCCTGCCCCCATGCCCACGGCAACCCCCCTCCCTCGGCAGCCCCCCCGGGGCCCCCCCAGGTGGACTACGTTATCCCTCACCCCGTCCACCCCTTCCACCCCTCCCTCTCCCACCCGCCCCCCCCCTCACCCACTGGCCAATGCAGTGGCCCCCCTCCCCCAGCCCCTCCCCGGTGCCCATCACCTCCCCGCGGCTGCCCCCTCGGCCCAGCGGCTGCACCCTCACGAGGTGATCCAGCGGATGGAGGTCCAAAGGAGGCGCCTGATGCAGCACCCCACGTACGTAGCTCTGCCCCCTGGCTTGAGCCGCCCTGCGGCAGGGAGGGAGTCGGGGCTCCAGCCAACTGGGCCATTTAGGTCCTTCGTAGATTTAGGGGCCATCCGGCTTCAGAGTGGCTCTGGGAGGGTTGACACTTACAACTGTTCACACCTGTTGGTGCTTCCTTCCTTTCCCCCAGGAGCCTTAAGCCGAGCTCTGTGCTCTTTCTCTCCTCCCCCCCCCAAGCACCCTTGGGGGGAAGGTACGAGGCTGCAGCCCAGAGACACGCAAGGTGGTCTGGCCATGGTGGTCACCACCAACCCCGCCAAGGCGTGGGAGCCTAACAAGGCAGCCCCTCTGTAGTGCTGGGGAGCCCAGCAAAGGGTGAAGGTGGCCTCAGCTTCCTCCTTCCATGGCTGCATAGCTGGAGGGAGCAGCTGCAGATGCCCGATGCTGGCTCAAGCCTCGCTCTGCGTCGGGAGCCTTCTGTCCAGTTCCTGGCATTGGGCGGGGGAGGGGGGGAGGTCCAGACAGGGCTTGTAGACATTGAACCCTCCTCAATACTGAGAAGCGGCCCAACCAGCCTGGGAACTTCAGTCCCTTTAGAAAGGCACGAAAGCTGGAGAGGCGAAGGGGAGCCCCAAGCGAGCGGCTTCCCTTGGCCGCTCCGTGTCTCATCTGCCAGCTGGACTCTGGCAAGCCAAGGCTGGCCTTCCGACCTTTGGCAGACCCGGTCAACGGTGGTTTGGGAGGGGCGGCCCGGCCGTGACCCATTCAGGCTCTGGCACCCACCGCGGGCAGGAGCCATCGAAGTTTTTCTTCCCCTCCAGGCGAGCACATGAGCGGCCGCCACCACATCCTCACCGGATGCATCCCAACTATGGCCACGGCCACCACATTCATGTGCCACAGACCATGTCTTCGCATCCTCGACAAGCGCCGGAGAGGTCGGCTTGGTTAGTAGCAGGCCCCGGGGACCCACGCGCCCTTTCCCCTTCGCGGCCTAACCGGCACGCCCGGTCCAAGGGAAGCTCTCCTGACCAGGGCAACTTAGTCAGGGGGCGGGTGTCGGGATAGCTTTGTGTCCCGTCTTGTGAAGCTGTCCGGAGACCGGTGTCACCTGCGGGGCCTGGGGAGGGCGATGGGTCTCCCCAAAGAAGGGGAAACAGGCCGAAGGCTCAGGTCCCAAACTGGCGAGATCCACAGACAGAGGCTGGGAGGGAGGGAAGCTCTGGCTGCCAATGGACTCTATGCTTGGTTGCAGGGAGCTGGGCATTGAAGCAGGCATGACGGCAGCGACCTACCCACCGGCTCCGATGCACCCGCACTTGGCCCACTACCACACATCCCCTCGGCTTCACCACTTGCAGATTGGCGCCCTTCCCCTAATGGTAAGTGAGGTGGTTCCAGAGTTGGGGTGTTTCCCAGTTGTGCCCTGCCAGGTTCACGAGGGAGTCTGCATGGGGGCTGTCTTCGGGGGCCCCAAGGAGACCAGGCGGGATGCTCCGACTCCAGTGGGCAGGGGAACAGAAGCCCACCTGTTTTGCCTCAAATTGAGAAAAGAATGCCATTCTCCAGTAGCCCATTGACCTCTGCATCTGATTTATGCTTTTAACTCGGCCGTCGCTTTTGACGGCTGACTTAGAGAAGCTACCGAAAGCAGCTGTGTTTGGGGTTGAACTGGACAGCTGTGCTTTTGGAATCGAGACTTTCCCAGGTCGAGGTTCGTAGCTGCCTCCAGGGGGGAGGCAAAGCTTGACTGGGAAGCTGCCAGCTGACCTGGGCACTTCCCTCACAGGCGTGGAATCAAGCTGAGGTTTTGCAGCAGGTTTCTTTCCTGTTGATTTGGGGGTGGGAGAGAAAAGGGACTTTGCCCTTCTGTATTGTGCAGGAGTTGAGAATCCCAAACCAAGCAAGGAAAACAGGGGGCCCTTCTTTCCTCGGGGGCAAGATCAGGCCACTGGGAGCTGCTTTGGGTCGAGGGGAACCTATAAGGGGCACCTTTGTTTGGAGCATCCTTGAACCATTTCTGATGTGCAGCGTTGAATCTGGCTAAAATTGGTCCCGGGGAGAGGACAAGGCCGAGGGCTGGGCAGGAGCTGCAGCCTGTCTTTGGACTCAGCCAGTGGCTGAGGGGGGAACTGGGGGGCCGGTGGCTGGGTTGAACACTCTGTGACCTCTGGAGGGACATGCAAACGCCCGCATAGACAGAGCCAGGGGAGAAAGAATTCCTGCTCCGGGTTAGAGGGAAACTGGTCATGTTGTTGTTCGACTAGCAGGCAAAGACGTTACCCCAAGGCAGCTTAACCCCAGATTAAAACGGCTCAAGGCAGAAACAGCCTCTAGCAAGCCATTGAAGGAATTCTTGAGGTGGGGTCCCCTGTTGCATTGGGCTTTGGGCTTTTCACTCAGGAGTTTGCTTGCCTCTGATCTCCCTTGAGGTCTGGAGGGTTTGACTTTCTGAACGTGATGCTGGTCACTTTGCAGCACCTTTGATTTGTTGCGGGAGGTGCCTGCTGTATTCTGGCTTGTTTTATGGAAGGAGGAAGAGTTTTCAGGGAGACTTGCCTTGATTCTACGTGTAGGATGGCAGAGGACATTTTTGGGGTGGACAGGTGTCACATGGATTTTCAGTGTGGTACTCCAGGCCTTGTTCCAATGTTGGGACAGTTCCTGCCACGTTGAAGACCACCATGCATGCCAGCATGCAGGTAGCACCTTCTGTTTGTCTGAATGACGGTCTCCTGGAAGGTAAGAGGCTGGCTGGCTGGCAGAGGAGAGGGTCCACGGGGATAGGACTCCTCTGACTTTGCAGCCGCCTGAGTGTGAGGCAGGCCCAGAGCGCCAGTCAGGAGAGTTGTACAAGCCACGTCCTGCTTGCTGAACTGAGCAGGACGGTCGGCCCCTTCCGGAAAGACTCTCCTCCTGGCCGGCCATCGGGATGGCCAAGCAGCCCTGGGAAAAAAGGAAGGGATGGCGTCAGCCAGACCCAATTCCTTCCCTTTTGCAAGGGGGACAGTTCAATACGTGACTCAGCTGCTCTGCAATTAGATTTAACTCCCTTCTGCTGTTTGACTAGGTTCCTGACATGGCCGGCTACCCTCACATCCGCTACATTTCATCGGGATTGGATGGAACTTCATTCCGAGGCCCTTTCAGGGGCAATTTTGAGGTTTGTAATAGAATCACCCTCAGCTTTGTGGCGGAACTTTTGCTTCAGGGAATAAGTGGGGAGGGGACCTGCTCTCCTCCTTTTCCTCAGTGACTTCGGGCCTTGGTTGTGCTTGGGGGACAGGCAGGTGCTCCAGCTTGAGGGCTTTTTTCCTGGCTTCTGCAGCAGTGGCCGCCCTTCACCTGCCTGGGAATGTCAAGTTGGCTCAGGGAAGGTGGGGGAGTGTTGGTGCCAAACGGTCAGGTCCCCCGACTTGAGTCTGGCTGTCAGTTGGGTAAAGGTGGCAGAGAGGAACTGAAGTATCAGATGCAGAGAGTTAATGAATTCCCCGCTCTAGTTTATGTCGTGGGGAGGGCCCGGCAAACGCCTTTCCCACGAAGGGTGGGATGCTGAAATGCAGCCCTTTCCCTACAGTCCTCACTAACCAAGCTTAAGCAGCCCTGGAGAGAACCATCCCACCTCGCTTGCTGAAGTGACTTTAGGGAGGCTGCCTGCAGTCCTTGGGGCTCGGAGTCACAGGTCTCCGGGACCCTCCTTGTGGGCTGTGCTGCATTGCCCCACTTCATCCGCCTTGAGGACATGGCCAGGGCAAATTCTCCCAGAAGAGCTGTTGAACAGAAAAGGCTGCTGCCCTGTGTGACTTGTCAAATAAGTTGCATCTTAATTAAATTGGGGAGAGAAGATTGAGATTGCAACCTCTTTTGTTCCACTTTGATTCCAGGAATTAATCCATCTGGAAGAACGTTTAGGAAATGTGAATCGTGGAGCTTCCCAAGGAACCATTGAAAGATGCACTTATCCCCACAAGTACAAGAAGGTGAGGAGGTCTCAAAGGGGTTTCAAGAACTTCCCCATTGCATGTCCCAAAGCTCCTCTGTTTTCCTGTCAAGCCAAAAAAAAGGAGATGCTTTAGGGATTCCTAAGCCTCAGAATCTCACACGTTGCTGCTTTTCTAAAAGGAGGCAGATAAACGCAAATGCTTTCTGGATTCCAGGTGTGGAATCTGGCTGCAGAAGCTGCTTTTTCACCAGGAGGGGCCAAGCCAGGCACGGTTTTGTGCCTGCTTTTGTTTATCTAGGACCCCCCCACACCCCGGAGCCCCAAATTGGCCTGTTATTCAAATGGCTGATAATTGAGTGAGAAGGGACTCTGCCCACTCTTCTTTGCCCACCATGCCATGTTGAGCCTCTGGTTCATTTCTGATACTTCCAGCGTATACTTTCTTGTGGGATGGGTCACAGGTTGTGCTAGGAATGGGGTGCCTAACAGCTTTCATTGCAGGAGCAGAGCACATCTGCTACTTGGAAAGCAATAAAAAAAAACATGTCACACTTTACAGATAATCAGCCTTATAAATAGGAGGCCTGCTCCTGAAATCAGAGAAGACATTGAGGCTCTGATCATGGAGATTTTGGGAAAACAAGTTGGGAGCAATTGCTCCATTGTCAGCAACACCAGCACCAGGTCAGGTCACAAAGAAACAAAGTCCGAGCTGATTGAGGCAGCTTGTGGGCGAGCAAGAGCTCTTCCGTGTCACTGTGAGAACATAATGTAGCTTCATGACCTGCCTTGCATGGGGTCATTCCCCCCCCCCTCCCCATGTGCCTTGGGCATTTTACAGTTGCACAGGTAAATCAGTTTAACAATTAAATAGCACAAAAAAAGATCCCGTTCAGAAATTAAAATTAAGAATTTTTTGGATCAACCATCTCCTCCCCCCTTGAAAATAATTCAATTTGAAACAAATGTCTGGATGGTCAAAAATGTTATTGGACACTGAAATAATGGTTACCAGAGGTTCGGAATTCAGAAATAGCAGCTGTTGTCCAACTTTAATTTGATATTGCTTAAAGTACCATGTGTGCCTAGTGGGTTGGTGTAACAGGAATGATAATTGTGTATAAAACAGATCTCATTCAGTTTGCCAATAATGTCATCTCTGCTAATAAGGTAACAACTGATTGGTTCTCACAGAGGAAACTACACTGCAAACATGATGGGGAAGAAGGAACTGAGGAAGACACCGAGGAAAAGTGTACCATATGTTTATCTATATTAGAGGAAGGGGAAGATGTCAGGTAACTGAACAGGAAATCTATTGGAGATACTGAACTAATCTTGTGGGTCAGGTGTAGACCAGGAATTGATTTTTTATAAAAGTGTACTGCAGAAGGTTGGAAATTTAGAGAGGCAGAGGCTCCGGCCAGCTGCGACCAGTTTGTCTCAAAATACCAGCATGGGTGGGTGTCAAAAAATTCCCCTGTACAGAGGAGATGCTTCCTTCCTTTCCCCCAGGAGCCGCCTTTTTTATTCTTTTTGAGGCTGCAGCTCCAGGACCAGTTTCAAGCAGCCTGTTTTGCAGCAAGGCTCTGGAAGTCAAAGCCAAGGGAGCTCTGGTTTAGCTGTTTGGTGCCCCAATCTACTGCAAGAAATTTATTTTTTAATTTATTTTGCCTCTTAGTGGTCTATACCTTAACACAATAACTAACGCTTCCCAGCTGGAACTAATCTGTCCAGCCTTGTGCACATTTCAACTCTTGTCCTGAAAGAGAAATTAGCTCACAACTCTTGCCCTCCGTGGTCCTTTTGCCAAATTTAGCCATCTGTTGTTACAACAGCCATACTTCTGGAGAAAATGCCTTGTCAAAAGAGACGGCTTTCCTAATCGGTTAGAGAAGCATTTTCTCTAGGGTCTTATTTTTGAGAAACAAAAACCTGATCCGTTGGCCAGCCTGCACGCTGCTGATCCTTTCCTTCCTTCCTTCCTTCCTTTTTAGGCGCCTTCCGTGTATGCATCTCTTCCACCAAGTGTGTGTTGATCAGTGGCTAATTACCAACAAGAAGTGCCCCATTTGCAGAGTGGACATTGAGGCTCAGCTGCCCAGCGAAAGTTGACAGGCTTTGGCCTCCAACTCTTGCTTTCCTCCTTCCGGGTACTGCAGTCAACCAAAGATGGCCTGACTCGGCTGTGCAGTCGTGGGAAGCATTTGAACCTGCTAGAGTGCCGTTTGTCTGCTCTGTGGTATACCTGATGCTAACCCTACAGTTAGTGTATTTATAAAGCTTATTTTTGGTTTGTTTGTTTAGCCCTTTCAGATTCCTAACCGGTTCTCCCTGTCCTTTTGCATGGATCGCTCCCCATATTGCATTTCTTTGCACATATTATGGGCTTAGTGACACCTCCCCCCCCCCTCAAAACTTGCAGGCAAGATTATCTGCTTTAGAAAGTAGAGCTGTGTGGCCCTCCTTCTCTTTTTTTATTTGTCCCGAAAGTCAACTTTCCAGAGTATGATTTCACTCATTACTAACCTCAGAGCCCTTAATTTAATCAAGTCTTTTAGTTTTAAGTGTATAAAGATCAAAGGATATTTTTTTTAAGACATTCCTTAATTAGGAAAAAAAAAAAAGCTGCTGTATACCTGTGTGGGGAGGGGCGCCAGGGCTTTGTCCTGGGCAAGCTTTGCTGCAAGGAGCATGGCCGGGCCTGCCTGCCCCTCCGCCTGCCCTGCCTGGGAGCCTCACCTGTCCATCCTGTAATGTCAGACTAATCGGGGCATCCTCTTGGATCACATTTTTATGTTCTTAAACCTCCAGCACAATGCAGATAACTTTGAATGTCAATATTAAAAACATTTAGACTGCTGTCTGATTGTATGTACCATTTTCTTATGTCTAGCCATTCGAATCGCTAACACAAAAAGTTTACTGCTGTGAACAGCCCTACTGAACACTAAACCTTGGATTTCAACTAGCTGCTCTGTTGTAGATAGATGCGAGCTGATAAAAGAAGTACTAGGAGAACGTGAGGGAAGAGCAGGGTGGTGGCCTGTCTTTTGTTTCTCGTTCCTCAGTCCAATGTTAAGTTCATCTACTGATCTGCACAGACTGGTTCTATTAAAAAGGAAAAACTCCTTTCCGAGGATGGAACCAGGCATCATTTCTTCTGGCAAATATCCATGAATTCATAGTTTATGAAGGTCCCTGTTCTCTGGGGGATCTGGGTGGTTTTTTTTTTAGTTTTACAATTAATAAAGTTAGCTGAATCCATCTGACTTTTGTGTTATTTCTCAAGATTGGTGACGCTTGCAATTGCATGGGGGGGTTCTGCTATTAACGGCGGGGGGGGGGGTCGCTGAGGTCGACCCTCCTGTTCGGAGGCGGCACTTGGCCCAGCGCGCAGGACTTCGCTTGGCCCGCTGTGGAAGCGCCCGAAATGCGCCGCCCTCCTTTCCGAGCAGCGAGGCCACTCCTTGTGGCCGCAACCGGGGCTCAAAAGTGAGGGAGGAGACCGGCCGCGGAATCCCGCTTCTACTCGTGAGCCGCGGCAGCTTCGCCCCCTTCCGCGCGGGCCTCGCCCTCACGAAGACTACAACTCCCAGAAGACCTTGCGCGAGGACTGCAGTCGTGGCGACGCGAGAAGAAGGAAAAAAAGAGCAGGGCGGCAGCCAATCGGGCGCGTCTCCTCTAGGCGGAGGACCAATGGGGGCGCGGGAGCTCCCGTTTGAGGCCCGAGGAGGCGGAGGCGCAGGGCAGGTGGGCGTGGATGGGGCTGAAGGGCTTGGGACGCCCACCGGGGGGCCCTTCTGTGCTCTCCCTCCCACCCGGGGAAGCCAGGCCGGTTTGGGGTTTCTGCCGCCGGGCGGGCTTCGGGCCTTGCGGGAAGGCAGCCCTGGAGGCCGCGGGGTCTCGGGCGCGCTCGGAGTTGGCACTCAGTTGGTTGGTGTGACTGCAACGCTTCTGGCTGCGAAATATGAAGAGATCTACCCACCGAGTATTGGATTTTGTTTACATAACTGACACTGATAAGTCCACTCAGATTCAGGAAATGGAGCAGAATATCTTGAAAGAGCTGAATTTTGGGCTGGGCTGGCCTTTACCGTTCCACTCCCTGAGGAGAGTAGCCAAGATATATGAGCAGTAGGTCTGTCCCTGGCTCTTTGGGCATTGGGCTGAACTGGGTGCAGGGTGAGATGAGGGAAGAGGCTGCCAGGAAGGTTGCTCTTAGTCCAACAAAAATGACTAGGTTGGTTTGGGCAGAACATTTCTACTGCATAGCAAGTCTAATAAAGGGGGTGGGGGAATAGGTGCAACAAATAACCAAATCTCATCCCTGAGTGGATGTGGTTTTTAAGCCGGGCAGCTTAGTTCCTGCTCTGAGGTTTCCAAATGGCTGGAGAGGAAGGAAGGAGGGCAGTAGAGTGAGGGGTGGAGCAAGTGGGGCAGGAATGGAGAGTTTTCTGGAACGGATTAGAGCGCCCCTTCAAGGCAAAAGAAGTAGGCGCTCAAGAGACTCAAGGTTGTGGGAAAAGCCCCCTTTGGTCCTTCATTTCCAGCCTTCTGCTTTGATGGAAGTAACTCTCGTGGACTATGAGATGATGCATGACAATCCTTTGGAGATTACAGCTGCAGCATTCTGCTTCTCCAGGAAGGGCTTTTCCCAGGGCCGGTGGGTGTCTCGGCTGCAAGCAGGACCCGGGGAAGCTTTGCACACCCTTCCCCGGAGTTCCCATGGGTGCATCTTCCTCCCATTCCATGTAGTGGGGAACCAGAGCTCCAGGTGTCTTAACTGATAAGAACAAATCCAGTTACCGGATCACTCTGCACAGCCTGGATCCTGAAGGCCTTTGAAACTCCGGCTGTTGAGGACATCCAGGTTTTGCTTAGTGACTGCTAACCAGGATTCCCAGTAGCCGAGTCGGGAAGGAGAGGGTCACTTGCCCAGGCCACGATCTCTTTGGGGATGTTTTAGCCCAGGCTTAGCAGGTTGGATGGCAGAAGGAAAAATCATAGCGGAAATCAGCAGGGCCCACATCTAGTCTGTCATCCAGCCTGCTTGGAGACAAAACCGCCTGGCTCTGCTTCAGCCTTGCCTGGCCCTGTGGCTAGAGATGCGGCTGCGGCCTGCCTCGAGCCACAAAAGGTGCCCCACAATTCTGCTTCAAGACATCTGTTCTCAGATGTGTCCGGTCAGTCTGCCCCAGAGTGGCCCAGCCCAAATCCCCTGCACTGTCCCAAAGGCATCCCTGTTGCTGACCCTTCCCCTGGCAGGGGATCTAGCCTGCACAGCTGTCACACCAGCTTCCTCTTGCGGAACTCCAGTTCTGCATTTGCACCGGATATATGGAGGAGAGGCTCTTCCCGATCATGGGGCACATGGCCAAAGATGGGATGCGAGAATCTAACCAAATACCTTCTAAGTATCAGATCCTTTCACCCTCCAGTCCCTGAGCTGTAGCCGTTCTGTAGTGCGTGGCCTTGAACCTAGAATCTAGACCTCTCCCTCCAAGACAAATGAATTATGTTGCCCTGCTAAAGTAATGTTGGATTGATGTCTGAGCCTTGTCCCTCAACCTCATCAGGCAGTCCAGAAGAAATATTCCAGCATCAGACTCCAGAAGATCAGCACCATCCTGCAGCTGAATTCCTACATCATTAAAGACTTTGCAGCGCGTTGGCTAAATTTGAAAGTTCAAAATATTCTCCAAGATCCATCTCATCCTGGGCACAAGGACAAATAGGCTGAAAAACAGCTTTTTTCCCAGGGCAGCAATTCTACTGAATTCTACCGTATAGTGCAATATTAATGCAATATCAGGTTTTCAATTCAGTGTATAGAATGTGAAGTATGTGTGTTTGTGTTTATTTTCATAGTCATAATGTACACTGAAGATGGTATTTAATTTTGTTGTAAGAGGTGTAATGACAATAAACTAAACTAAATGAATCCAAGCAACTGATGTGAGTACCAGCTAGAGGCTGTGTGGCCTGGCCTCACACAGGAGGGGCAGGGGTGGATGGGGGCAGAAGACCTCTGCATAGGCCAGGCTTTCATGTCTTTCTAATGGCAGAAACTCCCTTTGAAATCCTTAGCAGAGTTGCCACTATTTTGCTCTGGCTTGCAAAGTAGCAAGAGGGACTTTTAAAGCTGAAGGCCTGCAGGGCACTGAAAAACACAATTGCTTTACAATTCACCTCTTTCAATATCTGTCCTGAGTTGTAAGAGGATAAGGGACCTTTCTTGAACCAGCAGGATTGGCCAGTCTCTCTCTTTCTCTCTCTAGTTCTGGAGCCACAAAGTTGCCTTGAACTCCAGTCCCAAAGAGCAGGGAGACCCCCTCCCACAGAGTCCTGCACCACAGGAATGGTAGTCTCTATTTTTATTGATGGGAGGAAAGCAATTAAACCAACATGCAGAAGGCCCACAGCAGCACAGACCAGCTTTGGAAACTTCCACCATGACGCACGTTCCTATGATGAAGTACCTGGGCCCCACATGACATCCCAGCTGCTGAGCTAGGGTGCACCTTAGTACAGCTTTACAGCTTCCTTGAAGGCAAAGGGGGAGAGGGCAAGTAATGCACAGATACAGTCATCGTAAAAGTCAGTGTGGGCCGGCCACATGAACAGAGCAAGACGAACTATTTGCAGCATAGAATACTGTTTTCCTTTGGTCCTGGTGCCTTTCTGGAGTCACAAGCACCCCTAGACAAGACCAGAGGGAAGAGGGTAGGTGGATGCAGGGAGGAAGAGAACTAGCAGCAGGGCCTGTTTCCCCTGTGAAGCTGCCCACTGAGGATAGTGTGTGCACAGAATATGCCATTGCTGTGTTAGATAACCTGGAAGAAACGGCAGAGCAACTAAAGGCACTTGAAAAAGGAAACTCCAAAACCCACCCTCCATCATTCTTCCTCTGTCACAGAGCACCTGATGGTTCCCAGAACTGGGTTTTTTAAAAAATAATAATAAGGGGAATGTAATTTGAACACATTCCTCTTCACAAGAAAAGAGTTAAATAACATAAATAAATCCTGGGCTGTGAGGGCTTCTCATAAAACAGGCTTATCCTCTTCTTAACCTGACGGAGGAACTGAAAGACACAGCGGCATCTTCCCACGTCCCCTGAGGGCTTGGAAAGGGTCTTCCTGGGGATCCTGGAACGGTCGAGGGTTTCTTAGGGTCAGAGTTACATCTTGGTCACATAATTATTTGGAAAAAGTCCTTGTTTGCCTCTTAATCGCCCCGTCCACCAGCCTGAAGGATCTGGAAACAGAAAGGACAGTTAGCTGGAAATGACTGCCCGATCCTCACTTCCCCCCACACTCCCCCCAGCCTTCAGACTTAGGAAAACGCTTTGCAGTGGGACACAAGGACATTTGCCAAGTCTCGGTTGTTTCCCAGTCTGTTTTTAAGATGAGGGAAAAGGCCGTTTCTGGTAGTATCCAAATGGAGCCGCGTAGTAAACTAATCCAACGCTGGGTCATAGAGTAAAAGGGATGGATAAGTAGGCACAAGCAGAACTGAGGCTGGAAGGCCCTGCCCAGCGTCAGAGGGGGCACCTTGAGGCTGGGGAAGCAGTGGCCACCCCCATCCCTTTGCTTTGGGCAGGCCAGGCCCTTCCTGGGGGCAGAGAGGACTTCCTCTCCCCAGGGCCCCCTGGGCAGAGATGGACAAGGGAGGGGATGCGGGACAAAGACCTCTTGACCATCACCTGAAGATTCGGCAGTCTATTAAAAATACCCTGGGGGCCGATGCACAGACATGAGTAGACTAACATTGGCAATTAGAGAGCAAGAAGAAAAAGAATATTATAAAATATGGGATCCACTTTATCAATGGCTAGATAGAAAAATCGGAAAATGAAATATATTACAATATAAATACAACAGTAAATATAATACAATAGTAATGATATGCTATGATTGATTATTATGGAATGGATTACAATACAAATTAGAACTAGTAAAAACTGAGATTTGCTCTAAAAGGATAATGCGAACTTGCAATTAAAGTCTAATGATGATGTAATAATCATATAACATGACATGGAAACTTGATTAATATAATCTGAATATAAATTTAAATCTAAGAGGGAAAGACTATAGATATTATGCACAAGAAATATTTACCAGCCGACACACTGTACAATTGAAAGCAAATTTAATTTGTTATTTTATGTTTATATTTGTGGTCAAAAAATTAAAAAAAATATTACAAATATATATATGTATATATATACCCGTGGGGGTGGGGTTAACCCTCTGGAAACTCAGGGTTCACAGTATTACAGGAGGATTTGCACCCAGCGCCTGCTGTGCTACTCTTGAATGAGGGCAGCAGGCCAAACAGCCACCCACTGAGCCCAGCTCATTGCTCCCGCTCCAACGGGCAGCCCCTATGCAGCAGGAGCAGCCTTACCTTCTCGGAGGAGGTCGATGAGGTCGTTGGCATTGAAGCTGAGCTCGTCGGTGTCTTGGGCATCGTAGGCGTACAGTGCCTTGCACTGGGGTACCTGCGGCTTGGGCTGGGGCTGGGGCCGGGGCTTGGGTCTGCCCCCGGCGGGTGGGGGGCGGCTGGTCGTCTGCCTGGACACACTGCGGAGTTACAGAGGAGGGCTGAGTGGTCTGTCCCCCCCCCATCCAAACAGGCAAGCTCTCATCATGCAGCCTCCGTTCTGCCTTCCCCAGGGACAAGCAAGGGTGGCCATCCGTGCACAGCATCCTTCGGAGGCTCCTTTGCCCAGAGTCCAGAGGAGGGACGGAAGGTGCCGCAACCCTCCAGCCCAACCACTGTCTCTTCGCGCTCAGAAACAACTGCGTCATACCGCCAAGGTGGCGCGAGGCTTACCCGGCAGCCCCTTGCTCGGGCACTTTGAGGAAATCCAGGCTGCTGGGCTGCTGGGCTAACCTTCCCGGTCCCACCGAGACCTGCGGCAGTGCTGGGCAGGCCATGGAGGTGTACAGGCTCTTCTGACTGGCCCTTTGGCCTGCTGGGCCCGAAGGAGGCAGCGGGTGCGGCTGGAGCTGGATCACCCCGTTCGGTAGGCCTGCAAGGAATTCCAGGGTACCCTCCTGAGGCTCCCTCATGGAACGGCTCCCCTGGAATTCCTCCCAGCTGTGGGATTCAACTGCCTGGCTTGGGGGAGCCTTCGCCTTCACTCTTGCCACTGGGCCTCAGGGGCCGCTAGGACTACCAGTCTCCCTGTCATCCGCTGGGTCTGGAAGCCTTGAGCAGAAACCTCCCCCTCCAGGAGGGACAGGCGACACGAATCCAAGCTGCTTCCCTTGGCTCCCGCTTTACTTACGGCACAAGCACAGCCGTCATGGCCGAGACAACGGAGTCAGGTTAAAACTAAGCATGGCTGAGGGCCACCATTTTGACTCCGTTGCAGATGCTGACTGAGCCACCTCCCAGTCTCCCCTCCACCACAGAGCTGTCCTTGGGGGCAACAGGCCAAGGGAGACCTCGTCCCAACCCACTTAAGCTGCCATGCGCACCAGGGACTTGAGGTGCTCTTCAAATGGTAACTGGGTGAAGGGCAGAGGGAATCCCCTGTGGGGACCAAGGATGGGGTTTCGTACCTCCGGAGAGCTTGCCGGGGGGTGGAGGAGCAGCCCTCATTGGGTAGTTCTGGCCGCATGCTTTGCTTGGAAGTCCTCTGGGCTGGCTCACGTCCCTTCTGGTGGGTCCTGCAAGGCACCCCGGAATTTACTCAAGCAGTGACCATTTGCTCCTGCCACAGCCTCCCCTGCCACCCCTTCTGGCCGTTGGCACTTACGGGCGTTCTTTGGGAGTCCAGGGCCGATGCTGACCTGCAGCACTTTATTGCTTGGCCGGAGAACGGCCACATCTCCCTGACCTTGGCTGAACTGCACTTGGCGAGAGCCACCAGCCTTCCATGGCCCCCAGGTCTCCTTCTTCAGCTTCACCTCCAGCCTGGCAGAGGAAGGGAGAAGAGTGGGTAACGCCCAGAAGGGGGAGGAGCCAGAGCCTCCCCCTGGGTGGGCCTCCTTGGGGTAGGACCCTCCGGGGCACTGCTGGGACTCCCGAGGGAGGCTCCCTGTCTCTGCAGCATGTTCTCCCTACATCTTGGGTGATAAGAAGGTGCACAGACCTGAAGTCAGGTGAGCAAACAGCTGCCTCCGCCCCCCGCAGGACGTGGGCTGCTGACAGAGTGGGGGTGTGTGGATTTGCTGTCTCAAGCAAAGCTGAAGATAACACCTCCGCCCCTCCCCCCATCCCATCATCTCCGACCAGGGAGCTTAGGAACGTCCCAACCGGTGGCGGAGGAGGAGTGAATGGGGGCCCCCAGGGGCCGCCTGGGGCAAGGGCCACTCACGTGTTGCTGAACTTCAGGGGGAGCCGCCTCTGCGTCTTCTCCTCGTAGCGCTTTGACAAGAGGCTCAAGAACTCGGTCTTGAAGACAGACTCCAGGAGGCTGTCGTACTCCTGCTCATGCAGGACAAAGAGGTCGTCCTGCAGGGGGCTGGGGAAGGAAAGGTCAGGGCACCCGAAATTCAGGGAGGAGGATTCTAGGCAAACACCTACTTTTGTCTCCAGCTTTACAGCAGCCTGCAAGTTACGTCAGCGTGTCCTAAAAACAGCACCAAGGCCAGGCAGTCTCCATATCTCAGCCATAAAACTCAAAAGCTCCATTTAACTACTTTTGTAGCATTCTTTCCAAAAGCCGCCCTATTACTGCGATGCCTTTAAATAAACATGGCCGATCGTCATGGTAACCTTTGTCGGAATATCAGGAACTGCAATCCATCTGTGACTAAGTAGACTTTGCCCAATTTCTGATCCGTGTGCCACCTCTTAACTGCAGGCTCCCTGTAGTCAGGGGGCAAGATGAGAAAGGTAGCCCCCCCCACCCCGCCCTGGTCCTCCGGGGCCCGCCTGCCCTCCCGCCTTCCTGCCAGCCCTGACCTCAGGGACACCGAGAGGATGCGCTCCACTTCAATGCGCCGCTTGAGGGCCTCCTTCACGAGGCCTTTCTCTGCTCCCTGCTTCACCTTTTCGCGCCCAATCAGGTACAGGCACTTGGGGGAGAGGAGGAGGTCTCGCTTGGTGCCCTGGAAGGAGAGAGCATCCGTAGCTGCCGCCTGGCCCACCTCCTCCACCCGAGGCTTCGTGGAGAGCAGCGCCAAGCTCCTTGGGAATGGTGGCGGGTGAGCCCTTCCTGAGGGGACCTTTCCCACCCGGGGCCTGAAGGCCTGCGTGGCTCTTTCCTCCTCCTAGACGGGGCCACCAGCCACACCCAGGCCTGGGGCAACCATTCTACTAAGCCCAGACGTGGGCCTGTCAGTCCACAGCCTTCGGCCAGGCACGATGCCATGGTGGGCAGGCCTGCCTTGGAGGGGCCACCTCCACTTGCCCAGGCCACAGCTTCCCCTCTGCATCTCGGGTCTCCAGGATGGGGAGATGGCTTGTCTGCCTGGCTCTGCAACTGGGTCACACAGCCGCCTTCCACAAAAGCCCAGGCTAAACGGGAACCAAGGCAAGCGAGCTGGCTCACTTCTCTACCTTAAACCGCCGGTCATACTTGGTGACCGTGTCAGCAAAGTCAATCTTCTCCCGCTTGCCCACAAATTGGCGCAGCTCCGGATGGTCGTCCATGCCAAGGTAGTCGCCCACAAAATTCCTGTTGATGCTGTTCCGCCTCCTCTCCTTCTTGTTCAGCAGCAGGTCGGAGGCTTTGCAGGGGAAGGAGAAGGCCCCTTAGTGGCCCCAGAGAGAAATGGGGAATCCCACCAGGCGGACGTCAGGGACTGACCGTTAGCTGTTGTGACTGAGCCCTGGAGAACTGAGCCTCCCGCCCTTCAGCCCCTGCCTGTAGGGTCTGGCCTTTGTCAGGCCAGGTGGGAGAAAGCTGGCTATGGTCCCTTCTCAAGGCCACTTCCCAGCCTGGCCAGGGAACGCTTGTTTCCTTTAGGGCGTCGGCCTTGATCAAGGAGACTCCGATGGCAGAATTGGGGTAGAAGCCAGAGCTTCACACGGGACCTAAGCGGCTCCTGCGAGCCTTTGAGCATCAACTGCTTGCCTGGTTGCATTTCTATGGCCACTCAACTCCAAGAAAGTGACTGTGGGCAGCATGCGGGGGGTCAGCAAGGAATACGACACCCCCCCCCCCCCCAAGGAATTGCATTGAAAGCCAACCGAAGAGGTAAAATGGCGGTCAGGCTCAACCAGGCTGCAACTCAGCCAATTTGGGGTTCACTCATCTGGAACCACCGGCCTGCAGAGAAAGCCGGCCAGCCACAGCTGCAACCTCTGAAGACCTGCTGGGTCGGGGCCAGAGGGCAGCTACAGAGAGTGGCCGAGGGAGATGGACAGACAGTGGGCACAGAAGATCCCCATTGCCACTCTCGTTATGGGCAAAGCATAACCCCCAGTACCTTCTTCCCTCATTTGCACGCATTTCTTCCGGGCGATGTGTTTCCTCCAGGCCCTCTGGATGGCCCTCGCATAGCCATCGTACTTCCTCTCCCTCATTTCCTCCAGCAGAAACAGCTGCAAGAAAAGGAAAAAAAGCAGTTGCTGGCCCAGCAGCTCCGCCCTGAGGCTTCCTGGGTGCTGCCTTCTGGCTCCAAAGAAGGAAGCTCAGTGATGGGGCCGCAGGCTCCTCTCCCCCTCCGGGCGCCTCCAAAACTCAAGGGGCAGCCGCTTTCCAGAGGAGATGTGAGCGGGCGGGCAGAGCCAAGGGATCCCCTGTAGGGATCTTGGCACCAGTCTGACAGGCTGGATCCCCAGGCCCTTTGGGAGATCTGCCTCTTGGGTGGCGGAGGGGAGTCTGCCCGGAGGAAGGAAGTTCTGTGGGGGAGCTTTTTTCCTTTTGTTTGGTTTCAAAAGTGACCATTGGAGAGCAGACGGGGCTCCTTCTGCCAAACTTGGAAAATAGGGAGCAATCCAGGAAGTCCTTAGATAAACGGAGTTTTGTCTACTTCAAGGGAAAGGACATTCGCACTTGGTGGATGAGAGGCAGCTATTTGGGGAGATGGAAGGCCAAGCCAGGGAGTCGCGCTGCCTCCAGCCATCCAGGAGGCCACATCCGTTCTGCATGAGCGCTGCTGAGGTCCTGGCATGCCAGGGGTTGGTTGTTGAGGGGGCCCATCTCCTCCCCTGCCACCCGGGAGGCTCCTCAGACCAAGCTGGGAAGTCCTGCAGGTGCCCTGCTGGTGAACTCCAGAGACGACGTTCGCACAGATTTCCACCCACCCCACCGCCGGATTTCTATGTCTCCACAGAAATTCAAGGCTTCCGCCCAGAAGCACCGAATAAGAAGGAAGAGCCTCGTTGCTGGAACCAGAGCAACTTTGGCCCACGAGCAGCCGTCCCGAGAGAAAGCCTCAGCCGTCCACCTCACACTGCAGCCTAATTGGCACACGGTCATCTTTCCCAGCTGACTAAGTGATGGAAATTGTGGTCTGACGCATTCAGATGTGCCCCGTGGCTCCTGAGTAAGCCACCGCCTGGAGGTGGCCGAGCCCTGTTTCCGGGGCCGCTGCTTCTTTCCAGCCGCTGCTGCTGCTCCTCCTCCTCCTCCTCTTCCAGGATTTCTCCTGGTGGGCGGCTGGCAGAAAAACCGGCTCCCCCGGCCAGGTGACTGACCCGAGGCTGCACTAATTGCCCATCCAAACAGAGCTACATTCCTCTGCTGGAATGAAGGTTCACCTCAGACTCACTTCCTGGGTCCAGAGGCAGGAAGGCCAAAAGAAAAACGCTTCTTGCAGAAAGAAAAAGGGAGTTTTTAGGGCCCACAAATGCTGGGCTCCCACTGCTCTTTCTTCTCAAAGCAGCCCATGGAAGAGACATAGCGGATTCACACCACATGCTCAGAAAGCCACAGTGGGCTGGGTTCATACAACATTCCGGACCCAAATCATCTTCGTGGCTTGTTGTGTTATATGAACACGACTAGTAATTATCTAGTCTTTGTGCTCCTGTCACCAACTTTCTAAGGGGAAATTGGGAACTGTCTGCGCAACAGCCGGGCTCTCCTGTTGGGCCAGAGGCTGGCTCCCAATTCAGGCCTTTTGGCCCAGGGGGATCCTGTTCCCATCAGGGAAGGGGGAGCTGGGTATTGGAAGGCAGGGCCGTAGGACCTGGCACAGAGTGCCCTGGGCTCATCTGTACCACAGCTCAGGGGGGAATGGTGCCACGGGGGCACCGCAAAGGCCTCTCAGTGCCTGGGGGGAGGGGGGAGGCTGAAAGGGGAGAGGACCAGAGAGGGGCAGCTTCACCCTGGTACTCACAGACTCTGGTGCTCGGATGAAGATCTTCGTCCTGCCCAGCTGGTATTGGTCAGCATCCATGTTGACAGACCGAAGCAGGTGCAGAACCCCCTGCCTCTCCTCCCCCTTCCAGAGAGGCCAGGTCTCGGGGGTCAGGATGGCATACCTTCAAGGAAAGATGGGGCAGGTGGGCAGGGAGGCCCTGCACGTGGCTCCCGGGCTCATTTCCCCACCTGCCTGCCCTTCCCCTGGGCCAGGATGACTGACGGGGGCAGGGCTGCGTCGGGGAGGAGGGCCCAATAGGTGGAATCCGGTGGTCTTGCGATTTCTCCAAGGCCCCCACAAACTGGGCCCAGCAGGCAAAAGGGACCTTTGGAGGCCTTGGACTGCAGGGCCCGCAGCCCCCAGCCACGCACCACCTTGGCCAGGGCTAAACCAAAACGTCTCCCGGGCTGCCTCCTCCTGATCTTCATCCAAGCAAGAAGGTACTTAAACCTTTTGAATTAAGCAGCTAGGACAGTCCTAACTGCTTCGCTCAAAAATTCACATGGACTTTTTTTCTGTAGGAATTATCTGTCCCCACCAGCCAGAGGGAGAAACTGACTCACAGGCTCCGCAGACGGAATATCTGCTGGCCTGGCCAGGTTGGCACTCAGTGGCCAGGCATGGGGGTCCCTGGTCAAAGCAGCCAAAAAGAAAAAGAGGCTGCCCAGAGGGGAAGCCCTCCGAGCCAAGCACTGTCCTGGCCACGGGCTCCGGTTTGGCCTGCCAGTCACTCCCCCCTTGCCCCCCCCATGACCAAAAAGTTCCCCTTGAAAAGGCTGCGGCTTTCCTGCTCCCCCAGACAGGGCAGCCCTAGAAGGGCAGCAAGGAGTGGGCACACCTGCAACCGGGGCTGGTTCTGGGGGAGCCCAGGGGCATAACGAGGGGAACCCTGGAGACCTTTGGCTGTCCTTCCCTCCCGTTTTAACGCAGCCGTGGGGGAAAGGAGTACCTCTGCAGGAATTTTTGGAAGGTGCGTCTGTAGGCATAACCTGCTCGGCGAACTCGGATGTTCTCCCTGAGCCCCAGGTATTCCACCTGGTGCTTCACCCTGCAGGAAGAAGGTTCGGGATGGAGCCCCACACAGAGAGCCCCATCCCCGCGGCTGCTCTCCAGCATGCCAGGAGGGGGAAAGTGGCCAGAAAAGGACCGAAAGGGAGAAACGTGACCCTTTCAAGGAAGGAAGGAAGGAAGGAAGGAAGGGAGGGAGGGAGGGAGGGAGGGAGGGAGGGAGGGAGGGAGGAAGGAAGGAAGGAAGGAAGGAAGGAAGGAAGGAAGGAAGGAAGGAAGGAAGGAAGGAAGGAAGGAAGGAAGGAAGGAAGGAAGGAAAGGATGCCTGAGAGACAGTTGGGAAATGGCCTTTTCTCTGGCTCTGCCATTTTGACCCTGGCCAGCACTGGAAAATGCTTAAGAAAGGGAGAGTGACCTGCCCCGTCCCTCCGCCCAGCGGCTCTCCAATTTCGGCAGGCAGCAAACCATCAACTATTTTGAGCCATCGACTCTTTTTGCAACCATCCCTTTAGAGGAATGGTGAGAATAACGACCTCCCAAATGCAGGAGGGGTGTGTTATCGCAGCCCAAAAGCAGGTAGTGGGACTTTTAAAGTCTGGATTATTGTGACAAGTTCAGAACTGGGCAAATAACTCTCTGGCGTGGGAGCCCCAGAGACTGCTGGCTGCCTCTCGGCTCACCTGCTGTCCTCCCAGTCGTGAGGCTTTTTGGTCTCGTTGGGCTTGATGCAGCGGATGTAATGGGGGGTGCATTTCATCAGGGTGCCCACCAGGTCGTTGGCTTGTTTCTGCAGGAGAGAGAAACGGCACGTGAAGTCGCTGGCTGTTTGCTCAGGTCAACAGCGGCAGCGTCGCTTCCTCCGCTCCTTTGACCAAAGCCGCCTGCCCTGAGCAATTGCACCGGTGTCAGGAAGCCTCTGCGCTTCTAGGCCGGGGGCTCCTCTGCGCTTCCTCTGGGGGGGATGCTGGGCAGGGCCCAGGAGGCCGAGCAGCCCAACCACAAGCAGAGGGGCTGCATGGGAGGGAAGGGCTGCCTCCTCCTCACCACACACGGGGGCGAGAGGACAGATCAGACCAAGTCTGCGTACACGCACACACTCACACTCACAGAGCTGTGTTGTCACTGTCCTTTGCAAGAGGAGTAAAGGGAAGGGACCCCCCCTCGTGATGCAGGAGTCAGGTGGAGAGCTGCCAGGGCTCTTTGGCTTGCCCCGCTGGGCGAATCTCGTTTTCACAGGAAGTTTCCGCAGGGCCCTTGTTTTTAAATTCGTTTTCACAACTCAGCCTTCGGCTATTCCTGGAGGGGCCGGCAGCCCTGTGCCCTCCTCTGGGTGCGAAAGCCCCAAGACCTCTGCCTGCCCAAAGCACTCACCTTGATTTTGCTGCTGGCAGTGGTGGGTCGGCCTTTCTTTTCGGCTTGGAGATTCTCTGGGAACAGAGCCTTTATAAAAGGTCTAGGAGGAGGAGGAGGAGGAGGAGAGCATCAGCACATGACACAAGGCAGCAGCCAGGAGACCAGGGCAGAGGCGGCGGGACAACTGGCAGCCCCAGAGCCTCTGCTGAGACATTGGAGGGAGCAGGAAGCCATAGGAAGAAGCCCTGGGGTAACTCGCTCTGAGAGCCACCTTAGGAAAACGGGAGCTCACATCGTAGCCCTGCCCCTCTCCCTCCCTCGGGCCCCAAAGGTCAGCCTTCTCTGGTGCAAGGAGCCAAGGGGCCCCTTCTGGCACCGACTTCCCCCCTTGAGAAGCCAGAAGCCTCCCCTCCCCTGAGCCTCTCTTAACACTTCCCTGGCCCTTCCTTCTGCTCTGTGGCCCTGGATGCTTCCGCCTCCCCAAAGCTTTCCTGCCAGCCTGCACTTCCTCCTGGCTTGCTCAAGAGTTCCCCTTTCTGCGTTTGGCATCAGGGCTTTGGATCCCCTTTCCAGTCCTAACAGAATCCCCACTGATCCCCTCTCGCTGCAGCCCTGGCAAGATCTTGGGCAAAAGGGCAGCCGGGGGAACCCTGCCCAACGTACAATTCGCTGCTTTGCATCAGCTCGACCAAGTCCATGAAGAGAACGTCTCGGTTCCTCTCACAGAATCCATCCATGTCGTAGGAAACCTGGCGGGAGAAAGGCAAGTGGGGCCCCTTCAGTGTCTTGGCCAGGAGAACACACAGCAAGGAAGGGAGAAGGCCTGGGCCAGCTCCCGGGATAGAATTCTGACAGAGCCGGGAATTGGGGGAACCGCAGCATAAAGCAGCCATGCTTTTCCTGGGACTTCCAGACAAATAGACCAAGACCCCAACAGGCTCTCCCTAAACGCCCCACGTGGGAAGGTACCTTCCCTGCGTAGTGGTGAATGATGAAGCCCTGATTCCAGCTGTTGAAATGCTCGTGAGTCCCAATCTGCATCTGCAGCTTCTGCAGCAAAGTTTGGTCGGCTCCTTCCCCTACCGCGTGCATCGTGGCACAGACATCGTCCAGGATGCTCATGATGCCAGGTGGGTTCTGGGGTGACAACGGAAGCAGGGAGGGAGGCTTAGGATGGAGGCTTGGCCTCCATTTTGGACTGAATGGTGTTGGTGGAATTGGTTTAGAGTTATGGATCACAGTGGGATGGATTCTATTCTAATTCTATTCTTATCCTATTCTGCATTTTATTCTGCATTTTATTCTCTATTCTATTCTATTCCTATTCTATTTTCTTCTATTCTATTCTGCATTCTATTCTCTATTCCATTCTATTTCTCCTATTCTATTCTATTTTTTTCTGTTCTATTTTCTTCTATTCTATTCTATTCTATTCTATTCTTATTCCATTTTGCATTCTATTCTGCATTCTATTCTGCATTCTCTTCTCTTCTCTTCTGCATTCTATTCTATTCTATTTCTCCTATTCTATTTTCTTCTATTCTATTCTGCATTCTATTCTGCATTCTATTCTCTATTCTATTCTATTTCTCCTATTCTATTCTGCATTCTATTCTATTCTATTCTATTCTATTCTATTCTATTCTATTCTATTCTATTCTATTCTATTCCCGCCTATTCCCTCCTCTCTTTTTCCTAGCTTAGCCTCGTCTATTCTTTCCTGAATTCCACTCCTGGCACAGCCAGTTAACGGCATCTGGGGGGTGGGGAGAGGGACGAATCTGCGGCCATGAAGACCCTCCCAGACTTACCACTTTGTTCTCTATGAGGTCACAAACTATTTTGTTGTTGAAATAATCGATGGGAGTCCAGCGGATTCCTTCCTGAACGTATTCCTCCTGCAATAGAGAAACGAAGGCTCAGCGATGCTCCTAAAGGAACGGCAGGGGTCCCTGGGCTGAACCTGCGGGGCTCCAAAGACGGGGCAACCTCAGTGCAATGGGCAGCCTGCGGGAAGCAAGTGTTCCCATTGCACAGAAGTCTTCCTCAGCTGCCGTTGGTTACTTCCCCCCCCCCTCCCTGGGGAGGGGGAAGAGTTCACACACCCCTCCTCGGAAACAGCACAACAGAAGGAAGGAGACCCACCAAAGTGGTCTGAAACAACATCTGTTGTTCCCATCAGGGTTTTGGGGAGCCAAAGAAGCAAATGTCCAGGCTGTTCAAAATGGCAGCCAGGAAGGGAAAATCCCCTTTGAAAGAGGCCAGCAGGAAATGGGGGAAAGGGAAGGGCCCCCCTTTCCATTCCAGAGCCCCGTCCAAGGCAAACGCACATGGGGTGGCGAGTCAGTCCCCACGGGGGAGTCACCTGATGCGATGGTGGTTCTGCCTCCTCTTAGGTCACTGGATCAGAGGGAAAATATTCCCCAGCTGAGCAGGCCAGGCTCTGTTTACTCCCAGGCTGGGCGGGCTGAACCGCAGCCACTTTCTCTCCCTCGTGCTTTGCAAGGCAGTTTCAAAACAAGCGTGAGCTGACAAGCTTCCCACCCACCCACCCCCGGGGGGCTCCAGGGATTTCTCTCCAAACCTTCAGGTTTACCTGCTCTGCCTTCAGGGTGAGCTCGATAAAGATCTGCTGCAGTTTTTCATTGACAAAATTGATGCAAAACTGCTCAAAGCCATTTTTCTGAAATCAAAAACAAACCGTGGAAAGATTAATGCCAGGCTGCCCAGACCAGCCTCCGTGGGCCGCGTTAAGCCGCCTTTTATAGCATAATATTTGAGTGACCTTCCCAGCTGATTTGACTGTCTGCTGCCAACCTTTTCATGGAAATCAGGGCCTCGGTTCTCCAAAACAGCTTCCAAGATTTGAATTTCCTTTAGAACAGCCATTTTGGGCTCTCTGCCCGAAAAGCCTCCAAGCTCCTCTTTCATTTCTGCTCGAGGGCTTCGCAGCCTCTTTCTGCAAAGCTCCATTTAGGCCCTGAATTCTGTCCCGGCTTCCATGCAACCTTTTGTCTGAATTAATTGAGGTTTCTTATTATTTGGGCTGACATCATCCTACTGCAAAATTTAACCCAGCTCCCTCCCTCAAATGTTTTTTCTTGCAAAAAAGGGAAGACTAATAAAGCAGCCCTGAAACAAATAAAGCTCATTCCAGCAGCCTGACCTCACTTCCAGCTGGGGCAGCGGGGCCAGCAGTGTCACCCTGGGCATGTTTGTTAAGAAATCTGCCTTTTGTGGGAAGAGAGACAGGGAGCGTTTTTGGAGCAATGCCTCGCTGTTTGGGGGCCAAAACAAGAAGCCACCGAAGCCCTCGGCCTCCGCTCTGGTAGTAGTGGCCAGCTGGCTTGAAGCAGGAGGCGATTTTCGTGCCGTTTGCTGACCCCGAGGAGGTGGCCCTTCTTCCTTGCCCGTCTGAGAGCTGGGCTCTTCCCTGGGGGGCAGGGGGGCTGGGAAGTCTGTATTTTCGGCCTGTAAATGTTCTCCTCTGGCTGCTCACCAAGGAGTGGTGGCTGCTTTCGGCTGCTGCTAAGCGTCCGGATCGACCTTTAGGCCTCTTTACCTGAAATATTTCAAAGCCGTAGATGTCCAGGACACCAATATTATACTCCTGATTGTCTTTTTCCATCGCCTTGTTGATGGACTGTTAAAACAAAAGGGGGAGGGAACTCAGTCCCATGAAAACAAGGGATGCGACTTTGAAATCCGAATATGAATTAGGAACCTGAGTAAAAAGGGCACCAAATGCCACTTTAAGTGCCCTTGAAAGGCTGCAAGGCAGAGCCGCCCGCCTTCTGTGCCTGCCCAAGGCAACCGATGCCGGTTCCTCTGCCCCGCCAGCCACAGGGGCTCCTAAAACGGCCCCTCCCGCAAGGGCACCCAGGCCTCGGAGTCTCTCCTCTGCCAAATGTCAGGGGGCTTGAAAAGAAGCCCCCATGCACTGCTGCCTTGAGCAGATCCCCTTCCCGGAAGGGCTGCTGCTGCTGCTGCTGAGGGATGACGACAAGGAGAAAGAGCCTCCTCTCGTGGTGCCGTGGAAGGGATCCGGAAGGTTTTGTGCCTTTACTGTTTGCAGCTCTGTGCAAAGCCTCCCATAAGGGCCTCTCGAGGGGCCCTCCCCCCCCCCCGGCCTGTCGAAGCACCACTTACGTCCACCAAGTAGTCGAAGAGCCTGGCGTGGAGCACTTTGGCCAAGGCGTCCCTGGTGTAACAGGCTTGCTCCACGTTGAGGGTCACGTGGATGGATTCCGATTTGCCGCCCCACTTGCTGTCCATCTGCCTGCTGGTCAGTTTCTCTTTAAGCCGGCCCTGGTCGATTCCCAGGAGGAAAGCCGGGAAGGCCAGAACTGCGGGGTGGCACAAGGAGACCCCAGTGAGACAGCAAAGCAGCCAGCGGTGGAAGGGAGGGGGTCTCCCTGACTCCCACCCAGGGCAGGGGTCTCCTTGGGCCATTAGGCAGGTTGCCTGGGGAAACATTCTATGTTTCCTCCCCCCCCCCCCCCCCCCCCCCCCCCCCCCCCCGCCCAAATCAGTTCTGGACTCCTTCTGGGTGGAGGGGGAGAAACTCTGGGGGACGCCCATGGCCCCCGAGGCCTGGCCTGCCAGGATGTGGCCCTCCCCTCGGCCACCCCACCGCTCCAGCCCAGCCCAGCCCAGGAGGGGCTACCTACACTCTTCGCTCTCCACGGCGGCATAGTTGCCGGCCTCTTTGAAGCTGAGGTTGCCTAGGTGGAGCACTCCGGCCACAATCTGGATGACCAGCGCCTGCTCCTGGGCCGAGAGGCCGATGACCTTCATGGCATGCTGCAGAGGGGCAGAGCGGGAGGAAGAGGGTGAGAAGCCCCCCTGGAGAACCCCTCAGTTCGGACCAAGGAGCCGCAGCAGCAGCATTTCGGCCTTCTTTTCACTTCCTTCTCCTAGTCCTAAGCCAGGCCTGGGCTTTTCTGCCTCTCCCACGGCAAGAAGGGAAAGAAAATGCTGTTTTATTTCATTTTAAACAAAAGCAGAACATTCAGAGAGGGAGCCCCCGTGAAGGCCTGGCTCTTTCATGGCAGCAGGTTGCCTGTTGTTGCCGCAAGAAGCTAGTTCGACTTGCGGTTTTCCAGGCATTCAAAAAAAATAGTTTAAAAGCACAAAAAGCAGAACGTATAAATCTCTGGAACTATAAAGCAAAAACTACCTTTCAGAGTTTACGCCCTCCAGCAGTTTCTCCCCATGTAACATGGCAAGGCAGAGGAGGTATTTAAGCAACAGCAGAAGAGAACTGTACAATCTGCTTAAAGACCTTCCTAGATGGCTAAATAATGCGCTCTTTATGTATTTATTTAGTTGCTTGCTTGCTCATATTAAAATCTGACTGGAGACTAGGGATATTATTCTTCATTTTGACTTCTCTCTTCAGGGAACGGAGCCGAAAGTCAAGGAGGGGGGAAAAAAACACCTTGGAAAGCCAACAAATCCACAAATGCCACTGCAGAATCCAGAAGGGTTGGCTATGCGCAGAGGGACAAGCAAGGAGGCTCCTTAGCCAGGCAAGTCAAGAAGGGAAGGGAGAGCCAGGAGGTGAAAACGGTGGATCCAAAAGGGCTTCCCAGAGTCCCAGGCCTTTTGTCCAGAGTGGCTGGTGGACGGGGTGGCATTTCAACCGCCCCCTCCAGCCGCTGGCTTCTCAGGCAGCCTGATCTGAAGTGACCCCCACAGGCCGTCGCTGCCCCCCTCGCCCATCCCCTTTTGGTCCTTCGAGCCGCTTGGCTAGTCTCAAAACCACATCGGGGTGTGTGTGTGTGTGTGTGTGTGTGTCAGATCAGGAGGGCAGATGAGGACATGGGTGGAGACGGCCAGGGGTTCGACTGTACCTGTCCACCTTCCCTTTGCTCCCAGGCAGAGGCAATTGGGGCCCTTTCCAGTGGGGAGGGGGAGGGGAGACCCTTACCAGAGTTTCCTGGAAATCAGCTTTGTCACTGATGTCTTCCACTTTGTAGGATCCTGAGAGGCTCAGGTAGTGATAGTAATCTACGTTGGTGATGCCGAGGTTGGCCCGTTGCTCATTGGAGGCACCTTCGATCAGCTGCAGGATCACACACACACACACACACACACACACACACCCAAGGTAAGTGATCCTGCTTCAAGTTGTGTTTGAGAGGTAGACAATTTGCCTTCAAAGGAAAACCACCGTTGGTTTGTCTGCTGAAAACTGCCCCCGAGAGTCTGTGGCAGGCTTGGGCAGGGAATCCCCTGGCCATGGTGGGGTCTCCAGCATTGGGCCCCAGGAGAAATGCTTGGTCTTGGCTCAGGATTCATGCAGCTCGGCTGAGGAGCCCAGCGGACGTGCTCCAGGGACAGCCATAGTCACCCCAGGACTGCGAAAGGGGTACTTGCCGGCTGGGGGATTATGGGGGAAGGAATCCCAAAGTCCTCATCTCCTGGAGGAGCCAGAGCAGCCAACTGGCCCAGAGGTTCGGGGGCCTCCCCTTCAACCTCCTGCCCTCCATCCGCAGGCAACTTCTGACCTGGTAAAAAATGTGGAAGCTCCTTTCCCCGGGATTCCTCATGACCACTCGGGATTTCTCCAGCAGGAAGTTGGAGATCCTGCCTCCGTCTGGCTCCCCACCTGGACTAAACTGGATTTCAAAGTATTTCCCCTGCAACAAAGCGAGGGTGTCAGTGGCCAAAGGGGAACCCTTGGCTGGAGAGCAAGAAAACCTGGGGGTCAAAACGGGTGGTCCCAGCAGATGCCTGGCTCTCCCCTTATATCCCCCCACCCCCTTCACCCCAAGGGGGGGGCAGAAAGGAAGCAGGCGGAAGGAACGATGACCCCAACCCATCTGGTGCTGCTCTGGCAAAGGGCCAACTCACAAATCTGCTGGAGTTGTTGTTGCGTACCGTCTTGGCATTCCCAAAGGCCTCCAGGAGGGGGTTGGACTGCAGAATGATATCCTTCACATGCTGAAAGCCAGAAAGCCGACGTCAGGCTTTGGACAAAAGTGCCTCCTCCTCCTCCTTCTCCTCTTGCTGGATTGTCCAGGGGAGTCTCAATCTCCCCTCCCCAGTGGTTCCAGTGGAAAGGAGGCACCTGGCCACCTGCCTTGAGCCATGGAGGTGACCCAAGCAGGCTGAAGCAATGGCCAGGGGGCAGCTGACCTCTTTCTGCACCCTACAGCTCCAGCCCTCTGCCTCAGGAAACAGAGGCTCAACGTGGGATCCTGAAAGAGCCTTTGGCTGTTTGGCACTCCTTGCACCGACACTGTCTCAAAACGTGCAGGACACAGATCTTAACAACGTTTCCCTGAATGACACCCGGACTGAAATCAATGGCCAGGGATCTCCTTTGCAGCCAGGAAGACTCCGTTCCCTGCCTCTACCTGTTTCCTAGCCACCCGGCTGCCTAAAACTGGCTCACAGGGGGAAAACAGATCACTTCCCCTTCCTAGAAATAACCGAGCAGCTTATTTATAGAGTGCGATTAAGCCCATTCCAAAAAGCTCCCTCCTTGGCTGGCTACGGATCCAAACGGAAGCAGGCGGTGATCTTCCATGGCAACGTGGGAAAAAGACAGAAGCAGCGAGAGACTCTAGCAGTGCCAACACATTACAGGGAGCAGCCAAGACCCAAGAAAAGCAGCCGCCAGGCTTGTCCAGGAACCTCCCTTCCCCTCCTCTCACCTGCACTCTGGGGCCTCCTCCGGATATCTTGGAGATGTAGCTCATGATGTACTTGGCTCCCACAGTCTTCCCAGCCCCACTTTCGCCACTGGGAAAAATTAAGAAGAGCCTCTTCTTGCAACCATTCCAAGCAGAATCCTCAAGAACAGGGGTCTCCAACCTTGGCAACTTTAAGCCTGGAGGACTTCAACTTCCAGAATGCCCCAGCCAGCTGGGGCATTCTGGAAGTTGAAGTCCTCCAGGCTTAAAGTTGCCAAGGTTGGAGACCCCTGCTCAAGAATAAGCATTGGTGTCCCCAAAGCCTTGACCTCCTGCAGTTCTACCTGCCCTGAGAGCACGGCCCCCTTCCCACCGGTCATTTCGCCTGACCCCCTGAATACGGCCGGTGCCCTGTTGCATTGCCAAGCCTCCCTGGATATGGCAGGGACTGCGCTCCAGGCCCCAGCAATGGAGGCTTCCTTGTTCTTGACTCCGGGGTTGGGGTGGGAGTGGGGGACAGGCTGAAAGGCCCCTCCTGCCAGACCAAGGCTTAGGGCCCCCCTGGGCAGCTGCCCTCCCTGGTGCTTGAGATCTTGTTTTTCTGCAAATGTGCATGGTTTTATCGATCAGGATGCTGGTGAATTTGCTAAGTACAAACCTCAGCAGGACAAGAATGCAATATGCATGAGGCACAACAAGGAGACCCAGGATGCTCTGACTCCTCCAGAGTCCTCCATGAAGCCCTCCCGGCAATGGTGGCCGGCCGTTCCAGCCAAAGGTTCCTTGTAGGGCAATTACCTTCTATTGCTTTGCCAATAAGTAGCGGGAAGATACATTGCCTTTCTAATTCTGTCCTTCTCAGGGCTGCCCCGCCAGGCCTGGCCTGCAAAAGCCTTTTGAAAATAAAGCTAGGATGTGCGACTAAAACCACTAGGAGAGAAGCATTGTGGGAACTCTATTTTGGTGCCTATTAGCTGTTCCCAGCTACAGTTACAAAAATACTGCAATGCCTATTGAAGAGTTCTGAAAGTCAACACAAAGAGAAAAAAGTCAGCAGGAAAAAATACAATGTGACTCAAAGGTTTTGGCTTAGTGCGAGGACTGTGCACATTACCACTGCGGCTTAGCATTTTGGGTCAAGAATGACAGTTTCTCCGACAAACCATGGTTTAAAAACCTTGCTTAGCATCTGTGAATGCAGTCAAATAATTTTTGCAGCCACCAAGATCAAATGTACTATTTTAAATCTTGTTCCCGTTTCCTTTTAAAAAATAAATAAATAAATAAATAGATCTATATATTTGGCATGATACACTTAAACTGGTGGTTGAAAGCAAAATCTGCTATGTATTTTCTCAGAAGTTAATCCCACCAAAATAAAGGAGGCTTGTTGCCCTGGGAAACTATGATTAGGATCCAAATTTTGATCTGGCAACTCAGAGTCCTCTTCAGGACACAATCTCTTTGAGCTAAGTGAGCTCAGCTAAATGCTAAAATAAATCACAAAGTCAATGTATTGTTGAATTAAGTGAAAAATCGAATGTACATTTGCACAAAGAGGTTTTGGCTGCTGGAGCTCCCAATCACGGCGGAGTCCAAACTGCCCTGTTGCTGGGCAGCCATAAATGTCTCCGGTGATCAAGGGAAATGTCTGCTGACAGCCAGCAGGCTGGATGGAGGCTTGGCTCCCGAGACAGGGGGAAAAGGCTCTCCGTCCTGGGGGGCCTTCTGCTCTAGACTGGGCAGCATCCCTCTGGCCGGGAAGCATGGATCTCCTGGCTTTGGAAGGGGGACTCTCTTAGACCGGGCCCCCCAAAAGTAGCACCCAGCCACGTGCTACTTCTAAAGAACATCCGGTTTCTGCCACACTGGTCCTTTCTCTTGGGCCCCGATTTCCCTTTACCTGTGAGTAACTCTGGGGGAGCCTTGTTCTTCAAGCAAAGCAACCCCTGCCAGCAGCAGCCTCTCCTCGGGACCAGGAAAGCCTTGCCAGCCCCTTGGCTTCAGGAGAGTCCCACCTGATAAGGACCAGGGCTTGTTCGCTTGTTTCGTGGCCTGTGTGTATCCCAGGGCACTTGGGAGTGCCAGGAAAAGACCCCCAGGGTCATCTAACCCAGGGATTATTTATTTATCAAATTTATTTGCTGCCCATCTTGAGGTTCAATGTTAAAATGTCCACACAGAGGAGAGAACACCCGTGTTTGTACAGCAAAGTGGCAGAGGTCTTGCACTGCTTGAGGGCCATTGTGCAGTGCCAAGCTTCGAACAGAAGAGAAAATAACTTCTAAGCAAGCCTCTTTTTCGGTCCTCAGCCACACAGAGGGCCAATTCCTGTAAGTGGCAAATACTGGTGTTTTTTTTAAGCTTGAGAAACCAGAAATAGAAATAAAAAAGCCACAATAATGACAAGTCGGGGGAGGGCCCCCCCAAACTAGCTGCTTCCAGGCTACATCTCTGGGCCACAAGCAAAGATGGCAGAGAGGCCGCCACTGCTTTAGAAATCGCAAAACAAATGAATGGTTGGGCCCTTGAGAACCATGGACCCTGGAGCTTCACCTCTCGGGGTAGGTTGGGGAACCTCCCCAGGGCTGGGAGGCAGAATTGGGAGACCCAGCTGACCCAACAGGATGTCGATGTTCTCTGACCAAGAACTCTACACTTCCTTCATAAACTAAAGTGACGTTCTGCCCCCTCTGGATGGAATGGAGTCACTGGGCGGGTTTTGCAGGTGGATTCAGCCGCTGCTGTCTTGGCTTTACCTGCTTACACTTCAGGCATCCCTTCAGCTCCCTTCCCTTCTACGTTGAAGGTCCTGCTGTTGCAACTTTGCAGTTAGAAGCATTTCCCAGGGCCCATTTGACGCTGCTGTGAAGAACACCTGGCTCCACTTCAGCGATCCCTCCCTCACGCCTCCTTCCTCCCAAGGACTTTCGCCCCTCTCCCCTGACCTTGCCTTCCGTGCCCGTGAGTGCCATGATTTCCCGGCCTAAACGAATCCCTGGTCCTTCTCATTCAGAGATTCTCCATCCCTGGGTTGCTTACGCTCAGTATTTGCCTGCACCTGAACCCCAGGCGGTGGGGCTTCTCCCCCGGTAGACCCTCCGGGGGCTTCCAAGCTCCTTTGGACAACCAGGGGGAGGGGGACACACACACACACAGAGGTGCAATGCTCCCTCCCTCCCTCCTTCTGCTGCTGCGGCCAGCCTAGCCCGGGGGCCCGAAAGGAAACCGGGTCCCTTACCTGATAATCACACACTGGTTCTCTCGGTCAATTATCATATTTCGATACATATTGTCTGCCAGAGCGTAGATGTGTGGTGGATTTTCATACTGCGCCTAAAGCAGAAATAGCCGTGAGGCAAACACAAGAACAGATGAAAAAGTCCCAGGAAGAAAGAGACCGGCCAGAAACTCCTGCCCTGCCCCCCCACACACACACACCTGGGCACCTGGAGAACAAGGCTCGGGGAGCAAGAAGCAGGGGGCCATAGGAAAATGGAGACAATCTTAATTCATTCCCTTTTTTTTTTTAATGAAAACAAGTTTTGAAAAGCTGAAGCTCACTTACGGCTCCCTGGTACATTTCAATTTCCCTCTCTCCAAAATACGGTATCTGCTTGAATGGGTTGACAGAGATGAGGACGGACCCAATGTACGTCTGCATCAGGACAAGTCAAGGCTGGTGCTGTCATTCCAAGAAGCATAAACAAGGCGCCCCCCCCGCTTCCTCTCAGGTGGGCTTGGGCTCCTCCTCGGCTTCCACCTGAGACAATTGGTCTGACTTCCCTCTTGCAAAGCCAATGGCCGGCTCAACCTGTGGGAGGCCTCCCCCATTCCTTGCCAGACAACAGCGGCAGCCCTGAGCCAGCCCGCTAGAGCCCAGCCTTTGGGGCCAAGGGCAGCCTCACCTGGCAGGCCAGGAAGCCAACCTAGCAACTCAGGTCTGCAGAGGATGGGCTGCCTCCAGCTGGGGGCTTGGCTCTGTCCACCATTCGCTCATTCACCCGGTTATGGTGTATCTGCCTCCTCGTTGTTTCGCTTCCTTCGCGTTTGGGGTTGCAGGAGAGAGAGCAGCAGAGGCCTTATCTCCCCCCTTTCCCAAGTCATCCACTATACTTTCCCACTGAAGAGTAGAGCCGGCCCAGGGCTTCGGCTTGGGAAATGGGTGCTAGTAGTTGCTCCACGCTGGCGCTACCCCCAGGGCAACCACACCTACCCTTGCCATTCCACACAATCAGCCCTCAGTCTTACCCACAAAATCCCATTGTTTGGGGCTGATAGCTGCAGGATGATGTCATGCCACCACTTACGAAAAGAAAACCAAGGCAAACAAACCCAAATCCCCAGAGCCTGCAAAGCAGGAGAGGTCGGAGAAAGGGACCCACCCAGCCGCTCAGGAATCGGCTGAGCACCCCGGTGAAAAGGAGGAGGAGCCTTCTTTCAGGGGAAAGGCCACTCGGGAAACAGTCCCAGGAAGGAGTGATGCACAAAAACTAGGCAAGCTCCGCCAGGGGGAGGCAGCAGTTCCCTTCAGGTGCTTTGGGGGGAGAGCTTGGGGTGCCAAGGTTGGAAGAGGAGGGGCGTGGGGAGGGGGCAGAGCCAGGCCTGCCCACCAGCCAGAACCTCCATTGCTGCTGGATTCCCACAAGGCGGAGCGGTTGGGAAAGAAGGGCTCCTGAGCCCTGATGCTTGGTTGCTTCGCTGCAAACTCCTGAAAGCCTCACACACACACACACACACACACACAACCCCCTTGGGCTGAAGAGGGCACCGCTGCCTTGACTCTCCTTCCCAGGGACAGACGATGCGTCTTTACACAAACATTCTTGCATTCCTTCTTCAAGGTTACTTCAAACCACATGTCTCCTTACTTGGTCCAAAGGTTGAGCAATTCTCACACACACACACACACACACACACACACACACGCACACCTGGCAAGACAATCCCCCAATGGGCTAAACAAAGCCACTGGTTCTTCAAAGCTTATTGGCCCTTTGTATCCTATAAAGGCAAGGTAAGCAAAGCCACTCAGGTTGGTGTGGTAGCAGCAGCAGTTCCCAGAAGGACCCAGGCGGCCATGGGGGGGGGGGGAAGCCAAGCAAGGAAGGAGGCCTTCCAGGAGGGAGGGGAACATTCAAGGGGCCTGCCGATTAAAGAAGAGGTTCCCTCCATCTCTGATCCTCCCCCCCCTGCCCTCATTGGGCCCTGAAGGCTCCGGGTCTCTCTCTGCACTGGGGGATCAGGGACATCACCCCAGGGAAGGGCCTGCCCCTCCCCCTTCCACTCCAAGGCTGCTTTCTGCTGAGTAGCTTCGAATGGCTTCCTCACTGCTGAGCTTCTGCCTCTGTGTGTGTGTGTGTGCGAGGAGGAGGAGGAGGAGGAGGAGGAGGAGGAGGTCTTCAGGCCAATGGAGTCCCTTTCTCAGGTGCCGGGTCTGGCAGCAGGGCCAGGAGCTGGTTCTCCCAGGGGCTCAAGTTCTTTCCACCCATCTTCCCCGGGGAGAGAGGGAGCTCTGCTTCTAGCATCAGCTGCTCTTAAGGTCCCAGGCATCTGGAAGACATCTCCCACCCGTCAGAAAGGAAGAAAGTAGAAGGAACAGCTAGAAAGGCGACTCTGATGGGGGGGGGCTTCTGCCTCTTCCCCTCCTCCTGTGGACTAAAAGTTAGCGAATGGCCAGGCAGGAGGGTGGGCACAGACTTCCCACAGACCCAAGGAAGGATACAAAAATAAAGTCATCCATGTATCGCTTCTTGAGGTTCTCCACAATGGAGTCTTCTGAGATCTTGGAGAGGAGGACCATGTCATCCACGCCGCTGTGCTTGACATTGTGGCTCTGCCAGTGATACCGATAGTGGCCCTTGCTCCCCTGGGAGAGGAAAAGGCCGGGAGCAGGTTAGTTATAGGAGACATACCCTCCATTTCCCCCCCCCACACCCACAAATGGTGTATCAGTGTGGAGATAGGCCCTCCGAGACGGGGAGCCAAGAGATGCGGGGAAACAGCATCGCCACCAGGTTGACAAATTGTGTGGATACAAATGAATTCTGCAAGATATGTAACTCTTGGGACTTGAAAGGGACCTTAGAAGCGACAGGATCCGAGTACCTGCTTAGTCCGGCGCTCATTAGAACATCTTTTTAAGGTACCTCCCTGCCCCACCCATTGTTCACTGACTGACAGCCGACAGACTCAGAAGCTGCTGTAAGGCTGGGGGGCTTCTCCACGCTGAGCAGGCCTTTAACGGCCGCAAGTCGGAAGCCCCAAAGCGCTGAGAACAGAATTTCCTTCCCAAGATAAAAGCAGCCAAAAAAGGAATTAGCGGCGTAGGAAGACTTCCTGATCAGGAGGCCTCTGTCCAGCCGTCCTCAGAAAATGCTTCCTGCACAAAAGTGGTCGAGACTAAACAAGGGAGCAGGAAGGCCAACGGGAAGAGCTCCTTGGCCATCTGCCTCAAGGGAATTGTGTCAGAGGGTAAAAATAGAACACAACACACCGTCCAGTTGTGGCATCTGCTACCAGTGCTGAGTTCCAGATGTTCCTTTTAAGGACAATTGATGGCCTAAACCGGGGACAGGAGAGCAGGAAGTAGTTTGTCTCAGAACAAAGCAGAGGGAAGGAGAGCTCTGCCAGCCACAGGGCCTCTGCAGGAGAAAAGATTTCCCCCCCCCCGGGGGGGGGGTCCATGGAACCCCCTGGCTTCTTCCTCCGGGCAGAGAACTCATTTCAAACCCACCTGGGGACAGATCTCAGGCTTCAGCCAGCTGGCTGCTCTCCTCACCTTGGCTTTCTGTGGCGTCCTCTCCTCCTTTGTGCCCTTCAGGGCAGCCAGGAGCTCCCCTGTCCCTTGCCCTTGCCCTGGCATCGGCAGTCTCCTTCCTCTTGGTGGCCAACAGCTGGCGGGGATAGACTTTCCTGCCTTGCCCTCCTCCTCCTCTCCCTGGACTGGCTAGTGCCCAAGCGAAAGCTGCCCTCTCTGTGGCCAGAGCTGCGTTAAGGTGGGAGGGGGCCTTGTGGAGCATCTGCTGCTGTGGCCTGAATGCCCTCCCACCCCCAGGCAGAGCTATCCGAGGCTTTCATCGCCTGGTAGGCACAGAGCTGGGCCTGCTTGGTTTGTGGGTGTGGGTCAACCTTGATAAGGAAGGAAAGGAATGGCCATTGTGTTGACTCAAGGCAAAGCGTTTCACAATAGGAGTGATAACCGGATGCTGATTACTGTGAGTCAATTGGCATCAGTGATGACCCCAGTTATGGCCAGAGATGGTAAAACTCCTGCTGCTGATCTCTTGCAGCTGCAGCTTGCAAAGGGGCCTTCCCCCCTGCCCCCCAGGGCCTGCCATCTATCCTAGGCATGGCCATCCGAGTCACAAGCCCTGGGAAAACCATTCCCTGGATTGCAGTGTGGAGAAACACGGATTCCCAGAACGGCTCCTGCCCCAGAGTCAGCCCCAAAGAATTCCCCACCGAGGCCAAAATAAGCAGAGACTCCTCCAAGTGCGTCAGCAATAATCAGCCTTTAAAATCACCCAGACAAAAGCTATTCATACTTCTACATTGTGAAGAAAAGAGTTTGCTTCAAGGAGGAAGCCGCCTCCAGATATCTCGCCTCTGCCTTGAGAAATGGGCAGCGGTTCTGCCCCCAGCAACCCCTCCTGCAGCAGATCCCAAGGCAGCCCCCTTGCCCACCGACTGCTTCCTGGAGTGACGGAGAGGCAGCCTGAACGTTTTTGCCAGGCTCCAGGATACCACCGTGAGCCCCTGGAGCTCCTTTGCCCTCCTCCCCATCCAGCACTGGCATTCCCTGGGCCTTGTGCTCTCTTTGGCATCCGACCTCCCCCACGCGCCCCCCCCCTGGTGAGGCAGAGGCGCTTTCTAGCAAGCCTCTTCCTAGCTCATCTTGCAAAGTGCTCATTGGCAGCACCGCAACCCAGGAGTATTTCAAGCCTTCCCCCACCCCTGCCTTGGCAAATAAACACAGCACAGCTGTTGCCATGGACACCCCGCCCAGCAGCAGCATCCCTAAAGGCCTGTGGAGATGCTTGGGAAGCCCGTGGTCCACCTTTGGGCTGCACCGTCTGCTTGGGTCAGTCCAGGCCCTCCGTCTCAAGAAGTTATTTTGCCCAACAATTCCACGGGATGTTTTTCTTCCACCAAACTGAGCCTGGACTGGGGGGAGGGATGGGGGGGGGCTTGGAAACTGAAGAGGAATTCTCTTCTGCAGGAGGCTCCCCTCCCTGCCCGCAGCTCAGCCCAGCCTGGCTCCCACTTGCTTGGGGGGCTGGCAGAGAGGCAGTCCTATCTCTTGAGGGGGGGCTGTTAGGCGGGCACAAACAGGAGCCCGCCCCCGTCCTTGCTCCTCTCCAAACCCGGATGACGACCCCTTGGGAATCTGTGCATGGCTGAAGGAGCCCCGGCAGGCTTCCTCTCTCTGCCATCCGCGGTTCAAGGCTGGCAGCCAGCAAAGAGGGAGCGGATCACTTCCCCAGCAGGCAGGGCTCCCGGGATCTCCCTCGCCCTGGAGGATCTGTGCCTGGTGAGTCGACTCAGAGCACCAACAGCTTCAGGAAGGCAGAGAAAAGCAAGTGCCTGTCCCCTTGCACCTCCTTTTCAGCAAGGGGAGGAGCGAGAGGGGCCTCCTTGGCCAGATGTGCCCCTGCAGCCCCTCCTTGGCAGCAGTTTTCTGGCATCCCTTGACAGCAGCACCTGTTCTTCGCAAGGCCCTTTTATGCTGAGGGAAGGCGGGTGCCCTGCTGCCTCCCATCGCTGTGACCACCGGCTGCTGCAGCGTTTGAGGGTCACGAGGCGACCCTTCCCCCTTTCAGTAAGGAAGACATGGACCCCCCACCCCCTTAAGGTGTGTTTGACATGACGGTGGGCATTTAAGGCACAAGAAGGTCTTAGTAAAATTACTCAAGAGCAGCTGGCAGCTGTACATGAAGTCACACTTTTGCCATTGCTTTATTGGTTGTTTTGAACATTAGGAAAAGGAGAGAAAGCTGCCCAGCCGGAAGCTTTGAAATGGTTCTTAACCCGTCCTTTGAAATGGAAACTTTTGATCAGACTGGCATGAGCCTGTCAGTTGGCACCAGAGGAAGCTCTATTTCCAGCAAGGGAAATAATTCAGTGTCAGGGATCTGGGACAAGGAAGTCCAAGGATTCAAATGACACATAAACACCCCCTTGTCAAAGAGAGGATAAGCTGGAGCCAAAGCGGCAGCCGCATCTGGTGGTTGGGCTGTTCTGGTTCAGGGACAATTGGAGAATTTGGCCAATCCACAGTCACCCTAGAAAGGAGAGGTCAATTTGCCAATTTGGTCCCTTCCGGGGCCAGAGAAGTCGTGAGGAGAGCCTGCTGGCTTGGCAGGCTGCAGATTCCTCTCCTGCCAGAACGGCTCCGATTAGGCTGGCAGGATCAGCAGCTGGATGGCTTTTTATGTCCCCAGCGTTCTTGCAGGAAGAAGCCCTTTCAGGTGGGGTTCTCGGGGTCCATGAAAAAGGCTCTCGTCCCATATGGCGCACGCAGAGCAATCTAAGCAGGGATGGTTTGCAGCCTGGCTCTTGCCAGTGGCACTCTGGAGAGTCCCTCCCCCTGCGCCCCCCCAGACAGACCTTTGGCAGCCCTTCAGCCCCCATGAAAGGGAGGAAGTGGCTGGTGGACTTCTGGCCCAGGACCTTCCCTGGCGCTGCCTTCCCAATGGCTTAACTCTTCCTGTGGATCCCAGCCCTGGGCTCCATTCAGCCGAATCCAGCAGGGAGGCTGCCCTCTGCACCCAGAAAGTGAGCCTGAGGCACCAGGCCTCCCCCTTCAAGCCCGTGCTGGGCGGCCTCCAATTCAGCCAAGGGCGCATGTTATCGTGCCATGGGCGTTTCCAGCACAAGGCTGCCACACAATCTCTGTGTGGGCTGAGAGGCCGCGGAAAAGAAAGCCGCCTTATCTGGAAGGTGTCGAAAGGGTGCAGGTGGGACCGGGCATTCTCAGGAAGCCTTGGACTACAACTCCCATGGTCCTTGGTTTCACTGAGCCACTTGTCCCACTCTGAGAATCCTATCATTCAATTGGAGAAATCCTCTGAAAAGATGTTGGGCTGCACACAAGGCGCGAAGAGGTTTCGCTGAAGGGGAAACTGAGCCTCACTGGAGTCCCCCGGGGTCTCCTTGGGTCGCCCCTTTCTTTAAAGGCTGCAAAATGAGGTGGGTGATTCGCTGTACCCACCAAGGGAAGTTCAACTGGTTCTCTGCTGACCCCCCCCCCCCCCCCCAAAAAAAAAAAAAAAGTATTGGCTCGCTCTGCACATAATGCACTGAAGAGCAAGTCTTGGCACCGGAGGAAGCACCACCACGCAACAGGCTGTTTGGCTAAGGGAAGTCGCCCTGGACGTTCAACCACATTCCCATCCCCCCAAAAGTTTAATCATGGACTTTATGTTTAAGACTTTATGCCCGTTAGCTAGCCAGAAGCCAAGTGGGCTAAGGAGCAACAGAAGCCAGAAACCGAAGGAAAAAATGAATCGGGAATCAGAAATCCTTATGAAAAAGGAAGCTGGCAAGTTGTGTCTGCACAAAAGAAAGGGCGGAGGCGTGGGATGAACAAGTCATACTGGGCAGAAATAAAATTGATGAATGATTTTGGAATTCTGGCCTTTCTCGTAGGAGCACAGTTGTGGGAGGAAGTTGGAGATAGAGCCACGCAGCAGCAAGGAAGTCGGCCCCAGAGCTCCGGGTGGCCCAGCTGCTCCTCCCCACCCTCTGGAACCAGCGACCCCCAAGGCCTCTCTTGGTGCTGATGAGAAAGGCAGAGGGCGGGGTTGCACCTTTGACTATTTGTGCCAGGGAGGGGGAGCACCGGAAGAGCAGCTGGGCTCGGGTGGAGGCAAAGCCACGGAAGCCAGGCAGCCCCGGGAGGAATCGGGGGGCTGGCCTCAGAAGGCATGGAAGGCGGCTCAAAACCCATCGGAGCTCCCAAGGGAGCCCAAGGAGAAGCCTACCTGCAGGTCAGCTCGGAGCCCAGGAAGAGCCAGCGTGGAGAGGCCCGAGGAGGCCCCTGCCAAGCCAGGAGCAAATCCCAAGAGATGCCATTCACTTCACATCCTCCCTGCTGCCCTTGAACAGCCCCCACTCTTGTCACCACCATCCCGCAACAGGTCCAGCCCAGCAATGGTGCCAAATGGTGTACCTGGAGGGGGCCATGATTTGCCCTGGCCAAGGCCGAGACGGGCCCTCTGGCGGCACTTCCCACTTCTTCTCCAAGACGGGAAGGAATTTCTCCTCCTCTGGAGCTTCCCAAGGCAGGCTTGGCCCAAGGGCTGCCCCCTGGAAGGCTGGCCCAAGAGTCCACCAAACACCTGCCTTTGCACCTCAGACCCCGCCTGCTCTGGGCCTGCACAGCCTGTTCAGGCCAGGACTTGCTCCTGCCCCCAGGAACAAGAGCACGTCCAGTCCGCCTTCTGCAAGGAGAGGCTTTGCTCCAGCCACTTTCTTCTGCCAGTAAAAAACTGGGTGAAAGAAACACTGCCATGCAGGGCATCAGTTCACCCGGTGACAAGTTGGGTGTGTTCTTCCTTTTTCTGAACTGGAACAACCAGTCAGATCAGGTCCAACTTTGTTGGTTTAAAAGGTCTCTGTCCCCCGGAGGCCCTTCCGTCCCAAAGCCTCCCTCTGGAGGAGCAGCAGAAGGGCCGGCCGCGGTTCCCATCCACATAAATAAGGCAATGGCCACCACAGGTCAGAAAAGGTGCGCCCGACAGAGCAGCAGCTGCAGCAGCCGCCAGCTGAGCTGCAGCCAAAGGCCTGCTGGGGATTCTCTCCAGCCTTGCAATGCCAGCCACGCGCAGGCCGTTCTAAACCCTCTGTGGCTTCGGGGATCTGCCCAGTGGGGGAGGGCAGACACAGGTACCAAAGCCCTGCTCAACTGCACCACAGCAGCCAGCCCAGAGCCACAGGGCCCGCCAAGGAGCCTGCTTGCTGGGCCACAACCGGGTTTCCTGTCCCACCACTCAGCAGGGGGACCACCTCCCTTCCTTGGCCGAGGGGAGTTCCAACTTCTGGCCCTGGAGTGGGACCGAAGGCAGGAGGGGCTGCGGCTCCTTCCGGCAGAACCAGGCAGCCAAAGTGTAGCAATGCCAGGTCATCTCTGGCCCCTCCATGATCAGGAACGTCCAGGACTGTGGCTGGATGAAGATGCCCCATGCAAAGGGCCTGGTCTGGCCTTTCGAGAAAGAGCAATTCTCAGACCCTGGACCATAGCAGGCAACCCCAAGGCCCAGGCTGCCTCTAGGGCTGCGCATTCTGGCTCAGCCTGACCAACTCGCTAGGACGGCCACCAAAGTGGGGCAATCCATCAAACTCAACCTTGCCACCCCCAAACCGAACAGTACCCACCTCTTCCCTGCTCGGCCCGTGTTGGGGTTCAGAGGGAGCAGGAGGGCAGCCAGGGGCCTCCATGTGGGGGAGGGTGCAGGCTTGCCACCAAGGGCAGGGAGAGAGCATGGCGAGCTCCGTGTTGCAGGGATGCTTACAGCACCACCAGCCAAGACGCAGCGGAGGCTTTATGAGCACAGCCTGGTCTGACAGGTGTTCGGCGTCACCTGAGAACCTCCCAACCAGCGGAGGATGGGAGTGGCCCTGGGAGCAGGAGCCCCTTCCTCTCCAGTTTCACCTCTCCACCAAGCCCTGGTCTGTCTCTGCAACTCAGCAAAGGAAAGGAGCTGCTTGTCAAAGTCAGATAGAAACCGCCATGGCAAATCTCAGGCCAGAGATTCCACCAGCAGGCAGCCCTTTCCCCCCTGGGGGGTGGGGGGTTCAGCTGATCCACCAGGAGACCGCCTTCCGAGCAGCCCAGATTCTTAAGGGAGGGGGCTTCCTAGCTGACCCCAGGGTCCTGGGGAGTTCGGGTTCAGAATCTAAGTTTCTGTTTGCAAGAAATGCGATGCTCCCACATTGAAAACTCAAGGAAAAATAGCAACCAGGCTGAACTCCAGCAAAGGCCTCCTCCTCCTGCAGCTCTGGAAAAAGGAAGGCAATGCCTTTGGGGTCCAGAAGAAACTTGACCTGGCAGTTTTAAAGACCAAGCAGAAAACCCTTCAAGGCTTGGGAAGCAGCTCAACATCTCTGCAAGGGGGGGCCAGCCCCCAGGCGAGGGATCCGAGAAGCCATGGGTTAAGGAGGCTGCCTTTCCAGGCTGGCCCTGCTCCAAGCAGCCTGGGCCCAGAGTGAGCCAGCGCCAGAAACACCAGCCAGCTCGGTTAAAAGCCAGGCTTGCCGCAAAACTGAAACTGGAACCCAATTGCCTTCGCCAAGCAGGCCAGCCTGGCAAAACCTTTGGCAGGGAGTCTCCTCAGGTCTTGGGAAGGAGCCAAGCCCTGTGGCTGGAAGGAAGTGGAGTCCTCAGGGACCTGGATGGGGGTCTGTGTGGAGCCCTGCCAGCTGCCTGCCCTAGAAGGATCCTCAGGCTGGGCCCTGCCCACTCACAGGTCAAGCTGGGCTCCCCACTTGCCTCTGCTTTGCCCAGGGGTCCTGCCCTTCAGGCACCAAATGCCCGACAACACGGGATGCCCTGGCAAGGACACAGCCAGCCCAGCTGCCCCGGCGCCTGCTTGGGCCGGCTCGGAATGAAGGCCGGCCGGGAAAGAGCCCCGTCATCGGTTCCTGGGAGAGAAAAGGCGGGAGGGGGCAGCAGCCACAATACCCGAAGCTTCGGCCACCTTAGCTGCCCGGAAGATCGCCTCCCCCCCCCGCCCCGGCCGATGGTCGGCGGTGCCCCTCGCCTGCCCTTCCCCGCCGGCCCCGGAGCTCGCGCCCTTCGGCCAGCCGCGACGGGGCCCTTCCGGCCGCCACATCTGGCCTCCGCCTGGCGCAGAACATCTGCGGGAGAATCGGGCCGCCCTCCCCTCCCCTCCCCTCCTCCATGCGCTCCGGGGACGGACGGAGCCCTCGCGAGGTCCTCGGCCCGGCAGATTGTCCGACGGGAGAGGCCGAGCACCCGCAGCCCGCGGGAGGAACGGCCAGGGGCGCGTCTCCATCCCGGGAGCCCCGTCGGGCAGCGCATCTCCCGAGCCGGCGGCGCGCTTCTCGCCCGGGCGCCCCCGCCGCCCCCCCCCCGGCCCCCACTCACCATGGCCGCGCGCGCCGGGTCCGTCGGGTCAGGGCGCAGCTGCAGCCCGGGCGCCGCCACGGAGAGCTCGGCGGAGCAGTCGCGCCATGCAAGGAGCCGGACTGGAGCCGCCCCTCGCCGGGGCCCTGGAGCCGTGCCGAGAGGGCGGCTCCGCGCGGCGCTCCTCCCGCTGCCCGGCCCGCCCGGCCCCTCTGCCCAGACCAGGAAGCTCGGCCCGCGCCCCGCAACAGCCTCGCCAGGTGGGCCGGTCGGCTCTGGGACGGGAGGAGTTGCACGACAAGGCGAAGGCGGAGCTGCCGCGGGATTCCCGTCTGGCAGCCGCAGGGGAAGAGCTCGGGCACCGCCCCCCGCCGCCCCCCTGCCCGCCCGGACCGGCTGAGCCGGCTGGACGGAGAGTCCCAGGACGGCGGGCGGCAGCGGCCCCTGGCGGCCGCGGGGGAAAGAGCAGGCCGAGCTCCGGCGGGGCCAACCGCTCTTCGGGCCCCAGAAGTCCCCGGCCGGCCCTCTTCCGTCACCGCCGCCTCCAGGGCAGCAGGGGGCCCGCGGCAGCCCCAGCGGGGCGCTCCTGTCCGCCGCCGGACTTGCGCGGGGCTTTCCTGCGGGGGGAGGGCAGCCGAGTCCATGACTGGAGGCGAATCCGCGGGCAATACCGGGTTTTGCGCCGGGCGGTTTCCGCTTCTCGCTTCCTCTGCAGCCCTTTGGGGGCTCCTGGCTCCGCTCGGGGGGCAGCCTGGCCGGCCTCGGCTGTGCTGCGCCCTCTCAATCCTTTTCTCCTCTCCCGCCAGGAGGGCCTCGCTTTCTGGAGGAGGAGGAGATGGAGGTTGCCATAGCGACAGCGTCCTGGCAACCGCTCGCAGCGCTTTGCTCCTTCCTCCCTCCCTCCCTCCGCCCCCCTTCCCCCAGGACGCTGGCAGAGGCCCCACCCGCAAAGAGGCGAGAGGGCAGGTGCGCCTCTGCCGCGCAGCCCCAGCCCGACGGCCATGCCAGCCTCGGGGGACGGCTCTGGCATTCCTGCACATCTGGGAGTGGGCAAAGGAGGCCGCCCGATGCTTAGGCAGAGGTCTGGGGCAGCCCTGCCCTGCTACCCGCAGGTAAGAAGGCGTTCGGGCACAGCACTTCCTTCCCTCGGTCTGGAAAGGGGGCGCCCGAGGCTACTTTGGTCCTGCCAGCCACCTGCTTCCTCAGATGAGCAGGCATCCTGGCCAGATTGGGGGGGGGGGAGACGAACGGGGGAAGGTTTTGCTCTGGGTAGAGCCAAAGCCGCCCCCCTCCCTCTGGTGATGCCTCTCCCTCTGGGCTCTCTAGTTTGAGCATCATGTGGGGCTCTCGGTGCAGATGTGGCATGTGGTGCTGTGAGTTGCTGAGCTGCCTGGCGGGAGCGGGAGATCTTCCCCGGGGGAGAAACCGCGGCTCCACTCTGCATTACTGGCCCTGAAAGGGGGGCAGGGTGGGGGGAGGGCAGGTCTGCCCAGCGGCATCAGCCCAGCGGGGGTCCCTGGAGAAACGGACAGGAACCATGAGGAGGCTGGGGGGGGGGGGGGTGTTGAAGAGGGGAGTTCTGGAATTTGGCACTTTCAGACAAATTCTCCCATTTCAGGGCGGGTGGGGGGATTTCAAACAAAGTCGCCTTTCCAGGCTAGAAATGCACATCTGGACCCCCGTCCCCCAGGAAGCCTCTTGCAGCTGCCCACAGGTTTGATCTGCTTGGATCCCACTTGGGGGCCTGTGGGACACCCGAGCTGAGCCTCTGCCGCCCTGGGAGGGACTTTTCTGCAGCCCAGGTTTATCCTGGGGGAGGGGGGGCGGGAGTGGGCAGGCAAGGAGACCGGCCATCCTTCCTGCTTTGCTTGCCCCTGGCGGGCAGAACCTCAGCCATTTTTGGACTGGCAGGCAGGCAATGGGGGGAGACTCTCCAGTGGGGGTGTTTCAAAGGACCGCTGGTTGCCATGGAGACCCTCCTGGGTTACTCAGATGCACCTGCCCCCCCCCCCCGGCCTCTGGTCCAGTCTGCTTTGCTTTGGAAAGAGCCCGTGAAGCCTCACTCCACGCAGCCCCCCCAGAGAAGCCTCTTATGGGGGCATTTTAACAACTGGCCTGTCAGCGCCTTTAATTAAGCGCTGCAGCTTTAAGAGATGCGCCCCCCCAAGAGCAATTAGGCAGCAAAAACAGAGGAAGCCCCAGGGGGCCCCAGGGGCCAAAAGAGCTCATTGAAAGGGTCCCCCAGGACCCCCCCTCTGCACTGGACTTCACTGTACACACCCCAGCAGCCTCAGGGAGGGTCCCTCGCGTCCTGCTTTCTGCCCCCAACCTCTGGCTGGTGCTCCCCCTCCCAGCCTTCAGCCTTGTGGCGGAGACTCAGGGTGCGCTGACAGGCCCACCTGGCTCCCTTCACAAGCTCCCTTTCCTCTGCAGGCGTGAATCTTCCCTGGGAAGAGAAGATGGCCCAGAGGAGCCCAAACTTCTCCACCCTCGGACCGACCGAAAGGTACCCCGAGACCCCCAAGGAGGGGAAGAGAGGGGGGAGAACGGGGCTTCTTGGGGGATCGGCCCAGCCTCAGGGGGGGAGTGAGGCGAGAGGAGCCAGGAGCCCTTTCTGGCTGGGCCACTCCTCCTCTTGGGGCTTCTGGGGGCAGCTGCCCCCCTCCTGGCCCTGGCCTGAGGTCAGAGGTCAGACCCAGAAGAAGCCACAGCAGAGGCTGCACAGAGCCGAGGGGCGGGGGGGGGAGTCCGGGGGGAGTTCACTGCCACTGCCCCTGCGCTGCTCCCTCTTCCAGACGCATCCGGAACTTCCCGCTGCACAGCCAGGCCCTGACAGCAGTTCCGCTGGGCTCCGCCCGCCTGATGGACCAGCTGGAGGACCGAATCCTCAGCCATGAGAAGACCACGGCGGCCCTGGTGGAGCACGCCTTCCGCATCAAGGAGGACATCGTCTCCACGCTGCACCACATGCAGCACAAGGGGGGCGGAGACCGGCTGGCCAGGCAGCTGCTGGAGGAGCACATCCGCAACATCACCGCCATTGTCCGGCAGCTGAACCGGGACATCGAGGTCAGTCCTGGCAGCTCCTGGCCGGTCCGGGTCACGGAGCTTCCCTGAAGGGACGCTTGCTTTGGGAAAAGAATGCCTCCCATGGAACAGCCACCCCTCGGCCAACCACGTCATCCCCAGACTGCCAGGGCCCCCTCCCCTTTCCTGCCCTCGCCCATTTGGAGAGGATGCCCCGTGGACCCCCCCCCCCGCAGCTGAGAAACGCTGCTTGCCCCAGACAAGAGACTTTGCCTGCCAGGAGCTGCTTCCACTGGGCTAGACCTGCCCCCCCTGCCCTCTCACAGCTGGCACTGAGAGGTAGACTGCTCCTGGCCTGGGGTCCTACCTGCTCCCAGGTGGTCTTCCTCCCGTCCCTTTTGGGAGACAGCCATGGGAAAAGAAGCACCTGCAGCTCCCCATTGCCCTTCCCCCTTCCAGGCGCTGTGGGGAGGCTCATTCTCGCCTTTCCTGCACTTGTCAGGCTCTGCAGGAGCAAATCCGGGTCAGGGACAACCTGAGCTATGGGACAAACTCCACCTTGAAGAGCCTGGAGATGCGACAGCTGTCTGGGCTGGGGGACCTTCGTGGACGGGTTTCCAGGTGAGGCTCCCCCAGGCTCAACGCAGCGCCCCGCCCGGGGGAGGAGGTTCCCGGTGGGAGGCCAGTCCTAGGTGGCCCTTTCTGAACCTGAGAATGAGGGGGCCTGGGGGAGAAGGCAAGGGGTTTGGGGAGCAGCGGTCCTAGCCCTGCTGGTGGGCTCTGCGGTTGAGAAGGTGTGCCGAGGATCAGAGCCTCTGGGAGCAGCCCAGGCCCCCAGGGTTGAGAGCAGCTGGCCGGGGCCCAAAAGCCGCAGTTGCCAAGGAACTTCGAGAGAGTCTGGGCAAAGGAGGCACCGGTGACTCTGCCCTCATCCCGCCAGGCTGGTGGCTCCTGTGGGGTGAGGAGGGGGCCTGGCGGGTGGGGGGGGGTTCCACTGGCTCCAGACTCTTCCTTCCCCACTTCCCCAGCCTGCTCTGGGGCTCTCCCTCCCCTCCCAGGCTGGAACTATGTGGGGCTGTTTCCTGCCATGGGGACTGGGAGCTTTTTTGGGGAAGTGCTTGGCTGACCCCCCCCCCCCACACACACACTTCCCGTCCAAGGTGAGTCAGCTTCTTCTGCATCTGACGCCCTTTTGCTCAGTTGCCGCCAGGGTCTCCCTGACTCGGCCCTTCCCCTAAACCCCCCAGTCTGGACTCTCTCCCTCCTGTTTCCATCCTGCCTTGCTCGGGAGGAAGGGGAGCAGGTCCGGCTGGCTCCTCCTCCTCGGACCTTTCCAACAGCCACTCCCCCTTCTGTCCATCCCAGGTGCGATGCAGGGCTGGCCAGAGTCTCTGCCGAGCATAAGGTCACCTATGAGAGGCTCCAGGGCCTCAGCAAAGAGCAGCAGGCGACCAAGTTGGTCCTGGAGTCCAAAATCAAGGAAACAGAGATACAGGTGAGGGGCTTGAAACGACGGGTCGCCCCTCCCCTCTCAGGGTTGGTCCTGTCCGTGGAGGCCCAGGGAGCTTGGGAGCCATGCAGGCCCCCCAGGCTCACCAAGCCCCTGCCCAGAGGCGGCTCCGGCTTTGGCTAGCCGGACTTTGCAGGGGTTCCCCAGAAGACGCGTCCACAGCCCCCGAAAGAGGAGCAGCCCAGCTGTAGCCCTTTTCCTCTGAAACTGGCTCCGGTCTGGGGGAGCCCTCGGGGGGGGGGTCAGGAGGCTGGCTCTCATCCCACCCCCCCTCGTCCGCTGGCCTTCTCTCCTTGCCCCTGGAGGAGCCGGGAGGGTTGAAGCAGCAGCTCAACAAAGGAAAGTTGAATTCTGGGCCCAGTTCAGGCCATTTGGGTGGCTTTGGGGTGGGGGGAGGCTGGATCCGGCCCCCTCCTGCAGTTCTCTCTGCTGGTGGAGCCTCTCTGGGAGGAAAGCTTCGGTTCTGAGATGGCTTCAGTTGCCATGGGAGACGCAAGAGCTGCACGGCTGAGCCACAGTTATTATAGCTGCATAAAAAGCTTGTGAACATTGGTGTGTGTGTTTGTGCAGGGGCTTACTTTATTTATCTTGCTAACTGAGCAAAGGGGGGGCCGCGGCAGCATTTCAGATAAAGAAAGCGGACCTCAGGAGCCCCCTTGGGTCACTCCCCCACGCCTCTCCCAGGACCGCTCCTTCCCGCCAGCTGGGTTGGCCTGCCAAAGCCCCCTCACCACCTGGAGAAATTGGGGCAGGGGGGGGCATCGCTCCAGAAGAATGCATGCAATCACTTCCTCCACACCCTTGTCAGCAGCCCCTGGTCCGCCTGAGCCAGTGGGGAGGGGATCCCGCACTGTTCCAGCCCCCCCGATTCGCCCCTCCGTGCCCCCCCTTGTCAGGAAAATGGCTGTCAAGTCTCTGACGAAGATCGGAGGGCATCCCTGGCCTCTCTTAGGGGAGTCTTCCCGGCGCCATTCGGTGGGGGTCACCCTGGGGCTTCTCCTGGATCCTCCTGCCCCTCTGGGCCGGCCTCTGCCGAGAGAAGCCCTGGGCGAGTTGTGGGGGGGGAAGGGGGCCCAAGGAGATGGCGGGGGTCTATGCTCCCCTCTCCTTGTGGGGCTCTAGCAGAGAGCGAGCAAGGGGGGCGATGCACTGCTGCAGGCAGGCATAGGAGCACCCCGAGGCATTGGCAGGCCTCGCCATCCTGGCTGGGGTTCATGCTCAGAAGGAAAGCTATGCCCCCCCCAAGTGCTGCCCCCCCTCCCTGGAAACAGTCCCCACAATGTGGATACCTTAAAAGGCAACCCTTCCCCAAAGAGCTTGCAGAAACAGCAGCCGTGGGCAGCTCGCTGGGGCCTCTAGGGCTCCCCCCCCCCCCCCCCCCCCCCCCGTGTCTGGGTCAGTTCAGCCAGCCGAGAGGGTCCGTTTCTGCCACCGTTTGGCTTTCCCTCCCCCTGCCAGATTTCCCATCTCCTGAGCAGAATCGAGCAATCCGTGATGCAACAAGACGCGAAGCTCAAGCTGGCCTACAAGGAAAGCAACCAGCAGCTCCATCTTCTGGAGGCCAAGTAGGTGCCCTCCCCCCCCCAAGGATCCAGCGTGGGGGGCTCCCACGGTTCCCCCCCTTGCAGTAGGGCCACGCCCAGTATGGCCCGTGAAGCGCCCACTTAGAGCTGCTCCCCCCCACCCAAGAACTCCGCCTGAGCCCCTCCCTCCGGCTGCCTTTGTCTGCGGGGGAGCTGAGCTGTTTCTGCCCTCCCAGGCTGCAGGATGCCATCGACCACCTCACCAGCCAGATCTCCTCTGCTCGCAGCCAGATGGAGCAGGAGCAGGAGCGCTTTGAGAAGAAGTTCCTGGAGAAGATGGACCAGCTTTTCCTGGCCGTCAAGGAGAAGAGCGTAGGTCTCTGGTCTTGGGGGAGCGATTGGCAGAGCTCAGTTGTACCGGCTGGCCACACAATGCAAACTTGCTCCACTTGGCACAAGGCCATGATTTGTTCTGGTCAAGGTTTATGGGGACGTACCTGCCCACTCTTTGGTTGACCAACTGGCCTCCTTGATGCCCCCTGCAGAGAATAAACTGCCCCTGCCCAGGGGAGGGGGTGCTTCTGGGGCTCAGAGACCCTCCCAATGGGGCAGGTGGGAGACGGCTGTTTCTCTCATGGCTTTGGCCACAGGAAATGGACAGCAGGGCCCTGGAGGGGCAGCTGAGCCAGATCCATGGGAAGCTGCAGAAAATGGAGGCTGGACAGAAATGTGCAGCCCAGGAGCCGGATGCGAAACAGGCCGAGGACAGGATGAGTGTCCAGCTCAGCAAACTCCAGTCCGATTTCACTGAGGACATCAAGGAAGTTAAGGCAGAGGTTAGCGCTGGTAAGGCGATCCGGGGGACACCCAGCCAGCAGCAGGGTCCTGGAGGGGGTGGGAGCAGAGAGTAATGGGACAAGCTCCCCCCGTACCCCAGTTACATTGCCAGGGTTCCCCTCCCTTCCCCCCCAGGCAGGGCTGCTTTCTGCCTGGGCAGAGAGAGGGAGGCGGGGGCTCCCTTGGGAAAAGGGCGGCCCAGCTCTCGCCATTCCCTCCCCCTCAGGACTCAGCACCATCTACGAGAGCATCGGATCCCTGCAGCAGGTCCTGGAATTGAAAATGAAGCTGGACAAGGAGGAGCTGGAGAAGCAGATCCAGCAGCTGAAGTGAGGGCCAGGGCAGCTTGCAGATCCTGGCCAGGCAGCGAACCGCCCTCCTCCTCCTCCTCCTCTGCTCCAGCGGGACGGACGCTCACCGCCTGGGCCAAGGGGCTGTGGGCCATTGACTGTAAATAAGAGACGCCGAGCCTGGCCAGAGAAACCGCCCTTCGCAAGGGGAACCGGACGGGGCGATGGCCAGGCCTCTCTGGATCTCGGCTCCCTGCCTGGCCTTTGGAACCGGGTTTCCTCCAGTCGATGCCAGCGTGCCAAGAGCCGAGAGAAGAGACTCCAGAATCCAGCTGGCTGGCTTCCCCCCTTGAGAAGGATGGAGGGGCGTTGCAAGTGGCAAGACGGTGCCAGTCAGGCGGGGAAGGGCCATTCATCGCAGCCTCCCTGGGCCAGATACTTGCTGCTCTCCACCCCTGACTGCTCCTTCAGCTTTCACCCCGAGGAACAGGTCCACAGAGGTCTCTGGAGAGCGGTGGCTCCTTTTCCGGCCCAGGTGCCCTCTGGCTTCCCTGCAGTTCTCGTGCCAGCCCCTCTTACGCCCTGCCATCTCAGCTGACCACTGCCAACGTATTCGCTCTTCAGCCGGGGCCCAGCTCAGTGCCAGGAAGATGTTAGCCCCTCCCAAGCCACACCCGGCCATGGCCTCCCTGCATACCTGGGGCCCTGCCGTCCTTGCTGGTCGCAAGCCTGGCCCCACCGAAGGCAGCCTCCCCTGCCCCTGCCCTCCGTGTCTCCTCCTCTATGCTTCTCCAAGGGCCCACCTGCCCTCCTCTGCGAGGATCCTGCCAGCAACAGGTACTGGGAGCCCCTTCAGCAGCTCCAGGCTCTCGCCCAGCCCCCTTGGGCCCTTGGGGCTCCTGCTGACTGGACCCAGGGAGGGGAGGCAGATGGAGGGTTTTTGCTTCTGAATGCTGTGAGGCTCCCCTCGAGGAAGCTGGTCTGGGAGGGGGGCGTGTTCTACAGGAACCTCTTTGCTCTGCTTTCGCCTGAAGCTCAGGTGTTTTTTGTACAAATCTTTAAGCAAAATGGCATTTTCACAAAATCACACTCCTCACTCTCCGACACCTTTCTCAGCTCATGTTTTGTCAAGATAACATTTGGGTTTTACAACATCTCACAGTGGAGAATCTTGCAATGTTTTTCCTCAGAATGTTAACCTCATGCAGAAATGAGATAAGTTGGTAAAATGTAGAATATTGTAATGGAAAGTCAGCCCCAGAACCAGATCCAGTCAGGGACATTTCAGCCCCTTCCCCAAATGTTTACCCGGGATGGGAGGTTGAAGAAATAGAAGGTCAGCTCTTTCCCTAAAAGCAAAATGCTTAGCTTGGATTCCACCTGTTTCCTGCATTACAGGGGCCATCCTCGCGTTGCCCCTCGCCTTGGGCAGCGGGGCCTAATCAGGAAGGGCCCCCTGCCCACGGGGCTCTGGACATCTTCTGACATTCAGGCACGATGGTTGTACCTCATCTTGGAGGCCCTGGCTCCGATACAAACGTTGTGGCTCACCTTGCTCAGGTGTGCTTCTCTTCTCTTTCCATTGCAGAAACGTTGCAGCCCTGGCTGGCCCCCAAGACCACCTTCCTTGGGCATGCCGATTGCCCGTGGAGGATGTGACCAAGGCAACCAAAGATGGACCAAGCAGAACATCCTCCTTGCCCCCACTCGGCCAGCTGTCCTGGAAACCCTCCCTGCCCCACATCTGGCACTGGGAGAGCCAGCTCCTGACCCGTCCTGAATCACTTGGTGCCGAGGGCCTGGGCAGCCCTCCAGCCAGCGCGTCTCCCTTTCCCTGGCATTGCTTGGGTGGGGGAAATGATCACCCAGGAATGGATGCAGGGATGGGGAGGGAAAGCTGGGGCTCGGTCAGCCATGGGGCAGCCTGCTGGGACCTCCCAGATTCCCCAAGTCCCAGCCAGCGTGCAGGAAGGCATCCCTCTGGGCCGGGGTAGAGAGTTGCATTCTGGCTTTTCTAGGGCATGCCAAGCCCCAGGAGGGTCTCATCCGTGATGAGAAGGTGAGCACCCCTTCCTTCCTTCCTTCCACTGCCAGCCTGGGAAGCAGATGGCGTGGCTGCGCTCAGCCTTTGCCGGAGTCCCTGAGTGGGGGTGGGGGGGCTGTTCCTGGGCAGCTTCTGTTCTGACTGCCCGCTTGATGAGGTGGCCGGCAGGCTTAGCTGGGCATCGTGCCAAATCATTCCTCCTGGTCTCACCAGCCAAGTTTATAAAAAAAAAATCTGAATTCATCCACAGTATAATCACGATGAGTCGATTTCTTCAGATATTCCTTAAATGTCTTTTTGAGAACAAAATGTATGTCTATATTTGTGTAATTTTTCACGACTTAACAAGACACACAAGATTGGCAAGGAGCCCAACAGCCTTTTATAAATAAGGGCTCAACAGTTGCTTGATGGTGTAAAAGTTTTAATAGTGAAAAAGAAACGGGGGGGGGGGGGGAATAGATAACGGCCGTTACAGTTTTGGAGGGTATTTGACTGTAAACTTTCGTGCGATTCCCCCGGGCTGGTCCTGCATGAACTGCCCGGGGACTCCCGGCCGTGGCGTTGGCGCTGCGCTCTTTGTCGGAAGAATTTTTTCAACTCTGAATAAAAGTGAACGTTTCGCGGCCGCTCCCGCCCTTCTTGCGCCCCGCGGGGGCTTCGGCGAGGCGAGGGCGCCCCTGAGCGCGTGCAGAGGCCGGCGGCTCCTCCTCGCGGGGCCGAACCGGAAGGGCTGCGCGGGCGGAGCGAGCGGGGCGGCCAGCGAGGGGCGATGCAGGCGGAGGAGGGGGAGGCGGCGGCGGCAGGCGGGCCGCGGCTGTGCGGCTACCTGCAGAGGCTCTCCGGGAAGGGCCCGTTGCGGGCTTTCCGCAGCCGCTGGTTCGCCTTCGACGCGCGGCGCTGCGCGCTCTGCTACTACCGGGGCCCGCGGGAGGCGCAGCCGCTGGGCCGCCTGGAGCTGGCCCACGCCGCCTTCCGCCTGCACGAGCCGCCCGCGCCCGGCCCGGGCCCCGCGCCGCAGCCGGCCGAGGAGGAGCGGCGCCAGGAAGACGGCGCGCCCGGCACCGCCTTCGAGGTGCACGGCCCCGGCGGCGACGTGGCCGTCCTGCGGGTGAGCGGCCGGGCGGGGAGGGAGCCGGGAGGGGCGGAGCCTTTCCTCCCCGGGGCCCTCCGAGAGGCTCCTTGCTGCGCCCCGCGGGTCTCTGGGCCTCCCGGGTGGGCGCTGACCTGCCCCGGATCGGAGGGCGGGTCGCCTTGGACGGCCCCTCTCTGCCCGGCAGAGCCCCGCCCCCCCCTCCGCGCCCTTGCCTGGCCCGCACCTGGCCAGGTGGGTGGAGGTGCCCAGGGCTGTAGACTTGGGCGGGGGGGGGGGGGCGGCGGCGGCGGCGGCGGCGGCGGCCTTCCCCAGCCCTGGTCTCCCTGCCAGGGGGCCCTCCGTGCCAGGACGGCTCCCTGGGCTGAGCCAGGCCCCGGATGGAGGCCCCAGGCGCTCTGCTGCTGCCGCAGCCACCTCCCCTCCCTCCCCCTCCCAGATGTTTAGGGAGGTCTCTCCAGATGGGTTTGCACAAGCCTCTTGGATGCAGTTTGGATCACAAGGCCCAGCAGGGCAACCACTCTGGTCTCTCACTCGGCTGAGCCAAAGGG